>ML663566.1:22531933-22642293 GCA_007570785.1 Antilocapra americana | reverse complement strand
GCCCAGCACAGTTGGGGAGTGGGGCTTCTCCTCTCCCCCGGCCCGGCCGCTCGTGCAGCTGAGCACTCCTTCTAAGGTGTATACAGCACCGATCTGTCCAGAATCCCCAGAAGTCTTGGTTAGCCTCCCCGGGGCTGGGTTATGCCCACTGCTCTCAGGCGGGGGCTGGGCCGGTCCGCAGCCTGCAGCTGCCCAGCCTCTCTGTTGACTCCTCACCGCCCTTTGTTTTGTGCACGGACCTGGGGGGGAGAGGGAGCTTTTCCTGGAAGGTTAGGTCCCTCAGGCTGCTCCGTTCCCTGAGCCCGCGGCCCGCCCCTCCCTGAGCAGGAGCAGTCTGCTTCGGCTGTGCTGCGGCTCTCGGCTGTTCCTTGTAGCCAGAGACAAACCTTGCAGGGCTTAGCTATTAATCTGCTTCTGCTCTCAGCTATATTGCTCTCCAAGATCCACCGCAGATTTGCCAGAGAGAATGCTCCCTAGTATTCAGAAACCTTTCTCCTCTTATTTTTTTTTTTTTCCTCTTTATTCCAGACTCCCCTTCCGGGACGGAACCCGTCCCCAGCTCTTTGTCTCTCCCTCTACTTTTTTTTCTTTTCTTTCTTTTGTCCTACCTCCTCACGTCGGCACTGGGTCGCCTCTCCAGATGCCCGATGTCCTCTGCCAGCATTCAGTTCCTGTTTTTTGGAGTTTGCTCGGCCTTTAAAAGTTCTTTTGGTATATTTATTGGGGAGAGAGTGTTCTCCCCGTCCTATTCCTCCGCCATCTTAGTTTCGCCAAGTTGATATGTTTTATTTCATTTCTCTCCAGCAAAAAATTATTGAGGACAAACTACATCTGTAAAGAAGTGATGATGTAACTTCAATTCCTATAACAGTAAAGAAAGGGAAAAGAGAAACAACTCCATTGGCAAAATTATATGAAACTCTGGTGCACACTTTTCTATTGCTGTACAGTGAAATCTACACCAAAATGAAAAACAAAACCAAAACACATTTAAAAGTCTACATATATCTCAACAGACATTGATCAGAAAACAGTTTCTCTATATTAAGTCCCACAATCCTCTAAGATCTATTAAAGTACCTTAGTTTATGCAGAGTGACAAGACACTAGAGTATGAGCAGGGTTTGAAGAGGAGATTATCTTGGTAGATTCAGTTCCACTCTAATAAATTTTAGGAAATGTCAACTGCAGAGGGAGGCATGAGGTGCCATGGGCTCTGCTGCAGAGAATGAGAGTGCAGATTCAGACTTTACATAAAACTTTGGAAAGCCATCTTAGAAACAGCAGAAAAATTGAGTAAATGTGACTGAATACAGGTAAGAAAGAATAAAACAAAAACAAACATAAAACACTATAGGGCTTCCCCGGTGGCTCAGAAACTACAGAATCAGTCTGCAATGCAGGAGACCCAGGTTCAACCCGTGGGTCAGGGAGATCCCCTGGAGAAGGGAGTGGCAAACCATTCCAGTATTTTTGCCTGGGGAATTTCACCGACAGAGCTTGGCAAGTTACAGTCCGTGGGATTGCAAAGAGTTGAACATGACTGAGCAACTAACAATTTCATTTGCACATAAAACACGACAAGATTGATTTATGAATACTGAATATTGCTAATGAAATGTAAACAGCATGTGGAATATGTCTTTTTTAAATCAAGCTATAGAAGATTTTGACATACAAATATAATTTTATCTGGATATTGAAAGAAAATATTGTGCTCTAAAGAAAATTATTCAAAGTTTCAAAACTATGTAAGCTAGTAAAATAAAAAATCAGGAAATAGTTGAAAATCAAGATGGGAAAGTCATGAATGGGGGAAAAAATACAGCTTTTCATCAGACTTTTCCACAGTATTACATTGTGGCAGAAAATATTGCCAAAATGTTAACAAATTTCTGAGGAATTAATGTCTGACTAATAACTGTTGCCCTGTAATTCTGAGGACAGAAATCAGATATTTTCACACATCCAAGAATGTAAGGACTAGCCTACACATTATTTATTGTTGAAATTGTAAGTAAGTAAACTTTATTGATTACTAAATAAGGAAATTCAGCCAAACAAAAGATGACTCAGAAATTAACAATGGACAAAGTTTTGTAAAAATAATTTATTGAGAATAATCCACTAGTTTAATTGTAAAGCTAAAACTATCCATTTTGTGAAATTATAAAATATAAATGCCATAAACATTTGTAAATAATAAATATGTAATTCAAACAATATGTATTGATTACATAAAATCATATTAAATGCTTAAAATCTGGATATAGAGAAGGAATGTTGAAAAAGGTATATTATTATTTTTTTCCATTTTAGTAGTAACTTAATAACATACACCTACTTTTAAAAATATAGCTGAAAAAGTATAATTTCGAACCCTTGTATTTATAACTATAATTTTATGATTATACTTCTCATTTAAAATATTTAAAATTGTTTGTTTCACTTTTCTTTTTTGAAAAGTCAAATAAATGTATGTCATTTTTATAAAATAGTACCATATATAACATACTTTGTGTACTATATAATATAAATGTGAAATTTGATGTTCTTAATATTGTAAGACAAATACCCTAATAAAGCATCCTAAGGATCCTATGGAAACAAAAAAATGGATACTTCCAGATCATTCAAAACTTGTTTCTTGGAAAAGATAATATTTAATATGAATCTTGAAAAAAATTAAAGGAGTTATAACCCAGGAGTATGTGGACATAAAGGCATTTATAAATTCTCACAAAGGATAATATTTATATATTATGTAGTGTTAAGCCCCTTCAGTCATGTTCGACTCTCTGCGACCCTACAGACCATAGCTTGCCAGGATCCTCTGTCCATGGGATTTCCCAGGCAAGAATACTGGAGTGGGTTGCCATTTCCTTCCCCAGGATCTTCCTGACCCAGGGATCTAACTCACATCTCTTGTGTCTCCTGCATAGGCAGGCAACTTCTTTCTCACTACGACCACCTGGGAAGCCCATATTACATGGAGCATGTGAAAATATTACCATACTCTATTTTGGTCACAAAAAAATAAACTAATAGACACAAAAAAGAGTCTTCATCCAGCTGCTAGTGTCGTCCCGTAGGTGGCCATGGGACAGTGGGGGTGATGGTGGACGACATTAGGCTACCCATCCTCTCTTCCCTCTGGTGTATCCTGTCATTAGCTTCCCCCACCCGAATCTTCACTTTAGTTTAACCATCCCTTAACTATGGGGAACCTTTGGGGACCTCTGGGACACAGACTGCCTGTCCTGCTTGTTGACAAACCGCCTCCCTTTCATCCCCAGTCTTCAATCTCCTCCCATCCATGCACTCCAAACCTGGCACACCTGGCACGCCCCCGCCCCCTGGTGGCCAGAGAAGGGAGGGTGCAGATGGCCTGAAGTCCAAACCATCGCTGGAGCTACTGAAAGATACCGTGACCTCTCTCCCCTTGATTGTTTGCACTTTTTTTTGTTTTTCCGGGTGAGAAACTCAATAGTTAGAGTTAGAACTTAACTATAATGAAAGCTAAGTTCCTGACTTCGAGCCCTCCCTGAACCTGGTGCGCCCGGCTGATGCTTTGTACTAAGATGCTCACGATGCCCGCCCCCCAACCTGAGCACTTGCAGACAGGCCGGGATGATCATTCTCTGCCCTAACGGTTCTCTCTGAGTTCAGAATGCACCAGGGGCCCACCCGGGTCGGGATGAGCCTTGCTTTGTAGTATCTGTTGATGATGTTTCTGAAGGAAAGCCAGTTAGGAAACCCGGGCCCTTTCCTCTGGTTTGTTTATAGGATGACTAATTTCTGAATCATTGGCTGCACTGTCCTGTGAGCATGATCATGACTCATCCAGGCCCTGTACTGAGAGACTGACCACTCCATATTTAAGAGACCTCTGCACGTTTGTTCATAAAGTTGACTATGGACAACATGCATGCACTTCAAAGAATCCCTGATGGAGGTATGTTACTTCCTTTCTAGAAGAAGGAAATGGACTGGATCGCTTTGGATAGCTCTGTCTTAGGTGACAGCAGGATTGGAGCTCCAGGCAGGTCAAATGTGGCTACTAGGTTTTATTTTTCCTCCATGAAAACTCATTCTTCGGTGTTTCTGTTTGGGTGCGAACCGAGAGGGAGAAGCTGGCATTAGAACCTGCAGGGAGGCGGCCCTGGGAGTCCCCTCCGTGAGTCTGGCATGCCCAGCTCTGACCTATCCACACTTAACAGCTTGAAATAAAGACTTCTTCAGCTGCATTCAGATATCTAAGTCAGTGACATTGCTCCAGATGCCAGTACATTTTGCGGAAGTATCATCCAAAAGACTCTTCCATAGGCTTTCTGCAAGGGCCTCTCCAGTCTACCCTGGTGGTTCTACAAGTTCTGGCTCACGGCAATATTAAGTCCTCACGTGCATGAAGACTCCTTCCAACTCTAGCTTCACTCAGTCCCCTGTATGACTGTTCTAGCTTTCTGAATAGTTTTCTCAACAAGTCCTGATGCTGACATTGTGTGTTACAGAGGTTGCCGATTTCCAGTCCCCAAATTCATTCTCCCTTTCTTTCAAAATAACAGAACACTGCCTACCAGAATAAATATGGCACATGACAAAATTAGTGCTAAGATATAAGCAGTAGTTTTGTATGAAATTTCCAGAAAGTTTCTTTAGATGTGGAGGGCTACTCTCTTCTCATTATACTTACTCCTTATTTCCTGAGTCCAAAATGGAGAAAGAGGAGCCCAAGCATGGGTTTTAGACTACAGAGTAACACATTAAGGATAGGAAACAGTGAAAAGAAAGAAAACTTGGTAGCATTATGATTCCATGCTCAGTTATTCAGTCATGTCCACTCTTTGCAACCCCAAGGAGGTTGCCAGTCGGGCTCCACTGTTCATGGAACTTTCCAGTCAATAGTACTGGAGTTGGTTGCCATTTCTCCCTCCAGGAAATCTTCCCCACAGAGAGATCTAGCTCACAACATTATGATTAGGGAACTACTTTCCTAATCCTGGAATGCCCCAGCTCTTTTAACAGGAAAGAGAAACTCTAAAACCCAGTGTGGAAGGGGTTCTGTGAAGTGCAACGGAACCTAATTTTAAACATGAATATTTACTGATGTTTATTTCAAAAGTCTTTCTATCCACATTAACTTAGAAAATATCATTTGTCTGTTAATAGGGAAATATAAATTATAATAAACAAATCATTCTTATATATCTAAACTTTTCAAATTCTTCAAATATAACTAAAATATTTTTAAAAATTGAGAAAGATCCCTTAAAAATCAAAGTTGATAAATATTTGGCATCATGTTATAGTAATTTATTGATTAAAACTCTTTGTATGCTCTGTGTTGCATGCTCAGGCAGATGTAACCCAGATGCAATTTTCTCAGGTTTTTCAGGCAATATAACACAGACATAATTAACCTTGTTACTGAATTCAAAGACAGTCTCAGATTGACTGTCTTTGAATTCAATAACAAGGTTCAGACAAACACATGGATGGTTGGACTTCCACAATAAGTCTAATTAAAGCAGGCATAGTATAACCTCGTAATTCTGTGATTCAATAGGTGGGATTGGAGAAGAGCTAGTGATATCTAGAAAAGAATAATATGACAAAGGACTTAACATTTCCTAAAAAATTCCTCATAGAACTTTCACTGAAGTCTTTGTTATTCAACTGCATCTTAGGCTCTCTCCTCCTTTTTCTTCATTATGCAGAGTATACTCTTCTATAGGAAGCCTGTCACCACTACCAAAATATTTTATCAGCAAAGCCAATGTCTCCCTGTCCAAATATGTGTTTTCCAAGCTTTTAAGGTAATATTTATTGTCAAAAGGGCAATGGGTAATGTGTGAAGTTAAATGCCAAGGACGTTTTGAAAAGCATTCCATGTGTGTTATATGATCTTTCTTTTTCCTTACAAAATAGAGAAAACTATGGGATGTTTTAAGGAAAGGCCTTGAAAATATTTATTTTGGTTAAGAATAATTCACATTTTCCTTGGAATATTTTAGAAAAGCACAAAAACTTCCAAATGTTAAGTGCCCAGAAAGGCTGCTGGGAATTGTCATTTTCAAATCTTTTCTATTTCACAGTAGAGCCAATGAATGTATATATGTGTGTGTGTGTGTCTGTGTGTGTGTGTGTGTGTGTGTATCAGAGAAGGCAATGGCACCCCACTCCAGTACTCTTGCCTGGAAAATCCCATGGATGGAGGAGCCTGGTATGCTGCAGTCCATGGGGTCCCTACAAGTCGGACATGACTGAACAACTTCACTTTCACTTTTTACTTTCATGCATTGGAGGAGGTAACGGCAACCCACTCCAGTATTCTTGCCTGGAGAATCCCAGGGACGGGGGAGCCTGGTGGGCTGCCGTCTATGGGGTTGCACCAAGTCGCTTCAGTTGACTGAAGCGACTTAGCAGCAGTATATATACTTGTATATATATACAAGTATATATGTATATATACTTCCCTGTAATCTATTGCTTTTTATACATCCCCCTTTAAAACTTTGGAAGCACAGTCTCTCTTAGTACTGTCATACACAATTGGCACTTACCAGAAGCACTATCAATGACTGAACAACAAAGGCATTTGCCATCTACCTCTACGAGATTTATGCCCATGCTGCTATAGTTGTTGACCTTCAACAACCCTTGAGGAAGTTCAGGGTGGAGTGAGGCACTCTGCTCAAGGGAATCTGATGGGACAAGTCTTTAGATAGTGGATGATTTTAGGAACAGAATTTATGATCTCAATTCTTGCATTTCCTCATATCTCATTTCAGTAGAGTTGTTCAGTCAAGTCCAACTCTTTGAAATCTCATGGAATGCATCATGCCAGGCCTACCTGTCCATCACCAACCCAGAGTTTATTCAAACTCATGTATATTAAGTCAATGGTGCCATCCAACCATCTCATCCTCTGTCATCCCTTTCTCCTCCCACCTTCAATCTTTCCTAACATCAGGGTCTTTTCAACTGAGTAAGTTCTTGGCATCAAGTGGCCAAAGTATTGGAGTTTCCGCTTCAGCATCAGTCCTTCCAATTAATATTCAGGACTGACTTGCTTGAGGATGAATTCGTTGAATCTCCTTGCTGTCCAAGGGACTCTCAAGAGTCTTCTCCAACACCACAGTTTAAAAGCATCAATTCTTCTGCACTCAGCTTTCTTTTAGTCCAACTCTCACATCCATACAAGACTACTGGAAAAACCATAGCCTTAACTAGATGGACCTTTGTTGACAAAATAATGTCTCTGCTTTTTAATATACTGTCTAGTTTTGTCATAATTTTTCTTCCAAGAAGCAAGCATCTTTTAATTTCATGGCTGCAGTCACCAGCTGCAGTGATTTTGGAGACCAAAAAACTAAAATCTGTCACTGATTCCACTGTTACCCCATATATTTTCCATGAAATGATGAGATCAAATGCCATGATATTGCTTTTCTGAATATTGACTTTCAAGCCAACTTTTTCACTCTCCTCTTTTAGAGACTCTTTAGTTCTTCTTCCCTTTCTGCCATAAGGGTGGTGTTATCTGCATATCTGAAGTTACTGATATTTCTCCCAGAAATCTTGGTTCCACCTTAAGCTTCATCCAGCCTGGCAATTCTCATAATGTGCTCTGCATATGAGTTACATAACCAGGGTGACACTATACAGCCTTAACATACTCCTTTCTGGATATGGAACCAGTCTACTGTTCCATGTCCAGTTCTAACTGTTGCTTCCTGACTTGCATACAGATTTATCAAGAGGCAGGTCAGGTGGTCTGGTATTCCCATCTCTTTAAGAATTCCACACAGTCTGCTGTGATCCCCACAGTCAAACTTCTTTGGCATAGTCAATAAAGCATAAGTAGATGTTTTTTTTCTGGAACTCTCTTGCTTTTTTGATGATCCAGCGAACGTTGGCAATTTGATCTCTGGTTCCTCTGCCTTTTCTAAATCCAGCTTGAACATCTGGAAATTCATGGTTCACATGCTGTTGAAGTCAGGCTTGGAGAATTTTGAGCATTACTTTGCTAGCATATGAGATGAGTGCAATTGTGTAGTAGTTTGAACATTCTTTGGCATTACTTTTCTTTGAGATTGGAATGAAGACAGACTTTTTCCAGTTCTGTGTCCACTGCTCAGTTTTCCAAATTTGCTAACATAATGAGTCCAGCACTTTCACAGCATAACCTTTTAGATTTTGAAATAGTTCAACTGGAATTCCATCACTTCCACTAACTTTGTTCATAGTGATGCTTCCTAAGGCCCACTTGACTTCACATTTCAGGATGTCTGGCTCTAGGTAAGTGACCACACAACCGTGATTATAAGGTTTTGAAGATTTATTTTTCTTTGTATAGTCCTTATGTATATTCTTGCCACCTCTTCTTAATATCTTCTGCTTCTGTTAGGACCATACCATATCTGTCTTTTATTGTGCCCATTGTTGCGTAAAAATTTCCCTTGGCATTGCTCATATTCTTGAAGAGATCTCTAGTCTTTCCTATTCTATTGCTTTCCTCTATTTCTTTGCATTGATCACTGATGAAGGCTTTCTTATCTCTCCTTGCTGTTCTTTGGAACTCTGCATTCAAATGGGTGTATATTTCCTTCTCTCCTTTGCCCTTCACTTCTCTTCTTTTCATAGCTCTTTGTAAGTCCTCCTCAGACAACCATTTGTCTCTTTGCATTTCTTTTTCTTGGAGATGGCCTCAATCACTGCCTCCTGTACAATATCAGGAACCTCCATCCATAGTTCTTCAGGCACTCTCTCTATCAGATCTAATTCCTTGAATCTATTTGTCACTTCCACTGTATAGTCATTAAGGATTTGATTTAGGTCATACCTAAATCAATTTCATTTAGGTCTAGTGGTTTTCCCTACTTTCTTCAATTTAAGTCTGAATTTTTTGATAAGGAGTTCGTGATCTGAGCCACAGTCAGCTTCTGGTCTTGTTTTTGCTGACTGTATAGAGCTTCTCCATCTTTGGCTGCAAAGAATATAATCAATCTGATTTTGATGTTGACCATCTGGTGATGTCTATGTGTAGAGTCTTTACTTATGTTGTTTGAAGAGGGTGTTAGCCATTACCAGTGCCTTCTTTTGGCAAAACTCTATTATCCTTTGCCCTGCTTCATTCTGTACTCCAAGGCCAAATTTTCCTGTTACTAGTATTTCTTGGCTTCCTACTTTTGCAATCTAGTCCCCTATAAGGGAAAGGATATCTTCTTTGGGTATTAGATCTAAAAGGTCTTGTAGGTCTTCATAGAACTGTTCAACTTCAGCTTCTTCAGTATCATTGGTCAGGGCATAGACTTGGATTACTGAGATATTGAATGGTTTGCCTTGGAAACAAAAGAGATCATTCTGTCATTTTTGAGATTGCATCCAAATACTGCATTTTGGACTCTTTAGTTGACTGTGATGACTATTCCATTTCTTCTAAGGGATTCTTGCCCACATAATAGAAATAACAGTCATCTGAGTTAAATTCACTCATTCCAGTCCATTTTAGTTCGCTCATTTCTAAAATGTCGATATTCACTCTTGCCATCTCCTGTTTGACCACTTCTAATTTACCTTGATTCATGGACCTTATGTTCCATGTTCCCATGCAGTATTGCTCTTTGCAGCATCAGACTTCACTTCTTTCACCAGTCACATCCACTTGTGAGTGTTGCTTTTGCTTTGGTTCCATCTCTTCCTTCTTTCTGGAGTTATTTCTCCAGTGTTCTCTAGTAGTATACTGGGGACTTACCAACCTGAAGAGTTCATCTTTCAGTTTCCTGCTTTTTGCCTTTTTATACTGTCCAAGGGGTTCTCAAGACAAGAATACTGAAGTGGTTTGCCATTCCCTTCTCCTGTGGATCACATTTTGTCACCACTCTCTACAATGACCTGTCCATCTTGGGTGGCCCTACATGGCATGGCTCATAGTTTCATTGAGTTAGACAAGGCTGTGGTCCATGTGGTCAGATTGGTTAGTTTTCTGTGACTGGGGTTTTCAGTCTGTCTACCCTCTGATGGAGAATTATAAGAGGCTTATGGAAGCTTCCTGGTGAAAGAGACTAACTGAGGGGGAAACTGGGTCTTGTTCTGGTGGGCAGGGCCATGTTCAGTAAATCTTTGATCCAGTTTTGTGTTGAAGAGTGAGACTGTGTTCCCTCCCTGTTATTTGACCTGAGGCCAAACTATGGTGGAGGTAATGAAGATAATTGCAACCTCCTTCAAAATGTCCCAATGGAGGCATTGCTACACTCAGTGCCCCCAATCCTGCTGCAAGCCACCTCCAGCCTGTGCCTCTGCCAGAGACTCCTGGACACTCACAGGCGTCTGGGTCAGTCACTTCTGGGGTCACTGCTCCTTTCTCCTGGGTCTTAGTGCACACAAGGTTCTGTTTGTGCCCTCTAAGTGTCTGTTTCCCCAGACCTGTGCAAGTTCTGGCAGCTCTATGGTGGGTTAATGGTGACCTCCTCCTAGAGGGCTTATGCCATATCCAGGTCTACTGCACCCAGAGCCCCTGCCCCCACAATAGTCTACTGCTGACCTGCATCTCCTCAGGAGACAGCCAAACACAACTCTGTCTCAGTCTCTGTGGGCCCTGGTGCACACAAGGTTTGTTTGAGCCCTCTGAATAGGTATGTAGTTTGATTCTAAATGTGATTTTGCCCCTCCTACTGTCTTGCTGGAGCTTCTCTGCCCTTGGACATCAGGTATTTCCTCACAGAAGCACTAGATCCCTTCATGGTGACATTAGATCTTCATGACTAACAAAACCCTTTTCTAAAATGAATGCTTCATGGTATTGAACTCCCCCTTCACCAAAACTTTCCCCTAATGCCACTTTATAGCAATATCTCAGAGCTATCTGAGATGTTGCCTCCCAGGCTGCAGTCCTCATTTTGCCCCCAAATAAAACTTAACTCACAGCTCGCAAGTTGTGCATCTTTTTTTTTAGTTGACAGTACATACTTACTTTTATAGCCTAAAAATATTCTGTTCGAATTTATTTTGCTAGTCATTATAGATAAACAGATGAGGTTTAAAAAAAAGAAAGAAAAAGGAAGAAAATAACAAGCTTAGGTAAGTTATAAAAGTTTATGTGCCCTTATATTATCTGAAAATTTCCCCAGGCTTTTATCCTTGGCTTCCTTGATTGATGGTAATTGCAGCTCCATTGACTTTCCATTCTCTATTTTTATTAATGGAATCACCAGGCTCTGAAAAATGCAAGCCACATAGAGAGGCTCTGGAGAAAGAGACGCAGAGATGATGTACAGGGAGAAAGAAACAAAGCAGCAGCGAGGCAAAGGGCATGTCAGCGAAGAAGTCACTGGGTTGAAGGTCAGTCCTTCAGTCTCAGTTGCCTGCTCACTCCCTGCTGACAACAGCAAAACTGCCCAACCAAGACCTTTCCAAACTCCTCATCCACAAATTCATGAGGGAAATAAAATTTTTATTTTAAGCTACTGGGTTTGCAGATAAATTTTACATGGAAATAGAAAATGATAACAAGATGGTTGCATAACTTCTTGTTATGTTTCCTCTACTGTGTGATATGTAGGTGGATAATTATACCTATATCATAAAAATACTGTATTGATTAAATAAGATTTATAATATGTGCACATATAAGGAGAAGAAAGTAAAAGTCTAGGAGGTTTTTGGGTTTTTTAATCTGTTATATATGCTAACCATTAACTATATGGTAATTTTATGCTATCATTTTAAACATCCCATTACAAAGACTTATTTCCTCAGTGATATGATAATGAATGAAATCATAATATAAACCTATCAACATTGACAGCCTACTGTAATTACCTTTGGAACTTACAGCATTTCCAGACTGGTGAGCAAAGTTAGTGCAATAAATAGTGACTCTTTTGAGTTTATTTGTATATGTCTTTAATATTTCAGAAGGAAAGTTGGATCCTTCTTGGTTTTGTAAAATATTAAATTTTCAGAATCATCTTAATATCTGTAATTTATACATTGTGTTAATATTTTTAAATGTTTTATTTTTGTCAGGGTTTTGAGATCTCTTGAGAAATCATCCTAATTTGTTTACTGTTTCAAGTCACTCATTCCTAATAACATGAGGGAGTTAGGGACATAAACAAGAATTTCAAACAGATAAACTATCCAACTAAGGAATTAAACAGCCAGTGGGGAGCACAAAACTAAATATAACCAAAGTAAAACAATAACTTGTTTTGATTGGTAATAAAAATATATTTTAAAAATATTAATAACAAATATATTTTATTGGTGTTTTTTTCATTTTTTACAAATAGTAGTAGTAAAATATGCAGTATATTTCTGTTTCTTATAAAGCACTTAGATGTCTTAATTCAGTGTCTTAATTCAACTGTATTTTTTATTTGGCGTATAGATACAGAAAAATGGCTCTTTAAATGACAGAATAAGTAGCATCAGAAGAGTAAAATAAGTCCTCTTTTTGTGCAAAAGAATCTAGACAGAGTCTGAGACTATGACTAGAAATGGGGGGTAAATTACACAAGATGCTTACAAAAATACCTAGTAATATTATAATATCAAAACAAGGTAGAGTTTAGAATAAATCTTCAGATAGTTATGTTGATGACAATGGTCAATATGTTGGATACAGAACAGGCAACAATAATATGAAAAATTTCATATTATTCCATCAACACATTTGTTTATCTTAATAATGTTTTTAATATGAATCACTTTGCTGTACAACTGAAAGTAAAGCAATGTTGTAAATCAACTGTTTTGCAATATAAAATAAAAATTAAATAAAAAACACACCCCCTGAAATAGTGACATAATATCACAAATGCTTAGAATAGTTTGTTAAAGTGAGGATATAACATTGATAATATTACATGAAATACCATGGCAATTCATGCAGGGATGGAAATGTCTTCAAACAACTTAGTATACTCATTAAGTCACAACCTGTGTAAACTGAGCTTGCTGTGTGTGGAGAGCATTCCTGGTTAGGATCGCCTCATGATCTAATCCATAACTTGATTTTGCTTCTGATTCTATTTATCAGGATAAACTAAGTTATACAGTGGTAAAAATGAATCCACATATTTTATTGCCTCAGTCTAGTAATGATATTTGATATGACAGATCAATGCTTATTGTTAGACTCATCACCTAACCCCATATAACTGTAATAGGGATGAAAGGAGAATAATGGATTCACTGATTAGCATTATTTGATGCAATTTTCCTGTTTGCTGACCAAATATCCCATGATTCCTTTCTTCTACATTTAGAACTCTCAACTTGTTTTCGATGGAGATAAGCCAAAAGTCCAGTCAGGCATCAAATCCATATGAAGCTCAGAATCTAAGTGTTAGTGTAGTAAGCTTTACACCCAACATACCAAACCATAATAACTTTTTTTTTTTTAAAGGAGAGATGAGATGTATGTAAGAGAGGGAAAGAGAGAAGAATTGGTGAGTCCCAACAATTACTCTAGGAATTATGAAAATCCCTTACCCTGGGAATGGAAACTGTTTCTTAATTAGGCGTTAAGTTTTCTCCCTGGAATAATTATGCTTTCCACTGTTAATGTGTTCTCTTGTATGTTCTTCCTTTTCTATTTATTGTCTTTTGTCTTGTCTGATGGTCTTCCCAGTTGGCTCAGTGTTAAAGAATCTGCCTGCCAATGCAGGAGATGCAGGAGGTGCAGGTTTGATCCCTGGGTCAGGAAGATCCCCTGGAGAAGGAAATGGCAACCCACAACACTATTCTTGCCTAGAAAATCCCATGGACAGAGGAGCCTGGTGGGCTACAATTCATCAAGTCACAAAGAGTTGGGCACAAATGAGTTTCTAAACTTAACACAGTCAATAACAACTGTTTCAGCTTATCGAGCTATCATAACAAAATCTACAGTTTGGGGCTCCTCTGGTGGTTCAGTGGTAAAGAATTCAGTGCGGGAGACACAGATTCAAACTCTGGTCTGGAAAGATCCCCACATACCATGGAGCCACAAGTTCTGAGCCTGTGCTCTAGACCCCAGGAGCCACAACTACTGAACCCATGTACTGCAACTACTGAAGGCTGTGATGCCTAGAGCCTATGTTCTGCAACAAAAGATGTTACCACAATGAGAAGTATGCTCACCCCAAACAGAGAGTAGCCCTTGCTGCATGTAACTAGTGAAAAAGCCCTCACAGCAGCAAAGACCCAGCACAGCTAAAAATAAATTGATAAATAAAATTAGTTTTGAAAATCCATGGATTGGGTAGTTTAAACAACAGAAATTATTTTTTCACCAATCTAATGTCAAATATTAAGGTGTCATCAGGTTTGATTTTTCCCAAGGCCACTCTTGTCTTGGAAATGGCTGACTTCCCAGTTAGTCCTCATATATCCCTTCCTCTGTTCTCCAGCATCCCACTATCTCTTCCTCTTCTAATAAGAACACAATCATATTGAATTAGGACCCCAACCTTATGACCTTATTTCACTTTAATCCCCTCTTTAAACTCTCTGTCTCCAAATGTTAAGTTATTTTGGTAATTAGGACTTCAACATAAGAATTTTAGTAGGACAGATTCAGTCCATAACTGCAAACCAATGTATACTATCAGTATTCTGTTTTCCAATCTCTCTGTCTAAAAATAAAATTTTCTTGAGTATATGATACCCTCCCAAGGAATTTCAAGAGGGTTTCACTAAATATTTTGTCTTTTAAAACATGGATTGCCACCTTCCCAGCCTCTTAGATTGAGTTCCTCAATAGGATTGTTGACCTCTAAATTGCCACTCTCCTTTGGATACCAATTCCTGAACTGGTCAGCATAGACTAGTTATGTAATGGTAATAGATCGGCACTCAATAAGGTAATACCATAATGACTGTATCACATTTACTTTACATGCTGTTACTTGGGGATTGAAGCCTGAAGGGAGAGGCAGTTTCTATAACGAACACACTCGAGAATGCAGACTTAAGGAGGAATCACCACAGAGAGTAGACTATGCATCTTCCTCAAATGGCATAGCAGGGAGAGACAAATACTAAAGAATCACAAGTAAGCTTTATACTACCTCAGCACAGAAAATGAGGTATTATAGTCCCTCCTTATTAGCCAAACATAATCATAGGTCCTCCCCTGTAAGGAAAATATAAGTTGGTGAATAAAATATCTGCACAGCATTAATAATAAATTAAAAAAAAACTTGGAAATCAAAAGAGTACTCTGTGTCCTCCAATGTTATATTTGAGTATTTTCATTTAATAACTCCACCTAAAAACTATTTGACTTTCTAGGAGAATTTTTCTGTTTGACTTTATTTCCTATTTGTTGTTATTCAGAGGCTAAGTCATGTCCAACTCTTTGTAATCCCATGAACTGCAGCACTCCAGGCTCTTTTGTCCTCTACTATGTCCCTTCAGTCCAGTTCAGTCGCTCAGTCTTGTCCAACTCTTTGTGACCCCATGGACTGCAGCATGCCAGGCTTCCCTGTCCATCACCAACTCCCAGAGCTTACTCAAACTCATGTCCATTGAGTCAGTGATGCCATCCTGTCATCTCATCTTCTGTCATCCACTTCTCCTCCCACCTTCAATCTTTCCCAGCATCAAGATCTTTTCCAATTAGTCAGTTCTTCACATCAGGTGGCCAAAGTATTGGAGTTTCAGCTTCAGCATCAGTCCTTTCGATGAATATTCAGGACTGATTTCCTTTAAGATTGACCTGTTGGATCTCCTTGCAGTCCAAAAGACTTTCGAGAGTCTTCTGCAGCAGTACAATTTGAAAGCATCAATTCTTTGGTGCTCAGCCTTCTTTATGGTACCAAAATCAGATTGATTATGCTTTTTGCAACCTAAGATGGAGAAACTCTACACAGTCAGCAAAAACAAGACCTGGAACTAACTGTGGCTCAGATCATACATGAGCTCCTTATTGAAAAATTCAGGCTTAAATTGAAGAAAGATGGGAACACCATTAGACCATTCAGATATGACCTAAATCAAATCCTTTATGATTATATGGTAGAGGTAATGGATAGATTCGAGGTATTAAACTTGGTAGACAGAGTGCCTGAAGAACTATGGATGGAAATTTGAAACATTGTACAGGAGGCAGTGACCAAACCCATCCCAAAGAAAAATAAAGGCAAGAAGGCAAAGTGGTTGTCTCAGGCTTTACAAATAGGTGAGGAAATAACACAAGTGAAAGGCAAGGAAGAAAGGGCAAGATACTCCCTACTAAATGCAGAGTTCCTGTTTGCTTGGAGAAGAGCCAAAACTCTTCCATATTAAAACTGTTTCATGTTAACTTGTAGAGTTTCTTCAGAAGAAAACTAATCCCATTAGGAATATTTTAACGCCCTATGGGATGTTATCCAGTGCTGCTACTTAGCCTAAGATCTTCCTCTAACATTACTTATAATGCTTAAAAGTGTTTTTTTGGAACCAACTTCAACATCTTCCTGATTTTTCCTCTAACTGTGTTGAATAAAAATAATTGACACATATTTTATGAGATATTTTTAAACATTCTTGTCAAGATACTTTGAGAACATTTATTCTCTTGATTGAAACACTACCTTATTGGAAAGATAACCTCTAACACTGTAAATGTTTTATTTCTTTGCATAAAACTTATGCCATCTGACCTATCAGAATTTATTTAAAAACAACTGGTCATTCTCTAATATAAAAGACATACCATAAGTATAGTAATTATTTCTGTTTTCTAAAACCCTGCACTCCTAGATTAGAAGAGTGTTTGCCATAGAGTAGGTACTTAATAAATACTTGTGATTTTAAGGAAATCACTTAGTAACTCAGAAGACAACAGTAAAACTTGAGATTTGCTGTATGAATTTTCAGTATAATAGAGCAGCAGGCTTAAATGTCAGTGACATCTTCTTTAATATATTGAAAGTTGAACTTTTGAAAGTAAAATAAATGAAAACAAAAGTTATCCATGTTCAATGACTTAGGCAGACAAATATTCTACAATAACATCTTATAATATCACAAACAAATAGTCCATAAATGCTTTAAAGTTAAGTAATGTAATACCTAAACATTAGCTTAACTAACAGATTACTCTTAATAAATTTGTTCAATGTCTATTTCCTCACTTTCTAAGATTAGGTTTTTTAAATATTAAGACTGTATGCTCTTAAGATTTATGTATTTAATTAAAGTTTATCCAGCTACTTAACTGAGAAAAGAGTACATAAAATTGATTGTAAAGATAAAGAGTTCCATATATAGTTGGCCTTGACATGAAGTACTAATTTCTAACCCTTTATCAACACTACAAAATGAATTCTGTGGAACAATGTTTTACTTGCACAAACAGAAAACAAGCAACTCATTTCTCCAGCTGACTAAACTTGTTCTCCTGCCACAATAAATCTTTGTGTTCTATAGGGACTCGTTTTTCCCTTGCTCTTCTTCATTTATGTCGATATGCTTTCAAGTTCATTTCAACCTGCTTAGAGGCTTGTTTTGAGATGACACATTTCTTATTTTTGCTGAGAAGAGTGTAAGAAAGATTAATACAGTCTTGCAGTAAAAATTAATGTAGTCACATGCCAAAAGCTGGATAGAGATGCAACTCAGCTTTTCAGTAACCACTTATCATGAAGCTTGGACACCATAATATTCACATAAATATTTCCAGGCAATATAATATCCATGGATACTCATGAATTTAAAATTTGTTCAGCTATTTCCTTTAAGAAACTGATACTTTATATTTATCTCAACTTTCCTAATTATCATATTTCACAGTTGATGGGAAAACCATCTTGTTGCTCTTTTTGCACACTGATTTTCATCTATGGCAAATAGTGTAAACGTTTAAGATGCTGCCAAATTTACATTATATAATGGATTTTCTATAGGCAAAATGAAACTGAAAAGTTTTCAACTACTCAAACACATTGAAATAGGTTATTCTTTTCTTTTCAGGAAAATGTTGGCGAGATAGCCACTGGAAAATGTCTTACAAGAAATGGCTATTAAATTGAGTTCAAGTCATATTTATTTATTTATGCAAACATTTTACATATTATATGGGGTGAAATTATGAGGACATTTCTATGACACACAATGTCAATCGTGATAGCAATTTTACCCACTTCTCCAGTTTACTCTCCTTCTAATGAACTCATCTTCATTTATCTTACTGCACTCCTCTTTGAAGCTCTTTAATAATCTGTTTTCTTACATGTCAAAGACCTTTACATAACCTGCTGTGTGCTAAGTCACTTCAGTCATGTCCAGCTTTTTGCAACCCTAAGGACTATAGCCCACCAGGCCCTTCTGTCCATTATATTCTCCAAGAATGAGTTGCCATGCCCTCCTCCAGGGGGTCTTTCCAATCCAGGGATTGAACCTGTGTCTTATATGTCTCTTGCTTTGGCAGTGGGTTCTTTACCACTAGCACCACCTGGGAAGTCCCCTTTACATAATACTGGTCTCTAAAAAGAGACCATCTTTCCTCCATCTTTTATCTGATCCATCCCTGTTTGATTTTCAGGGCTCGGTGTGAGTACTGTTTCATTGTGGGAAACCTTTATTCACTGTTCAGACTGAGTTAAATATTTTTCCTCTGTACTCAATCATCACCATGTGCAAATCTTCATAGCTAGAATATTGTATGTCATGCTGTTGCCGCAGGTAGACTTCAATATCCTTGAAAGCAGTACACTATATCTAACTCATTTTTGTATTCAGTATTTTGGGGACTCATTATCTGTGTGAAGTTCTTAAGTGGGAGATGGATATTGCAAGGCAGTATGGAACGATTCAGCTCAACCTACAAAAGATTAATCAAAGTTGATGACAAAGAATAGAACTAGAATAGAATATTTCCCATCTCAATGGTTAAAAACAAAGTTGCCAGTGTTTAATAAAGATACAATTAACATGAAAATGTGGAGCAATTCTTTATCATAAAATTTAAAGAAAATTTAAATGGTGGCAAAGAATGGGTTAAAACTAAGGGAAAGAAGGATATATGATGTCTGAAAGAACAAGGTCTTATTTATGCTCTTAAGTCAACTTCTTTCACTATTGAGATTAGCACTATTTGACTTGTGGTAGGAGTGAAAGGAATTGAGTTGCAATGCAATCAAAGTTGCAATCAGAGTTTAGTTTTCCCTTCCCATTTGTCTTTTAAGCTTAGCTTAGTAAACTAAGTTCACTATTGTCTTTGAGAATGAGAGGAACATTAGTAAATTCCTGCCACAGTTTAGGCATTGAAAGAATGCTTGCAGAATCAAACTACTAGGCATACACCTTGACAAAAACATAATTCAAAAAGACACATGTACCCCAGTGCTCATAGAAGCACTGTTTCCAATAGCCAGGGCATGGAAACAACCTAGATGTTCATTGACAGGTAAATAGATAAGGAGTTCTGGTACACATATGTTTAAAAAATGAAATATTACTCAGCCATAAAAAGTAACAAATTTGAGTCAGTTGTATTGAAGTAGATGAACTTAGAGTCTGTTACAGAGAGTGAAATAAGTCAGAAATAGAAAAACAAATATTGTATATTAACACATATATATGGAATCTAGAAAAAATGGAACTGATGAACCTATTTTCAGGGTAGGAATAGAGACGCAGATGTAGAGAACAAACTTGTGGACACAGTGGGAAAGAGTGGGTAAAGGACAAATTGAGAGAGTAGCATTTACGTTTATACACTGCCATGTGTAAAATAGGTAGTTAGTAGGAATCAGCTGTATAGCACAGGGAGATCAGCTTAGTGCTCTGTGATGACCTGTATGTGTGCAGTCACTTAGTCATGTTTGAATTTGTGTAACCTTATGGACTATATAATCTGCCAGACTCCTCTCTCCATGGGATTCTCCAGGTAAGAATACTGGAGCTTGTTGCCATTCATATTTCAGTGTATCTTCCCCACTTAGGGTTTGAACTCATGTCTCCTGCATCTCCTGTACTGTCAGGCTGATTCTTTACCCCTGAGAAATCTGCAATGGCCCATAAGGCTAGGATAGTGGACTCTTGGTAAGAAGCTACAAGGTGGAGGGGATACATAGATACAGCTGATTCATGTTGTTGTGTGGCAAAAACCAACACAACATTGTAGAAAATTATCCTTCATCTAAAAATAAATGCTTGCAGAAAATATGATTAAATGAATGATATAAATGACTCAGATGATGAGTTTCATTCTTAACCTTCAAGGAAGAAACAAGAAATCTACACTATTTTGGCTACTTTAAGATTGCATACCTTTCTGGACACTCATACTAACTGAATGAATTATAGATATAACATTTCAGATATAATGTGATTTAAAAAATATTTTAATTCAAATATAGTCATATATTAATTTGATAAAAAAAAAAAACCTCCATCACTTTTCATGTGAATCATGCAGTCTTCCCACTAATCAAATCTAAGTAAATCTTATTATATGTGAAGATTAGATTGTTAAGATTGTGTTTCAGGTAGTGAAAACATATTGTCCCTACTCTAAGGTGTGTGAAGTGAGTCTGGGAAAACAGATCAGTAATGAATAATAAATAGAAATGAGATTGGTGATGGCCAAGGTGATCATAACATTCCCCTCAGCCTAACTAAATTTTAGGCAGGTTTCTTCTTGACAATAGGTCCCAACCTTCCTTTTCTCACAGAATTTACTTTATAAAACTTGCAATAGTTAGTCTGTCTCTTTGAAATGTAAATCTTTTTTCAGCCTTCTCCCAGAGTTTTACAACCCCAGTGAAAGTGTTAGTCACTCAGAGATGTACAACTCTTTGTAACCCCTTGGACTGTACCCCACCAGGCTCCTCTGTCCATGGAATTCTGCAGGCAGGAATATTGGAGTGGGTATCCATTCCCTCCTCCAGGGGATTTTCCTGACCCAGAGATTGAACTCATGTCTCCTGATTGCAGACAGTGTCTTTCCTATCAGAGCCATCAGGGAAGCCGTCTAGCTTCTAAGGGAGGATAGGAACCTAAGTTTAATAAGAACCAATTAGCAAACACAGATGGCCTGTTCAACACTGAACAAGCTCCTCTTTTACTGTTAGCTCACTCAGCATTTAAAAATCCCCCTGCCTTTTGTTTCAGTGAGATTGAGGTTAATTTCTCTCCTCTAGTGCAATAGTCTTAAATAAAGTTTTCCTTGACTGTTTAACCTGTGTGGAACAATTTTTCTTGTCCAGAGATGATATTTGGATTTTATCTGAACTATCAATTTTTAAACACAGTTTCTTAATAAAAACGATAAATACAGAATATCCTTTGCTGATTACACTGTTGAAACCCAAGTTTTAACTATAATGATTGATTATAAATTGTAAAGACTATATGCTCATTGTTATAAATTAATATATGCATCCTGAAAAGAAATGGCACAATCTAATGTTCTCCTAACAAAGTCTATGATGACATTGCACAACATTGATGCCAATTATGTAGTAAGTTCATAGAGAGATAATATCTAAGACTTTAAATGTCATAAAATGAAACTCTATCAAACATATATCATATATATTTAGAATAAAATCAATGAAAATTGTTTAGAATTTGCTATAGACCAGACTCATGAAGGCTTCTTAATTATATTTTAGTTATATGAATCTGACAAAAGTAATGTTTATACAAGATGGTAAACATGACCTTGTATTCATTAAGATATGCCAGTATGTACTAAAGTAACAGTTCAGTTCAGTCACTCAGTCGTGTCTGACTCTTTGTGTCCCCATCAATTGCAGCACCCCAGGCCTCCCTGTCCATCACCAACTCCCGGAGTCCACCCAAACCCATGTCCATCGAGTCGGTGATGCCATTCAGCCATCTCATCCATTGTCATCCCCTTCTCCTCCTGCTCCCAGTCCTTCCCAGCATTAGGGTCTTTTCCAGTGAGTCAACTCTTTGCATCAGGTGGCCAAAGTATTGGAGTTTCAGCTTCAACATCAGTCCTTCCAATGAGGATTCAGGACTGATTTCCTTTAGGATGGACTGGTTGGATCTCCTTACAGTTCAAGGGACTCGCAAGAGTCTTCTCCAACACAACAGTTCAAAAGCATCAATTCTTCAGCACTCAGCTTTCCTCACTGTCCAACTCTCACATCCATACATGACTACTGGCAAAACCACAGCCTTTACCAGATGGACCTTTGCTGGTAAAGTAACGTCTCTGCTTTTAAATATGCTATCTAGGTTGGTCATAACTTTCCTTCCAAGGAGTAAGCATCTTTTAATTTTATTGCTGCAATCACCATCTGCAGTGATTTGGGAAACCCCCCCCCCAAAAAAAAAACAGTCTGACACTGTTTCCACTGTTGCCCGATCTATTTCCCATGAAGTGATGGGACCGGATGCCATGATCTTAGTTTTCTGAATGTTGAGCTTCAAGCCAACTTTTTTCACTCTCTTCTTTCACTTTCATCAAGAGGCCTTTAGTTCTTCTTCACTTTCTGCCATAAGGGTGGTGTCATCTGCATATCTGAGGTTATTGATATTTCTCTTGGCAATCTTGATTCCAGCTTGTGCTTCTTCCAGCCCAGCGTTTCTCATGATGTACTCTGCATATAAGTTAAGTAAGCAGGGTGATAATATACAGCCTTGACATACTCCTTTTCCTCTGTGGAACCAGTCTGTTGTTCCATGTCCAGTTTTAACTGTTGCTTCCTGACCTGCATACAAGTTTCTCAAGAGACAGGTCAGATGGTCTAGTATTCCCAAATCTTTAGGAATTTTCCACAGTTTATTATGATCCAAACAGCCAAAGGCTTTGGCATAGTCAATAAAACAGAAATAGATG
Source organism: Antilocapra americana (assembly GCA_007570785.1). Lineage (NCBI taxonomy): Eukaryota > Metazoa > Chordata > Mammalia > Artiodactyla > Antilocapridae > Antilocapra > Antilocapra americana. Next base: position 22,619,504 of record ML663566.1, on the reverse strand, counting down.
TTTATCTGGAACTCTCTTGCTTTTTAAATGATTCAGAGGATGTTGGCAGTTTGATCTCTGATACCTCTGCCTTTTCTAAAGTCAGCTTGAACATCTGGAAGTTCACAGTTCACATATTGCTGAAGCCTGTCTTGGAGATCTTTGAGCATTACTTTACTAGCATGTGAGATGAGTGCAATCGTGCAGTAGTTTGAGCATTCTTTGGCATTGCCTTTCTTTGGGATAGGAATGAAAATTGACCTTTTCCAGTCCTGTGACCATTGCTGAGTTTTCCAAATTTGCATATTGAGTGCAGCACTTTCACAGCATCATCTTTCAGCATTTGAAATAGCTAGCAATCCTTAAGTCTCATCAGTTTATCACATCAAATGTTTATTTCTTCTTCATATAAAGCCCACTAGAAGTCTCCTAACTCTCAAAGCAGCTGTCATCCATGTAATCAACCCAGGAACATTACAAAAAAAGGAATGAGGACAACTATGTTTCTGGGAAGAGAAGATAGGTGTTCCACTTACATTCCAAAGGTCAGGTAATTCACATGACCATACCTAACTTTGATGATATGAGCTAATTCAGTCACAGCATGTTCCTAAGGAATGATGAGCTCCAGTGATGTCTACTATTCAACTTCATTTTAAAACACACTTCCTTGGACTTAATCACTTAAAAAGAAAAAAAAGGTAGAAGTTCCATAGAAAATATAGCATATAACATGCATTTAATTTTAAATGCTAACATAAATTTAATCTGACTTTCTAAACTCAGCTAGATGCTGGGAATAACCATCCTATTTTGATCACAATATTTCAAAATGTATACCTCTTTAGTTTCTTTGATTTGAAAGTAAACATTACACAAAAAATTGAAACAACATAATGAATCTTAAATTATGGTTCCCTTTGTTTGCCAGGTCAATCTATTGTACTTTATTTTTGTTGGAATGCTTTGACTTTGCGCATGGCTGTATATGTGTATATTCCATTATTTTAATTATCATTTGCCTGATTTTGTAACTTCCATTTGTCTGGGGTTCATCTTTGCCTCATTTTTTGACATTTGTTTTAATCTCACTTAATGCTATAACTAACCACTTACGGAATCTTCTTTCCTGACCAGAGATCAAGCCTTGAGCCTTTGGAGTGGGGTTGCTGACTCCAAGACCCTAGACTACCAGAGAACTAACCCTAGGGAGTACCAAGTAGTGAGAATTCACACAAAGGAAACCACTGTAATAAAAGACCCAGAATTACCCAACCACTGATAGCACTGCTGTACAGGATGCTTCATCTAAACAACAAGCAAAACAGAAATACAAACCCAATCATCAGAAGACAAAACCAATCATCAGAAGGTAATCAGAAGGATTACCACCTTACTTAGCCTTGCCATTCAGAGAAAAAACAAACAAAAAAACTCAGCACAAATCTTAGCCTATAAGAAGCTTACACAAACCACTGGACCAAACTTAGAGGGCAGAAACCAAAAGGAAGAAAGAATTCAACCTTGAAGCCTGGGGAAAGGAGACCTCAAACACAAAAGCTTAAAAAAGTAATAATAATAATGAAAAGGCAGAGAAATATTACACAAATGAAGAAACAAACTAGAAAAACAGAAGTCCAAATAAATGAAGAGGAAATAGGCAAACTACCTGAAAAATAATTCAGAATAATGATGGTAAAGATGATCAAAAACCTTGAAAGCAAAATGGAGAAAATCCAAGAATCAATTAACAAAGACCTAGAAGAATTAAAGAATAAACATAAAGAGACAAACAACACAATTACTGAAATTAAAAATACTCTAGAAGGAATTAATAGCAGAATATCTGAAGCAGAAGAACAAATCAGTGAGCTGGAAGATAAAATGGTAGAAATAACTTTTGAAGAGTTATAAAGTAAAAAGAATGAAAAGAACTGAGGACAGTCTCAGAGACCTCTGAGACAATATTAAATGCACCAACATTCAAATAATAGGGGTCTGAGAAGAAGAAGAGAAAAGAAATGGTATGAGAAAATTTTTGAAGAGATTATAGTTGAAAATTTCCCCAACATGGAAAAAGAAACAACCAGTCAAGTCCAAGAAGCACAAAGAGTCCTATATAGGATAAATCCAAGGAGAAACATGCCAAGACATATACTAAATTAACAAAGACTAAACACAAAGAAAGAATATTAAAAGCTGCAAGGGTGAAGCAACAAGTAACATACAAGGGAAACCCCATACGCTTAACAACTGATCTTTCAGCAGAAAATCTGCAAGCCTAAAGGGAATGGCAGGATATATTTAAAGTACTGAAAGGGAAAAATCTACAACCAAGATCACTGTACCCAGCAAGGATCTCATTCAAACTGATGGAGAAATCAAAAGCTTTTCAGACAAGCAAAAGTTAACACAATTCAGTACCACCAAACTAGCCTTACAACAAATGTTAAATGGACTTGTATAGTCAAGAAATACAAAAGGAGAAAAAAGATTTACAAAATCAACCCCAAACAATTAAGAAAATGGCAGTAGGAACATATATATCAATAATTACTTTAAATGTAAATAAAGTAAATGCTCCAACCAAAAGACACCGACTGGCTTAATGGATACAAAAACAAGATCCATACAGATATACTGTCTACAAGAAACCCACTTTAGACCTCAAGACACATATAGACTAAAAGTGAGAAAATGGGAAAATATATTCCATGCAAATGGGAAGCAAAAGAAAGCTGGAATATCAATTTTTGCTGGGAGCCAACAGGATGCCCCCTTGCTAGGATGACAAGGTCACGAGACTAAGAAAGAAATTGCAAGGCTGACTTTCTTTATGGGGCATCCTGGACTAGCCCCGCCCTCCCCGTCCCCACCCCCCCACCTCCCCGTGATGCTGGGAGCCGTCAGGATGCCCCCTTGCTCTGATGACAAAGTCACGAGACTAAGAAAGAAATTGCAAAGCTGACTTTCTTTATCGGGGCATCCTGGGCAAGCCCCACCCTGGTATTTTTCTTGGGAGTTCTGTCCATGCTCGGAACATTGGCTCATCTCAGTAGGTCAGTCCCAGTTGGAAAGAATTTGTCCTGAGATAATCCCACCAGACCTTATCGGAGGATCTGGGAAGGTGGATCACCTTCCCCTGGGGCTAAGGAGGAATGAAAGAGACATTTATTTATTTATTTATTTATTTATTTTTTATTATTGTTTTTGCCATACATTGTCATGATATCACCATGGGTTTACATATGCTTCCCCTCCGGGTCCCCCCTCCCTCCTCCCTCCTCCCCGGGAAATCTCGCTGCACCAGTCCCGAGCATCAATCCTGGGCTGGCGATTGATTAGACACATGACAATTAACATGCTTCAATGCCCTTCTCCCATCTCATCCCACCCTTACCCTCATCCACAAAGTCCACAAGTCTATTCTATACATCAAGATGCTCAACATCACTCATTATCAGAGAAATGCAAATCAAAACTACAATGAGGTACCACTTTACACCAGTCAGAATGGCTGCCATCCAAAAGTCTACAAGTAATAAATGCTGGAGAGGATGTGGAGAAAAGGGAACCCTCTTACACTGTTGGTGGGAATGCAAACTAGTACAGCCACTATGGAAAACAGTGTGGAGGTTCCTTAAAAAGCTGCAAATAGACCTGCCATATGACCTGGCAATCCCACTGCTGGGCATATACACCGAGGAAACCAGAATTGAAAGAGCCACGTGCACCCCAATGTTCATCGCTGCATTGTTTACAATAGCCAGGACATGAAAGAGACATTTAAATAGATTACTACTCCTCCTACTAATTACTGGGGAGTTTACCAAGAGTTCTCTGGGGCTCATGGCAAAGCCACCACCAGAAGGGCTCGTACTTGGGTCACCTTTCCACCTCCCACTCCCCCACCACTCCATGGAGGAGGCTCTCTTCCTTGAAGAAATCAGGCTGGATTGGGACTTAAGAATGCTCATAACTGTGTCCAGCATAGTTGGAGATATTGATTGCTTTAAGATAATGTAGACATAGGAATTCATTATAGTAGTTAAGGTTAATAGGGTTTTATTGCTAAAGCAGTACTGCTTGACTGTCTCTTAGTCCTCTTTCCTCTTCCTAAACTGTCTCTTTGTCCTCTTTCCTTTTTCCTCATAAGAAGTGAAGTAGGTTACTAGAATAAACAGTTTCAAGCTTTAGCCCTTCCCTCTAGCTTCTACATAGTTGTACCTGATAAGAGAAATGTAATCTTTCTACTTAGGTTGATGTACTTATCATGATTGAATGAAATATACTGAAGACATTCAAATGGTAAACATACTATTGTTAAATCTAATTACATAAAAATCTGACTTCTGCAAGGGGAATGTTTCATGATAGATTGGGGAATGAGCTCAATGATAAGGTTGCTATGGAAGGTAGAAAACAAAAATTTGTATAGAATGATAGGTGATGTAATGATGTAATGGGGATGTCTTTTGGCTGTAAAACTGTAAACCAACAATAAACAAGAGAGACTTCTCCATCATCCCACAAAATAACAGCAATAAAGAGAGACTTCTCCATCATCCCACAAACTAACAGCAATAAAGAGAGACTGCTCCATCACCACACATCGACTCAGCTCAGTTCTTCTTCCGCCGACGCCACTCATCCCTCAAGACCCCCGGACCCCCCGGGCTGGACCCCGGCAAATTTTCATATCAGATAAAATAGACCTTAAAATAAAGATTTCCAGAGATAAGGAAGGACATGACATAATGATCAAGGGATCAGTCCAAGAGGAAAACATAACAATTGTAAATATCTATGTACCCAACATAGGAGCACCTCAATACGTAAGACAAACACTAACAGACATGAAAGGAGAAATTGACAGTAACACAATAAGAGTAAGAGATCTTAACACCCCACTCACACCAATGGACAGATTATCAAAACAGAAAGTTAATAAGAAAACGCAAGTCTGAAATGATAGATTTAGATGAAATAAATCTCATTGATATCTTCAGGACACTACACCCGAATGCAGAAGAATACACCTTCTCTCAAGTGCATATGGAACATCACCAGGATAGACCACCTGTTGGATCACAAATCAAAACTCAGTAAATTTAAGAAAAATTGAAACTGACAAAGGATTAATTTCCAAAATATACAAGTGGCTTATACAATTCAATACCAGGAAAACAAACAACCCAATCAAAAAGTGGGAAAAAGACCTAAACAGACAGTTCTCCAAAGAAGACATACAGATGGCTAAGAAACACATGAAAATACTCTCAACATCACTCATTATTAGATAAATGTAAATCACAATCACAATGAGATGTCATCTCACACCAGCCAGAATGGCTGTCAACAAGAAGTCTACAAATGATAAATGCTGGAGAGAGTGTAGAGAAAAGGGAATGCTCTTGCACTGTTGTAAAGTACATTGATACAGCCACTATTGAAGATGGTATGGAGATTCCTTTAAAAAAAAAAAAAACAACTAGGAATAAAACCACCATATGACCCAGCAATCCCACTCCTAGGCATATACCCTGAGGAAACTGAGTTGAAAAAGACATATGTATCCCATTGTTCTTTATAGCACTAGTTACAATAGCTAGGACATGGAAGCAACCTAGGTGCCTACTGATGAATGGATAAAGAAGGTGTGGTACATATACACAATAGAATATTACTCAGCCATAAAAATGAACAGATTTGAGTCAGTTCTGATGAGGTGGATGAACCTAGAACCTCTTATATGAGTGAATTGAGTCAGAAAGAGAAATGTAAATATCATATTCTAATGCACATATACGGAATCTAGAAAAATGGTTTTGAAGAATTTATGTACAGAGCAGCAATGGAGAAACAGACATGGAGAACAGACTTATGGACATGGGAAGAGGGGAGAAGAGGAAAGAGTAACATGGAGACTTACATTACCATATGTAAAATAGATAGCCAATGGGAATCTGCTGCATGGCTCGGGAAACTCAAACAGGGGCTCTATATCAACCTATAGTGGTGGGATGGGAAGGGAGATAGGAGGGAGGTTCAAAAGGGAGGGACTATATGTATACCTATGGCTGATTCATGTTGAAGTTTGACAGAAAGCAACAAAATTCTGTAAAGCAACTTTCCTTCAATAAAAAATAATTTTAAAAAAATATTAAGAAATGGCAGAGAGATTCTTTCTCCCTCCATTCTCCAAATAAATTCTTTATAAACCAAAAAAAAAAAAGTGGAAAGTGAAGATAAACTATTTTGTACAGTGATCCAATCTGTTTAATTATTATTCTCCTTATAATTAACATAAAGATCCTCATCACCCAAAAAAATACTGGACTCAAAAATCAATGTTAATTCAAGTTGCAGATTCTGTGTTTCTGGTGGCTTCATTATTTGAGTAACCAAAGAGTTACTGAAGGAATTTGAATATATTTGGTTGAATATTTTCAGTTTATGAAGTGTTAAGTGTGGATAAGAGTCACATGGCACAGATATTGTAACAGGCCAAGTTATTGCAAAAATAAGGCTGGATTTTAGGTTATATATGTTCTTTTAGTTTGCTTTTCACAAAGCAAAATAGCACCTAAATCCCCTTATCTGATATTATAGATGATAGTAACTCTATTGCCTAACTTTAAGAGTTGTTTTAAGAACAAATATTGAATGAACTCATGAAAAAGCATATTAATGAAAAGTTCAGGTATAAGATAATTACCCTCATTATCCCAAAACATTGGTTTATATATCCAAAATGAATGGGAAAATTAAAATATATGATATGACAAATATTCTCCAGGGGTCATGTATGCATCATTTAATCTACTTGAAAAAGGTATGATTATCATCATTTTACAAATATGTAAGTGTCAAAACAGATAATTTAATTAACATGTTCCGGGGCACTCCATTGGTAAGTTTGATAAGTTGAAGTAAACCAAACTCAGATTTTTTTCCCCAGTTCAAAACTTTTCATTTTCTGCATTACTCCAAGATTTCCATTGCTTAAGAAAGAGCTTATGGAAGCCACTTTTCTGTTTTCAATAAACCTACATGCTACTTTTTATTGCTTATTCATCATATATTGCTCTGTATTATACTTAATCACCAACAAATTTCATCTTTTTCAATTATATACTTCTAAAAGGCACTTAATCATACTGAAGATGTGATAAGTGACTGCTGAATAAATACATGTTTTTCACTATAAAAATAAAAGAAGAAATTGAAATAAAATCCCAAGCTGCCTTTTTTTTTTTTTTTTTGGTTAGTTGATTGTTCATGAAAAAACAGCAGGACATTTCTGATTTAGTGAATCCTTTGGCAAAGAAGGTTTAGATTGCTTAAATTGACTCCTTATTGCAAAATTCAGATTTAAATTGAATAAAGTAGAAAATACCACTAAGCCATACAGGTATGACCTAAATCTAAGTCTTTATTATTAGGAAGCAGAAGTAACAAATAGATTCAAGGAATAAGTTCTGAGAGAGTGCCTGAAGAACTATGGTTGGAGGTTTATAATATTGTACAAGAGGTGGCTAACAAAACAATCCCAGAGAAACAAAAATAACACAAGGCAGAATGGTTGTTCGAGAAGAGCTCACAAACAGCTGAGAAAAGAATAGAAGTGAGAAACAAAGGAGAAAAGGAAAGATATACCCTTTTGAATGGAGAGTTCCAAAGAATAACAAGGAGAGACAAGAAAGCCTTCCAAAGTGAACAATGAAAAGAAATAGAAGAAAACAATACAATGGGAAAAACTAGAGATCTCTTCAAGAAAACTGGAGATAGCAAGGGAAAATTTCATGCAAAGATGGGCACATAAAGGACAGAAATGGTATGGACCTACCAGAAACAGAAGATATTAAGAAGAAGTGGCATGAATACATGGAAGAACTGTCCAAAAAAGGTCTTAATACTCAGATAACTACCATGGTGTGATCACTCACCAAGAGTCAGACATCCTGGATCATGAAATCAAGTGGGCGTTTAGGAAGCATCACAATGAAAAAAGCTAGCGGAGGTGATGGGATTCCAGCTAAGCTATTTCAATCCTAATAGATGGTGCTGTTAAAGTGCTGCACTCAATAAGCCAACAAATTTGGAAAATTCATAGTGACCACAGGACTGGAAAAATTAGGTTTTCATTCCAATCCCAAAAAAGGGCTGTGCTAAAGAATTTTCAAACTACTGCACAATTGCACTCATTTCACATGTTAGCTAGGTAAATTCTCAAAATTCTTAGAGCTAGACTTCAACAGTACCTGAACCAAGAACTTTCAGATGAACAAGCTGATTTAGAAAAGGCAGAGGAACCAGAGTTCAAATTGCCAATATCTTTTTGATCATAGAAAAAGAAAGGAAATTCTAGAATAAAAAGCATCTACTTCTGCTTCATTGACTACACTAAAGCCTTTGACTGTGTGGATCACAACATTCTGTGTAAAATGCTTAAAGAGATATGTAAAGGGAATACCAGACCACCTTATCTGTCTCCTGAGAGACCTGAATGAAAGTCAAGAAGCAACAGAACCAGACATGGAGCAATAGACTGATTCAAATTGAAAAAGGAGTATGTCAGTATTGTCACCCTGCTTATTTAACTTATATGAATTCATCATAACAAATGCCAGACTGGATGAAGCTCAAGCTGGAACCAAAATTTCCAAGAGAAATATAAATAACCTCAGATATGCGAATGACACTACCCTTATGGCAAAAAGCAGTGAGGAATGAAAGAGCCACTTGATGAAGGTGAAAGAGGAGAATGAAAAAGCTGGCTTAATATTCAACATTCAAAAAACTAAGGTCATGGCATCCTGTCCCATCACTTCATGGCAGAAACAGTGACAGACTTTATTTTCTTGGATTCCAATATCACTATGAACAGTGACTATAGTTATGAAATTGAAAGACACTTTCTCCTTGGAAGGAAAGCTATGACAAAACTAGACAACATACTAAAAAGCAGAGACAGAGACATTACTTTCCAACAAATGTCTGTATAGTCAAAGCTATGGTTTTATGGTTTTTCCAGTAGTCATGTATGAAAGTGAGAGTTGGAACATAAAGAAGGCTGAATACTGAAGAACTGATGCTTTCAAACCATGGTGCTGGAAAAGACTCTTGAGAGTCCCTTGAACAGCAAGGAAATCAAACCGGTCAATCCTAAAGGAAATAAACCCTGAATCTTCATTGGAAGGATTGATACTGAAGTTCCAATCCTTTGGCCACTTGATGCAAAGAGCTGACTTATTGGAAAAGACTGTGATGCTGGGAAAGATTGAGGGCAGGAGTAGAAGGCAGCAACAGAGGATCAGATAGTTGAGTGGCATCACTGACTCAATAGACATGAGTTTGAGCAAGTTCCAGGAGTTGGTGATGGACAGGGAAGCCTGGCTTGCTGCAGTCCATGAAGTCACAAAGATTCCGTCAGACTGAGCAACTGAACATTACCAAATGCTACTGCAATTCTTAAAATGAACTCTCAGAAATGTCCATGCATATTGTTTGAAGCAAGATATTCTGATAAATATAACTGAAAGTCAGATGAAGTTTGATAAAATGATACTAACAGAAACCCAAGAACTGGGCAGTCTTGGAGCTCTTTGACACATTAGTGATAGCTTAAAGGACCTGGGTTCTTGCCTTCTCTGTTCCATCATTTCCTTGAATTCTATCTTCAAGTTTGTCACCAGTTTTGAAAGATCACTGTGTCCATTTCAAGTTTTGGATCCTTTCATATGATAATATGAAACAGCATAAAGTGGTGGCAAAATCAAAATTTTCTCCCTACATAGCTCTCCTTTTCATCAGGAAGAATCATTTTTCTAGAAGTCTTTTGATTGTATCCCTCTTACATCTTATTGGTGAAACTGGATTTTTCTAATACAATAGCTAGTAAAAGGAACTATGATTAGCCTAACTAAAGTGGAACAATTCACACCTAAGATTAGGTGTACTGCTATACAAAAGCAAAATCATGGTAGCAAAGAAGAAGGCATGCGTCCTATGGGATAATGAGTCAACAGTGCTTCCCACAAGTGTATGCAGGATATAAATACCATCTCCATTGTCAAAGAATATAGATGCGGTCTAAAGGCAAAGAGGCAAATTGAGACCTGACCTGCTTATAGAAGTGAGTAGAGAGAGATCTACATTCCAGTGTCCCAGGCTGAGATCTGGCCTGCCCAAGATACTAGTGTTCTCTGATGAGTGTGATGACATTTATCATCAGGAGGATGTTGGCAACACATCAAGGTTATGATGATTGGGCAGTATGATAGATCTAAGTCGAAACATGACAACATTGCAAAGCAGCTGTATTTCAACTAAAAGAAAAAGAAAAAGTGAAGCAAAAATAAATAAATAAAACAATGACAACAGCATGAATTTAGTGAACAGCTGGACCTAAACATTAAAGATTAGTCAGCTGGAAACAGAGGGATATTTAAGTCTGGCCATCCATCGGGTCCTGACTCAAGAGTACTGGATGGAATACATGTCCTCAATGAGTACCAACTAGATTTGGAAAAAAAAATTCCTGGGTTCTCACTAAGTAAGGGGCAAGGTTCTACAGTTAGAAGATAGCTTACCAGATGTGAAGTCAGAGACACTGTACTTTTAAGGACTGTAAACTTATAAATCACTGGGTTATTATTATAAGGTTATAATATTATCAAGTTATAAGGTTATTAAAGGTAGATATATTTACCCCAAAAAACCTATGCTTCATTTTTATATTCTCAGGCTTTATGTGGGGTTGTGCTGCTAAACTGAATGGTTCCATTATCTGTGGCAAAACAGGCCAATCCCAAGAGTGATGAAACATTTCATAGAATAGTCATCTTGTTTGATGTTGATGAGTATTACACATCTCATGCACATGTATGAGCTTCTTTAATCTGTCCAACATTTTTGTGAAGTGGATTTTATTAACTCTATTCTTTGGAGAAAACGAGGCCCAGAACCTAAATAGTCCCTAGGTCAAACTGTAAGCAATGAGGCCAAGATATGACCCCTGTTCTGTTGAACTCCAAAACTTAAATTTTAACCCAGACACCATATGCCTCATATTTACAGTTTGTCAAGCCCTGATTTATAGGAGCTGAAGTTTCTTACTTTACCAGAACTTTATGGAATCTGCTAATGAATCTGATGGCTTAGGAACCAGACAGACCATGTGTTAGAGGATTATAGAAGGCTGTGTAGACAGCTGCTGTCCTGTAAGGTCTAGCAAGCAGTTGAATCATCCCATTTAGACTCTCCCTGAAGATCATCTCAAAAACACAGAAGTTTTGCTAATTTATGTGAGCAGAAAGAGCAGACCTGAACTGTCATTTTGAGTGGCACGAAGAATTGTTCAGTAGAGCACCAAATGAAATGTGTATGTCTCATTTAATGAAGGACCTGAAATATGATATTTAATCAACACTTTTTAAGCAGATGGTTACAGTGCTAGGCAGAAAAGTAAGCATATCTTAATTTATGGGTATCTGTCTGTGCAGAAAAATATGCCTAAAACATTAAATTGTTTTTCTGTATAAATTTCATGAGTGTGAAATAGTGCCTGGGTACAGTCCTATACTCTGAATTTGAAACGCATGCAAGGGACATGAAAAATATGAAAACTGCTTAGAGAAAAGATGGTCTCAGCTAAAGGTAGAATGGTAAGTTTTGCAAAACAGTATTTAAATATGAATTTGTAAATGTGTCTGCCAGAAATTCAAATTAGCTGTCTCATATTGTGAGCGTGTTAAGTCTCAACTTTTGTTTTCAGAGAAGCATATGTCAAATTTTGAAGACTGGAATAAACTAAAGAAATTGTAACTACAAAATAAATATTAAATTATTAATACATATGTGAAATTGTTATCACAGTTTTAATAATAATGATATAATCAAAAGCAATAAAAACCCTATAAAATATTCATTATTTTCAAAAAGCTTGGTATTTAGTATCTAAATGTTTATAAAAGACAGAATATTATTTTTAGAAATTGTTTATAACCCCTGGAAACAAAAGTACCTGGGAAATAATATTATGTTTTAAAAATAATTTTACATTGGATTATTATAGGAAAGCAGCTTTTTCTCTTCACTTTGAATTTAGAGGCCAGTAATAATCAAAATAACAACTACATATTAAGTACATATTAAGTATGGGCCAGATATTTTTTAAAGGAGATGAATTTCTTAAGAATATGATATTTGTGCAATAAATTTAGAGATGGTGTTAGTTATATATGATAACAATAGTTAGAAATTATTAACATAAGTATTATGAACATTACAAACAGATTTTCTCTAATATCTAACACTATTTTTTATAAAATAATTATTATTTTCAATTCCATTTTACAGATTAAGAAACTGACTTTTAAAGGGATTGCAAAATGTACCTAAGGTAAGTAATAGAGAGTAGTCTGATTCCAGATTTTATAGCCTATGAATTAAACCATTAAGCCACATAGATATTTATATCACTTCATTTGAAGATGAACTACTCAAATTCTAGGGTTAAACAGTCATTTGGGAGAGGAATTAAAGACAAGCTAAACCTGGTGCATATTCATAGAAAGTTTTAAATTTATACTAAGACAATTACTTGTCATGAAATGAAATGCAGAAGTTTTATAAACTTAATGGCCAAAACAGTTTTTGAAATGATTAAAATTTGTGCTTTAATCCTTATTCACACAGTGGCAGCAAATTAAATTTCTGCCGTTATCAGAATATTTTTAGTAGCTTGTGGAAAGCTCAGGGAATGGTTGCTAAAGACCTCCAAGTCCTAAAATCTAACACCACTTCTATCCTCATAGAGCTTAAAATCTCCATTCTAAGTCATTTTTAAGGTAGTGATGTTTATTAATAAAATTCAACTCAGCAAACAACAATATTTTAGATGGAATTGTATTTAGGACTATGAATTTAATTTATAGTTAAAATGCTAGTGTCCCAAGATTAAGTCTGAGGACTCTTTTGCCTATGTACATTCACTTACTTACCTGGTTATTTGATCCATTCTCAAAGTTAATTATGAGAAACAGGCAGATGATTTATATCTTTAGTCCAGATTTATACCCTTAATTATAATATAGAGTCAAAACCAATGCCTAATTCTACACAGAAGACTACAGATGGCTCTAAATAAATGCACATACAACAGACTTTCTGATTCCTCCCCACCCCCACCACCACCAATTTCCTTCTCTCATTGTGTTTCTCCATCTCACCTTTGGAAAGTTTATACTCAGTAGCTCAGACCAATAAAAACCTTGGAGATTGTGTGGGGGTTGATTTTAATTTTCTTTCCCTCTCTCTCATAGACATATACACATACCACACTTAGACATAAAACCTATCTCTTGTTCAAATGAATCAAGATACTGTAGACTTCATTTTCAATATGTATCTAGAATTTATCTGCTCTTTCCTACTTCCATGGCCTTCATCTTCTGTGTGTGTGTGTGTGTGTGTGCCCGCGCGCCTGTATGTATGTTCTGTTGCTCAGTAGTGTCCAACTGTTTGTGACCCCATGAACTATAGCCTGCAGGCTACACTATGCATGGAATTTTCTAAGCAATAGTATTTGAGAAGGGGTGCCATTTTCACCTCCAGGAGATTTCCCTGACCCAGAAATCAAACCCTCATCTCCTGCATCTCCTGCATTGGCAAGTGGATTCTTTAACACCAGCACCACTTGGGAAGCCCCATATGTATTCTAATATATCATTAAATTAAGGTATCATTAATATATATGTTATATATATTTATATATATAATAATCCATAACCCATGTTTACATATGAGTACAAGTGAATCAAGAGAATGACAGATAAATTAGTGAGTTTATGACAACAGAAGATATAGGAGCATCAAAATTGATGTCTGTTTATGATGGTCTTGGGAAACCCTGGGGTAGCAAGAGAATTTCTCATACCTGAGAGCAAAGAGTGATATATAAGTAGGTGAAAAGCCATAACAATGTGGAAAGCCCCATTTTAACAAATACTAACCTTAAGAAAACTGATTGGGATATGCCAACTTGAGAATGTTGCTCTGAATCTAAGTGACATATCCTTGCTAATCCTCAACATGGTAATTTTTTTTTTTCATATTTACCACAAGAAATTAGTTCAGCACCTTATTTTTACAAAAGTGTTAGTGGGAACAGCGACAAAACAGGCATTCAATCCATATTTCTTTAATGAATGAGTCAATAAGTGAATGCCTGATTTTTTATCACATCCCAGATATCCATTCATATATGAAATCTTGGTAACAAGGTTGATGAAAGGAGTTGTTATTATGCTCAAATTACAGGTCCCAAGACCCTGAAGCGACCAAGGCCACACAGCAATGCAAAAGCATAAAGGGGTTTATTGCTAGCTCAAGCTAGGGCTCAAGTCTCATCCAACACAGTGGAGTCTGACAAGAGCCCCAAGCTCCAGATTAGGCTTGCTTTTATACAGGCAGTTCCTTATTACAGCATCAGTATAGCTGGCAGTCAGTGATTGGCCAGGTTAAACCTTGCTTCTTTCAAATTGGCCTGTGAGCAGAATTCTTTTCTTGGCACGCGCGGGCTTTTCCTTGGCGGGAGCGGGACTTTCCTTGCTTGTTCTGATTGGTTGGTGGCGATGGGGTGAGGTATGGGGTGAGGGTGGGGGGAGTTGCCAAAACTAGGGCCTGCTGTAGGTCGCAGTAACCTGTCATGGCTGCTGTCTTGCTTCTACATCACAGAGTATCTGTGAAGTTTAAGACAGTTTTTTTATAATTGCCTTTCCATAAATGTACAAATAGATGGAAACAAAATTAAAATAGAAAGAGACAATATGGCTGGAGCTGAAGCTCCAGTCCTTTGGCCACCTGATGCAAAAAACTGACTCACTGAAAAAGACCCTGATATGGGGAAAGATTGAAGGCAGGAGGAGAAGGGGATAACAGAGAATGAAATGGTTGGATGGTATCACCAACTTGATGGACATGAGTTTGAGCCGGCTCTGGGAGTTGGTGATGGACAGGGAAGCCTGGTGTATGGCAGTCCTTGGGGTTGCAAAGAGTGTATACAACTGAGCGACTGAACTGAACTGAACTGAACAGAAATAATTAACAGTGTTTGATAAATAAGATTAGAGAAGCAACTTTGATAAGGAAGATCAATTCTGTATACTTTTATACCCTGGAATATATTATTTTAACTATAAAGTTATTTGGTATATTTAAAACTCACTTACTGAGTATCTCTAAATGTTCCAGGTTCAAGTCTTCTGTAGGAGATGGTGTGTGTCCATGTGCATGCTCAGTTACTGCAGTCATGTCCTACTCTTTGTGACCCCATGTACCATAGCCTACCAGGCTTCTCTGTCCATGAAATTCTCCAAGCAAGAACACTGGAGTGGGTTGCCATGACCTCCTCCAGGGGATTCTCCCAACCCAAGGATTGAACCCAAGTCTCCTGCTATCTCATGCACTGCAGGCGGCTTCTACCAGAGAGCTACCAGGGAAGCCCGGAGATGGTGCATATGCACTCTAACAAGAAGACCACCTATTATGCAAAGTGACCCAGAGTCAGTGTACTGTTCTTACCAACTTCTAATACAAGGTATTACAGAAATACTCCATTGAGGAAACTCAATCATTTCTTATATTTTATTAATTTTGATCACTTCTGTAAAAAATTATCACAAACTTAGTGGTTTAAAATATAATGAATTCAGTTATGCCAGAGTTCTATAGATCAAAAAGTCCAGGTAGAGCATGGTACAGCTGGGTAGTGTCTTCTGCTTAGAGTTTTACAAGCCTGAAATGAAATTCTGGAAGGGCTTCTTTCCCTTCTGGAGGTCTTAGTGGTGAATCCCATTCTTAGCTCTTTTGAGTAAAAATATAGTCATAACCTTAAAGTAGAGTTATTTTATTTGGTGGGATTATTTACCAGACTGGGAGACAGAATCTCATTAGCTCTGAGAAAACTTCTCGAAGGAGTCAAGAGGAGAAGTCAGGCTGTATACAATTTTGCAACAAAGAGAGCAGACAGTGTGAGCATCAAAATAACAAGTATCAAGTTGAGGAATTTAGCATTCTATGTATAGGAAGATGCAAGCCTTTGGGCTCACTGAATTCATTCTTTTCATATGCACCTCAGCTCTCTGGGGCCAATCCTTTCTTTGTTCACCTTGCTATTTGCATTCCTCCAACTCTTGCCTAGAGGATTCCATGGAAAGAGGAACCTGGTGGGCTACTGTCCCTGGGGTCGCACAGGGTAGGACATGACTGAAGCAACTCAGCATGCAGGCATGCATTGGAGAAGGACATGGCAACCCACCAGTATTCTTGCCTGGAGAATCCCAGGGACAGAGTGAAGGAGCAAACAGAAAGGGCTCTATCTTGAAAGCAGGAATCTATCTTGGGCCTGACTGTGGACTTTGAGCTATATGCCCAGTATCTATGGAAATGACACACCAACTGGAAAACCAGGTCCCTGGAAGGAAGAGCCCCAGGGCTCTCCATCACCTAAAAGAATACCCTAATTATCTATGTAACAGAATAGAATCATATATTCTATTATGCTTATTGGGATATGACCACAAGCCTATTGATAATTGTACACTGTTAACTACCTAAGCTTAAGGCATATGAACCAGTGGTTAACTTTGATTGTATCATTCCTTTTCCTTTGATTGGACTAGTTTCAGGGACCCTTATACACTTGGGATATATAAGGTTTTCACGAAGACTGGTGGGGTCCTTGGCTAAGAGGAGACTCCCCTGGGCCTGCCGGTGTAATAAACTGCACTCCACAATCTGCATTGTCCTTCTGAGTGAAGTTTGTTTCCCAGAACGCGTGGCTACAAGAGGAGCCTGGTAGGCTGCCGTCTATGGTGTCGCACAGAGTCGGACATGACTGAAGTGACTTAGCAGCAGCACCAGCTCCCCAGCAATCACTGTGGGGAGTGGCAGCATACTCTGGATCTAAGTTTTGTGGCCCTCAATCATATTTAGAGGCCAGAAATTACTGATGGCTGTGGCATTTTTTGTTTATTGATATGGCAGGAGATATTTTCATTCCGCAGTTCATTCAAGCGGTTGGCAGAATTCAGTTGCTGGAGGTTGTAGGCCTGAGCTCCTTGTGTTCTTGTTGGCTGTTATCGAGGATCATTCTCAGTTTCTGGATGCTGCCTCCACTCCTTGGCTAATGCCTCCCCCACTTCTCCATCTTCAAAACTAGCAATGGTAGGTCAAGATTTTCTCAAATTCCACATCTCTATGGCTTTTCCTTCTGCTTAATCTCTCTTCCTTTTTTCCATATATTTCTCACTACACTTGTTTTAAAGGTTCATGTGATTGGATACTCCCAAATAATTCAGAATAGTCAAGTTCTTCCTAAGGTCACTCAATAATGTTAATGCCACCTGCAAAGGATCTCTAAGGAAATACCTAACTCAGTGTTTGATTGGATAACCTGGATGGGAATGTGGGAGAAGCAGTTCATTATCAGTCTGCCTATCAAATCTTTCAAATTTGGGAAGCAAATAGGGGAAGCACACTGACTGAAACTGCCCACACTGGTCAGGCACTATAATAACCATTTGCATGAGCTGTTTTATGACAGGAGGTCCTGGTAAGAAACATGGAACTAATAAGCCACCACCAACCGGAAGAGTTCAGGAAAGCTCAAAACGAGACACCACATGTCCAACCACCTCCCAGAATCCTCATCAATGGCATCCATATTGGCTGAACAAGGCATGCACCACCAGGAAGGACTCTGAGTCAGAATTATTGGCTAAAGATAACCTGGAAACTAATCCTATCACCATAAAACTGGAGACTGTGAGCCACAGAACTGTTCTCCTGGGTTCCCTTATCCTACTGCTCTCCACCCAGGTGCCCTTTCCCAATAAAATTTCTTGCTTTGTCAGCCATGTGTCTCCTCAGACAATTCATTTCTGACTGTTAGAAAACAGCCCAGTTTCAGGTCCTGGAAGGGGTCCCTCTTCCTGCAACAACCCTGTTCCAGCTCTGGTCAGAGATCATTGCCCCAATCATTGCCACCTGACACAAAAAGCAGCACATGTATATAGTGATTATCATCTTAAGACTTTGCATCTATCACTTGATAATAAAACTTTAGCTAATAATCACCTATGTTTTATCCTTTCCAATAATATTTAACTTGAACCTAATTGTGAAAACAAACAAAAAAGATAAAGAACATTCTGACAAACACCTGGCTTGGACTCTTTACAATTTAGTGTTATGGAGGAAAATGAAAATGGCTTAGTACTCATCTCAATTAAAGGAAACTAAACAGACAAGTATTGATTAGAATATCCATCTCTCTGTTCAATTACAATACATTAGGTGTCAGTGGGACATATTGTCTCTTTGGTTTGTAATTCTCTGGATAAAGAAATTCATTTTAGAGAAAAATACCCATATAAATGGGAAAAAAGAATATGGAATATAGGTATGTCTTGCTCTTCAAAGACTTGACTTATGCCATTTACTTATATAAAAGATCTATGTTGGTATCTCTTTTCACTATTGGAAAGAAATCTAAAGAGGATTTTAGCTTCTATGAAGAAAAAAAAAGGTAATGCTCCTTTTCTTTACATCATTTTGATTTATGAAAGTTTCCATTGGAACCCTCTACTTTCAGAAAGAAGGGGAAACCTGTGCTATTTTTTCAGTAAGAAAGAAGCAAATTTATGATGTCCATTTTCAGAAAATGGTATTAATTTGAGAAGAAAGCCTAATATTTATTGAACAGAATTATTTTGACTTTTATGTACCTATACACCCTCAAATAATATTTTAAATATTATAATTTTAGACCCTAAATTAAATCTCTTTTATATGTCATTAATTTTAAATTTTTAAATATCTCACTAATCTATTAGATTGACATCTATAATTTTCTAAGAATGGAATACAATCTTCAGAGATATCTTATATTTTCCTATTTATTTTATATTTGTTAATTTTCCTTGACTATATTTCCACAACTATATCATAAGTATTTCCTACATCTTTAATATATCCTATCTATCACAATATATTTTCATATAAAAAAATATTGAGTTTTTTATTCTGAGTTTTTGACCTATTCATATAGAGCCTGTCTCTATGACTAGTAAGTACCTTTGATATATTTAAAATGATCATGAAAATCAGAGAAAATCATTACAAATAAGTTCATACTTTGAAAATGACTTTTTATAGTTTTAAATTACCCATCAACTTAAGGTATAGCTTTAAGTCTGCATAACTTAAAACTTATATGATGTAGAATTTAATAAAGAATCAGGATAAGATATATTTCTAGTCAATCCATTTCTACTATGCTAAAGAAGCAGAATTATTTCAAATGAAATACTTGAAAAAAATAAATATTAAATCCCCTAATATTCCAAAAATCTAACATATAATATTAAGTGTCTTTTGGACTGTCACCATGCTTTAAAAAATAGACCAATTTTCACTGCATTTAATTTCTTATTCTTTTATAAGAATACGTATCTAATTCAAATTCTGTCATTGTGTCTCTTTTATTCTATGATTGCATTTTCATAAATTAAGGAAGAGAATTTCACTACACATTTAGGGAGGCATAGTGTGTTATTTAAAATCAGGCAATATTTGCATGAGTTAAGGTAAAAATTATGGTGATGATGAAAATGTTAGTGATATCAGTTCTGCTGCTGTTGCTTCCATTGTTACTGCTATTACTACTAATGACAACAGTGCTATATTTCTACATTCATTTCTTAAATATAAAATTGAACTTTGTATTAAAATCCCTGAATGGTAAAAATGAAACCACTGCCATAATAAAAGCAAAAGGGAGAAAAAGAAGAAGGAAAGATAAAAGAGAAAAGAGGTATAAGGAAACACAAGAAAGGCAGGTGTTAGTATCAATGATACACTGGGCTTAAGAAAGCATTTATAATAACTCTTTTCCCTTCATCTGCAGAATTCTATACTCATAATTTCAAGTAAGCAGGGTTAAGAAGGTATTTTATTATAAATTTTGCATCATTCTGTTAATATAACCTTAATTATTCAGTGCAAGTTTTTAACCAGCTTATTTTAGATGGTTTCAAAATATTTTGTTTAATCATAAGCAGTAAATAATTATATTGGTGTGGGAGTTTGGAGACAGAAGTCAATTGCTATTTGGCAATTTATATTAAGCAATTCAGAGCAAAATAAAGAAACTAAGAAATAAAGCTATGAAATGATTTTAAAAAATGTTGACAATAAGCCACATGAATACATGCATGCTAAGTCATTTTAGTTATGTCTGACACTTTGTGACCCTGTGGACTGTGGCCCGCCAGGCTCTTCTGTCCACGAGCCACAGTGAGGTTCAGATCCCTATGAGGGAGAGGCTCATTCTAGCACAGATACTGAGTGGGGTCTGTTCACAAACTCTGCTGACATTAGGTACCTGTCATTATGGCCTTTTCACATGGGGGCTCATATGTCTTTCCGGATTTGGGATGAGAAGGACTCTGAGTCTGATACCTGGTGATATTTTCTCATTTTGTTAAGTATTTCTTTATTTTTGGATTGTTTCCTGTGAGGCAGATTCTCCTTTTGTATTTTCTTGACCTATCCATGTGTGAATGTGCATCTAGGAGATGGGTGTATACCAAGCCATTTTATGAGTCAAGCTCTTTCAAAAGCCACTACACCCCTTGAGTGTGTTGTGTGCTCTTTTGAGAAGATGAAATCATCCATTAGAATCTATGGGCTGGAAAACATAGAATTGGTTCTGGCCCAAGACCAAGGCCTATCTTGTACAGATATTTCTGTGTAAACTGAAGGAAGTGATTGCTAAAACTATTACCATCAGTGAAGGCTCATGTTCAGGAGACATAGGAATGTCGACATGAACAGGGCCCTGAAGAGTATTTCTGAGACAGGCTGGAACCTGGGACCCTTGGCTGCAGTGCTTATACCTGGCTCACTGAGTAGTAAAATAAAAAGAAATTATAAGAGACTAAAAATACTATGCATGTCCAGTTGGGACAACTTATGAACAACAATATATAAAAAGGCTGGAAACTCAACTGCCAATTCTGAAGAGGTGGGAGCAAAAACAGGGGTCAGAAGCCATAGCAGCATACTATAAACATGCACCCTGCGCACAACCCTACCAATGAGGTAAGCAAACCACTAAGCCCCTCTCCTGTTTGACCCCTGAACCAAGCCCCCATCCCATATAAGGAACCTGCTCCCCCTCTCAGGGAGTGAGCAAGCAACGGAATATACTGCTTGTTCTCACTCTCTCCTGCTATAGCAGGAGCCCTAGTAAAGCCTTGCGTGAAATTTTCCCTGCCCTCTTACCCATTTCTACTGCTTAAAGAGCCCAAGGTCCCTGGTCAGTAACATCACCAAAGTCTTCTGGTAGGCTTTGAAGTATTGGGCCTCAGTCACTTGCTCTACATTCTTTGAAGTCCTCCCTGCTCAAGCAGCTGGAAGTCTGTTAGTAACAAACACATCCTTGAGCCACCTTGGGTTTAATCTACCGTGTTGACACTTAGGGCACAGGCTCAGCAAAACCCATTCCTTCTTTTTCATAGCTGCACTAAAGGGAATTGACAGAGTTGGAATTCAAATGATGCTGGCCTAATTTCCTCTTTTGTTTATGGTGGTATGGCTGGTCAGATTCAGATCTCAGCCAGCAAATGTGACACTGGTGAGTAGTGAATCTTCCACCATCTAAGATTCATGACCGCAAGGAGACAGTTCAGGGCTCTACTGGAATAGGGATGACATAAGGAAATTTGTGATTGGGCGTGATTGACTATGGTCTGCCTTTCTTTAAATAGCTGATTTTATTTCACCAGAATATGTATTAAGGCAGAATTGAACTGAATTAATTTCACCTTCAAGGCATTTATAAGTATGTGGCTCAGCAGGTAAAGAATCTGGCTGCAATGTGGGAGACGTGGGTTCAATCCCTGGATTGGGAAGATCCCCTGGCAAAGGGAAAGGCTATCTATTCCAGTATTCTGGACTGGAGGACTCCATGGACAATGTCCATGGGGTTGCAAAGAGTCGGGCATGACTGAGCGACTTTCATTCACTTATGGGAACCCTGAGTTCATAACAAAAAAGGGGGTAAATAGAGACAGTGGATATATTGTATAGTCTTTCTGCTAGTTTTGGAAGCATGTGACTCGAGCATTGCACTGTAGGAAAATCTCATCCTCTGTTATTTACACCTCAAACTTTTTGGATATATTATTCAGCTCTGTGTATTTGAAACCCTATATGCTTCTATTTCTAGTTTTGGTAAATTTTATGCAAAGATAATCTTCATTTCCTGATCAATACTTCAATCTAAACTTGCTTTAAAATCATAGCACCTTGCTATCAGAGTACTTTTTAAAAATGGAAGTACATTGAAAAAATGAATATAAACTTTTAAGCATTTTTAAGACAAGCAATATACATTTGTGCAAATGAGTGGAAGAAAGTCATTTGCATCAAATACTTGATTAGGACACCAAGCTTTGCATCTTTTCTTTAGAAGGAATGAGAACATTCCTAATTTGAGGAATGAAGGGTAGCAATGTGGGTTCTAGGTCAGATTATTTTATGATTAAATATGTTCCCTTGATCAAATAAATTAAACCTACATTTAATATTTTGGAGAGGTTTTTTTTTTCAGTTTCTTTTTATGCCTTAACATTCTGTGGTTTTAATTCTTGATCGGGTCAACATAGTGAGCCATCTTAACAATGAACCCTCTATCAATTCTGAAGTCTTGCTTGTAATTCAAATAGTATATTCATCACTGGTGATAAATGTGTTAAATAAATAAATAAATTTTCCAAAGTTAAAAGTCAATGTAATGTGCATACATATCCCTTGGCTTTCTCATATTATAGGGACATAGGGAATGACCTATTTATACTTTCTGGCATTCTTGTTCTATAAATATCAGGTCAGCTCTGAAACACAAAAGGTTGAATTATTATTTAAATCATTTGTATTGTCCCAGACTATGAACAGATAAATTTAAACAGAAAAAGTCCTCACTAAGCATAAGAATTACTCACATGTCTATCTAAACTGTTCCAAATAATTCAGTTTGTTTGAGCCATGTGTCTGCTTTGAAAAATGGTATCTATTTGAAAATGAAATTTCTCATTTTTTTTTGACTCAAAAGTACTTTGAAGCCATAAGTCAGATAAAAACTAAATGACTGGCATCATCGCTTTATTGAAAATGTTTTACTAATGTTATTATCTGATAATTATGACAAAAGCTAAAATTGTGTTTTATTTAGTTTTAATAATTAATTGTGTTTTATTAATTAATTATTATTTTTGTTTTATTAATATTCTCTAACAGTATTGACTCACCCTATTCCAAAAATAGGGTGATTTTTTTCTAAAACCATCTTTTTTTCTACTCGTTATTGTCTTCAATGTAGTTTTAATTTTTTTCTCCTTCACTTCAGCATCTCTGACTATTGTCCCATGGTGTCCCTTTCTGTTCCCCTACCTCTGCCTGCCATGTCAAGTTGAAACCTCCCACTTCTCTGTTTTTCCTCTTGGGTCTTCTTGGCAGTGGAGAAGGGAATGGCAACCCACTCCAGTATTCTTGCCTAGAGAATCCTGTGTATAGAGGAGCCTGGTGGGCTGCTGTCCAAAGGGTCGCACAGAGTCGGACACGACTGAAGCGACTTAGCAGCAGCAGCAGTTTCTTGGCAGATGTCATCCGTTCCTGTAACTGTAATTATATCTCAATATCCAGTCTTCATCCCAAATTTCATTGCCTAATAAATTTCTTATTTACTTAAGTGTTCTACGGAGGGACTTCAAGCTGAAATCCAAACTAAACTTCTTTTTCTCTCACGAAAGCAGTTTCTTCAGTTTAGAATTTCAATTACACCTGTAAAGTGACCAATCCACTCAATCCTGTGCTAGGAAAACTGGTCACAAATTAGATTCTCTTATTCCTCACTGCTACTTCCTGCTGAAAGTGAAAAAGTAAAAGTGAAAGTCGCTCAGCTGTGTCTGAGTCTTTATGACCCCATGGACTATGCAATATCCCAGTGCATGTAATTCTCTAGGCCAGAACACTTGAGTGGGCATCCTTTCCCTTCTCCAGGGGAAGATCCCAGCCCAGGGGTCGAACCCAGGTCTCCTACATTGCAGGCAGATTCTTTACCAGCTGAACCATAGGGGAAGCTCAGTCATCAAATTCTATCTAGTCTGTATCGCTAGAGTTTTATAATCTTTCAATCTCTACTTATTGCCTTCTATTCTCTCCATCTTTCCAATTTACTATCTTGTTGTACTCAGCAGTTTTCTACAATTGTTCTTGGTTACTAATCTTTTCTCAGTTAAGTTGTTTTTCATATAGCCACCAGAATTGTTAATACCCTACCTTACAATCATGCTTATTACCTCCAAATTAATGTCATTAATGTAGCAAACAGTGATATTCACATTCTACACTCAGCTCACCTCTTTAGCATAAACTCTTTACCTTGCCACTCACAGAATCACTCCACACCACTGAACTTCTCACAAACCTACTCAGTACTTCATGAATCTGGAAGTACCACTGTAAAGCCTAACTCAGCTCAAATATCTCCTCTCCGATAATACATTTTTGGACTCCACTGGGAATACTAAGAATGTGTTGGAAAATGGTATATATCTCTTCTTAGGAAGCCACAAATATGGACCAAAGACAAGATGAGAGTCAAGAATTAGAATTTTATGAGGATTTCTGTACTACAATCGTTTTTTCTGTTGGTTTAAAATCAACTTCTACTATTGAATGGAAATGGAAAAAAATGGATTCAAGTGAGGACAGACCTTTTATCTGCAGGTGGACATATGAAATGGATTCATCAATGCTGCTTAGAATTCTTGGAACTGGAGGCTTTGTTATTCTGTTTTGTCATGCATCACTGTACCCCACTGAGCTTAAAAGGATCATATAAGCTGAATGTGTCTTAATAATTAATGTGGCTATTATCTATGTGAATTATCTATATTCCTAACTTAAAAATAATTCACCTTGAAAGTATATTTCCCTTCTTAAAATGATCAGAAAACATTAAAATATTGGTTCAATTCATATTTATAATGAATTAATGTTTATATAATTTTCTTACTGATTAATATTAATTAGCTAGTTAAGTTTATTGGATTCTGTTAAATATTCAATTCAAGGTACAGTACAGGTGAGTTGAAATTGTAATATTACTACTGTAATGGTCAATTAGGTTCTATCTGAATTATTCATAACCCAAATACAAATCCCTTATTCTGTAGCACATATCATGGGAAAATCAGGTTTTCAAATACATATTTAGTCAGTACAAAGTATTAGCTGGTTATTGAGAACTCCACTATAGGAATCACAAATAAAATTACCATGACAAATATGCTTAACGGTTATTCTGCAGATGTTCCATTATAAAACCCTACTCATGCTATTAATCTTCTGAAGCCTATTACCATTGCTACAGACAAGACCATCAACTATACTAATGCTGTTAATTGTCTAATTCCAGTAGTCCTGAAAATAGAGGTTAGGAGCAGCCTTAGGTAAAAGAGAAAACCTGACAATAGCCATAATAGATAGCTTTAAGTTGCAAAGTAAAGAAACTAAAAACTCTATAAAGACAACTTTCTGAATTTATTCACTGAAATGTCACTAATGTGGGGCATCTCACTGTAAATCAGTTTTAAAATTGTACTTTACAACTCCTAAATTAACAAAAGTTTAAAACTGTAATATTTTATTCCCCCAAAGATAATAAAATGATAATTTTTATCTCTTATCAGCTAAATCAAATGGTAGTTTTCCCCTCCTGAAGTCCGTAACATTTTTAAAATATTGCATACATCTCTCTATATATATGTCTATGTGATTATATATATATATTTGTATAGGCCTGGCATGCTGTGGTTCATGGGGTCGCAAAGAGTCGGACATGACTGAGTGACTGAACTGAACTGAATATACATCTATAATTATATGTACATGAATTATGCATATATCTATTAAAATAAGAATTGCATAGGGACCATGGAGGAAATTAGTAGAATCTAGGAGCTAAAACAGGTCTCTTTTTCTAATTGTTCTTCTATATGCAGAAGAAAAAATAATATAAAAATATGAAAAAAAAACCCTATTGATCTAAGTTAGCATGCCTAACTTTATCTGAGAATTTTCTTCTATGGTTTCCATCTTTCTCTTTTGACATCTCTAAACATAACTTTAAGCTTTCAAAGGCTGACCTACAGCCAAGCTCCTAAAGTGATATTTTTCTCCACCTGGCAATATAGAACAATGGATAGATCTGTGTTTTCTCAATTCCAAGATGATATTTAAATATCATGTATAGTATGTGTGGCACATACAGAGTGACCCAATGTATGTACCTGATAACTGAAAAGAAGATACATTCTCTAAGTTCCTGGGTATTTTATTAGTCTTAAGTCCATACAAAATAGTTGTGATGTGGCGCTTGCCGTTTGCCTTCACCAATTCCTCCCCAAGAACCCAGATTTAAGCCATAGTTCTCTTTCTTTGTGTCTTCCCACTTATCGTTTTTTTTTTAAATTTTGAGTTTTTGAGTTTTCTACCTGAAACTCTCTTCCCATGTATTGACCATCTAGAATCCTAGTAATCTTCCAGTTGCCTACCTAGACTCTTCTTCCTTTGGTAACTCTTTTATTATTTCTGACAATCATTTTGCTTCTGTAGCACCCTTGAATTAGTGCATGTTATACTGCACAGTATTTATTTCCTTGTTGGGTTTACTCACACTTTTTCCATCAGAAGCTGCACAAAAATAGAGACCTTGACACAGACTGGTCACCCAAAATATAGGTGCTAAATAAATTAATGGAAGATTAATTGGAAAAATGAATGAATAACACCATAGGATACTAGAAAACAATAGTCTTTATGTTACTTATGCTCATTGGATTGAATTGTATCAGAGATAAACATCTGATTTCAATTCATTGACTCAAAAAAAATGAGATAAGAAAAATTAAGAAAACCTTCCAAATTACTTCTTAAAAAATCTGCATTAATATTGGACTATATTAAATATTTGAAGAACATCAGAGCAGCCAATTTAGAAGGAAAAAAAAAATCTTTTGCAATAACTTCTCACAGATCCATTTACGAATCACACAAGCTTTCCTGAATTTAACCACATTAATAATTTATTTGTGGACAGATTATATCTCTCCTAATTTGCATTGTTCATTTGAAAATTAATAGTGTAATTATGCATTGTAAAATATATATCATTTTAGAATTAAAAAAAAAAGTAGAAACTCTAGAACTGTCTTGCAGAAACATAGACCTTTCATCCAATTTCATTTTGGGGTTGCTGGTCTGTACTGAGGATATGACCATTCAATGCTGATAGAGAATGACACCAAATGATCTCTTAAAAGTTTAAATTGCTTCCATGGCATTGGCAATTTAATGTTAAAAATCCTTTTAAAACATTGGTAATACACATATTTCCTAAAAAATTTAATCCAAGGGAAATTTGGCCTTTAGCCTTTATTCTATTTATCAATTGTGGCCACAATCTTATAAAAATGTTAAGAGAACCCTCTGAAAACACTGGTTTTTAATTATTAAAAAATTGATAATGGAGGCAGGCTACCTCAGGATGTATCTCTTTACCACATTTTTTTCTAAAACAAATAAACCTCAAATGACCTTATCTGCAATCTTGTGCACCTATTTCAACTTTAATGCTTAAAAAGAAGACCTTTAATAATTTATATCAATAAATGAAGTTTAACTCTTTCTTGAACTTTTATTTTATCTGAGAATCATTGTCTCCATTCAAGCATACAAACCCTTCTGTCTTGCAGGTAGAATTTAATTCATCATCAAACCAAAGAAAAAAATAAGAACACTTTGAAGCACTGCGAAGAAAACATAAGGCAAAAAAAAAAAAAAAGATTTTTAAGTGCACTTAAGTAAAATTCACACATAAAATTATTCTCAACCCTTGAGAAATGTATACATACAATATGCAGCAAAGAGTTCTCATGAAATATTAAAGGGTTCAGTGGACCCATTTCAGAGGCAATTTTCAAGATCAGACACTAACAAAGAGGCACTTCTTTGCAAATGCAGAACAAAAGATCAGCAAATGTATAGAGTCAAAGGGCTTTTGTTTTGCTGCCCCATGGAGGCAACACATCTAAATTTGAACTTTCTGGATTTTAAAATGCTTTAACTACTTTTAATTGGAAAGACTTTAGTGCAGAACCTAGACCCATGAAATACAGGAAGTTGAAAGATAAAAGAATTCCAAGTGCAAGTCAGTGTGTTGTACATCTAGGAGGGAATGGAGCCTTCCCTTGGGGACTGGGCAATAAATAAACTAGCAATGAAGGGAGAAAGGGGTAGGTGGACTTTTCTTTCTCTAGGTAGTGATAGTGTTTGCTTGCAAATGTAACCAAAACAAAAATAAAATAAATTAATTAATAAGGATAAGTAGTTTTTCTGATTGTTTTGTTGTACATAAACCATATGAAACTGTAGGATGCTGTTTATTTATGAGGTCCATGTTCAAAGCACAAAAAGAGAGTGTGAGCCAATGACAGCAAGGAACCTGAGTCCAAGTTTGAGGTCTGTATTCATTCACTCTGAATTTGGATACATCATTAATCTCACCAGTCCTTGACTCAAGGTCAAGGTAGGTAGCCTTCAGAAACATAATGCCTGTAACCTGCTGATTGGTAGAGCTAAAACTGCCTTTTCAGGTGATATCTTAGATCTTTTTACTTAATTCCTTAAATTCTACTCTCTTCTTTTTTATTTCTACCTTCATTACTTTTCTAGCTCAGGCTTCTGTTAGATTTTTACTCTTCTGTTTGCCACAGTATGATTGCCCCGACTCTAGGACAGATGGAATTCCTGCTTTCATCTAGGACCATTTGCACACTGAGGTCAGAGAAGTGAGTGGAAGCAAGCATCAGTGGTCTAGATTTGGGAGGGGATGGGAGGGTTGAGATGGGCTGTGGCAACACTGTTTATTATCTATACAGAATTGAACAACAATAAAATCAAGGAAAAGTTGGTTTGTTTTTTCACCTTGACCTGGTAGTTTTAAACAACATCAGTCATGAAATATTTCTCCTTCAGAATAATCTTAGATTGATCTAAGTTTTAAACAATTGCCTGCTGTGTTCTACCCAAACATTGTCTGAGATCAGCTTTTATTCAATCATTTCCGACTTTGAATGTAGAAGAGGAAATATCCCACTGAAAAGATAGGGATGTCTTATAATAATTCATCAGCTAGAAAATGCAGGAAAGGAGATTACTTTGTATTTAAATTAAGTCAAATAAATCTCAGTTGCTATTTTTAAATAACATAATTTATTGAAGCATACAAATGTGATTGAATTTATTTTTTCTATTACTTATTATTCATGAAAATGCAACAAAAGCAAGAGAGATGGTAATAAGATGTTTATACATGTTTATACATGCTGCTGCTGCTGTTGCTTAGTTGCTCAGTAGTGTCCAACTCACTGTGACCCCATGGACTGTAGCCCACTAGATTA
Organism: Antilocapra americana; assembly: GCA_007570785.1. Taxonomy (NCBI): domain Eukaryota; kingdom Metazoa; phylum Chordata; class Mammalia; order Artiodactyla; family Antilocapridae; genus Antilocapra; species Antilocapra americana. The sequence continues at coordinate 22,589,928 of ML663566.1, read as the reverse complement.
CTCTGTCTGTGGGTAGTCTCCAGGTAAGAATACTGGAGTGGGTTGCCATGTTTTCCTCCAGGGGATCTCCCCAACCCAGGGATCAAACCTTGGTCTTCTATACCATTTGAGCACAAAGATAGGGTGTATATAGAGTACTGTTTATACATAGAACATATTAAAAAGCAGAGACATTAGTTTCCCTATGAAGGTCCATATAGTCAAAAATATAGTTTCTCCAGTAGTAATGTATGGATGTGAGAGCTGGACAATAAAAAAGGCTGAGCAACGAAGAATTGATGCTTTCAAACTATGGTGCTGGAGAAGACACTTGAGAATCCTTTGGACAGCAAGAAGTTCAAACCAGTCAATCCTAAAGGAAATCAAACCTGAATATTCATTGGAAGGATTGATACTGAAACTGAAGCTCAAAATCTTTGGCCACTTGATGCAAAGAGGCAACTCACGGGAAAAGACCCTGAGGCTAGGAAAGATTGAAGGCAGCAGGAGAAGGGGACCACAGAGGACAAGGCATCAGAGGTATCACTGATGCAGTGTTCTTAAGTTTGAGCAAACTCCGGGAATTAGTGAAGGACAGGGACGCCTGGCATGCTGGAGACCATTGTGTGGCATGGACTCTGTGAGAGTCAAACACGACTGAGTGACTGAACAACAACAACAGCATGGGAGTTAATCTTTCAGTTCAGTTTAGTTCAGTCACTCAGTCGTGTCCAACTCCTTGTAACCCCATGAATCATAGCATGCCAGGCCTCCCTGTCCATCACCAACTCCCAGAGTCTACCCAAACCCATGTTCATCAAGTCGGTGATGCCATCCAACCATCTCATCTTCTGTTGTCTCCTTCTCCTCCTGCCCTCAATCCTTCCCAGCATTAGGGTCTTTTCCAATGAGTCAACACTTCTCATGAGGTGGCCAAAGTTTTAGAGTTTCAGCTTCAGCATCAGTCCTTCCAGTGAACACCCAGGACTGATCTCCTTTAGGATGGACTGCTTGGATCTCCTTGCAGTCCAAGGGACTCTCAAGAGTCTTCTCCAACACCACAGTTCAAAAACATCAATTCTTCGGCACTCAGCTTTCTTCACCATCCAACTCTCACATCCATACATGACCACTGGGAAAACCATAGCCTTGACTAGACAGATCTTTGTTGGCAAAATAATGTCTTTAGATAGAAATAAATGTTTATGCATATGCTTTTGAACCTTGGTGTTGGAGAAGACTCTTGAGAGTCCCTTGGACTGCAAGGAGATTGAATCAGTCCATCTTAAAGGAAATCAGACCTGAATATTAATTAGAAGGACTGATGTTGAAGCTGAAACTCCAATACTTTGGCCACCTGATGCTAAGAACTGACATTGGAAAAGACCCTGATGCTGGGAAAGATTGAAGGTGGAAGGAGAAGTGTTGACAGAGGATGAGATTGTTGAATGGCATCACCGACTCAATGGACATGAGTTTGAGTAAACTCCTGGAGGAGGTGATGGACAGGGAAGCCTGGAGTGCTGCAGTCCATGGGGCTGCAAAGAGTCAGACACAACTGAGCCACTGAACTGACTGATAGCTACTTATACATTTTGTATCTAATCCTAAATCCAACCCTACATAATTTAAGGTAATTATGCATTCACATGTACTTGTTAATAGAGTGAACTGGTATACCATTTACCCAGTTTCCATTCATGATGACATCTTATAAATCAGTACAATTTCATAACCAAGATATTGATATTGATACAATTGACAGGTACCAATTTTGTTCAGATATCCCAGCTTTATCTAACTCATTGCATGTGGTGTGAGTGTGTGTGTGTATACTTAATTCTATGCATTCATGTCACATGTTTGGTCCACATATGTATATTCACCACCACAGTGTAGTCTGCCATGCTCTTCTGTCTTTGGGATTTTCCAGGAGAGAATACTGGAATGGATTGCTAATTTCTCCTCCAGGGGATCCTCCAGACCCAGAGATCAAACCTTTGTCTCCTGCATTGGCAGGCAGAGTCTTTTTCCACAGAGCCATCACTCCTCATTCTAGCCTCATCCTTAATCCTAGCAGTTACTGATTTGTTCTCCATGTCTGTAATTTTATAATTTTATAAATGTTATATAAATGGAGTCACAGTATAGTTAACCTTTGGGGATTGGCTTTTTCACTTATCATCGTTCTCTGTTAATTCATCCAAGTTTTTACACATATCAATATCTTGTTCCTTTTTATTCCTGAGTCGTAATCCATGGTATCTTGATTAATTACAAAATAACCCTTTTTGGGAGACACAAGAAATATCACAATATTTTAATATTATAATTAATTAATTAATTATATTGGCTATACCTTGTGGCATATAGAATCTTAGTTTCCTGATCAGGAATTCCTGCATTGGAAGTATGAAATCTCAAAACTTGTACCACCAGGATAGTTCCTTAATATTTTAAATTGGGAAGAAAAATACTTATTGCTTTATAGAAAAGTTTCTTTATCAATATTAATAATTATAGTAAATACTTGGCAGGTATTAATGCTAGACACTGTCTAAGCTCTTTACAAAAATTAATATTTTAATTCTTATAGTAATTCTAAAAGACAAAGACTATAGCTATCGTTTAATTAGTAAGAAACAACACAGAAATGTTAAAAAAATTAACCTAGACATTATCTAGAAAGCTATCAATATTTTCTTCCAGGCAGTCTGTCTTGGAGCCTGTACCTCCCACATGAGCAGAAAACTTGAGTCTTACATATATACAACCTCTTGTCCTCTACCTCAGATCTACGTTAATGTATAAATTATTGTACTGTTATATTCTTTTTCTATATTTGGAGTTCATTAAACACTTTTGTGTACCCAACATTTGGTACTAGGATTATGGTGTGAAATATAATAATTACATAGCAAAACGTGATGATTAGAATTAGATAGAAACTTCTATGAATATACCTAGAACCACTAATTTCTGAAAGTGAAACATGAGCAGCTTTTGAGAAAATATATCTTTGAGCTGGATTTTGAAGGGTTAGTAGAAGTTGAAGTGTGTTTCTAATTTCAAGAAAAAGAAAATTCTTGACAATGTCATTGTATTTGTCATTGCTGGGGGTTATTTAGTAGTTTTTCCTGGCCAGAGCTCTTGAAAATTCCAAGAGATAGGCTCGCATTAAAGAATAAGCATCCTATACTGCTGCTGCTGCTGCTAAGTCACTTCAGTCGTGTCCGACTCTGTGCGACCCCATGGATGGCAGCCCATCAGGCTCCCCGTCCCTGGGATTCTCCAGGCAAGAACACTGGAGTGGGTTGCCATTTCCTTCTCCAATGCATGAAAGTGAAAAGTGAAAGTGAAGTCACTCAGTCGTGTCTGACACTTTGTGACCCCATGGACTGCAGCCTACCAGGCTCCTCCATCCATGGGATTTTTCAGGCAAGAGTACTGTAGTGGGGTGCCATTGCCTTTATATTATTGCAAATTTACTGGAATATCTTATATGCAATGAGATGCCATGAATTTTTTTCAAGGCACCTCATGGGCCTGCTGTTACTATGATTTTGGTTTTGGAAAGGGAACCAAAATCTACTTAGAAAGCAACTGTGTAAATGCATCTGTGTTGCTTGTTGTATAGAGGAGAAAACAATCATCTATGTAAATTCAAGAATTCCTAGAGGTACATGAAAGTATTCTTTTAACAGCTGAGTTTTCAAGTAATGTCTTGGAACTATGTGTCAAATTATAGTTTTTAAAATGAAAATTGTAGGCACACCACTTTTCCTGGAGCAAAAATATTTTAAATAATGGTATCATGTTGGATAGATTTTAAGTAGGAATCACAGATTACTGTTCCTATAGAGGACTAGAAGTTAACTTGGAATTAAATGCACAGAAATACTGTTCACTCACACAAATTAATAAGCTGTTTCTCATTTTTCTTGCCAATTGTGTTTTCTTAATCTTTCTTTTTCTTTCTCTTTCATTTTGAGTGACATGAGGCCAGAGAATGAATTCACTACTCTAGGAAATAGTAACAGCACTAATGTGATAATAAATGATAACTGACATATAGGATCATTTACAGAAATCCAAAAGATAGTTAGAGGTTTGAGGAACTAATCGGACATAATCTAAATAGGGCAGCAGCTACTCAGCTCTGATAGCTGCCATGAAGAAATCAGACTCAGCATTTTTATAGATAATTTTTATATTAAAAAATATAAATGAGAATTATTACATTACTTTTATCTACATCATCTACCATGTGGACTGAAATATGCCCAGTGATTAATGATCTGCATTATGAACATCTGATTCAAATTTTTACATTGTCAGCTGGGTGGGGCATTGCTGCAGAATGGAAACATGGGGTGAAAATATTATGCTGGCTAGGAAGTACCTGGAAATAGTGATGCACAAAAAACAAAGTAAAATAAAGATGAAAAGGAAGGGGTCAGGCATAGTGGTGGGTATTGCCAAAAACAAATAAATCTCAATCGTTTTGATTCTATATTTATGAAATAAGAACCAACTTAAATCTAGACCCACTTCATTTTTAATAGGTCCCTATTTGTAACACTTCTGTAAGCTCTAGTATATTAGCTAATTGAATGTAAATATTTAAAATGGAATATTATATTTTGACAACTACTGTGTTTCCTAGAAGGTTTTATCAGAAATGTTAGGCAATGTCCATATCTTCTATCAGTGTATTAGTGACACAAATGTGCTTTCTCACATGCCCATTTGAACCAAAATAAAATTAGACACATTCTTATTGAAATTAGACTTAAATGTATCAGGAAAGTATCATATATGTGTAAATGATTCTCCTCTGTTACATCATAGACTGTAAACTCTGAAATATACCTTGTGTTTTTCCCATCTATTTTTTGTCAAAATTTGTCGGAACATTGACCAAAGCTAATCAATTTGTGAACATGTTTGTCCATAGAGAATAGAAAATATGTAAAGGATAAACTTCTTGAAAATTTAAAATAACCTGAAAGTATGTAATAACAAAAAAGAAACTAAAAGAAAAAACAAACAAACAAACAAAAACTTGCTCTAGAATGCATTAGATAGGTCTCCTAAAAAAAAAAAAAAGACCTCTTGCAATAGTTTTTCTTTTATTCTTGAAGATAATATCAATGAGCATATTAAAGAAACTTTATTGGCAAATGAAAAAAAAAATCCTCTCAGAAACCTCAGATTTTACATTGTAAAGAATTTTTTTTTAATTTTTTATTTTTTTGTGGTGATGGAGCAGTCTCTCTGTTTATTGTTGCTGGTTTACAGTTTTTATAGCCAAAAGACATCCCCATTACATCATTACATCACCTATCATTCTATACAATTTTTTGTTTTCTACCTCCCATAGCAACCTTATCATTGAGTTCATTCCCCAAACTATCATGAAACATTCCCTTTGCAGAAGTCAGATTTTTATGTAATTAGATTTAACAATAGTATGTTTACCATTTGAATATCTTCAGTATACTTAATTCAATCAAGATAAGTAAAGAATTTTAAACATCTTAAATTTTGTATGAACAGATCTGTGAAGACAATTAAAATTTTAAATGGGGTGAGTTAATCATGAATTATAGATCATGTGTCATGGTGAGGAATAGAGTGGAAGAGTCAGAAAATATGAAATTCATTTTTACTTGAGACAGCAGTCTGCCCTGGAAGTGGAACCTGACTTTTTTTGTTTCACTCACATTTCTTCTCAACAATCATGGATGTATACTGTATCCAACGTGAAGATGCTGCAAAATCATTTTATGCTTTGAAAACACTGAATTATATGGATGCTGCATATCTAAATATTGATATAACATTAAAATCATTTCAAGCTTTTTTAAATGCACAAATCTCTTCCATGTAATAAATTATTTCATTTTTTTAATGCACATTACAGAGTATAAAAAATAAAAATAGCATATGTAAATAAATAATATATTTTCCTGGATACTTTTTGATAATAGAAAACTTAGCAGATGTTTGCCTCTTTAATCCTCTTCCCAAGTATTTGTTCACCCTTTTTAAAAACATAAAGTTGAAAATTATTCCTTCTATTACTGTTTTAGAGCTCTAGTAAACTTAAGTTTCCAGCACATCAGTCCCATTAATGCATTTACAAGAAATTGAGATTCATACAGAATTTGGAAATTATTCATAGCATGTGGATATGAAAGTCTCTGAAAAGACCAAAAACTTAAGCATTACCAGATACTGAAATATTAGAATGACATTCAGTATTAGTTGATTATCTACCACCATCTGGTGGAAATATATGATATTACACAATTGAGACTTCTGATGCTACATTAATGAAGTTTCAACACATAAGCACATTTTAAATGGATTATTTGATTCGATTATCTTGGAAAAGGTAACGTTTCCACTGCAAATATGTTTTTTTTTTTACCAACTTTTCACGTCCCAGTGAATGAAGCAAACGTATACTTAAAACTTCCTTTTGTTTTAATGTATTTGAAATACACTTTACATTCACATTGCCCCAAAACTAAGTCATTTAATACACTTTGAATTTTTAAAATGTTGTATACTTTGATAAGTTATCGATTAAAAGAAAAGCTTAAACTTGAAGTTTTCTGCTTTTATTTGTTTTCATTGTAATTTGCCTTTTTCTGTCTCTAAATTGTGTCTGACTCTTTAAGACCCTGTGTACCGCACCATGCCAGGCTCCTCTGTCCTCCACTACCTCCTAGACACTCAAACTCATGTTCATTGAATTGGTGATGCCATCCAACTACAGTATTCTCTGTCACTTTCTTCTCTTCATGCCTTCAATATTCCCCAGCATCAGAGTCTTTTCCAACGAGTCAATTATTCACGTCAGATGGCCAAAGTATGGGCGCTTCAGCTTCAGCATCAATTCTTCCAATAAATATTCAGGGTTGATTTCTTTTACGATTGACTGGTCTGATATTCTTATTGTCCAAGGGACTCTCAAGAGTCTTTCAGCACCACAATTTGAAAGCACCAATTCTTTGACACTCAGCCTTCTTTATGGACCAACATTCACATCCGTACTGGAAAAGCCACAGCTTTGACTAGATGGATCTTTGTTGGCAAAGTGATGTCTCTGCTTTTAAACATGCTGTCTAGGTTTGTCACAGCTTTTCTTCCAAAGAGCAACCATCTTTTAATTTCACGGCTGCAGTCATGGTTTGCAATAATTTTAGAGCCCAAAGAGATAACATCTGTCACTGCTTCAACTTTTTCCTTTTCTATTTGTCATGAAGTAATGGGTCCAGAAGTGATTATCTTAGAGTTTTTGGAATGTTGAGTTTCAAGCCAGCTTTTTCTCTCTCCTCTTTCATCCTCATCAAGAGTCTTTTAGTTTTCTTCACTTTCTGCCATTAGAGTGGTATCACCTGCCTATCTGAAGCCGCTATTTCTCCCAGCAATCTTGATTCCAGCTTGTGATTCATCTAGTCTGGCATTTCACATGATGTACTCTGCATATAAGTTAAATAAGCAGGGGGACAATATACAACCATGTTATATCCCCTTCCCAATTTTAGACCGTTGTAATAGCTCTGGAAATCAATAAAAGAGACCCTAAGCTAAACGTATATCACCTACAATTAAATGTAATCCTAATAAAATATTGCTTTTTAATTACTACTTTTTAATTGCTCTAGTCTTAAGGGGGGATTTTTGATAATAGGCTAACACACATTACTTAGTACATAAATGATAATATTAGCATCTCATAATTTGATTCCTCCAAACTGTGAAGAAACAGATTCAAAGAGATGTTGCCAGGATACTGACAACAAACTTCAAACTTATTAATGTTATTTTTTGTAAGGTATCCCCACTTATTTACCTTGCCCGGCTTCTGAAGGTAGCATATATACTCAGAAGAAAGTTTATATAGGTTCTAGAAGGACAGGGGAGAAGAATGGATCGTCCACTTAGGTAGATACAATCTAACAAAACATATACAATTATTGTCTGCTGAGAATTGTACAACATCATAAAATGAACAAAAGATGATCTAATGAACAGACATGCAGTGTGTTTGAATTAGAATATTTAACATAAAAATGAATGCCAAGTTCCCTAAATTGATATACAAGTTTAATGAGATTCCTGTCAAAATTCCTACAAAGATTTTTGTAAGTATAGAAAAGATTATTCTAAACTTGATTTAGAAGGGCAAATGAACCATTCTTTTTTTTATTTTCATTTTTTAACCCTATTGTTCTTTAAACAAATTTTATTGTTGATTTGCAATGTTTCAGGTACACAGTAAAGTGATTTATATATTCATTCTTTTTCAGATTCTTTTTGATTATATGTTATTATAAGATATTGAATATAGTTCTCTGTCCTATATATTAAGTTCTTGTTGCTTTTCTATTTCATTGTGGTTTTAATTTCTTAATAGTCAATGCTATTGAAGATTTTTCTAACATACTTATTTGCCACATGTATAATATTTTAGTAAAATGTTTCTTCATGTATTTTGCTCATTTTGTAATTGGATCTTTAGAGGTTTTTTGTTTTGTTTTGTTTTTTTGGTAAATTTTGAAAATTGTTACATATTTCAGATACTATCCCTTTGTTAATTATGTGACTTTAAATATGTCTTCCAGACCAAAGCTCTTTATAGAGTCTTTTGGAGAGCAAAATTTTCTGATTTTGATTAAATCAAAACCAACTTTTTTTAAAATGAGTTATTCTTTAATGTTAAGTGTAAGACCTTTTTGCCTAGACCTAAATGCCAAAGATTTTTTCTGAACTTTTCATAAAAAAATTTAGAGTTTTAATTTTTACTTTTCCATTTTATGCTTTTATGGTTTGTACCTGTGATTATAATTCCTTTTGAGCTGTTTTTTCATGAGGGATGAAACTTCTTATAGTATTACATTTTCTAGTACCATTGCTTTTTTTTTTTTTTTTTGGTGTGAACCATTGTTAAAGTCTTTATTTAATTTGCTACAATATTGCCTCTGTTTTATGTTTTGGCTTTTTGGTCATGAGGCATATGGGATCTTATCTCCCTGACCAGGGCTCAAAACCATATGCCCTGTATTGGAAGGTTTGGTCTTAACCACTAGACAGCCTGGGGAATTCTAGTTCTATTGTTTTTATCATCATTTCTTCCTGTGAACATTTTGATGTGCAAGAAAATTTTAAAATCTTTACTTAAGCCATCATTGTTCTCTAAAAAAAACACTTCAGCTATCTGACAAAGTTCACTCTACCATTTTGAGTAATTATGCATCCTAACCAAGATGGAATTCCTGGGATTCAATTCTAATATCAAGCATTTGAAACCTAAGTCAGGCCTGAGGCAATAATTTTCTGAGAAACGTGAATTTCTCCCCTCCAAGAAGCTTATATTGAGCATCCCAGTAGGAAGGAGAAACTCTGTTTTTCAAAAATCTATAACACATTTTATAGCTTTCATTGGAGAAATCATCCACTTGTTTAAAATCAGGATTCTATTTATTTATTTGACTGCACCATGTGGCACATGGGATCTTAGTTCCCTAATCAGGGATTGAACCTGCACCCTTTGTAATGGTAGCGTGCACTCTTAACCACTGGACCACCAGGGAAGCCCCAGGAGTTTAATTTGTATAAATTTATAAATAAACATGTATCTTTCCATGTAACGTCTGAACGATTTGATACTTGAGATCAAATCTTACATTTCATTTTATCTTTCACGCTGTGCTGTGCTTAGTCACTCAGTCGTATCTGACTCTTTATGACACCATGGACAATAGCCTGCCAATCTCCTCTTTCCATTGGGATTCTCCAGGAAAGAATACTGGAGTGGGTTGCCATACCCTCCTCCAGGGGATCTCCCCAGCCAAGGGATTGAACCCAGGTCTCTTGCAATCCAGGCAGATTCTTTACCAGCAGAGCTACCAGGGAAGCCCTTTATCTTTCATAGCATCAGAGCAAATATTTAGTTATTTACAAATAGTTCTCAGAGAGAACTTAAATACATCTTAGGTCAGATCCTCACAAGCACCACCAATCATGTGCTCATATTTCCTCTAGCACATTTTTTTTTTTGATAAATCCAACCCATTTGAACACTTTCAGAGTTGTAAAAAATAGTTTCAATTATTGGACTTTACTTCAACATCAATAATATAGTTACAATTTTTTTTCATCTTTAATAAAACAATTTTTCAAAGTTAGTGACTTTTCATTATAGGGGCATTGTTTAAATGTAAAAATAAAAATAACTGTTCAAAGAGTATGAAAATGAAAGTGAAAGTCACTCAGTTGCAATGGACTCTTTGCAAACCCATGGACTATATAGTCCACGGAATTCTCCAGGCCAGAATGCTGGAGTGGGTAGCCTTTCCCTTTTCCAGGGGACCTTCCTGACCTAGGAACCAAACCAGGGTCTCCCGCATTGCAGGCAGATTCTTTACCAACTGAGCCATCAGGGAAGCCACTCAAACAGTATATATAAAACTGAATAAAAGAGGCAGTAAGAGAACTTCCTTATATATATTAAACCATTTTATTAGAGTGAGGCACCACTTAAGTCATTAAAATGCCACATATAGGATTTGAATAGGAAATACTCGGTCAAAAAAAGCAGTAGCTTAGAGTAATGAAATTTGTATGGTTCAGGAATGAACTTGTTAGGGACTAAATTTAAAAAACAAAGTAACTCTGCAAAGATTAGTCCTTGCGTACCTAGCAAATAGGAGTATGATCAGATCTACTTAATGAGATTTCATATAGGTTCTTAATTATGGAAATTATTGGTATTGCTTTAAGTAATGCACAGTCTTTTATACAAAATGGACCCACTGATAAGTAGTTAATATGATTTTATAAGATAGATTTTTTTTTGGCGAATTCTAATGAAACTTCCAAAAATAACAGCTATACAATATTTAAACTTGAAATATTCAGAAATTACAGTCTTAGGTAAATTTCTTCCCTTCCTTCCTTCCTTCCTCCTTGACTTCTTCCTCCCTCTGTCTCTCTCCCTATTTCTCTCAGTGTCTCTAAATTTCTTCCTTTCTTTCTCTTTCAAATAACAGTTAAGAGCTTGGACAATAGCATAATATTTTACGTGTATATCTTCATTATTTAATTTAAGGTACTCTGCTTTCAATTACTATTAATTTTATGTACTTTAGAAAATATAATAATGAAATGTCACCTATTGAATAAATCAACTTTATACAGTAATTGATTTTTCTCTATTCTGGTGCTTACTTTCTTTTGACAGAAGCTGGTTTTGTACTTTCATTTGTTTTCTCATTTTCATACTATTGATTTCAATTGCTAGAAAAAATGGAATTGTTAGACTATTGTTTTATGGTATTAATTAATTTGATTTATGTATGAATTACACTTTGAGTAATTACACTGTGATGAAGCAATGCTAATATAAATAAATCACTTTACTTGAATGCACTACTTTTGGTGGTTATATTAAGTAAGCCTCTCATTTCATAAAAAAATATTTGTGATTAGAGCAAAGTCAATACCATAATTTTTCACTCTTTCCTTTTAAGTGTGTATTTTTCCCTCTCCCTGAATTGAGGCCTTTGCCCAGGGAAGGGAGATGCTGAAGGACATGGGAACTCTGTGAGCTGTCAGTTCACGAGACGGCTGAACCAATGCCACAAGATTTTGTCTCTTTTTATGTAGCTCTTAATCAGAGTCAAATAAAGAAAAATTAAAAAAAATAATAATTCAGGAAAGATGCTCCTAGACATTATATTTAACATGCTATTCAGTGGCCAACAAAAGAGTATATGTTTTCCTTAGTATCAGGTATATTTTACAAATGATAGGTTATGGGAAAAATAACTTCTGAACTTTTTAATATGTGTTGAATTGGTAATAAGGAAGAAATCTAAGAATGACAAAATCAGGATTCAATATTTGAATATATAATATATAATAAAAAAGAATGACTTTCTACTTAGATTTCTAAAGCCAGACAATAGAGGAATTCAGATCAAGATGGCAGAGTAAAAGGACATGGAATTCAGTTTCCCTCAAGAACACATCAAAATTATATTTACGTGTGGAAGAATTTTCACTAAAAACTAACTGAAAAAATGGCAGAAGGATTGTTGTACAACCAAGGCTGTAAGAAATGTATGCACTGTTTCTGCATGTAATCTGATAGGAAGGAAAGAAGAGAGATCAGTCTGGGACCCCTGCCTTGGGAGGGGTCAGTTCAGTTCAGTTAGTTGCTCAGTCAAGTTTGACTCTGTGATCCCATGGACTGCAGCACACCAGGCTTCCCTGTCCATCACCAATTCCCAGAGCCTTCTCAAACTCACGTCCATTGAGTCAGTGATGCCATCTAACCATCTCAGCCTCTGTCATCCCCTTCTCCTCCTGCCTTCAATCTTTCCCAGCATCAGGGTCTTTTCCAATGAGTCATTTCTTCACATCAGGTGGCCAAAGTATTGGAGCTTCAGCTTCAGCATCAGTTCATCCAATGATATTCAGGATTGATTTCCTTTAGGACTGACTGGTTTGATCAGCCTTGGGAGGGGACTCAGGGGAAAAGGGAGATATGGGAATGAGGGAACGACTACCCGGGGGAGGAAGTGGTTTGACGGCGGGGAGAACATAAGTGTGGGAGACAGGGTCCCTTGGCTGCCTAGAGGATAGCTGGGACTAGCAGAGGGACTATGGAGAGCCTAGGCTCCATGCATGAGGAGTGGTGTGCACAAGCTTGGCCCCGAGACAGGTGGAGAGAGACCTGCTCTAGAGGCTGCCAGGATTCCCCAGTTAGAGCCAAGTGAGAATTCAGGGCCCCACTCACTCCACACCACATGACAGCACTGGATCTGGGGTCAAGATCCTGGAAAAGAATCTACTGGGGCTGCATCTGGGTAGGATGGTGGTGGTCACTGTCGGCCACTACTCAAGCAGTGCCTCAGAGGCAGCCCAGATCTCTGGCTGTGGGTGACTCTTTCACTGTAGTTCACTACCCTGCCATGAGTGACGAGAGGCCACACAGACACCCCTCCCTGACCCACATAGCGATTCCACAACAGGGTCGGGGGCTTTGGAAGATGCAAGCAGTGATTGGCTGTGAGGAACAAAGGGGGCTTGGACCCAAGGCTGTAATTGAGCATAACCACAGGGGTCTGCACAGGCACTGCATGGGACCTCTGTCTGGGGCCAACACTTTGCTTATAGCTGAGAACTCACACAGGCCCCTGTGCTTCAGCAACTTCCCCCAACCTGGGGCAGAAGTTTTAGTGCAGGGAGAGAGAAGAATCACACATTTAGAGGGAACAGAGCCAGTTCAGCCTAAACGCTCATGACTTCTGCTTTAATAACATGGCCTCTAATAATGCAGTGATGGCCACTCAGCAGAAGGAAGTCCCACCTCAAACTGGTAGCTCTAACCCCAGCATCTCCAGCTCCGCCTCCTATGAATTGGTCAGCTGCCCACGCACTCTGAGGAAAGACATGATTTCATCCACCTGAAAGTCAAGTCCAGCTTTCCCACCAAAGGCATCGGCCACAACACACGAAGTCTAGATAAAGATACACTGATGTAAGATCCCCCCTTCAAGACTGTAATAGGAAACTGCTGCATCATGGTGCCAAGTACGATGGCATCAATTTGAACACACATTAGTCACGTGGAAAGGTTGAGCTGGTGGTCTGTTGTGGCTTATCCGAGCCTAAGTGGATTGAAAAAAAGCATTTTTGGGTGGTAAGGAGAAGGGGCAGCTTCAGCAAGGGGAGATTGAATACATAGAGTTGGATCGATTGAATCAGTAAATATATCAAGGGTAATGGGGGTCAAATATCTTACTGTTGACGTTGCATATATAGAAAAGGAAAAAGCAAGAACAGACTCTGCCATGTCGCATTGAAAGTAGAGAACTCTGTTAAAACTCATGTGTATATATATATATATATATATATATATATACAGATGCTAATGTATGTTTACAAATGTATGTATATGTGTGTGTATATGTATATTCCCTTGGTCTGTCCACTAAGAGAACAGAGAGGAAGTGGTAGTTCCACACCTAGCATCCAGATATTGGTTTCTAAAAGGAAAACCATTCGTCACACTAAAAGGAAACAGGGCTTCTGAGAGAAATGGCTGATTCCCAGGTTAGAGCAAAGATGTATAAGATGGACCTGGAAAATATGCGCCAGAAAATAAAGAGGTGCTCAAAGAAAGGTAGAATCTATTCTAAATGACGTAGAGCTGGTTTAAGAGGCTGCTATCACGTCCAATTCCTACAGTTCTCTTGACTGCTAAGGGAGTTCAGTTAGTGGATCTCTTCTCACCAGCCCTGACCTAAGGAGAACAGCCACATCTGATTTCTTAGTGATATTGATGCCCCTCTTAAAAGACAATCTCATTGATTTTATAGATGCAGTTTTCTCCAGGCCCTTTCACAGAACATAGTCATAATGTGAGGTTTCCAAACTTATATAGTATCTCCACACTAACCTGCTCAATTCGCTATACCTTTAGATTACTTGCAACATCTCTCAAGACAGTTCTGACATTTTTACTTTATGTGATCTGCCCATCTAGTTCTTCATGCTTCTAGTAGCCATCCTAAGAGCATTATGTCTAAGTGTCCTTTCATAATGATAAACTCTCCCTTGACTTCATTTTCCACACCTCTTTTCTTGATTCAGCACCTGCACTGTCCAGTCCCATATATAATTTTTTCTGGCTCCTGCAAGTGCTTCTTGGCTAGATCCTGTACCTTTTATTGGGATATAGCTTCATTTCTTCTTTGGGAGGTCTCGCCCTATGCTATGAATGTTATTTTTGACTTAACCTTATTTACTGGTTTAAATATTAAGAGTAGTTTCTCAACAGGAAATGGTTCTTATCTAGCAAGGAAGAGTCCTTGGTCTTGACTACCAAAAAGGAAAGACTTTAACAGTGAGATGTGGATCATACTTGTACAAAAACTCGATTCTCAGGAAAATCAGGAAATTCAAGATTTTCAAGTTAGTCAATCAATGTGTTTTTCGGTCATGCCTTACTCTTCTCCTTCTCAATCAAGCCTGCCAGGATGGAAGGTTCAAGCTTCTGTATATTCCTGCTGACTCCTATGAATGAGGCCTATAATCAGTCTTCACTTCTTTCTGTTCTCGGGGTACAGGAAATAAGTCTGTGTATAAATTTCAACAAGGCCTTCTGGCTTTCAACCTCCAGTTGTCTTTCTCTAAAACTTTTACTGCAACAGCTATCTAATTCCATTTTCCTTTTAACTAAGATTTCTGATGCCTCTAACACAACTCAAATGCCCAACGTGTGTGTGCCAAGTTGCTTTAGTCATGTCTGACTCTTTGTGACCCTTTGGTCTGTAGCCAGGCTCTCTGTCCTGGAATTCTCAAGGCAAGAAAACTGGAGTGAGTTGCCATTTCCTTCTCCACAAAAGCCCAATATGTTGCCTCAACTGCCACATTTTCTTCTATCATTATGCCATCTCAGTTCAGTGACCATTTGAATAATCGTCCTGTTCCTGCATGCCAGTGAGTCTGAACATGATTCCTACAACTAGTATTATGGGGCCTCACTGCCAGCTGACTAACAAAGATCTAGCTTCAAAATCCTAATGTAAAGCCTCTCTTGGACTTTTCCAGGTGCTAACCTTAGTGGCTAGGTAAAACCTAACCATGAGAAGACTTTGAGAAGGCAATGCAGGTAGGAAGTTACTGGAGAATACTTGTAAAAATGAAGGAAACGAGATTTGGAACACAGAGAAGTTGAATTCCAATGAAGTCACAACAAAAGCCTCAGTCAGTCTCACAGGGACTCTGGAGCTTGCATGGTCATACCGAGTCCCTCTAAATTAGGGCAAGGGATATGGACATTTTTTTACTCCTCTTGATGCAGGTTGATCCATAAGTTTGGGCAAGGAAGTTCTCCTCAGATAAGGTCAACTGCAAGGAGACAACTTAGCAAACAGCCTTCAGCTATAACATCCCCAGCTGGAACAGTCATCTCTCTCTTCCCGAAGGGACACATTTGGGCAGCACACTACACTATCACAGGTGAAAATGGCTGGGTGAGTTTTGTTCACTTAAAGTATTGACCCAGCAGAAGTTTAATGATCTTTTTTATTCAATAACTTTGATACCAACCAGGGTTCTTGGCCTTCCCCAATCAATAGAAACTGATAAAAGGCCAGTCAAGAAATTCAACCAAGGCTTTACTGGGGACTCTGATGCAGCAGGAAGGCGTGAGAACAAATAGCATCTTCCTTTGCTCACTCCCTGATGGGGACAAGCTGGTTCCTATGTGTGTCCAGGGATCAGGCCATTAGGGTGGCTTGGTTGTTTTGCCCACTCCTTAGATAGTGTGTGGGCAGGGGGAATGCACAGTACCCTGCTTTTGTTCCTGACACCCTGTTTATATTTTTGTTCTCAACTCTTCAGAAGTGGCAGTTGGGTTTTTTTTGGTTGTTGTCTTTATCTTTTGTCCATAATTTGCCCCAACTGTGCATGTTGTTTTTAGCCCCATAGTTTATTTGTAATTTGTAGCTGAAGGAGATGTTTGCCCAGGGGCAAATATTGCTGCACTATAGCCAAGGGTCCCAGATCCCAGTCTATCTCCACATGAGAGTTAGCTTCACTACAGGAGAATTGGATGTGTGGTACATGGCATGATACTAAATGGGTGTTTTGAAATATTGAAAGAAACTCCAAGGTAAAATCCCTTTTTTGGTTGACATCACCATCTCTGAAAGGACTTCCACAAGTAGTCATAGAAAGACTTGACTTGATTCCTGTTTAGTCTCAGGAAAATTGTACCTTTGAGAAAAATTTAGAATAATATCTGATATTAAATTAGCTTCTGAAAACAAAACTGATGGCTTGAACTATATTCTGATAAATTCAGAGTTTCAGAGTGAAACACAAACACTTCTCTCATTTCAAACTTTATAAAAATGATTTAATAGTGTTAAGCATGTTTTCTCCATCAATATTATATTCATTAAGAACTATATATGAAATTGATTTTAAAAGTGCTGTAGGAGAAACTAAGATGGCGGAGGAATAGGACGGCGAGAACACTCTCTCCCCAACAAATATACCAAAAGAACTTTTAAAGGCCGAGCAAACTCCAAAAAACAGGAACTGAATGCTGGCAGAGGACATTGGGCATCTGGAGAGGCGACCCATTGCCGACGTGAGGAGGTAGGACAAAAGAAAGAAAAGAAAAAAAAAGTAGAGGGAGAGACAAAGAGCTGGGGACGGGTTCCGTCCCGGAAGGGGAGTCTGGAATAAAGAGGAAAAAAAAAAAAAAAGAGGAGAAAGGTTTCTGAATACCAGGGAGCATTCTCTCTGGCAGATCTGCGGTGGATCTTGGAGAGCAATATAGCTGAGAGCAGAAGCAGATTAATAGCTAAGCCCCGCAAGGTTCGTCTCTGGCTTCAAGGCACAGCCGAGCGGCAGGGCGCCCCACCCCCCACTAGCCGAAGCGGACTGCTCCTGCTCAGGGAGGGGCGGACTGCGGGCTCAGGGAACAGAGCAGCCCGAGGGACCTAACCTCCCAGGAAAAGCACCCCCTCCCCCAGGCCCGAGCACAGAACAAAGGGCGGTGAGGAGGAGAGGCTGGGCAGCTGCGGGCTGCGGACCAGCCCAGCCCCCGCCTGAGAGCAGTGGGCATAACCCAGCCCCGGGGAGGCTAACCAAGACTTCTGGGGATTCTGGACTGATCGGTGCTGTATACACCTTAGAAGGAGTGCTCAGCTGCACGAGCAGCCGGGCAGGGGGAGAGGAGAAGCCCCACTCCCCAACTGTGCTGGGCAGACGACAGAGAGCCTGAGCAGAGGGGGCGGGGGAAGCCCTCTCACCAGGAGCAGGGCAAACTCCAAAGCGCTGAATAGACACTTAAAAGACCAGCAGACAGAAGACTCTAGCAGAGCGAACAGCTTTGAAACAGACAGGAGAAGCAAATTAAAGCCCTGCAGGTGGCGCTAACTGCACAGAAAGGAGTCTACAGACTGTGTGAAGGAGAAGCCGGACCAGGGAATCATCTGAAAATCTACAGACCCTTCCCTTCACCGAATGCACCAGCACCAGAGAAAGCCTTCATTATAACTGTACTAGGAACATCTTTTAAATTTTTAAAACTTTTATATATATGTATATTGTTTTTTTTTCTTTCTTTTTTTTTTCTCTTTTTTTTTTCTTTTTTTTTTTTTTTTCTTTCTTTTTATTTTTTTTTTCTCCTTTATTTTTATTTTCCGGTTTTTTTTTTTTGTTTTTTGTTTTTTGTTTTTTTAAAGTATTTTTGAGAACCCAGTCTTTACTCTAGATTTTTAATCTTTGCTCATTAGTACCTGGTATCAACTTTGTACCTTTTAAGATCCAAGCTCCAGTACCCACTGCTACCTGGGAGTGAGATCAATGGCTTGACTGCTTTCTCCCCATTCTTATCTCTTGCTAGTAACAGTGAGGAAACCTAGACTCACCCACCAGAAAACCACACAAGCCTTTCCACCCAGGAAACTTCGACAAACCACGCATCCAACCTCTCCCATAGAGAGGAATCCCCACAATAAAGGGACAACACAGCAAGATAAACAAGATGAAAAGGCAGAGAAATACCCAGCAAGTAAAGGAACAGGATAAATACCCCCTAGACCAAACAAAAGACGAAGAGATAGGAAGTCTACCTGACAAAGAATTCCGAATAATGATAGTGAAAATGATCCAAAACCTGGAAAATAAGTTGGAGTTGCAGCTCAATAACCTGCAGGCAAGGATTGAGAAGATGCAGGTAAGCTTTAACAAGGACTTAGAAGAAATGAAAAAGAGACAAAATACAATGAATAATGCAATAAATGAGATCAAAAACACCCTGGAGGGAACCAACAGTAGAATAACAGAGATAGAAGACAGAGTAAGTGAGGTAGAAGACAGAATGGCAGAAATAAATGAAACAGAAAGGAAAAATGAAAAAAGAATTAAAAGAAATGAAGACAACCTTAGAGACCTCTGGGACAATATTAAACGCACCAATATTCGAATCATAGGAGTCCCAGAAGAAGAAGACAAAAAGAAAGACCATCAGAAAATTCTTGAAGAGATAATTGTAGAAAACTTCCCTAAATTGGGGAAGCAAATAGCCACTCAGGTCCAAGAAACACAGAGAATCCCAAATAGAATGAACCCCAAGCGGGACACCCCAAGACACATATTAATCAAATTGGCAAATATCAAATACAAAGACCAAATATTAAAAGCAGCAAGGGAGAAGCAAAAGATAACTCACAAGGGGAATCCCATAAGGATAACAGCTGATCTCTCAACAGAAACGCTTCAGGCCAGAAGGGAATGGCAAAACATACTTAAAGTCATGGAAGAAAACAATCTACAACCCCGACTACTCTAACCAGCAAGGATCTCATTCAAATTTGAAGGAGAATTCAAAATTTTCTCAGACAAGCAGAAACTGAGAGAATTCAGTAATACCAAACCAGCCCTCCAACGAATGCTAAAGGATCTTTCCTAGATAGGAAACACCGATGGGATAGATAATCTGGAGCCCAAAACAATAAAATAAATGGCAGCGGGATCATACTTATCAATAATTACCTTAAATGTAAACGGGCTGAATGCCCCAACCAAAAGGCAAAGATTGGCCGATTGGATACAGAAACAAGACCCCTATATATGTTGTCTACAAGAGACCCACCTCAAACCTAGGGACGCATATAGACTGAAAGTTAAAGGCTGGAAAAAGATATTCCATGCAAATAAAGACCAAAAGAAAGCAGGAGTGGCAATACTCATATCTGATAAAGTAGACTTTAAAATAAAGGCAGTGAAAAGAGATAAAGATGGACATTACATAATGATCAAAGGATCAATCGAGGAAGAAGAAATAACAATTATAAATATTTATGCACCTAACATAGGAGCTCCACAATATGTAAGGCAAATGCTAACAAATATGAAAGGGGAAATCAACAACAGCACAATAATAGCAGGAGACTTTAATACACCACTCACACCAATGGATAGATCAACTAGACAGAAAAGTAACAAGGAAATTCAAACTTTAAATGAAACAATAGACCAACTAGACCTAATTGATATCTATAGGTCATTCCACCCCAAAACAAGGAATTTCACCTTTTTCTCAAGTGCACATGGGACCTTCTCCAGGATAGATCACATCCTGGGCCATAAATCTAACCTTGATAAATTCAAAAATATTGAAATCATCCCAAGCATCTTTTCTGACCACAATGCAGTGAGATTAGATATCAACTACAGGAGAAAACCTCTCAAAACTTCCAACATATGGAGGCTCAACAACACACTGCTGAATAACCAACAAATCGCAGAAGAAATTAAAAATGAAATTCAGTTATGCATGGAAACGAATGAAAATGAAAACACAACAGCTCAAAACCTATGGGACACTGTGAAAGCAATGCTAAGGGGAAAGTTCATAGCAATACAAGCTCACCTCAGGAAACAAGAGAAAAATCAAATAAATGACCTTACTATACACCTAAAGCAACTAGAAAGGGAAGAGATGCAGAAGCCCAGGTCTAGTAGAAGGAAAGAAATCTTAAAGATCAGGGCAGAAATTAATGCAAAGGAATCAAAAGTGACCATAGCAAAAATCAACCAAGCCAAAAGCTGGTTCTTTGAGAAGATAAATAAAATTGACAAACCGTTAGCCAGACTCATCAAGAAACAAAGGGAGAAGAACCAAATCAACAGAATTAGAAATGAAAACGGAGAGATCACAACAGAAAACACAGAAATACAAAGGATCATAAGAGACTATTATCAGCAACTATATGCAAATAAACTGGACAATTTGGATGAAATGGACAAATTCCTAGAAAAGTACAACTTTCCAAGACTAAACCAGGAAGAGATAGATAATATTAATAGACCCATCACAAGCATGGAAATTGAAACCGTAATCAGAAATCTTCCAAAAAACAAAAGCCCAGGACCAGATGGCTTCACAGCTGAATTCTACCAAAAATTTAGAGAAGAGCTAACACCTATTCTACTCAAACTCTTCCAGAAAATTGCAGACGAAGGTAAACTTCCAAACTCATTCTATGAGGCCTCCATCACCCTAATTCCAAAACCTGGCAAAGATGCCACAAAAAAAGAAAACTACAGGCCAATATCACTGATGAACTTAGACGCAAAAATCCTCAACAAAATTCTAGCAAATAGAATCCAACAACACATCAAAAAGATCATACATCATGATCAAGTAGGCTTTATCCCAGGGATGCAAGGATTCTTCAATATTCGTAAATCGATCAATGTAATACACCACATTAACAAATTAAAAAATAAAAATCACATGATTATCTCAATAGATGCAGAGAAAGCCTTTGACAAAATTCAACATCCATTTATGATAAAAACCCTCCAAAAAGCAGGAATAGAAGGAACATACCTCAACATAATAAAAGCTATATTTGACAAACCCACAGCAAACATTATCCTTAATGGTGAAAAACTGGAAGCATTCCCCCTGAAATCAGGAACAAGACAAGGGTGCCCACTCTCACCACTACTATTCAACATAGTTTTGGAAGTTTTGGCCACAGCAATCAGAGCAGATAAAGAAATCAAAGGAATACAGATTGGAAAAGAAGAAGTAAAACTCTCTCTGTTTGCAGATGACATGATCCTCTATATTGAAAACCCTAAAGACTCTACGAGAAAATTACTAGAGCTAATCAGTGAATATAGCAAAGTTTCAGGATACAAAATCAACACACAGAAATCCCTGGCATTCCTATACACTAACAGTGAGAAATCAGAAAGAGAAATTAAGGAAACAATCCCATTCACCATCGAAACCAAAAGAATAAAATACTTAGGAGTATTTCTACCTAAAGAATCAAAAGACTTGTATATAGAAAACTATAGAACACTGATGAAAGAAATCAAGGAGGACACAAACAGATGGAGAAATGTACCGTGCTCATGGATTGGAAGAATCAATATAGTGAAAATGAGTATACTACCTAAAGCAATCTATAGATTCAATGCAATTCCTATCAAGCTACCAGAGGTCTTCTTCAAAGAATTAGAACAAATAATTTCTCAATTTGTATGGAAATACAAAAAACCTCGTATAGCCAAAGCAATCTTGAGAAAGAAGAATGGAACTGGCGGAATCAACCTACCTGACTTTAGGCTATACTACAAATCCACAGTCATTAAGACAGTATGGTACTGGCACAAAGACAGAAACATAGATCAATGGAACAGAATAGAAAGCCCAGAGATAAATCCACGCATCTATGGACACCTTATCTTTGACAAAGGAGCCAAGAATATACAATGGAGAAAAGACAACCTCTTTAACAAGTGGTGCTGGGAAAACTGGACAGCCACTTGTAAAAGAATGAAACTAGATCACTTTCTAACACCATACACAAAGATAAACTCAAAATGGATTAAAGATCTAAGCATAAGACCAGAAACTATAAAACTCCTAGAGGATAACATAGGCAAAACACTCTCTGCTATAATCCAAAGCGGGATACTCCATGACCCACCTCCCAGAATATTGGAAATAAAAACACGAATAAACAAATGGGACCTAATTAAAATTAAAAGCTTTTGCACAACAAAGGAAACTATAAGCAAGGTGAAAAGACAGCCTTCAGAATGGGAGAAAATAATAGCCAATGAAGCAACAGACAAACAATTAATCTCAAAAATTTACAAACAACTCCTGCAGCTCCATTCTAGAAAAATAAACAACCCAATTAAAAAGTGGGCCAAAGAACTTAACAGACATTTCTCCAAGGAAGATATAAAAATGGCTAACAAACACATGAAAAGATGCTCAACATCACTCATTATCAGAGAAATGCAAATCAAAACCACAATGAGGTACCACTTTACACCAGTCAGAATGGCTGCCATCCAAAAGTCTACAAGCAATAAATGCTGGAGAGGATGTGGAGAAAAGGGAACCCTCTTACACTGTTGGTGGGAATGCAAACTAGTACAGCCACTATGGAAAACAGTGTGGAGGTTCCTTAAAAAGCTGCAAATAGACCTGCCATATGACCCGGCAATCCCACTGCTGGGCATATACACCGAGGAAACCAGAATTGAAAGAGCCACGTGCACCCCAATGTTCATCGCTGCATTGTTTACAATAGCCAGGACATGGAAGCAACCTAGATGCCCATCAACTGACGAATGGATAAGAAAGCTGTGGTATATATACACAATGGAATATTACTCAGCATTAAAAAAAAATTCATTTGAAGCAATTCTACTCAGATGGACGAAACTGGAGCCCATTATCCAGAGTGAAGTAAGCCAGAAGCAAAAACAACAATACAGTATATTAACACATATATATGGAATTTAGAAAGACAGTAATGAGAACCCAACATGGGAGACAACAAAAGGAACGCAGATGTATAGAATAGACTTGTGGACTTTGTGGATGAGGGTAAGGGTGGGATGAGATGGGAGAAGGGCATTGAAGCATGTTAATTGTCATGTGTCTAATCAATCGCCAGCCCAGGATTGATGCTCGGGACTGGTGCAGCGAGATTTCCCGGGGGGGAGGGAGGAGGGAGGGGGGACCCGGAGGGGAAGCATATGTAAACCCATGGTGATATCATAACAATGTATGGCTAAAACAATAATTAAAAAAAAATAAAATAAAATAAATTAAAAAAAAAAAAAAATTAGAGATACCAAGCAACCTTTATGCAAAGATGGGCTCAATAAAGGACAAAAAAGGTATGGACCAAAGAGAAGGAGATAATATTAAGAGCTGGCAAGAATACACAAAAGAACTGCACAAAAAAAGATCTTCACAACCCAGATACTAATGGTGGTGTGATTACTCACCTAGAGCCAGACAACCTGGAATGTGAAGTCAAGTGGGCCTTAGGAAACATCACTATGAATAAAGTTAGTGGAAGTGATGCAGTTCCAGTTGATCTATTTCAAAACCTCAAAGATGATGCTGTGAAAGTGCTGCACTCAATATGCCAGCAGATTTTGAAAACTCATCAGTGGCCACAGGACTGGAAAAGGTCAGTTTTCATTCCAATCCCAAAGAAAGGCAATGTCAAAGAATGCTCAAACTACCACACAATTGTACTCATCTCACACTCTAGTAGAGCAATGCTCAAAATTCTCTAAGCCAGGGTTCAACAATACATGAACTGTGAACTTCCAGATGTTCTAACTGGTTTTAGAAAAGGCAGAGGAACCAGAGACCAAATTGCCGACATCTGCTGAATCATCAAAAAGCAAGTGAATTCCAGGAAAAAAACATCTATTTCTGTTTTACTGACTATGCCAAAGCTTTTGACTGTGTGGATCACAATTAACTGGAAAATTTGAAAGAGATGGGAATACCAGAGCACCGGACCAGCCTCTTGAGAAATCTATATACAGGTAGGAAGCAATAGTTAGAACTGAACATGGGACAACAGACTGGTTCCAAATAAGAAAAGGAGTAGGTCAGGCTGTATATTGTCACCCTGCTTATTTAACTTATATGCAGGGTACATCACAAGAAATGCTGGGTTGGATGAAGCACAAGCTGGAATCAAGATTGCTGGGAGAAATATCAATAACCTCAGGTATGCAGATGACACCACCTTTATGGCAGAAAGTGAAGAAGAACTAAAGAGCCTCTATATGAAAGTGAAAGAGGAGTGAAAATGATGGCTTAAAGCTCAGCATTCAGAAAGCTAAGATCATGGCATCTGGTCCCATCATTTCATGGCAAATAGATGGGGAAACTGTGGTAGACTTTATTTTGGGAAGAGTCACTTGAACTACAAGCAGATTCAACCAGTCCATCCTAAAGAAAATCAATCCTGAATGTTCATTAGAAGGACTGATGTTGAAGCTGAAACTCCAATACTTTGGCCATCTAATGCGAAGAACTGACTCACTGGAAAAGACCCTGATGCTGGTAAAGACTGAGGGCAGGAGGAGGAAGGGACGACAGAGAATGAAATGGTTGGATGGCATCACCAGTTCAATGGACAAGAGTTTGAGTAAACCCTAGGAGTTGGTGTAGGAGAAGGAGGCCTGGTGTGCTGCAGTCCATGGAGTTGCAAAGAGTAGGAAATGACTGAGCAACTGAACTGAACTGAACGGAGTCATGGCTATGGTTTTTACAGTAGGCACATATGTATGTGAGAGTTGGAATATAAAGAAAGCTGAAGAATTGATGCTTTTGAAATGTGGTGTTGTAGACTCTTGAGAGTCCCTTGGACTGAAGGGAGATCCAACTAGTCCATCCTAAAGGAGATCAGTCCTGGGTGTTCATTGGGAGGACTGATGTTGAAGCTGAAACTCCAGTACTTTCACCACCTGACGCAAAGAGCTGACTCATTTGAAAAGACCCTGATGCTTGGAAAGATTGAAGGCAGCAGGAAAGCAGAGGACAGAGGATAGCATGATTGGATAGCATCACCGACTCAATGGACATGAGTTTAGGTAAACTTCAGGAGTTCGTGAAGGACGGGGAGGCCTGTCATTCTGCAGTCCATGGGGTCGCAAAGAGTCAGATACGACTGAGTGACTGAACTGACTGAGATGACTACAGTTGTAAGGTAGTTTTAACATTCTTTGGCATTGCCTTTCTTTGGGATTGGAATGAAAACTGACCTTTTCCAGTCCTGTGGCCATGTTGAATTTTCCAATTTTGCTGACAGATTGAGTGAAGCACTTTCACAGCATCATCTTTTAGATCTTTAAGTAGTTCAATTGGAATTCCATCACCTCCACTAGCTTTGTCATAGTGATGCTTCCTAAGGCCCATTTGACTTCGCATTACAGGATGTCTGGCTCTAGATGAGTGATCATATCATCGTGATTATCTGTGTTATGAAGATCTTTTTTGTATAGTTCTTCTGTTTTTTGCTGCCACCTCTTTTTAATATCTTCTGCTTCTGTTACATCCATACTGTTTCTTTCCTTCATTGTGCCCATCTTTGCATGAAAAAAATTCCCTTGATATCTCTAGTTTTCTTGAAGAGACCTCTAGTCTTTCTCATTCTATTGCTTTCCTCTATTTGTTTGCATTGTTCACTGAGGAAGGTTTTCTTATCTTTCCTTGCTATTCTTTGGAACTCTGTATTTAAATGGACATATCTTTTGTTTTCTCCTTTGCCTTTCACTTCTCTTCTTTTCATAGTTGTTTATAAGACAGAACTAGACAGAGCAATTAGGCAACAATACAAACAAAAGGCACCCCAGTTGAAAAGAAAGGGGTAAAATTATCTTTCTTTTTAGAAGACATATATAAGAAATCTGAACCATTTTGTCTTTTTACATTTCTTTTTCTTGGGGATGATGTTGATCACTGCCTCCTATACAATGTCATGAATCTCTGTCCGTAGTTCATCAGGCACTCAGTCTATCAGATCTAGTCCTTTTTATTTATTTCTCACTTCCACTGTATAATCCTAAGGGATTTGATTTAGGTCATATCTGAATGGTCTAGTGGTTTTCCCTACTTTCTTCAATTTAAGTCTGAATTTGACAATAAGAAATTCATTATCTGAGCTATAGTCAGCTTCTAGTCTTGTTTTTGCTGACTGTATAGAGCTTTTCCATCTTTGTCTGCAAGGAATATAATCAATCTGATTTCGGTATTGATCATCTAGTGATGTCCATATGTAGAGTTTTCTCTTGCGCTTTTGGAATAGGCTTTTTTGCTATGAGCAGTACAGTCTCTTAGCAAAACTTTGTTGGCCTTTTCCCACTTCATTCTGTACTCCAAGGTCAAATTTACCTATTACTCCAGGTATTTCTTGACTTCCTACTTTGGCATTCCAGTCCCCGATGATGAAAAGAACATCTTTTGGGGGTGTTAGTTCTAGAAGTCTTGTAGGTATTCATAGAACCACTCAACTTCAGCTTCTTCAGCATTACTGGTTGGGGCATAGACCTGAATTACTCTCATATTGAATGGTTTTCCTTGGAAACAAACAGAGATCATTCTGTCTTCTTTGATATTGCATCCAAGTACTGCATTTTGGACTCTTTTGTTTACCTCAATGGCTACTCCATTTCTTCTAATGGATTCTTACCCAGAGTATTAGATATAATGGTCATCTGAGTTAAATTTACCCTTTTCAGTCCATTCTAGTTCATTGATTCTTAATATGTTGATGTTCATTCTTTCCATCTCCTGTTTGAATACTTCCAATTTGCCTTTACTTCAATGTACTTTTCTTCCATCACCAGTCACCTCCACAGCTGAGTGTTGTGTTTGCTCTGGCTCCATCTCTTCATTCTTTCTGAAGTTATTTCTCCACTGATTTCTGGTAGCATATTGGACATCTACTGGCTTGGGAAGTTCATCTTTCAGTGTCCTTTCTTTTTGCCTTTTATACTCTTGATGGGGTTCTCAAGGCAAGAATACTGAAGTGGCTTGCTATTCCCTTATCCAGTGGGACACATTTGGTCAGAATTCTCGACCATGATCTGTCCTTCTGGAGAGGCAGCTGTCCAGTGCTACAGTGGTGACTGCACAGTGCTGGTGTGACTGTGAGGAGATAAGAGCCAAGGAGGCCCAGCAAGAGAGTAAGAATCTGGAGAGGTAGCTGCATGGCATTGGAGCAACTTTGAGAAGATAGCCCATGTCCAGGGATAAAGGAGAAGCCCCAGAAAGATGGTTGGAGGGGCAAAATCATGTTTAAAATCAAACCGCATACCCGCCAGATATGCTCAGAGGGCTCAAACGTTCCTTGTGCACATCAGGACCCAGAAACCCCACAGAGATTGAGACAGAGTTGTGTTTGAGTGTCTCCTGAGGAGGTACAGGTCAGCAGTGGACTGCTTCAGTGGCAAGGGTTCAGAGTGCAGTAGACCTGGGCACGTCATAAGCCCAGTTGGAGGAGGTTACCATTAACCCACCAAAGAGCCACCAGAACTTACACAGGACTGGGAAACAGACTCTTGGAAGGCACAAAGATAATTTTATGCACACTGGGTCCCAAGAGAAAGGAGCAGTGACCCCACAAGAGACTGACCCAGAATTGCCTGTGAGTTCCAGGAGTCTCTGGTGGAGGCATGTGTCAATGGTGGCCTGCTGCAGGGTTGGTTGCACTAAGTGCAGCAGTGCATGTGTGGGACCTTTTGAAGGAGGTCACCATTATCTTCATTACCTCCACCATAGTTTGGCCTCAGGTCAAATATCAGGGAGGAAACACAGCCTTGCCCTTCAATAGAAAATTGGATTAAAGATTTACTGAGCATGGCCCAGTCCATCAGAACAAGACCCAGTTTCCCCATAGTCAGTCTCTTCCATCAGCAAGCTTCCATAAGCCTCTTATTCTTCTCCATCAGAGGGCAGGCAGACTGAAAAGCACAGTCACAGAAAACCAACCAATCTGATCACATGGACCACAATCTTGTCTAACTCAATGAAAATAGGAACCATGCCATGTATAACAAGCCAACAGCTTAACATCATACTCAGTGGTGGATAGTCAAATGCATTTCCTCTAAGATCTGGAGCAGGACAAGGTTGGCCACTCTCAACTCTTCTATTCAACATAATTCTGGAAAGGTTAGACAGAGCAATTACACAAGAATAAAAACTAAAGGCACCCTAATTGAAAAGGAAGAGTAAAATTATCTCTGTTTTTAGAAAACATATATAAGAAACCTGAAATAATCCACACACAAAAAAATAAATAAAAACTAGCAATAAATTCAGTAACTTGACAGGTTATAAAATCAACATGAAATTATATGTGTTTCTATATGTTAAAATGAACTATATGAAAAAGAATAAACAATCTCATTCACAATAATAAAAATAATAAAATACTTCAGACTAAATTCAACCAAACTAGTCAAAGTTCAAGCTACATGAGCTATTTGTATACTCTGGAGATTAATCTCTTGCTTGTCTCATTATTAGCAAATATTTTCTGCCATGTTCTTTTGTTTACAGTTTCCTTCACTGTGCAAAAGCTTTCAAGTTTATGTCTCATTTGTTCATCTTTATTTCCATTACTTTAGGAGGTGGATCCAAAAAGATATTACTGTGATATGTCAGACAGTATTCTCCCTATGTTTTCTTCTAAGAGTTTTATTGTACCCTGTCTTACATTTAGGTCTCTAATATATTTTTATTTTATCTTTCTGTATGTTAGAGAGCGTTCTAATAATAAATCAGTAAAATTAGAAATGACAAAGGAGAAGTTACAACTGTTACCACAAAAATACAAAGGATCATTAGAGATTACATGACAGTAAAATGAACAACCAAAATAAATGGGCAAATTCTTAAAAAGGTATAGCTTTCCAGACTGAACTTGAAGCAATAGAAAATATAAAAAGAACGATGACGAGTACTAAAATTGAAAATACATTTTAAAACTCTCAAGAAACAGAAGTCTAAGACCAGATGGCTTCACAGGCAAATTCTATCAAATGTTTAGATAAGAGTTAGCACTTATCCTTCTGAAACTCTCAAAAAATTGTGGCGGAAGGAACACTTCCATGAGGTCCCCATCACCCTGACACCAAAACCAGGAAAATATACTATATATATGCAAATACCAATGATGAGCATTGATGCAAAAATTCTCAACAAAATACTAGCATACCAAATCCAACAACACATTAAAAGTATCATACACCATAATCAAATGGGATTTATCCCAGAGATTCAAAGATTTTTCAATATCTGCTAATTAATCAGTGTGATACACCACATGAACAAGTTGGAAAAAAAATATGATCATCTCAACAGATGCAGAAAAGCTTTTTACAAAATCCAACACTCATTTAAGATGAAAATTCTCCAAAATGTGGGCACAGAGAGAACGTACATGCATGAATGTTAGGTCACTTCAGTCGTGTCCAACTCCTTGCAACCCTATAAACTCTTACCCACCAGAATTCTCTATCCATGGGATTCCCCAGGCAAGAATACCTAAACATGATAAAGGCCATTTATGACAGGCACAACTACATCATATCAAATGAAAAGCTGAAAGCATTTCCTTTAAGATCAAGGACAAAACAAAGATGTCAGTTCTCATCACTTTTATTCATGGAACGCTTAGCCATGGTAATCAGAAAAGGAAAAAGAAACAAAGAGAATCCAGTTGGAAAAGAAGTAAAATCATCACTGCTTGCCGATGATGTGATGCTGTATATAGAAAATCCTAAAGATGTTACCAGAAAACTCATAGAACTTATCAATGAATTTGGTAAAGTTGCAAGATACAAAATTAATACACATAGATCTGTTGCAATTTCTATAAACTAACAACAAAAGATCAGAAAGATAAATTAAGGAAGGAATCCCACCTACCATCTTATTAAAAAAGAGTAACATACCTAGGAATAAATCTACCTAAGGAGGCAAAAGACCTATAATCCAAAAATTATAAGATCAAGGAAAGAAATAAAAAATAATGCAAACAGATGGAAAGATATACCATATTTTTGGATTGGAAGAATCAATCTTGTCAAAATTGCTATACTACATAAGGCAATCTTGAGTACAGATTTAATGTAATCTCTAATTACAAATCTACATTAGATTACAAATCTAATCTCAAATTACAAATGGCATTTTTTTTTTTTGCAGATCTAGAACAAAAGAAATATCTTAAAATTGTATGGAAACACATTGTACATCAAATACCCAAGGCAATCTTGGAGCTGGGGGAATCAACTTTCCTGACTTCACATTATAATAAAAATATATAGTAATAAAAACAGTATGATACTGGCACTTAAAGAAAAATAAGCAGGGGAGAAAGCCCATAAATAAACCTATGCACCTATGGTGAATTAATCCACAACAAAGGAGGCAAGAACACAAAACTGAGAAAAGACAGCCTCTTAAGTAAGTGCTTCTGGGAAAATTGTACAGGCATATGTTAAAGAATGAAATTAAAACATTATTTCTTATCATGCAAACCTTTTAAACTCTAAAGGATCACATAATTGTCAATACAATTAAATTTTGGAACAAAAAATCATCAAGGTATTTTTGGTTATTTTTTGACTGGAACAGAAATGAGTAACATCTCATTATGTCTGTTCATATTTTTCACTTCTCTTGTTCACACTCTTTTATTTCCATCACATTCTAATTCTCTTGTTAGGTCACTGGGGAGTATCTGTAACTCACTCCATATATTTTTCATAGGTAATTTTTAATTCAATTCATCCAATTCTAATTTAAATGATTTTATATTTTAGTGTTCAAGAGATAATTAATATGTTCATTTAGTTGCCAAGTCCTACATGACTCTTTTGTGACACCATGGACTATAGCCAACCAGTCTCTTCTGCCCATAGGATTCTAAGGCAAGAATACTGGAATGGGTTACCAGTTACTTCTCCAGGGAATTTTACCAACCCAGGGATTGAATCCACATCTCCTGCATCTCCTGTATTGCTAGGAGGATTCTTTACCATTGAGTCAGTGGGGAAGCCCAAATAATATTAGAAATGATCAAGTATGACTTCTTATAACATGTGACTGTATTGGCTTCCCCAGTAAGTTCTACAGTGATATTTCATCATTTGAAACATCTATTTCTGTTTAGTGAAACAGGATATAGGCTTCTAAGGCTTGTCAAAATCTTTTTTTTTTTGTAAAATTTTAAGCACTGGACTGATGTGTTTATTATGAGTACCTCTCAAAAATGCATTTGCCTGTCAAATGCTAAAAACATACTGACATTTAAAGGACCAAATTTTTGTATAGTAAATATGAATTTTTTTTACGATACATCGAAAATGTGTTACCAAGAATATTTCAAAAGTAGATTCTAAAAACTTTGAGTCCTACTGTTTTACCACATACTTGTTAAAACTGTGTAAAACACACAGCAATAAATCATCACAAGAAGGAAATACACACAGTTCTATGTAGATAGCATGTAGATAGGTGATTAGATATTCAACAAACTACCCTTTTCATTTGTACTCATTGTATAATAAATCAATTTATTCTCACAAATAAAATCAATGTTAACAAACCAGGTATTATGCATTGACCAAAATGTTCCTCTCTTCTTGACTAGAACAATGTTTTAATCGAAAAGTGATATATATAATCACCCTGGTACATTGTTTTGGGAATACTAAGACACATCTCTTTAGTTCTTTCCATATCAAGAAATGAACTGCCGTTTCTTTTTTTTTTTTTCAGAATTCTAAGAAGTCCTTCAAGTAGGTATATCGATAGGCCTGTTGGCTTTAGAGGAGATGTTTCTGGAAACTTTATTCTAAATTATCTACTCAAAGAGAAAGATTATTGCAGCTGAGGAAAAAATACAATTATCACAACTCATGGAGCCATAATCTCTAATATCAGATAAAGAACTTTGTATTACTTTATAATCTCTAGCTAAAAATAGGATCTTGAAATAAACATGATAAAAATTCCAGCTGTAGTGGCAAATGTTCTCATATGTTTTAAAACTTTTCTTTAAGTCTAGATGGAAATCACTGAGGCAAGTCCCAAAATGTACTATTAATAATTCAGTGGCACTGATTGTGTAAGGAGTGACATATTGAGTGGTAGAAATCTGGTCATTTGTATTAATTGATATCTCCTAACAAGCTGTTTTGGGGCATCTTTAATAGTTTGAAACATCTTTTAGCCAGACCACTTGCTTGAGGGCTTTGGGATTTAATAGGGAAAATTTGAATATGTTTTTCCTTTTGATCTCAAACAAGTTCAATGAAGATTCATTCTCAGGAAGAACTGATACTATTAAGCAATGTAATACTAATTACAGATACAGAGCTTAATTAGAGAAGTTGAATTTCAGATTAAACTGACTGCACGTTCTATAAAGTGTTTCCTAAGATCGAAAAGGTCTTTCTTTGAAAGTGTTTCACAAACTTCACGAATTTCAAAGACAAACAGAATGCTTCACCTTTATATTACCTTGAGTGTCTCTACTCTTTTTAAAGCTATTGGAATTTACACAAATAATTAGATAAAGAGACAAAACTTCCTCCCAAAGAGCCAAGGTGAAGAGCTCCTTAATTTGATGCATTGAGTGGAGTAAAATAATATGAGATTGCCATCTGAAGGAAAATGTATTTTCACTAAAACACAGAAACTCTACAGCGAGTGTTTAAGATATTAAAATTTTAAAGTGTTTTGCTTTCTCATGCCCCTTGTCCATCAGTCACCAGCTTCATGCAATTTGGCATTCCCATTTTGAGATATGGTTCACTCTGACATCACGTGTAGTTGCCAATGTGATCAGATAGTCTTAAAAGTGTGGGTTGCAGAGGACTTCCTATATCATTCCTAAGAAACTGGACACAGCATATTCTGAGAACTTCAGCAGCAGATGGCTCAAAGAGTCTGCCTAAGCTATTGCTCCCTTGGGCGTTAAGACAGTTGTCTGGTCATAAGTATTGAACACCAAAAATATCCACACTGCATATGTAGTACCACAATTAAGGGTTTGGCCTCAGAAGAGAATCCTGAGACAAAACTGAGATCAGTTTATGCTAGAGGTCATTGCCAATATTTTCTGCCTTTCAAAGGAAGAGACAATGGTAAGTAGTTATGAATTTTGTGACTCTTGATCACGTGTTTTCATTCTTAAGAAGTAAACACATCTCTTGTAGCTGTCATTGGTTTTTATTGAAATGAACAAATGATGTCTCAGTGGTGGCTCAGGGAATAATTGCAAAATACTCTGAATTTGGAGACTTAAGTGAAGGACTTAAGGATTCAATTTTATCACTCACAAATTTATTTTCAAGGTCATTTACTTAACCTGTATATTTTTCTTAATTCCTTACATGCAAATTAGATAAATAACATGTCTTTCAGATAGATGATATTAGAACTTTCAAAAGTCAGTGGAAACATGTAGAAGAACACATTACATAAAAAGGTCACCAATAAATATTAGTTAGGTTGGCTTCAAAGCTGTTGTTATTGTTTTTTATTTCTAAAAGTTTTGCAATTGTCTTTCAGTATATGGATAGAAAGTTTTATTCACTTTTTTATCCCACATAAGATTTAAGGTCATTGTTATAAGTATATAACATAAAATTTTTGTGAAAGTTGGATAAATGGAATTCAAAGGAAGAAAAATTAAGACAAATAAGAATTGCATGTAGGTGTTTATACTCCATGACTGCATGTCATAAGTTTGATTTGGAATCCTTAGTAACTAAAGAGAACAAAACATTCTAGAGAATGATAAAGTTCATAAGAAACAGAACAGATACATGTTTAAGACAAAGACTAGTTTTTTAATGCAGATATACTTTTCATTAAGACCACAAGGTAATTATTGAAAAACCCTTAAAAACATTCCTCTAATAAATACAGTAAATGGATATGTGTGGCTATTCTGTTAGCATTTCTAATGAACAGGCACTATTGCAATTTCTTATGGTAATGATGGTAAACAAAAAATAGCATCATTTCTATCCATATAATATTTAAAATTTCTGCAGAGTGAGATAGAAGCTAAAATACAAAGTAATGATGTGGGGGTGGGGAGTGGGAGGGATGCCCATAAGTGAGGGAATATATATATATGTATGTATGTATGTATGTATATATATATATATATATGTATGTATGTATGTATGTATGTATATATATATGTATGTATGTATGTATATATATACACACACACATATGGCTGACTCACTTTTTTGTAAAGCAGAAACCAACACAACTTTGTAAAGAAATTATACTTATATTAAAAAATATAAAATGAATAATGTAATTCCAAATGAATTATATACTAAACAGGGAGCACGTCAGTAATATGAATGAAATTTGAAAAGAACCATGAGATAGAGTAGAACTAGAAGGATTCTTGTGGAAGATGTTTAGTGGTTGCTTTCACTATGCTAAGTTACTCAGTCAAATATGACTTTTGGGGGCCCTATGGACTTTAGCCTGCCAGGCTTCTCTGTCCATGTGGATTCTCCAGAAAAAAGAATACTGAAGTGGGTTACATGCCCTTCTCCAGGGGATCTTCCCAACCCAGCCATTGAACCAAGGTCTCATACGTCGCAGGCAGATTCTTCACCATCTGAGTCAGCAAGGAAGGCCAAGAATACTGGAGTGGGTAGCCTACCCCTTTTCCAGGGGATCTTGCGGATGCAGGAATCAAACCGGGTTCTCCTGATTGCTTTCACTAGAATGGTTAAAAAAGTGATTGCGTTGTTTATTTTTCTAGAATGGAGCTGCAGGAGTTGCTTGTATATTTTTGAGATTAATTGTTTGTCCGTTGCTTCATTGGCTATTATTTTCTCCCATTCTGAAGGCTGTCTTTTCACCTTGCTTATAGTTTCCTTTGTTGTGCAAAAGCTTTTAATTTTAATTAGGTCCCATTTGTTTATTCGAGTTTTTATTTCCAATATTCTGGGAGGTGGGTCATGGAGTATCCCGCTTTGGGTTATGGCAGAGAGTGTTTTGCCTATGTTATCCTGGGCCAAAGAACTTAACAGACATTTCTCCAAAGAAGATATAAAAATGGCTAACAAACACATGAAAAGATGTTCAACATCACTCATTATCAGAGAAATGCAAATCAAAACCACAATGAGGTACCACTTTACACCAGTCAGAATGGCTGCCATCCAAAAGTCTACAAGCAATAAATGCTGGAGAGGATGTGGAGAAAAGGGAACCCTCTTACACTGTTGGTTGGAATGCAAACTAGTACAGCCACTATGGAAAACAGTGTGGAGGTTCCTTAAAAAGCTGCAAATAGACCTGCCATATGACCCGGCAATCCCACTGCTGGGCATATACACCGAGGAAACCAGAATTGAAAGAGCCACGTGTACCCCAATGTTCATCGCTGCGTTGTTTACAATAGCCAGGACATGGAAGCAACCTAGATGCCCATCAACTGACGAATGGATAAGAAAGCTGTGGTATATATACGTAATGGAATATTACTCAGCATTAAAAAAAAATTCATTTGAAGCAATTCTACTCAGATGGACGAAACTGGAGCCCATTATCCAGAGTGAAGTAAGCCAGAAGCAAAAACAACAATACAGTATATTAACACATATATATGGAATTTAGAAAGACAGTAATGAGAACCCAACATGGGAGACAACAAAAGGAACGCAGATGTATAGAACAGACTTGTGGACTTTGTGGATGAGGGTAAGGGTGGGATGATATGGGAGAAGGGCATTGAAGCATGTTAATGTCATGTGTCTAATCAATCGCCAGCCCAGGATTGATGCTCGGGGCTGGTGCAGCGAGATTTCCCGGGGGGGAAGGGAGGAGGGAGGGGGGTTCTGGAGGGGAAGCATATGTAAACCCATGGTGATATCATGTCATTGTATGGCAAAAACAATTAAAAAAAATAAAATAAAAAGTGATTGCGATTAGGTGAAATTTAATGTGGGAACCATAAGCAGTAATGGTAAGTTCAATGAGAGTAGCTCTTAGGGACAAAGAAAGGAAATGTTCACAGGCTAAGAGACAGAGATGAGTTTGTTGTATTCAAGGGAGAGAGGAGGCTCATTTAAGTGGAGTATAGTAGACGGAGACAGAGAGGCAGAGTGAGATGAGTTTAGAGAAGTAAATGGAAATCATGCTACACAGTCTTTTAGATTAGTGAACATATTTTAATTTTATTCTAATTTTAATTGA
This sequence comes from Antilocapra americana, assembly GCA_007570785.1. Lineage (NCBI taxonomy): Eukaryota > Metazoa > Chordata > Mammalia > Artiodactyla > Antilocapridae > Antilocapra > Antilocapra americana. Next base: position 22,553,300 of record ML663566.1, on the reverse strand, counting down.
GGATTTACTGGAGGGCTTTAAGAAGAATGGTGATAGGACATGAATTTCATTTGATAAAAAGTTTTAAATTAAAATAAAATTTAAGAGACTTACATTGACTAACAATTCTGTACATATTATTTTTATAACTCCATTCTACATACGGTTTAGGATGTACTTTCTTAAATTTAAAACTGGTACATATTTGGAGAGAAGGAATATTTGTACCCCTGTCTAAAATGTATTTTCAATTCACATTTACAATTGTAAATGTATTTTACAATTTGTTGAAAGGATAAGTTGTAAATCATAGAGTCTATTGCAATATGAATAAGAACCTGTTGGTGCTGTACTATAGGGATATCATAAACTTCAAAGAAAGAATGTTTGGGAAAGAAAGAAATATTTACATTGCATGGTAACAGCAGTAGAATGATGTCTATAAGCTCAAAATATTCTAGGAAGTATACTCATATAGCTAAACCCAATGTGATACCATGCCTACTTCCATTAAACACTAAAGAAGCTAAGAAATCGCTGCTTTTATTCAGATGTAGCATTAGATGTGGTATTAAGTCTTACAAAGCATACCAACTTGTTTTTAGGTTATCAGTGTTTTTATTAATAGCATTTTCTTTAGAAATATGGTAAACAACAATAATAGTAATAGAGGAGTAGTGGAGGAGGCTAATAATGCTAACAATACATTTTCAAGCATTTCTCCTTCTCTTACTTTTTAACACATTGGATGCATCAAGATGATGCAAGTTTATTCATGGATATGTGCATCATCAGAACATCACTAAAGAAATATCACCTCAGTAAATACTGCAAAATGAAAGGTATTATGGATGGAAAAGGAGTTCCAATAACAGAAGCTCATAATTCTTTAAATTTTCTTCTCTTTGGAAAAGAAAAAGCTATGGTAATCTTATTAGAATAAATTTAATTCCTATAAGTGAACAAGTCTTTATTTCCTTGAAACAGAATGAAAATTACTTAACTAATTGACTCAGGAAGCAAATTGATCAATGTTCTAATGTGTAACATATTCCAGTGTAGCCATTTTAAGCATTGAGTCCATTCAAATACTAGATTAGATAGAGTTCCTAAGCCTTGCTCACTTCTGATAGATGATGATATAAATAATTATATGGCTTCATTCTTTTATCAGTGCCTCATCCTTATTGACAGAAGATTATCCTTTGGGAAATAGTGAAAGAAAACAGGATGAACAGATACTAATCAAACAGCTCTTGCTAAGCTAAGATAATAAAACCATAGCATAAGGATACTTGGCTATACATTATAAATTCATCACGATTGTTGCAATCAACTTTAATCACAAGTTCCAAGAAAATTCCAAATAAATTCAGAGGAAATCATTCACATTAGAAGAAGGAAATCATTCACACTAGGCTTGAATCCCGGTTTTGACACTTACTAGTGTGTAACCTTAGTAAAGCTTTTTAAACTCCTTGAAACACACTTTTGTCATCTGTGAATTGAGTATATTATGATTTTGCCCAGAGGCTTCTGTGAGGATTATCAGAGATCATGAATGTACAATGTCTAGTGTATTGTTTGGCACATAATAGATCTTCAATAAATAGTAGCTTTTCTTTTTTTTTCTCTAGGTCATTATCTCATCATTATTGTGAGAGAGAAATTCTGATAATTTCAAATTTTCAGTGTAATCATTACAGAAGAAGATATAAAAAGAGATGGAAACATTCATTATAATAAGCAAAATATTATAAAAATATTAACTTTCAGAGATATTCTTTAAAAATAATGGCCCCATTACAATAGAGTTTCTGGAACATTAAAAATTGTTCTAGATGACAGTACTCAAAATACACAGTGACATATACATTGTCACTATTAAAAACTTTTCCATTTAGAGAAAATATTTTACCAAACAAACTTCTCTACATCAAATGACACCAAATAACACCTTTTTATGTTCCGTACAGGAAATACAGTTTGAATACTTGACAATCAATGTCAACATATTTAATAATACATAGTATGATAATCACCTCCAACACAATTTTTTGAGATATTATTGTTGTTCAGTCCTTCAGTCATGTCTGACTCTTTGTGACCCCAAGGACTTTAGCATGCCAGGCTTCCCTGTCCTTCACCATCTCCCAGAGCTTGCTCAACTCATGTCCATTCAGTCAGTGATGCCATCTCATCCTCCGTTGTCCCCTTCTCTTCCTTCCTTCAATTGGTCCCAGCATCAGGGTCTTTTTTCATGAGTTGACTCTTTGCATCAGCTGGCCAAAGTATTGGAACTTCAGCTTCAGTATCAGTCCTTCCAATGAATATTCAGGATAGATTTCCTTTAGGATTGACTGGTTGGATCTCCTTACAACCCATAGGACTTACAAGAGTCTTCTTCAACACCACAGTTCAAAAGCATCAATTCTTCAGCACTCAGCCTGCTTTATGGCCCAACTCTCACATCTATACATGACTACTGGAAAAATCATAATATTGACTACATGGATCTCTGTCAGCAAAGTAATGTCTCTGCCTTGTAATATGCTGTCCTTGATATATAGGCATCACTGAAAAAAAAACTAGATGGAATTTAAGATTTTAGGAAAATGTATTTTAAAAATTGATACCCAGTAGAATGCCTAAAAACCTTGTCCTTCATTATATTGTTGTCAAAAGAAAATTCAGAAATATGCTTTAACCTGATTCTTCAAATTTCACCTCCTTATTGGTTGTATTTTCATCTTTTTAAAGCTTTTCTTTAACTTGAGAAAAGTACAGCACAAAACTAAATATAAATATTAAGAATGCAAAATTTAACAAATGAAATTTGAACTATATATCCCTCTTCATAAGAATTTAATAATATAGCTGATGGAAGTAAATGTCATTCAAAGAGTTATAGTTGATGAAGTAAACTATTTTCTCTTTATGTAATTTTATTTATTTCATAATTGACCTGATGTTTTCTATAGTGGTATGAAAAAACTGTTAGAAATACTATAGTTTAATTATTGATATTCATGAGTATCTGCAATTTAACTCCTAATTTGAACTCCTTATACCAGAATGAGAAGATGAGCACCCCAAAATACTGTTCAGTTGAAATGCATCATGAATGATAATAAGATTGATTCTTCATTTTCAATATCCTTCCTCATGATGTTGAAGCACTTCTTAATAGTTCTCTTGGTTACCTTAATTGACAATGTCCTTGGAAGAAAACACAGTGGCACAGTTTTATGTTGCTGTGTAAATGTAGATTGGGTAGAAGTTTGTATGTGCATCCTTTTGACTCACATAAAGAGCAAACTGGCTTTTCCCTTCATTCAGTTTATTAATTTCAGACCAAATGAGCCTATAAGGTTTTTATCTCTATACAGCTGGAAAAGCATTAAACAATTGGCTATACTGGTGACTCCATTAAGACTGAGAACAACATGATCTAGCTTCAGGAGCTACTTTTAAACTCAGGCTGCAAACCCTTTGTCATTTTTATACTGATCATCTTAGCAGAAAAATAAAATATAGCTCTCTAGGCAGAAATCCTCTTACAAAGTGCATAGACCTTGTATACCCAGTGACAACATAGATGATAAATACAGAACAGCTCAGGAGAAAAATTCCTCAGCTTCCTTGCACCCGTGTATCCATTATGCTGGCATATAAAAAAGGCCATGTGCTCTGGAAAATGAAATCTAAGTGATGCATTCTTCATCTTCCTCTCCATTTTTTGTAGGTCATATGAACATTATTCTACCAAGAAAGTGGAGAATTCTGAATGTACATTTAAAAATTCATTTTGACCAGGAATTATTAAATGCATACTGTATGAAAACCATTTTGTTTGGCATGGAGGGCTATGGAGATAAAGACCATGTGGCCTTTACAGACATGTTTAAAAATTATCAAACTACAAATAGGTTAAACATAGTTAATCAGAAGGATATAAACCTCAGGCTTGCTTTAGGGCCAAAATCCTTGAAGTTTGAAAACCATATTGTTACTATCCAGATTCCATACTCTAAAGAAATTTTAAATACATGTGAAAATTTAAACTGTTATATATATGAAACTGTTATATATATTAAAATATATATATGGAAATATTTTTATTTTATTCTTATAAATTTTAATATCTCTAAGTATTTAAATAATTTTATTGAAGATATATGGGAAAATAAGAAGAATTCTTTGAAAATAATCATGTTAATACTTCAGTTTTTAATTGGTGTGTTTGCAATAGTCCTGTACAATTCAAAATTGCAGTCCTTCCATAATTAATTCATCAAATGGCAAAAAAACACAAAAATATTTTTCTTATGTTTTTAGTTAGTCTAAATAGAAAAAGGCATTGGGCTTTCACATAGGCATACATGATTGATAATGTATAATGGAAAAAAATAAAATTTATTCTTTCAGTGTGTACTATTCAGCTATGCAAAAACCTGTAGTCTAGAAATGCATTTAACAAGTGATGTGATATTTTTATTTTGAAGTAATTATTGCAGTTTTCATCATTTAGTTGCATCATATTTACTTCAATTTGCTATCTCAAATTTGTTATGAATTTGTGATTACTTAAAATTTCAAAATTATAATTTCTAGATCTTAAGGATTTTTTCAAAAGTTTATTTGTCAGAAGTCAGAAATATTTTAAAAAGAATCAATGCCTTGAAAAATTTTACTTTACAAAGTTAAATTAAGGGAAAAGTGTATAAGAGAGAAAACTCTGGGCTGACCAAGAATACATAAATTTTAGATTTATCATTAGTGTTTTTGGTGACTTTATGTAAACCATTTAATTTTAGATATATTAAGTTTCTTTACTTTGAATGATTTCTAAGAAATAACTTTATAAGTTGTTAATACAAATTCTGAATTTTTATAATTCTGAATAATTATAATTTTCAAAGTAAATCACTTTAGGGAAGATGCGATCTGCTCAAATTCTATTCTAAGTAAACAGTTTGTTAAAAGTGCTACATAAAGTCCTAGAGTTTCCTAAGACTCTTTCAGACGGGCCTTGTGGTCAAAATTATTTTCATAGTATACCAAAATACTCTTTTCCATGTTCACTAAACTGATGTTTTTACTCAGTGCACAAAAGCAATTATGGATAAAATTGTTACAACCTTAGCATGGGTTCAGTGGCTCAGTCATATCTTACTCTTTGTGACCCTGTGAACAGCAGCATGCCAGGCCTCCCTGTCCATCATCAACACCTGGAGTCCACCCAAATCCATGTCCATTGAGTCGGTGATGCCATCCAACAATCTCATCCTCTGTCATCCCCTTCTCTTCCCGTCCTCAATCTTTCCAAGCACTGGGATCCTTTCAAATGAGTTAGCTCTTTGCATCAGGTGGCCAAAGTATTGGAGTTTCAGCTTTAACATAAATCTTACCAGTGAACACCCAGGACTGATCTCCTTTAGGATGGACTGCTTGAATCTCCTTGTAGTCCAAGGGACTCTCAAGAGTCTTTTCCAATACCACAGTTCAAAAGCATCAATTCTTCGGTGCTCAGCTTTCTTTGTAGTCCAACTCTCACATCCATACATGACCATTGGAAAAACCATAGCGTTGACTAAACAAACTTTGTTGAAAAAGTAATGTCTCTGCTTTTCAATATGCTGTCTAGCATGGGTTAAGATGATCAAACTAGGCCTCATTTGCTGTCATTATACTCTTCACCACTGCATAATAATAATATTTAGAAAGAAAAACATTTTTAAGGTGCTCTGATGACTCAGCAAAGGACATTCACTTTTAGAAGTCTCCAATTTGAATACAAGTCTTTTTCGTGTTCTGAGTGAAGAACTGATATGAGCTAACAAAGCACTTGTGCTGCATTCTCAATCTCAAGTAACATCCATGATCAAAAAGTAGTTGTGTGATTAACTTCAGCTTTGAACTATTTTTATGACATTATTTTTACTTTAAAACAATGATTAAGTATGATTATTTAAATACAGGTATTTGGCAGATATTTTATACCAATGAGTGTCATCTTGTTCAATGGAGAAAAACGCTACAGATAAAGTTACTTACAAAGGAGAAATAGAGACACAGATGTAGAAAACAAGCTAATAGGTTTCTTAAAATATGGTAAATTTATTAATGTCATTTGTAAATGAAATCAATTTTTTTTTACAATTTCTGATTTTAAAATTCTAATTCAATAAATTAGTAATTCTGCTGTACTGTGCTAAATTGCTTCAGTCGTGTCTGATTCTTTGCAACCCTATGGACTGTAGCCCACCATCTCCTCTGTCCTTGGGATTCTCCAGGCAGAAATACTGGAGTAGATTGCCATGCCCTCCTCCAGCAGATCTTCCCAACCTAGGGACTGAATCTTGATCTCTTATGTCTGCTGCACTGGCAGGCAGGTTATTTACCACTATTGCCACCTGCAAAGCCCAAATTAGTAAGTGCTAACACCCAAATAAACAAAAGTTGTTTGTGGTCCTCAGTGACTGTGAAGAGCTAAAATGCCAAAATGTATAAGATACACTGCTTCTAAGAAAGAAAATTTTCCTTTAAAGCTTGATTACGAAAACAGTGTGGAGATTCCTTAAAAAACTGAAAATAGAACTGCCATATGACCCAGCAATCCCACTGCTGGGCATACACACCGAGGAAACCAGAAGTGAAAGAGACACGTGTACCCCAATGTTCATCGCCGCATTGTTTACAATAGCCAGGACATGGAAGCAACCTAGATGCCCATCAACTGACGAATGGATAAGAAAGCTGTGGGACATATAGACAATGGAATATTACTCAGCATTAAAAAAAAATTTCATTTGAATCAGTTCTACTCAGGTGGACGGAACTGGAGCCTATTATCCAGAGTGAAGTAAGCCAGAAGGAAAAACAACAATACAGTATACTAACACATATATATGGAATTTAGAAAGATGGTAATGAGAACCCTGCATGTAAGACAGCAAAAGGAACGCAGATGTATAGAACAGACTCATGGACTATGTGGAAGAGGGCAAGGGTGGGATGATATGGGAGAATGGCATTGAAACATGTTAATTATCATATGTGAAATCAATCGCCAGCCCAGGGTTGATGCTCGGGGCTGGTGCACCGAGATGTCCCAGGGGTAGGAAATCTGGAGGGAGGAGGAGGGGGGTTCTGGAGGGAGAACATATGTAAACCCATTGGCGGTTTCTTCATGTCAAAGAAAAAAAAAAAAAGCTTGATTACTTTCTCATGTAACCTCTATGTGGTATAAGGATTATTAGATAAACTCTGTAGCAAGAAGATTAAAGAGGAGAAATGACAAGGATGACCAGAAATTATGGAAGCTACAGTGGTGAGGATCCTAGGTTTACAATATTACATTAAATTTTGGAGATGTGAACAAATAACATTAATATGTAATCAACTGATCTGGAAAATAGGATAGGTCATCTATTAAAGAACAGAGAAGAATCTGAAATTTTACTCATGGTATGTTTGAAAGTTCAATGTCTGTAGTTTAACCCATGCTATTAGCATCACTTCAAGAAAAAAATGCCTTAAAAATACAAATAAATAACAAAGTCCTCAATTTCCTATAATAAACCATAACGGAAAACATATGAAAAAGAAGACATAAATCATTATGCAATACACTTTGCTGAAACTAACAGTATTGCAAATCAACTATACCTGAATATTATTTTTAATAAGACATTTTAAAAATGAAATGGTTGTCTTGAGTCTATGAATCACTATTGTTAGAATTATGCTGCTGCTGTGCTATGCTGTGCTTAGTCTATCAGTAGTGTCTGACTCTTTGAAAGTCCATGGACAGTAGATAGCCAGGCAGGTCTGTCCATTGGGATTCTCGAGGCAAGAATACTGGAGTGGGTTTCTGTGCCCTCCTCCAGGGGATCTTCCCAACCCTGGGATCGAACCCAGGTCTCTGACATTGCAGGTGAATTCTTTACAATCTGAGCCACAAGAGAAGCCAAAGAATACTAGAGTGGATAGGGTATCCCTTCTCCAGGGGGTCTTGTAAACCTGGGAATTAAACTGGAATTTCCTGCATTGCAGGTGGATTCTTTACCAGCTGAGCTACCAGGGAAGCACAGAGGTATGCTACTACAACTCATATGATAGTACTAATATAAGATATAGGATAATTACTCAGTTCTAGGTAGCACAGAGAGATAAGAAAGCTTTCTTCAATGATCAGTGCAAAGAAATAGAGGAAAACAACAGAATGGGAAAGGCTAGAGATCTTTTCAAGAAAATTAGAGATACTAAGGGAACATTTCATGCAAAGATGGGCTCAATAAAGGACAGAAATGGTATGGACCTAATAGAAGCAGAAGATATTAAGAAAAGGTGTCAAGAATGCACAGAAGAACTATACAAAAAAGATCTTCATGACCCAGATAACCATGGTGCTGTGATCACTCACCTAGAGCCAGACATCCTGGAATGTGAAATCAAGTGGGCCTTAGAAAGCATCTTTATGAACTGAGCTAGTTAAGGTAATGGAACTCCAGTTGAGCTATTTCAAATCCTAAAAGATGATGCTGTGAAACTGCTGCACTCAATATGCCAGCAAATTTGGAAAACTCAGCAGTGGCCACAGGACTAGAAAATGTCAGTTTTCATTCCATTCCAAAGAAAGGCAATGCCGAAGAATGCTCAGGCTATCACACAATTGCTCTCATCTTACATACTAGCAAAGTAATGCTCAAAAGTCTCCAAGCCAGGATTCAACTGTACGTGAGTCGAGAACTTCCAGATGTTCAAACTGGAAGTAGAAAAGGCAGAGGAACCAGAGATCAAACTGCCAACATAGGTTGGATCATCAAAAAAGCAAGAGAGTTCCAGAAAAATATTTACTTCTGCTTGATTGACTATACCAAAGCCTTTGACTGTGGGGATCACAACAAACTATGCAAAATTTGAAAGAGATGGGAATACCAGACCACCTGACCTGCCTCCTGAGAAGTTTGTATGCAGGTCAAGAAGCAGCAGATCGAAATGAACATGTCACCCTGATTATTTAACTTATATGCAGAGTACATCATGCAAAATCCAGGCTGGATGAAGCACAAGTTGGAATCAAGATTGCTGGGTGAAATACCAATAACCTCAGATAGGCAGATGACACCACCCTTATAGCAGAAAGTGAAGAAGAACTAAAGAGCTTTTTGATGAAAATGAAAGAGGGGAGTGAAAAAGTTAAAACTCAACATTCAGAAAACTAAGATCATGGCATTAACTCCCATCATTTCATGGCAACTAGATGGAGAAACAATGTAAATGGTGACAGGCTTTATTTTCTTGGGCTCCAAAGTCACTGCAGATGGTGACTGCAGCCATAAAGTTAAAAGACACTCCTTGGAAGAAAAGCTCTGACCAACCTAGACAGCATATTAAAAAGTAGAGACATTACTTTGGCAACAAAGGTCCATCTAGTCAAAGTTCTGGTTTCTCCAGTAGTCATGTATGGATGTGAGAGCTGGACTATAAAGAAAGCTGAGCGCCAATGAATTAATGCTGTTGAACTGCGGGAGAAGACTCTTGAGACTACAAGACCCTTGGACTGCAAGAAAATCAAATCAATCAATCCTAAAGGAAATCAGTCCTGAATATTCGTTGGAAAGACTGATGCTGAAGCTGAAGCTCCAATACTTTGGCCACCTGATGCAAAGAACTGACTCCTTGGAAAAGACCCTGATGCTGGGAGAGATTGAAGGCAGTAAGTAGAAGGGGACGACAGAGGATGAGATGGTTGGATAGCATTACGAACTAGATGGACACATGAATATGGGATGGCAAAGAGTCGGACATGACTGAGCGACTGAACTGAACTGAGGTACTGATCTTTGCATGTACTATTTTAATCAGTCCTTCCTCCAATACGCTGGACCAGAAACCATAATTTCCACTGTTTTACAAAGAGGATATCGAAGCACACATATCAATGTTAAGTAGCTCACAACAAATAAATGATGGAGTTAGAATTTGACATCTGTTTGATTTCAGAAACCAGTCTTTTATTCATCACACCCTGCACACACAAGAGATATGTCCTATCTCAGACAGGGAGATTTCATCAGGCTTGAGAGTGATTCAGTTAAAACTTGCCTTAATTAATCCCTTTTTTAAAAATTAAAAAAACACCTTACAATCAGTCACTTGACTTTAAAAAATGCTTATCATAATTCAGTTCATGAGACAATCATTTAAATATACTTTATTAAATTTAGTCTTCAGTGATCTCACCTGCAAGCTTTTCTGGGGAGATTTAGAATGGCAGGGCTCCTTTCATGTTCCCTTGTCACAGAACCTCTGTTTCCCTACCCAGTGATCATGTATTGCATAGCATGACATTTAAAACATGTGGGTCCATACATGTGGCTTCCCCAGGTGGCTCAGCTGGTAAAGAATCTCAGCCGCAATGCAGAATAGGGAGGAAACAAGGGTTCCATTCCTGGGTGGGGAAGATCCCCTAGGGGAGGGCATGGCAACCCATATCAGTATTCTTGCCAGGATAATCCCATGGACAGAGGAGCCTGGTGGCTCATCCCCATGTCACGCAGAGTCAAACACAGCTGAAGAGACTGAGCATGCACGCATGTATCAATATATAGTCCTTTGCTTTTTAAAGAAATCATATCAGAAATACTCTATCTCATAAGAAATATTAAATAATATCTCCTGTGAAAGAACTGGAATGTACAGAGGTGCCCCCAAATAGAGAATGAAAGTCTGTGCTTCTAACTACAAGATTATGATTTCCTTCTTCCTGCATTGACACTGTTAGCTGCTCTGAGCCTGTTTTGTTCTTTATCTCACATGGGAGGGACATGCGTTCATTTTGATCTCAATCATTCCATCATCTCTATAGTGAACTAAGAAAAATAAATTATTTGGGGTAATATATAAGTAGATATTGGAGCAAAATCTAATAGAACTTTGGATTTTGATGTATGGCAAAACCAATACAATATTGTAAAGTTAAAAAATAAATTAATTAATTTTAAAAGATCAATAAACCAAATAGATGAAAGGAAAAAAAATGATATCCTGAAAAATATATTCTCTGTGAGAATTCTAACTGAATTAAGAAGATTGCTTGATTTCTATATTGATTTCCTCTCATCCAAGTGATTTTCCTAGCCATTGTTAACTATTCCAGTACAGGATCAGATATAGACTTTCATGTGCTTTCTAAATTCTTATTATTCCAAGATTTGGTCTCAAAATAACCCTTGTTGGTGTTACAATGTCACTGATGCACTTACTGTTCTGCAAAACACTGTTATGTCCTCTTCACCATATTGTAAAGTGAAAGTCACGTTGTCACCCTATGGACTATACAGTGCATGGAATTCTCCAGGTCAGAATACTGGAGTGGGTAGCTATTCCCTTTTCCAGGGGATTTTCCCAACCCAGGAATCAAACCAGGGTCTCCTGCACTGCAGGCAGACTCTTTACCAGCTGGGCTACCAGGGAATGAGATAAAAATTTCAGTGTGGCTTAAGGAGAATAGAGTTTCTTGGAGTAGACTATGAACCATTGTTGTTAAGCTGCTAAGTCATGTATGACTCTTTGCAAACCCACGGATTGCAGCACTTGACTTTGCTGTGTTATGCTGACCAGTTCAGTTCAGCCACTGAGTCGTGTTCCACTCTTTGTGATCTCATGAACTCCAGCACACCAGGCTTCCCTGTCCATCACCTACTACTGAAGCTTGCTCAAACTCCTGTCCATCAGGTTGGTGATGCCATCCAACCATCTCATCCTCTCTTGTCCCTTTCTCCTCCTGCCTTCAATCTCTCCAAGCATGAGAGTCTTTTCCAAGGAGTCAGTTCTTTGCATCAGGTGGCCAAAGTATTGGAGTTTCAGCTTCAACATCAGTCCTTTCAATGAATATTCAGGACTGATTTCCTTTAGAATAGACTGGTTGGATCTCCTTGCAGTCCAAGGGGGACTCTCAAGAGTCTTCTCCAACACCTAGTTCAAAAGTATCAAGTCTTCGGCACTCAGCTTCCTTTATAGTCCAACTCTCACAGCCATACATGACTGCTGGAGAAACCATAGCTTGGGACTTAGTATGCTGACCAAGTGACATAATTTTCCTGAAATTCTTCTGAGAAAATAAGATTAAAAAATATCAGCACAGTATCCAGCAAATAGCAAACTTCAATGCATGTTAACATTGGTATTAATAACATCAAATCTATTAAAGAAGCTTTTGCCTTACTCATATAGCCATTAGTGTTTTTATACACATGAAATGTACAATTTCAAGTCGTCAAAATAAATTCAAGGATCTTGCTTTTGGAAGATGGCTCTAAACTCTAATATTGAGATTAGAATGCTGAAATGGAAAGGAAAAATTAAGGTTTCTTGAATTTTTAAAAATTTTTCTGTTCTTGGAAAATATTTATATATTCCAAAACAATGTTATCTTAGAAATATCAATGTTTCAAGGTTTTTTTTTAGTGTATCACTTTTTATAAAACACAGTTATTGCCAGGAAACATGGAAATGAGCTATTTATCTCTTTATCAATGAAGACAAATAATTTAGAAAAGAATAAACTAGATATTATTCTATAGAATGCAGAAGTAGGTGACATTACTGGTGGACTTAGTTTTGAAAAATAAAACATAATTCATTTCAAATATGATAAAGAACTTAAATTTTTGACTGAAAAAGCCCTCCTTAATGTTTTCACATAATAGAGATTAGAAAACATTAGTGAGTGAGTGAAGTCGCCCAGTCGTGTCCGACTCTTTGAGACCCCATGGACTGTAGCCTACCAGGCTTTGCCATCCATGGGATTAGAAAACATAAGGTTTATATAAATATAGATATAATTGACCATGCTATACATATTTATATGTATATACAAATACATATTTATCCCAAGAGGAATTATCTTTGGAAAATATAATTCTCAGTGCAAGAAATCAGGAGCAATAAAACATGTTATCAGTGGTATTTACACAGAAAAAATATGTAATTCTGTGTAGGACAGAATTTTAATTTACACTTCATGAACTTAGTAGAAATTATAATTTATACTGATATCAACATTCAGTCAGAAAAATGCCACTAATTTTCTTTTCATGCTTGACCTATGGTTTGCTACATTTTCACCAAGAATAATACTAATTTATAGTGTTTATTTTCTCTAGACATCCATTTTCACATTTTTAAACACTCTGGAATATTGCAAGATGAATAGAAATTGTATTATAGACCCATTTAGTTAGCTCTCTTTGACATCCCCAGTTTCTATCACTTCTTTACTGAATATTTAAATTTATCTTAGCAAGGTTTTAATTTCCTCAAAGAAAAGATCTATGAGTTACCTAGTAATTTTTCTATTATCACATTTATACACCCCATTGTCTCATATATAGGTTGCAAGTTTTTCCTCGGGCATCAAAGATAATTTATAGTTCTCATGTGTATTCAAGCCCTGGCATAGAGCTTGTTTATTCAGATAGCTTGGGCTCTGTGGGGGCCTCTGGTAGGTTTTATGTTAAGTACTGAGTATACAGAGATAACAGACAAAAATCCCTGCCGTTGGAAATTCATCATCTAGTGTATAGTAATAGTTGACATACAATTTAAATGCAGCATGATCAATGATCTGATAAGAGTGATTTGAAAGAAACAGGCAATCTTCCCACAATTTTTTTTTTTTTCCTTTTCCAATTAGGGAAAATCCTTCAAAAAAGTTTTGCTCCTAGTTTCTGATAAAGGCAAATTACAGAAACAGAAGAATTTGGCCCACAAAAAAGATGTGGTTATTAGTTGGGATAGTAGATAGTACATTTGATGGTTTCATTAGCAAGTTCAAAAATCAGCATTGATTTATTCAGGACTGAGATTTCTAGGAAATATCTGTAGAATTGCTAAGGCTAAATAATCAAGTAAGTTAAGAGAAAGATTTAATAGCTCCTATATGCAAGATAAGATTCAAGCTTGGGCAAACAATCCAGTTCCCTTGTCCAGCGCACTTTAACTGAGCTTTTACGCTACCCTCCTTGTGTGTGTGTGTGTGTGGCCCTGGAAGGCCCTTGGGGTAGGGGTAATGCAGAGGAGGGGAGTCATCAAAATGGCCCCTGACATCTCGTGTGAAACCAAGACAAGAGAATTGGTTAGAGGGCCAAAGAGGTCAAAAAAAATGCTATAAAATTAGTATATGCAAGCTATAGGTAGGTATTTAAAGAAAGGCAGCTTTACTTTTGTTTGGATGATTAGAGAAAGTTTGCTGGATGGAATGTTATTACTTGTACAACTTGTGGGACACTCAGGTTTTAATAGCCTAGAATAAGTGTAAAAAAGATGGAATTAAAAACAAATAATGTAATTAATATCATGGTAAAAAAAAAGGATTTGAGAACTTGGGGGTCTTTAGAGGTTTTTCAGTACAGACTTCTTATGACAGGTAAAGAAACATTGCATACATCCACTTAGATTACTCCATTTCTTCTTGAATTAATTAGCTAATATTTCAAAAAATTCTGTTATCAAATTTTCAAAAGAAAACCACTATCATTAAATTTTAAATAAGAATATGTTGCTATATCTGCTTTACCATTGATAATTATTTTATTTCTTCCTTGGACTTGATTAAATTTTTCTTTGCCTTATTACTTATTATTTTTACACATCTGTGCCTTTTCAAAGCTAAAATAATACTGAATTATTATTGTTTTTTACTTTGTATTACAATTTTTCATTGGATTTTCTTATTAAATTCTTCAATTAGTTATGCTGAATCTTTTGTTTAAAATGTATATGACATTATTTTTTTTCAAAGATGAGCAAAAGAAAAATCCCATATATTCACACTTTTTTAGTTTTTATTTTCAATTTCATTAACAGTTGGTTTGTGACAATGTACTATTTCTTTTCATATAGAGTCATTGTTTTCTTTACTAATATATTGATTCTTACTTTCATTACTTTGTGTAAATTTACTCTGATATTTACTGAAAATATAGACTAAGTAATTTTCAATTTTTGAAATTCATTGAAGCTCTTTCTAAGATTATTCTCTGTGTCTATATGCATATACATGTAAATGAAATCATTTTAGTATTTAAGGTTAAGGAAAGCCAATAAAAATTTATCTACTTATAATATATATTCAAATAGATCTAGCTATTAAAATATATGTCTATGATATTATTTTTTAAATTATCTGTATTTTTTATTTTTTGTCTACATTTTCCTCCAAATCGTAATTGCTAATGTTCCATTACCATTTGAATTTATTTATTTGGTGCTATAGTGTTATTTTAATGTTGCTTTAGTCAAGTATTAATGCTTGAAAGAAACTTCTAAAAAATTATTTGAAAACATTAATAGTATTGTATTATTTTTAAATATTTTATATAGCATGAATATTTAATGATCACTTATATATTTATTGCAAAAGTTGTCTTCTAAGCATATAAGAGGTTCATTTCTGCTTAAGTTTTACTTTGAATTCTAAAATATGTAGTTTGTTTTATAAATACTCATGGCAGTGAATATAAAAAGCACACCTAAGAAAGGAATACCAGTTAATTGGCTACACTTTCTTTTACTCAGGATGGTGGCATAAGGAAATTCATAAATAGATTGGCATATCTTTAACTGTAAGTAGACAAAAAATAATATGAAATTTAAAAGACAGTAATATAAGACTTATGCATATCATTATGACCTAGCTGAGATTGCATGTGAGCAATCAATTTGGCTCTATGATTATCTAAAAGATAGCACAGAAAAAGACAAAGAAATTTTTCAGTTACTCCCAAATAGGTGAACAATGAAAACCTCTATTTGTTCAGGAGAATTAGAGCTGTTTTGTATACTTACACCAAAAGAGGAGTCATTTCAAGATGTCTGAATTGAAGTGGGGGTTATGGAAAGAAAACACTGCATGCCTGAATGAGAAATATTCACATCTTTATAGTGAAATATTCACATCTTTATAGTGAAATATTCATATCTTTACAATGAATTTTATAGGTCTGTGTTTTTAGACAGACCTTTTATATAATCTGGTGAGTTTATATCAAACTGCAAATCAGTAAAAGCAGTTTTATGGGAAACCAATACAATATAATCAAATGTGGGCATGAGAGTCCAGCCAAGTGTTCTGGTCAAAACAGCTGCTTGAGATTTAAAAAACAAACAAACAAACAAACAGCACACACACAAGTACTGGTCCCCATCTATAAAACTGAGGGAACTTGATTTCCCAAGGGTCAGTCAGAATCTTGGGCTTCCCAGGTAGTGCAGTGGTAAAGAATCTGCCTATCAGTAGAGAAGACATAGGCTATGTGAGTTCCATTCCCAAGTCAGGAAGATCCCCTGGAGGAGGAAATGCAACCCATCACAATATTCTTTCCTGGAGAATCCCATGGACACGGGAGTCCGGGGGGCTCAGATCATATGGTTGCAGAGAGTTGGACACAACTGAGCACATAGTCAGAACCTCGGTCTCCAAAATCATCTTTCTTAGACTCTTCCTCCAGGTACTACTGCTAGAGTCTCTCCAAGTGAAATGCAAGCCCTTCCAGAAGAGGACAAGTTATTTTTGGTCAAAGCAAGTTTTAAGCCAAAAGCTAGTTTAAAACTCAACATTCAAAAAACTAGGATCATGGCATCTGGTCCCAACACTTCATGGCAACTAGATGGGGAAACAATAGAAACAGTGACATACTTTATTTCTTTGGGTTTCAAAATCATTGCAGATGGTGACTGCAGCCATGAAATTAAAAGAAATTTGCTCCTTGGAAGAAAAGCTATGACAAATATAGACAGCATATTAAAAAGCAGAGATATTACTTTGCCAACAAAGGTCCATATAGTCAAAGATATGGCTGTTCCAGTAGTCATGTATGAATGTGAGGGTCAGACCATAAAGAAGGCTGAGCATCATAGAATTGATGCTTTGGGACTGTGGTGTTAGACAAGACTCTTGAGTCCCTTGGACAGCAAGGAGATCAAACAAGTCAACCCAAAAGGAGATCAATCCTGACTATTTATTGAAGGACTCATGCATAAGCTCCAATCCTTTGGCCACTTGATGCAAAGAGTCAACTCATTAGAAAAGACCCTGATTCTGGGAAAGATTGACAGCAGGAGGAGAAAGAGACAACAGAGGATGAGATGGTTGAATAGTATCACTGACTCAATGGACATGAGTTTGAGCAAACTCTGGGATATGGTGAAGGACAGGGAAGCCTGGCATGGGGCAGTCATGAGGTCTCAAAAAGTCGGACATGACTGAGTTACTGAAAAACGATGACAACAACAACTTTGGTCTAAGTGAGCTGGATTACCCATAACTGGAAAAAATTCTTGATGGAACATCTAGAGAAGGAAGATGAGGGATTATAATGGAACCAGAACAGTTAGGCAGGACCATAGACTGCTCTTTGCTTGACTGAAATGAAGAGTTAAATCTAATATTGTGATTGCTCCTATGTTTTGCTTTCCCTCTAAAGTTAATGCACTCCTAAAACTTCTTTGGCAACTGATTTTCCATTGGAGAAATTGTTTCCTTAATGGATTCCTATCATGAAATCTCACCTATGCTTTTGTAGACAAGAGAACTCTCAGAATCAGGAACAGCTTTTCCTTAATCTTGTAAGGATTCATTTTTCATCAGCTGCTTGAGGTTCAGATTTACATGAACATGGTTATTAGACTGGAGTGGCCCAAAGGGGCATCAGGTATCAGGCAGAGACTTTCTGCAAAGCCCACAATTGGGTGAGCACCTGGCATAGGGATTTTGCGGTTTATTGGATTTACTTTATACTACATACTCCATCTTTTGTAACTATTTGATAATCGTCCAAATAATTTAAGAATGCTAAGTTCTTGAAAGGGCTTCGCAGGTGGTGCTGGTGGTTAAGAACCCACCTGCCAATGCAGAAGATGTAGGAGATGCAGTTTTGATCCCTGGGTCATTAAGATACCATGGAGAAGAAAATGCTTAATATTCTACCATATGTTGATTATTTTTCTCTAACTTCCTATATTGTATTAATCTTTGAAATTAGTAGATTTAATTGTTAAATGCTAGAAATCTTTCACTCATTTTTCTCTATCTGCTTTTATTATGTGTTTCCTAGGTGACACTAGAGGTAAAGAACCTGCCTGCCAATACAGGCGATGTAAGAGTTGCAGGTTCGATCCCTGGGTTGGAAAGATCTCCTGGAATAGGAAATGACAACCCACTTCAGTATTCTTATCTGGGAAATCCCATGGACAGAGGAACTCAGTGGATTACAGTCCATGGGGCCAAGTCTTGGATGCGACTGAGCACACATTATGTACATAACCTCGCACATTTATCTTAGTGAATTTTTATGCACATTTCTGTATAACTGTTTCTAAAATTGGAATTTCAGGCTTAAATAATATACAAATCTTCATCTTTAATGTTTACTGTTGTTCAGTCACTAAGTCATGTCTGACTCCATGGTCTACAGCATCCCGGGCTTCCCTGTCCTTCATTATCTCCCAGAGCTTTCTCAAACTCATGTCCATACTTCATTTCAAAAATATGTACCAATTATATTCCCATCAGCATGATACTAAAATTTCTATTGCTTTAGATCCTCATCAAAACCTCGTATTGTCAGGTTTTAGATATAGCAACTCTGGTAGGTGTGTGATATTATCTCAATATGTATAAGTGTCTGTGTGTCTGTCTGTGTGTGTGTTTTCCAGAAGTGTAATTGAATATACTTTATCATGTTAAGAATACTATATAAAACTACTATTGGAAATACCATTATTGGATTCTTCAATATTTCATAATTTTATTCAACTTTAAACACAGATATCTTACATTTTTTCTTATGAACAAAGATACAATCAGTATTAGATTGTGTTCATTATTTAATTACATGTATTACAAAAGCATTGTTTACTCCTTTAACTGGGAAAAATAGGTATTAATATTTCTAAATGCAGAATGCTTTGAATAATTTTTATTATAACATGATAACCAATTGCTGTATGTTATAGAATTCTCACATTTTAACATTTTTCATACTTAGCTTCCTATTACAGCACTTTTTTTTTTACTTGAATAAGAAAATTTTATTTTTTTATTTTTTATTTATTTATTTATTATTATTTTTTTACTTGTTTTTGCCATACAATGTCATGATATCACCATGGGTTTACATATGCTTCCCCTCCGGAATCCCCCTCCCTCCTCCCTCCCCCCCGGGAAATCTCGCTGCACCAGTCCCGAGCATCAATCCTGGGCTGGCGATTGATTAGACACATGACAATTAACATGCTTCAGTGCCCTTCTCCCATAACATCCCACCCTTACCCTCATCCACAAAGTCCACGAGTCTATTCTATACATCTGCGTTCCTTTTGTTGTCTCCCATGTTGGGTTCTCGTTACTGTCTTTCTAAATTCCATATATATGTGTTAATATACTGTATTGTTGTTTTTGCTTCTGGCTTACTTCACTTTGGATAATGGGCTCCAGTTTCGTCCATCTGAGTAGAATCGCTTCAAATGAATTTTTTTTAATGCTGAGTAATATTCCATTGTGTATATGTACCACAGCTTTCTTATCCATTCATCAGTTGATGGGCATCTAGGTTGTTTCCATGTCTTAGCTATTGTAAACAATGCAGCGATGAACATTGGGGTACACGTGGCTCTTTCAATTCTGGTTTCCTCGGTGTATATGCCCAGCAGTGGGATTGCTGGGTCATATGGCAGGTCTATTTGCAGCTTTTTAAGGAATATCCACACTGTTTTCCATAGTGGCTGTACTAGTTTGCATTCCCACCAACAGTGTAAGAGGGTTCCCTTTTCTCCACATCCTCTCCAGCATTTATTGCTTATAGACTTTTGGATGGCAGCCATTCTAACTGGTGTAAAGTGGTACCTCATTGTGATTTTGATTTGCATTTCTCTGATAATGAGTGATGTTGAGCATATTTTCATGTGTTTGTTAGCCATTTTTATATCTTCTTTGGAGAAATGTCTGTTAAGTTCTTTGGCCCACTTTTTAATTGGGTTGTTTATTTTTCTAGAATGGAGCTGCAGGAGTTGTTTGTATATTTTTGAGATTAATTGTTTGTCTGTTGCTTCATTGGCTATTATTTTCTCCCATTCTGAAGGCTGTCTTTTCACCTTGCTTATAGTTTCCTTTGTTGTGCAAAAGCTTTTAATTTTAATTAGGTCCCATTTGTTTATTCGTGTTTTTATTTCCAATATTCTGGGAGGTGGGTCATGGAGTATCCCGCTTTGGATTATAGCAGAGAGTGTTTTGCCTATGTTATCCTCTAGGAGTTTTATAGTTTCTGGTCTTATGCTTAGATCTTTGATCCATTTTGAGTTTATCTTTGTGTATGGTGTTAGAAAGTGATCTAGTTTCATTCTTTTACAAGTGGCTGTCCAGTTTTCCCAGCACCACTTGTTAAAGAGGTTGTCTTTTCTCCATTGTATATTCTTGCCTCCTTTGTCAAAGATAAGGTGTCCATAGTTGCGTGGATTTATCTCTGGGCTTTCTATTCTGTTCCATTGATCTATATTTCTGTCTTTGTGCCAATACCATACTGTCTTAATGACTGTGGATTTGTAGTATAGCCTAAAGTCAGGTAGGTTGATTCCGCCAGTTCCATTCTTCTTTCTCAAGATTGCTTTGGCTATACGAGGTTTTTTGTATTTCCATACAAATTGAGAAATTATTTGTTCTAATTCTTTGAAGAAGACCTCTGGTAGCTTGATAGGAATTGCATTGAATCTATAGATTGCTTTAGGTAGTATACTCATTTTCACTATATTGATTCTTCCAATCCATGAGCACGGTACATTTCTCCATCTGTTTGTGTCCTCCTTGATTTCTTTCATCAGTGTTCTATAGTTTTCTATATACAAGTCTTTTGATTCTTTAGGTAGAAATACTCCTAAGTATTTTATTCTTTTTGTTTCGATGGTGAATGGAATTGTTTCCTTAATTTCTCTTTCTGATTTCTCACTGTTAGTGTATAGGAATGCCAGGGATTTCTGTGTGTTGATTTTATATCCTGAAACTTTACTATATTCACTGATTAGCTCTAGTAATTTTCTCGTAGAGTCTTTAGGGTTTTCAATATAGAGGATCATGTCATCTGCAAACAGAGAGAGTTTTACTTCTTCTTTTCCAATCTGTATTCCTTTGATTTCTTTATCTGCTCTGATTGCTGTGGCCAAAACTTCCAAAACTATGTTGAATAGTAGTGGTGAGAGTGGGCACCCTTGTCTTGTCCCTGATTTCAGGGGGAATGCTTCCAGTTTTTCACCATTGAGGATAATGTTTGCTGTGGGTTTGTCATATATAGCTTTTATTATGTTGAGGTATGTTCCTTCTATTCCT
>ML663566.1:22365653-22501933 GCA_007570785.1 Antilocapra americana | reverse complement strand
GCTCTCTGTCGTCCGCCCAGCAGTTGGGGAGTGGGGCTTCTCCTCTCTCCCGGCCCGGCCGCTCTGTTTTCTCGGCTTGCAGCTGAGCACTCCTTCTAAGGTGTATACAGCACCGATCTGTCCAGATTCCCCAGAAGTCTTGGTTAGCCTCCCCGTGGCTGGGTTGGGTTATGCCCACTGCTCTCAGGCGGGGGTTGGGCCGGTCCGCAGCCCTCAGCTGCACAGCCTCTCTGTTGACTCCTCACCGCCCTTTGTTTTGTGCACGGACCTGGGGGGGAGAGGGAGCTTTTCCTGGAAGGTTAGGTCCCTCAGGCTGCTCCGTTCCCTGAGCCCGCGGCCCGCCCCTCCCTGAGCAGGAGCAGTCTGCTTCGGCTGTGCTGCTGCTCTCGGCTGTGCTTGTAGCTAGAGACGAACCTTGCAGGGCTTAGCTATTAATCTGCTTCTGCTCTCAGCTATATTGCTCTCCAAGATCCACCGCAGATCTGCCAGAGAGAATGCTCCCTGGTATTCAGAAACCTTTCTCCTCTTTTTTTTTTTTTTTCCTCTTTATTCCAGACTCCCCTTCCGGGACGGAACCCGTCCCCAGCTCTTTGTCTCTCCCTCTACTTTTTTTTTTTTCTTTTCTTTCTTTTGTCCTACCTCCTCACGTCGGCACTGGGTCGCCTCTCCAGATGCCCGATGTCCTCTGCCAGCATTCAGTTCCTGTTTTTTGGAGTTTGCTCGGCCTTTAAAAGTTCTTTTGGTATATTTATTGGGGAGAGAGTGTTCTCCCCGTCCTATTCCTCCGCCATCTTAGTTTCTCCCGGTATCTCTAATTTTTTTGAAGAGATCTCTAGACTTTTCCATTCTACTGTTTTCTCTATTTCTTTGTGCTGATTACTTAGGAAGCCTTTCTTATCTCTCCTTGCTATTCTTTGGAACTCTGTATTCAAATGGGTATATCTTCCCTTTTCTCCTTTGCTTATTGCTTCTTTTCTTTTGGCAGCTATTTGTAAGGCCTCCTCAGACAGCCATATTGTTTTTTCTGCATTTCTTTTTCTTGGGGATGATCTTGATCCCTGTCTCCTGTACAGTGTCACAAACTTCTCTCCATAGTTCATCAGGCACTCTATCTATCATATCTAGTCTCTTAAATCTATTTCTCACTTCCACTGTATAATCATAAGGGATTTGATTTAGGTCATACCTGAATGATCTAGTGGTTTCCCCCCATCTTCAGTTTTAGTCTGAATTTGGCAATAAGAATTTCATGATTTGAGCCATAGTCAGCTCCTGGTTTTGTTTATACTGACTGTATAAAGCTTCTCCACCTTTGGCTGCAAAGAATATAATCAATCTGATTTTGGTGTCAACCATCTGGTGATGTCCATGTATAGAGTCTTCTCTTGTGTTGTTGGAAGAGCATGTCTGCTATGACCAGTGTGTTCTCATGGCAACACTCTATTAGCCTTTGCTCTACTTCATTATCTACTCCAAGGCCAAATTTGCCTGCTTCTCCAGGTGTTTCTTGACTTCCTACTTTTGCATTCCAGTCCCCTAAAATGAAAAGAACATCTTTTTTGGGTGTTAGTTCTAGAAGTCTTGTAGGTCTTCATAGAACCACTCAACTTCATCTTCTTCAGCATTACTGGTTGGAGCATAGACTTGGATTACCATGATATCGAATGGTTTTCCTTAGAAAAAACAGATCATTCTGTCATTTTTGAAATTGCATCCAAGTACTGTATTTCTTTTGTTTGACTACTTTGATGGCTACTCCATTATGCTTATGGGATTCTTACCAACAGTAGTAGATTATAATGGTCATCTGAGTTAAATTCACCCATTTCAGTTCATTTTAGGTCAATGATTCCTAAAATGTCGATGTTCATTCTTACCATCTCTTGTTCAACCACTTCCAATTTGCCTGGATTCATGGACCTAACATACCAGATTCCTATCCTATATTGTTCTTCACATCAGACTTTGCTTCCATCACCAGTCACACCCACAGCTGGGTGTTGTTTTTACTTTGACTCCGTCTCTTCATTCTTTTTGGAGTTATTTCTCCACTGATCTCCAGTAGCGTATTGGGCACCTACTGACCTGGGGAATTCACGTATCAGTTTCCTTTCTCTTTGCCCTTCCAGAAAACCCCCTATTCATGGGGATCTCAAGGAAAGAATACTGAATATTCTAAGAATACTGAATACTGAGATACTGTGTAGTCATCTCACATGCTAGCAAAGTAATGCTCAAAGTTCTCCAAGACAGGCTTCCATAGTACATGAACCGTGAACTTCCAGATGGTCAAGCTGGATTTAGAAAATGCAGAGGAACCAGAGATCAAATTGTCAATATCCTTTGATCATTGAAAAAGCAAGGGAACTAAGGAAAACATCTACTTCTGATATTTACTGTGCCAAAACCTTTGACTGTATGGATCACAACAAACTGGAAAATTCTTAAAGAGATAGGAAAACCAGACCACCTGACCTACCTACAGAGCAATCTGTATGCAGGTCAAGAAGCAACAGTTAGAACTGGACATGAAACAACAAACTGTTTCCAAATTGGGAAATAAGTGCATCAAGGCTGTATATTGCCACCCTGCTATTTAACTTATATGCAGAGTACATCATGTGAAATCCATGTCAAATGAATCACAAGCTGGAATCAAGATTTCTGGGAGAAATATCAGTAACCTCAGATATGCATATGATGCCACCCTTATGGCAGAAAGTGAAGAAGAACTGAAGAGCCTCTAGATGAAAGTGAAAGAGGAGAGTGAAAAGTTGATTTAATATTCAGCATTCATGGAACTAAGATCATGGCATCCAGTTCCATCACTTCATGGCGAATAGATGGGGAAACAGTAGAAACAGTGACAGACTTTATTTTTGGATTCTCCAAAGTCACTGCAGATGGTGACTCCAGCCATGAAATTAAAAGTCACTTGCTCATTGGAAAAAAAGTTATGACCCACCTAGACAGCATATTAAAAAGCAGAGGCATTACTTTCCCAAGAAAGGTCTGTCTAGTCAAAGCTATTGTTTTTCCAGTAGTCACATATGGACGTAAGAGTTGGACTATAAAGAAAGCTGAGCACTGAAGAATTGATGCTTTTGAACTGTGGTGTTGGAAGTCTCCTGAGAGTCCCTTGCACTGTGAGGAGATCCATCCAGTACATTCTAACAGAAATCAGTCCTGAATATTCATTGGAAAGACTGATGATGAAGCTCCAACACTTTGGCGACCTCATGCGAAGAAGTGACTCCTTGGTAAAAACCATGATGCTGGTAAAGACTGAATGTGGGAGGAGAAGGGGATGACAGAGGATGAGATGGTGGGATGGTATCACGAACTCAGTGGACATGAGTTTTAGCAAACTCTGGGAGTTGGTGATGGACAGGGAGATCTGGCATGCTGGAGTCCATGGGGTCACAAAAAGTCAGACATGACTGAGCAACTGAATTCAACTGAACTAAGCTGTCACATATGTCTTTATTTTAAAGTACAGCCAAAGGAAACAAAAGTAGAATCAAAGAAATATCTGCACCCCCATGGTTATGGCAGCAGTATTCAAAACAGCTAAGACAGAAAAATCCTGTGTCCATCAATGGATGAATAATTTTAAAAAACGTGAATACATGTATCTATATAATGTTATTCATCCATAAATAAATTATCTTTCAATTGTGACAGCATGAGGAAGTTTGAGGGCATTTTGCTACATGAGATACAGGAAACAGAGAAAAGTAAGTACCGTGTGATATCTCTATGATATAGAATTTAAAAGTGTCTAACTCCTGTAAGAAAAGTAAAATAGTCATTTCCAAGGTCTGGGACATGGGATAATTGTTGGTCAATGGGTACAAATTTTAGTTATAAATGAATAAGTTCAGGAGAGCTAATATTCAGCATAGTAGCTATGGCTAACAGTGTTATAATTTATCCTTGATATTTGCTTAGAAAGTAGATCTTAAATGTTCTCACTACACACACAGGCAACTGGGTAATGTGATGGATGCAATAACTATTTTTATCATGGTAACTATTTCACACATATACACATATTATATATCTATGTATATATATATATATATATATATATATATATATATATATATATATACATCATATGTATTAACAAATAATTCAGAGGGTTATGAGAGAATTTAAACTAATCAAACCCCACCAGACAGAGCTCTAGATGGAACTATTATGCTTCTCTGTATGTTTATTTTACTTCATACAAAATTTGATTATTCAAAATTGTATATTGATTTAGCCAACTTGAAACTAAAGGTCCAAGTCTAGTCCAGAAGGTTTTTGAGATACAATATGTCTGTTAGTTAAAACTTGACAGGTACTCTCTCTAGAATTGACTGAAGTGGGATTCATGGTTCTATAATTCTATAGAGAAAGCCATGTAACAGCTGCTAAATAACGTGATTCTTAAATGGCATTTTTTACTAGTAGTAAGGATTTTTAATTGATGTATTTAGCAGGTATTAAACAGCTCTGTACACTCATGTCCAGTGGGAGGTGGTTGTCATGTGCCCCATGCTGTTATCCCATATGGCAGAAATGCCCATATTGAAAACTCCTTCCATTTGGATCTGATCAAAATCCCTGACTAATTTAGACTGCAAGTGAAGTGTTGTAAAGAAATATGAACAAAGTATCTTTCCAAAACTAAGGTCTTCCCTTCTACCTTTCTGTAGATTAGACAAGCATATGTAGCCATACTTTGTTTGAGTATTAAGGACATGATCATTTTCCTTCATACATCAGTTGAGATCAGAAAAAACATTACTTTAAAAAAGTTCCTTCAAGAGTAGTGTATATTTCACAATGAAAACATTATGAGTGGAGTAAGAATTCCTATTTAAAATTCAGATGTATTAAACATATTAAAATGTGAGATTAAAATATTAAATATGTTAGAATAGCTAATACGTATTAAAGTTTGACATAAATAAAATATACTTGGCATTAGTTGTGGTAGTTGTATTTTTATATTCATTGTGATAAATTCCTTTATAAAGGAACCAAGGCAACAGCCGTGAGGTGTGGTTGGAAAAGCTTAGGATTTGTGGGTAGTTAATCTGGTTTTAAATCTCAAATCTGAAATGTCTTAGCTTTGTGTTTCATTTAACCTTTCTAAACTTTCGCACTCTCTTCAAAAAAGTGTGCATAATAATGTTAATTCAATGATCATTGCTGTTTGGTAAAAAAAATCAGGAAACATAGCATCTGGCCCAGTTTGTGGCCTATTTCATTATTCAAGAAATATTCAACAAATAAAGAGTTTAAAAAAATCATAGTCAAGATTACAAATGTTAGTTGCTATTCTGATTAAGGACTTTGGATTAAAATAATCCCATAAATTTATACATCATTAAAAAATCAAGCCAATTTCTGTCCATAGTTGTGAGAACAAAGAAAAATTACAGTTTTTTTGTGAACTGATGTCTGGTATATGTTTATTAAATTATATTTATACATCTCCACTGCCCTGAACTGAAAAATTAAAATACAGTTTTGTCATTTTTAGAGAAAAGAAGCATTATTCCTGTTTTACAATTGTGCCCGTGTGTGAAGGAAGCAGATGGTGGAGCAGAGGGACGAGATGGCTCACATATATTATCAAGTGCACAGCACATAAGTCAGTACTCCTTTAAAACTCAAGTTAATTTCAGAATAAATAGATCAGATGTAGTAAGAGTTAAGTCATCTCCAACATAAAATATGCCGTTACCAAAATAATCTTGTTTGTATTGTTTAGAAAACAACAATAACAACAAAAAAAACCTTTGGTAGATAATTTAAATGTGATATATAAAGTATAGATCGAATACCCAGGTAGTTAATAGTATGTGGAAGTTAATGAGAGTCTCATTTAGAGGAATTCTGTTTCCACAAATTAATCCTCATTTTGAAGACTGAGAAATATTTACTGAATGTTTAAAAGAAAGATCATTGCTGAATTTCACCCACGCTTGACATTCTAACATCTTGCCACTAGAGCTCATTGTTGCGCTTTCCATAGATTTCAAGGTTTAACTTCCTTATCGTTCTTTTCCTTTCTCTTTTCTTTTTCCCTTTCTTTCTTTTTCCCTTTCTTTCTTCTTTCCTTCCTTCCTTGCTTCTGTCCACCCTTCCAGCCTGCTTGCCTTTCTGCCTTCCTTCCTTCTTTTCTTTTTTCTTATATCATTCTGCTAACTGGCATAGTATTCTCCGAAGAATATTGCATTCTAAAAGTATGTTGATACTTAAGCATACAAATATCTCAGGATCTAGAATCCCCTTCTAAAATTATGATAAGATATCTAAATTAAGAGGATTTCTGATAATACTTTACAGAATAATTTGTATAAATGTCAGTCTGGTAAACACGTTTTAAGGAAACTATTACACTACATTTATGAAGCATGTTAAATTGTTCATTTGCAATTATGCCCCAAGCTTGATCAATTTAATAAAATATTCTAGAAAAGTCTTTCATATACAATTTCTATCGTAATTTATTAAAACCTAATCCTGTCAATAATGTTTCAATATAATTTAAATATCTTATTTCTAAAAAAAAAGAAAAAAAATTACTTTCACCAGTAGTCCTTAAAGAGCTTTTGAATTACTCACTTTCCATAAAAAGAAACCTGGTCATGTGTAAAATAGTTAGTGGGAAGCTGCTAAATAACACAGGGAGTCCATCCTGGGTTCTGTGACGACCTAGTGCAATGGAGTGGAGGGAGAGGAAGGAGTCTCCAGAGGGAAGGGATATATGTATAATCTTGACTGATTCCCATGGTTGTACAGGAGAAACTAACACCAAATTGTAAAGCAACTTTCCTCCAATTAAAATGAAATTAAATTGAAAGAAAAAAATCTTCTTCTCTCACTTCAAAAATTTGTCATATTCAAGTCTGTTTTATTTGATAACAAATAGAAAAGTTCCTTCCTCCTTCTATTTTATCCTTGCTCTCTCACACATGTTTAATCAGCACATGTTCTTCTGCTCTCCTAGAAACTTTGAAACTGTTTGCATTTTAACTTTAAATTCAGTCAAATAGAAAATGACCCTCTTTATCATTAACTGAAACTCATATTGGATGTGAGTATGACTTTCCTGGGTACTGTTAGATAACGGGAAACCCAAAGAAAGTGCCCAAATAATTCATCTCTATTTAAACTAATTTAATGATTATTAAGTTATTATTGTCACACACACCTGTAAACTATAGATGCTCTATAGGAAAGCAAAATTCCCACTTAGAATTTTCCCAGGAATCCAATAGCCCAAAGCAAATTAGAATTACAATCTAAAGCTTCTTTAGCTGCAAGATGGATTTCCAACTCATTTCCTCTTTCATTTTTTTCTCAATAAACCTTTCAATTAAAAACACAGTTTTAAAATGTGTGTTCATATCATACATACACACACACACCTTTCAAGCTTTGCCCTGTGCATCTATGGAAATACACTTCATAAAAGAACAGAATACTCTTATTTTAAAATTTATTTAAGTCTAGTTGATTTACTATTTTGTGTTAATTTGCTCTGTACAGTAAACTAATTCAGTTATATACACACACACATATATATATATATATTCTTTCTCATTCTTTTCCATGATGCTTTATTACAGGATATTGAATATAGTTCCCGGTACTGTACAGTAGCACAATGCTATTTATTCTCTATATAAATAGCTTGCATCTGCTCAAACTCCCAATCCATTCCTTCCCCATTCTCTCTTTCCCTTGACAACCACAAGTCTGAAAAGCAGAGTACTCTGATCTGGCTCTTGCAAGGACTTGCCCCCAACCTGAATTCAGACATAAGACTTACATTTCAACCCACTGCTCCCTCCCCCAACTAACTGAGCCTCTTCTTCAATGACCAGAACAAAAGCTTCCCTTCCAATCTACTCTTGGCTTCACTGAGGTTGAAATCAAAGCATTTCTCTTATAAATCTCCAATTCCCTGGATATACAATAATGGATAGCTAAATTGCTTATATACTTTTATAAAACACCAGGCTATGAAAAGAAATTGGACTTGCAATTTAAGCTCCTATTTTAATAACTGGTATAGGTAACTTTCCTATTTTTTGCCTAGTTAATTTTATATTCTGAGAGAGTTCTCAGAGATACAGGCAGGATAAAGGCTAGGAGAAAGAAGATGGACAATGTAATTTGAATGAGAAAGACGTACAGTGATACTTTTCCGTTCAAATTACCTGACAATTCAAAAGACATGGGTTATATATTAAGAAAAGAATGTAGTTCCAGATGGCATATTCCTGCCTGCCTGGCACTCTCTTAGATAAATGGACAGCTTTCTATACTGTGGAAGTTAGATATTATATACAAGATAAAGGGTTTGACTGACAGATCAGTATCTGAGTAAGACCTGGCATATTATTATCTTCATGCAAATAAGGTCAGTCATTATTCCTAAAGTCATTAGCTGAATTTTTGTTTGGGGGTGGACATGTATAACTAAAATCAAGAGTGCCAAAGTATTTGACATTTCTACAAAAATCCACAGATTAGAGAAGTTAAAATTTGAAAACAATATAAAATAAATGTATTTTATAAAATAAATAAACTATTAATACAAACTATTGAATCATTTCACTCTTGTGACTTGTTTTATGAAATATAAAATCTTTTAAATATTTTTTTGTTTTATAACATATGCATGAGAGTGAGTAGTGCATCATAAAAATATCTACCTGAAAATTTTTAAAAGTTAAATGTTCAGAAAATATAAATGAAGGTTGCTATTAACAGATGATTGTACTTGAATTTTATTCTTTTTCCTTTTTCTATTTTTTATCAGTTTGCTTTCCTTAGTATATTTCAGTAATAAGTAATCACTATTCTCAAAGTAATTAACACATTTAATTTGTCAACTACAGGGAACACAATCATCCTTAAAGCCTAGCTATTTTTCATTGTATCATCTTTTTTCAATGCTCCACTGCTTGTCCAACTCCAGATCTCAGCTAATCCTTTGGAGATTTAAAATTTCCAAGAAAATGCCATCAATTTTGTATCCACTGTGAAATATCTTTAAGGCATGAAGTAAAAAGTCACCAATGTCAATACAGACAAAGCAGGGGGAAGGAGCTTTACAATACTCTGCCTTCCTTTTTATCCTAAGACAAGGTTTGGTTCTTGGAAACTAGAAGTTGCTGGTCTCATTGGAACAGTGTTTAATAAGAGGAGTTGATGCCTGTATAAATACATTGTGCACAGTTATGAAAGCAGCCATTAACCTTTAAGCTGTATCCAGCTCCTCCTGAGCACAATCATTTACTCAGAGACATCAAGTTAACATCAACTGAGCTGTTACCATTTCACAGACCTATGAAAGTATTTATTTGGCATTTACAGTCTACGGTCTCTTCACCTGCAGTTTATTTTCCTACGGTTCAAGAACTCAAAATTATATCTTCTTATACAGGAAAGTTGTACAAACATTTTTGATTTTCCTCTTTTCTTACAGGGGACAGTAATTTCCTCTTTATTATTTTATATGTGGGAAAAATTCATGCTTTGTATGTGTGCATGTGTGTTTGAGGAAGGATTATAGAATTATGTAATAGTTCATAAAATAAACAAGGAGAGTCTGTACTGATCAGCAAAATAGTTGGCAAGCACTATTTCTTTACCTGGAGAGGTTGACAGAACCATTGACTTTTCTATTTTAAATAATCTTCCTGGAAAATCTCAACCAGTTCTTAGGCTGTAACAGTTACTGAGAAGCTGAAATGATCAAACACAATGAACAAATTTTATCACATACTCAGATAATGTTTAGACCTCTTGAATAAAGTGAAACACATGCATACACTTCACAAGTATCTTCACAAACATCTCTTAATGAGTGTATTCTCTTCTTTGCTTTGTTTTGTTTTGGTTTATCTTCTACCAGTTGAACTGGCCATTTTGTTTACAATGAGTTGCTCAGAAATCTGAGTATCACCCTTGACTTTACTCTTTTCCACATCCTTATCTCCAAAGAACCATCCCTTAAAGATCCCTTAATATTGTTTTCTTCATATCCCTAACATTTTTCCAGTGGTGGTTCCTTTTTCTTTTTCATGATTCATGTTAGTAGCCAAATTTGTCTACACTCTTGAAAATTTCCAGATATGAACGGACATTTTACTGAAGAGAATAATCAGATAGCAAATAAGCACATGTAAGGTTGTTTTGCATCATTCATCATCAGGGAAATCTAAAAACCACCATGAAATTTCACCAAATATCTATCAAAATGACTAAAAAAAAAAAAAGAACTGTGAAAATATCAAATGCTAATGAGGGTGAAGAGATACAGCATTCCTCAGGCTTTGCTGGTAGGTATGTAAAGTGGTGCAACAATTTTGAAAACAGTTTGGCTGTATATTACAAAACTAAACATGCAACTGCCATAGAACTGGGCAATTGTACCCCTCTTCTGCATTTATCCCAGAGAAATGAAGATACACACACAATCCTGTACATGAATTCCTACAGCAGATTTAATCATAACTAAAGCCTAGAGACAAATCATGTGTCTTTCAACAGGTTGATGTTTAAGCAAACTGTGATACAGGCATGCCTCAGGATATTGCTTAATAAGAAAAAATGGAACAAATTACTGATAAATGCAATAATTAAGATGAGTCTGAATTATTATACAATTATTATATGACTCAGAAGAGAATCGTGTTGGTTCATGCCAATTCCAAAATGCTACATACTTCATGAATCCATTTCAAAGACAGCATTGAAATGACAAAATTATGGAACTAAAGAACAGGTCGGTGATCGCCAAAGGTTATGAACCTGGCAGGAAGGAGTTACTGTTATTGTTCAGTTGCTTAGTCATGTCTGACTCTTTGCGACCCCATGGATGGCAGTCAACCAGGATTTTCTGTCCTTGGGATCCTCTGGGAAAGAATACTAGGGTTTCCATGCCCTCCTCCAGGGGATCTTCCTGATCCAGGGATCGAATCATCTCTCTTATGTCTCCTCCATTGGCAGGTGGTTTCTTTACCAGTAGTTCCAAGCTGAGAGGAATGCTGAGGCTCTCTTGGTCACTTCTAAT
This sequence comes from Antilocapra americana, assembly GCA_007570785.1. Taxonomy (NCBI): domain Eukaryota; kingdom Metazoa; phylum Chordata; class Mammalia; order Artiodactyla; family Antilocapridae; genus Antilocapra; species Antilocapra americana. The sequence continues at coordinate 22,490,841 of ML663566.1, read as the reverse complement.
CCTTTTTTCACACTGCAGCAAGATTGTCTCAAATTCTTTGGTGAAACGCTTGTTAGACATTTTCCTGAATTTATTAAACCTTATTCACTGAGAACTTTGAGGGTGTCCTGCACTAAGGGCACTTTTATTGTTCTAGCTCCCCCAGTGGACTTCAGTCTCTTTGAAAGCAAGTCCTGTCTCTGCCACCACAAGTTCTTATCACTCAACAAGAACCTGGCACACCATTTGTTTATTCAGTCAGAAAAATCTCTATTAGACAATGATTTATAATCATTAATAATCATAATGATTAATTATGATTAATTGTGACTAATAATAATTAATGTCATAAACTATATAAACCCTCTTCTCTATGTCATTTTCTCTTTTTGCTTTGGATTCCTTTTCTAAGATTTAAATGCTTTGTACTTCAGAACAAAATTTGTGGACCAGTATATTTGTTCTTTTTCCCAGTGAAAAAACAAATCATCTATGCTCACTCCATTCAGGATATTCAACAGACTTAAAATTTAATGAATAATTGTTTCCCTCCAAACCCATTCCTTTTTCCTTATCATTTATCTTAGTTAAAAATAGCATTATTTATCTCATTAGTGAAAACAGAAAAAAAATGAAGCTATCTTAAACCCTTCTTTCTTTTTCAGCCTGCAAATAAAGAAAAACAGAGATGTTTACCACACAGTTCTACAAGGTTTGTCATAACCCACTGCAATTGCCCACTGACCTTTACCTTGGGGAGAATTAAGGGTGAAAAGCAGGCAGTCTGTGCTTTGGATAAACAGACCCATAGAGATTTAGATGCCTATTTCCGGAAAATTTCAATGACCTCAAATTCTCATGTCTTCCCATGCATAGAAAAGCACTAAAATCATTAATTCGAGATGCATGTTTTTTTGTGATTAGCAAAAATCTTTAACCAAGATGTTTGCTTGACCACATGTATTTCCTAGCCCCCAGAATGCATATATATAAACTGTACTTTCTCCAAACTACTGAGAGGCTATCTCCCAGGCTACAGTCCTCAGTAAAGTCCCTGAATAAAACTTAAATTCTCAACTCTCATGCTGTGCATATTTAAGTCAAAAAGCCTGTATATTTATTTGGTGAGCAAGCTCTGATGATTTCCATCTTCTCTTTTTCATATCTAAAGTCACCCTTCTAAGTCATCAATAACATGGACTGTTAAAGTAATATCTCTGACTTGCCCAATCCTTTGTCCACATTCCAATGAAATAATATATGTTTTTAAAATAAAATCTAATCATGTCACAATTCCAAAACACTTCCTACTCTTACTTCCCTCTACTCCATTATACAATATAAAGCTCTAAAGTCTTCAGCATGGTACGTAATAATCTTCAGTATCCAATTCCCTCCTCCTTCTCTAGACTCTTCACATTCTTTCACACATATTATGCTCCAGAAATGACAATACTTCTGTGAGATTGTAAGCTTACCCCTGCCTTTGTATTTTTGTACATTTCTTTTTAATTTATTTTTCTAGAATACTCTCCTTCTCCTTTCCATCCCCCCACACTCTTGTCCTCAGTATATTAAACAAAATAATCCTTAAGGTAGAAATACACCTTCAGTGGGAAAATTTTTCTGACTACATCCTGCACTATAGTTTTCCTCCTATCATCTTTATATCACTTTAAAAACTACCATCATGCAAATATTATAGGAAGTTAGACACACTCAGAAAGGCAAGAAGATTTGAAATCTACAAATATTGGAAATTATAAATACAAAGTTAAAACAGAGAAACAAATGCAGAGCATCACCTGATCCTTGCTCTTAAATGAAAAACAGAATTGAGGGAGGTATTATCCATGATTTGCTTGCATGTCCAGGATTATTTACCAGAATACTTAACTGAAAAAAAAGTCAGATGCAGTATATTACAGTCCTTTTCCTAACAATGTCAATCATTTTAAATTAGGAGTGGTGTTAAAAAAAAAAGTAAAGTTCAAGAGCAGAACAAAATACATTGAAAGGACTTGAGCCCAAAATGCTTATTATGGCATGAACTGTAAAAGCGTGCAGCTAAGATTTCATGCAATTTGTGATGAAAATAAAATATAGCTTGCATAATGCATTTCTTAGTAATAACGTTATTCATGATAGATGAATAAAACTAAAAAATTTGGTTTATTACTGTGTGTCTTGTCTGAATAACGGTTAAAATGTACTTGTGCTTTCAATTAGTATCATTGCCTTTAAATAGAGAGTCATGTGCAGCCAAATTGCATAGAGAGGTGAACTGACAATTCGTCAATTCATTGGCTCAATTACATACCCAAAGAACCACTTTGGATTTTAGATACAGGGTAGATTATTTACACTGATCGAATTGACCAGTTCAAAGATAAATCTCCAACTCATGGACATAAGTTGGAAATGAATATATACCTATGAATCATTTAACAATTCTTGCTGCCTCAAACAACTGTGTTCCAAATTTCACAACTAAGGCAACAGAAAAACAGTTACCATATATTTTTGCTCATAGGTATTTGATCTAAGATATTAAAATTTGGGTATGTGCTAGATTCTTTGGAGATGCCTTTTAGAATTGGAATGAGAAGCCCTTTACAACAAGAAAGGGAGTTGTAGCTTTTATTTGCAAAAAAAGCTCTGACTTCTTATACTGCTTTATTGCTTTCTAGAACACAGAGCCACGGCTTATTCTTTCTAAGTAAGAACACAGGGCTTCCCTGGTGTTGCAGTGGTTGAGAATCTGCCTGCCAATGCAGAGGACATGGATTTGATCCCTGGTACCGGAAGATCCCACGTGCTACAGAGTAACGAAGCGTGTGCATCACAGCTACTGAGGCTCGCATGCTCTAGAGCCCGGGCTCCACAGGAGAAGCCACCACAGTGAGGAGCCTTCACACTCAAGGACGAGTAGCTCCTACTCTCCGCAACAAGGGAAAGCTCGCACAGCAGGGAAGACCCACCATAGCCAAAAGTGAATTAGAAATAAATCTTTAACAAAAAAGAACACAGCTGTTGCATATTTTTTCTGATTATTCTTGTTAGAATTTAAGTTGAATTCATTGATGAAAATAAGTATCTCATGATATGTCATAGAGAGAAAGTTCGTTTTAATTAGATGACTCTTTGAAAATAAAAATATTCCAATAAGAAATGCTCACTTTATAGGAAGAATACCACTTACTAGCTAATATTTTCTTGTTATACATTCCTACTTTTACTTGCCATTTGATTTGCTAAATTTTCTTTTTAATATATACGTCTTGAATACTTTTGAATGTAAATCAAAATAAATGCTTAAGAGTAATACAATTATTGCATTTTTTTGAAAGGAAACTTGTGTGATAACAATATTATTTTAAGAATGTGGCTCTGGACACAGAACCACACCAAAAAAACTAGCAAGATATTGGCAATACCATATCTAACAAAACCTGAGGTGGTGCTAAGTGCCTGTGTTGGAGAAAAACACATGTTTCCCCTATACCTTGATGTGACACAATGCATCCCTTTATTATCCTACAGTAGAGCCTTTGCACAACTGTTTCCTCTGTCTCAGTACTGTTCCTGTAAAAATCAACTGCTCTCTTTGAAACTTGGCTGAGATTCCATCCTTTATGAAGTAATTCTTTATCACTCCTATCAGTATCAAACTTTACTTATTCTGTGCCGCTGAGGCCCAAGAAGTAGAATGTGAACTACACATTTTTTAAAAGTACCGTTTCCTGATATTCACACCATTATGTTATATATTAATAATTAGTTATAGGATTATTTGTTCTGTCTTCTCAACTAAGCTTTATTCTTCTAAAAGCTTTGATTGTGACTTTACCTCCGTTAGATTTTCATAAGTATTAGCAAGGCTCTGATTTTGACTTTCATACTACTAATGTTTCCTCCCCAGGGAGGAACTCATCTTGGCCATCCATGTATGTAAATGTTTTTGTTGCCTCTTCCCACACCAAAATGTCAGCTCAAACAGTGCAAGGATCTTGTCCTTATCAATCCAAGCAGTTTCTGAAATCCTAGAGAGTTCTTGGCCAAGAGTAGGGCCTTAAATATATGTCAAAAGAATGAAGAAGCAGGCTTCTGGTTAGGTAGTAGCTGTGTATACACAATGGTTACTATAAGCAAGGGTTAATAAACAAGTCTTCTGAAAGTTCAAGCCCTGCAAAGTATTGGAAAGAGATTCCAGAGAGTAGGACTGGTAGAATTCCACTGAAACCAACCGTTCCCCTGATCAGCTCCAAAACTTGGGAAAACTGCTAATGTTCCCTCAGCCTGTTTCCTCATTGTAGAATGGGGTTAATAATGCGACAGTATGTTCTCTACTCATAAACTAGAAGGGTAAGCATGTGAAAATACTTTTCACCTTACGTAACAGACTGTGCTGTCCAGTGCTGATACTTGTACTCACTGTATCCATGTCTCTTAGATTCATTCTTTTCCATTTCAATAGATGGTAATTAGTAGACTCTCTATATGTATAAATAAGTCTATGATTATTCACTAGCATTTTATAAAAGGAAATGTACATATATGTGAAAATATCAGGGAAATTTAGCGTTAAAAGGCATATTCATTTTTGGTCCATAGATGGCAGCAATGTACCAAATCTTACATAATCACAGCCAACCTTGTGAAAAAGTTGTCTGTATACTAAATACCATGTTCTCTTAATAGTACATGAAAATTATTTAAGAGGAGCCATAGCATCAAAAGAATATGAACAAAAATATTTTAAAAATTCTCCACAGCCAGCCTCAGTCTTTTATTCAGTGAACTAAAGGGTTTCTTTAGTTTGCCCAGCATGGGAGTCTTTGTCATTTTAACTGAATGTCACAATAGATATTGATGAAAATAAAACTCTTTAAAGATAATAGCAATTCAAAACAATATGAGGAAAATGCCCTGTCTTTCAGTAGTGGCTATTAAAAATGGATTAATACATGCATGCCGCTCTCTTTTATTTGTTTAAAAAATTAAAATGACTGGAAAGTGCTTACATCTAGAAACCTTTTATAAGGAAAGAATGGGGGAAAGTAAAGAAAGGCGATTTCCAGATTTAGACACTGAAGACAAAGCAACCCAAAAGAAATGGGCCCCTGGGAGACAAGGAAAGCTACAAAACGAGATTGAACTGCAGAGAAATATAATAAATCTAAAAACAATGCCTCAGACTGTCTATCAGAGCACAAAACATATTTCTGTCAGCTATTGAATTTTCTGTCTATAAAATTGCCTATCACATGTTGAATCATATCAGTTCATTGTCTTTCCTTTTCTAAATTGAGAGTTCATTATGAATACTTTGGAAAATTACACCAATGTTGAAAAGTCCAATCGTGTGGGCAAAAACATATTTCCATGTTAAACCATGAGAAGTAAAATAGCAACATGAAGTTCCTCTATGACACAAAGTTTAGAAATCTGAAAATAATCTCTTGGTAATGAAAATATTTTAGCACTTAATTCAAATGATTTGTAGAGAAGTATGCACCTAAAAGGGGCAAATAATAATAATAATACGGAGAAAAAACTTTTGAGACAGGAAGTGAGAGAGAAGAGAGACACCCCAAGGCTACCCAATATACAGCTAAACATGGATGCAGCCCATCCAAGAGAAAGGGCTGTTGAGTTACAGAGCCTCGCAAGGTTCAAAGCAAAATTCCAAAACAACTTGCAGATGTGGGTTTTATTCATATCAGGGGTAGGTCTTTTAATACTGGCTTACTTAGCTCTTTGACTCTAAAAATTTCTAAGTCCTGTAAATCCTCTAGGGCCTACTATCTAATTATATTGGATATCTTGCATGTCTCCTCAATAAAAACTACCTTATTATTTAATGGCTAGACTTTGGAGTTTAGGTTCTGCTCTGTTGGAAATAAATTAGAAAATGTTGCTTTCCTTTTACCATAGCTCCTAATGTGGACCTTAATTTTCCATCTCATCATTTCATGACCTACTACAATCATGTATTTTCTTGAATGCATTTTCACAAAACCAGTACAGACAGGAACTGCCCCTAAATTTTTCCTGTATGTGTTTTCCCCAATATGGTAAAAGTCAATGCAAGTACAACAAAATATGTATTTCATGCTGTAAGCCCCATATATTTATAAATATGTTAACTCATAGAAAACTAAACCAACAGAAAGCATCAGATTTTAGCATTATTCTAAAATAAGAAATAAAACATACAGAGCATTTGAAAGCTGCTAAGCTTGGGCACAGATTTCAAATTATCTGCTACAAATTTGAATTTTTAAATTTGTATTTTATTCAAGCAAATCTGCAGTTTAAAATGTACCAAAAAATCTTCATTGCTACTGCATGAAGAACAGTGATTTCTTTTTTGGAAACTATTTTATTTTTGATTAATAACGTTCTGAAAAGCAGCACCTTAAAAATATATTGTTTGTTCTTTTTTATTGATTATTCAGTTAAATACAAAGATAAGGTTTAAATGAGTACTGTGTAATATGTATGTTTAAATACTGTCTTCCTGAAATACCTAAGGGAAATAAAAACAGATAGCTGTTATATTTCTATTGAAATATTTCTTGGGGAGAAATATCCTAAAAACATTTTTAGAAAATAATTGTATTTAAGACTTTTATTGTAATTTTGAGTCCTATTGCTATTTTGAGCTAGAAATATGATCAAATCTCTTATTGAAATCACTGTTATAAAAATACTAGTGAACGTTTTTGATTACTCTTTGTCACATTAAAAAATATTATGTGGCAGCCTTGATGGAAAGGGAGTTTGGGGGAGAATGGATATTTGTATATGTGTGGCTGAACCCCTTTGCTGTTCACCTGAAACTATCACAACAATGTTAACTGGCTATATCCAAATACAAAATAAAAGTTTAAAAAATAATTAGAAAGCCTATTCCTACTAGGAAAATATAAAATTCTCTCATGAAAATTCTTACACCCAGTTCCTTAATGTTCTAGTGGTGACTTCTGGTTAAAATAACATCAAATGACAAAATGTACTTTCTGAGCGCATTGTTAATCACTAGACACTCAATAGCACAGCTATCTAATGGAAATTATTTCTGAGATGACTGTGTCCAGGTAATTCAATCCTCAAATATAACTGTTTTATTTTATCACCCTATTAGATGAAAAAATAATCTCTCTCCTTTAATGAATAGGAAGAGGTACTGAAGAGATAGTGACATAGTATACATGGCCACGTGTCCTGTACTAGAGCTAGGATATGGATCAGACTGAAAATAAAATGGTAGCACAAATGTTTAAATGTCTTCTTTCCATTAATAGAAATGATGAAGCCCCCAGAAAGCTAAATGATTAAAAGTTAGGGGGAGGGTAGATATTAATCTAAAATGCATAGTGTATGCTGCTGCGTATCTCATAAAACTGTTATAGTGATTACAAAACAGAAACTGTGAAGTGTACAGGGTCCTTTTCAGAAGCCAGAGTGGTTGAAATTAAAGTGCCAAGAGTCAGCCATGTGATATGTGGTGCAACTTCACAGAAGGAAAAAGAGGAGGGGGAATTCTAGCATAAAAAAGTCATCATGGCAGAATGAGGTATTAAAAATTGCTAATTAAAAACATATAAAATTAAAGCTCATATGGTTCTGTCTTTGAGAATTTAGATGTAGTCTATGGTTCTACTGAAAATTCCTGAGAGTTACCAATAGAAGTCTGGAATATTCTGCCCCTGATATTAAGATCTATTTCTGTATCTTTACTTGTTGTATGCATTAGTATCACAATTCTATTATGAAAAATATTCTTGCAAAAAATATGTGTATAATAAAGTTATAACAACGTATCTTGATTTTTATAGTTGTATATATATATATATATATGCTTTAACACTGTCTGCATGGAATAATCTTGTATTACAGTTACTTTCATTGCTTCTTGCCCATTTCATAGGTATTTATTGTATCAAATTTATAGGTAATTCATAAATGTTTATCCATAAGTGAATAGCACACTATTTTTCCTAAAAGTGAAAGTCTCCCCTCCCAGCACAAAATGGTCAACAGGTGCATTAGAGAGATCCTTCCTTTCTAATTCTTTTACAATAACAAGCCTGTTAAATCTGCTATTGGGTTTGCAACAAAATTACATCAACAGATCAGTAGCTGTATTTCTTTTTCACAGTTTCTTACAAAATAGGTTAGGCATACTCATCTTGCCAATGACAAATTACCTCTGCAACTACCTGGTATCTCAAGAGATTTTCCTACAAATGGTTTGAATCTGGAGTCTCAGTCTTTCATTTTTTCTCATCATGTTCCTATTTTTCAATTCTATTGTAAAATATTTACATAGCATTTTAGCTAGTGATTCTTTTAGTTAAAAGACATTTATGACAGTGGATTGCTAACCAAGTGGAGGTTTTTCATGGCAGTAGCTGGAGATTCTTGTTATTGCAGCCGTGCCTTCTAATTCTGCCTAATGAGCCAATTCTAGCAATAAATGAAACCCCAGGATAGGGTGAAAGCTGTCACTTCTGGAAAAATAAATGGTATAAATGACTCCTGAAGCCCAAGGGTTAGAATGGAGAGCGTGAGGTAGAAGGAGATTTTATTTGAGCTCACAGTAGACACCAGTATATGCTAAATGGCAATTTCTTTGAGAGATTATAATTTTAATATTTCTGAAAAAAGGGTGTGACATTAAAAACTCTTGTTAGTCTGCAAGAATGAAAACACAAAAGTAGCTTCATTTATCTAGGTCATAGGTCATGAATAAGAGAAGCATTTTCCATCTGTTGACAGACATTTTGACTATGGTAATACAAAGTATAAGAGAAAGGACACTATTGATTTGGGGACATTTATTACGTGTTAAAATAGTTATATATACTGCAATTTAATGTCACAACAATCTAAAACAAGAATTTACATTCCTTTTTAAATGTTAAAACAAAAATCTAAACTAAACCTTACAGAGATTAGTAAATTGCCCTCAGAGATGTAATTCAGATGGACAGTGTTGAGATTTGGAAATTATCTGACTGCAATATTTAGCTCTTTTCAAGATGTCACACCTTTACTTTGTTTTACAAAGTGTTTTTATAGAGACATGAACCGAATATTGTATATGGGAAAAAGACAAAAGAGGTAGTCAACCTGGAGCATTAAGATCGCAGATGGTTAATGAGAGGAGTTAATTATGTTAAAGAAGCAAAGAAGTCTTGTCAGGCAATAAAGATGGTCAGACTGTGCTATACATCTGCATCTCTTTGGCTGTCGTATAGAATAGTCTTTTGGACTCTATGGGAGAGGGCAAGGGTGGGATGATATGGGAGAATGGCATTGAAACATGTAAATTATCATATGTGCAATGAATCGCCAGCCCAGGTTTGATGCATGATACAGGGTGCTCAGGGCTGGTGCACCGGGATGACCCAGAGGGATGGAATCGGGAGGGAGGTGGGCGGGGTGATTCTGGAAGGGTAACCCATGTATACCCACGGCGGATTCATGTCAATGTATGGCAAAACCAACACAATAATGTAAAGGAAAAATAAATAAATAAATATTTAAAAAATACAAATAAAAAAGATGGTCAGAGAATTCCATCATGAGGAATAGGAAAAACTCTGGCATGTGAGATGCTCAGGGAAAATTCATCATGAGTGGAACTCAGGGAACAAGAGAAACCTGTTGATAGAAATGAAGCTAGAAAGATAGATCAGGACTAGACTCGAAAGAGCCTTATTGCCCAGAGATAGGATAGCCAAGTAATGAATGTTAAAGAAAATTACTAAACATAAACAATTACCAAAATATAAAAAATTACTAAAATATAAGCAAAAAACATAGTGACCAGCTATATGATTAACTATTTTCCATCCATCAGTTTTCTTCCTCTGGGAGTAGCACATAGTCAAATATTTTAATTTTCAAATGTTTTATATTTTATTGAAGTATAGTTAATTTACAATGCATTAATTTTTGCTGTACAGCAAAGTGATTCAGCTATAAATACACACACATCCACATATACATATTATTTTCCAATAAGGTTTATCACAGGATATTAAATATAGTTCCCTGTGCTATAGAGTAAGACCTTGTTATCTTCCTCTTGTAATATCACCTTGCCAAATATTTTAGACCATTCAACACTCTTGATTCATAAATCAAAAATATTGAAAGATTCATAAAGTAATGTATTTTCCCAACTTTTTAAAGATATAGTTGAAGGAATATGGTCTAAAGTCTAGATTTTATAGCTGTAGCTTTTCTATCATGCAATGAATTCTTGCTACTTTTTGACATAAACTGAAATATGTTTTAGTATATAAATGGTAACATGATCTTTAACATATTACACCTACAGATATAGATGAAAATAACTAAGGTTTCTTCTAGAATTCTAAAATTTCAATTTTCCCAATAGTAAATTCCAAATACTCTTTTTATTTATCTCACTATTTACTCTAAAACTCCCATGGATGGGTATGAGTTCTATGGAAAAGCCAATTTCTGGAGATGAAATGGAATGATAACTATTGTCAGTAATCTTTAGAAAATAGCCTGACACTTGGCCCACATTAGAGAAGAGGATGAGTGTGGAGGTTGACTGCTCGGGATAGGAAGGCAGGAGGAAACTGGTTATTGTTGCTGTTATTAACGCATCTAAAAACAGATGCCTAGGCTCCAAGTAAAGGAGAAATGTCCAACTATCTCTGCTCCTAATGCAGAGAGAAAGCTTTCTACCACTACCTGAAGAGAAGTAAAAAGTTAAGAATACTATTCAGTAGGAGATACAAAAGAAGTGGGCAAGTTCTGTGAAATTTGAGATCAGCTACATATAATTTTCTGTTTCAATTATCCCCACTTAAAATTCCTGTCTGTTAGTTATCCTAAGGCATTTGGTTACATTCTGGTTGTAGTTAACATTTGGGGAATTGATTGAAGAGACCAATATCAGCATTTAATACACAAATTTGAAATAATATCAATAGAAAAAAAGTGGGATGAAAGAGACAAAGTCTAAGGGAGGTGATTGCAATATGAAAATAGATGAGTATTTTAAAAGGGAGCTGTGAGGAGACAAGCTACATTGAGGTGAGTCTGTGAATTCTAAAATCTTCCAATTGGATACTACTAGAAATACTTGAGGAAGGAAACCTAATAAAATATTCAACTCCTAAACTTAAGTGGAATATGGGTTTAAAGAGTGCATGACATAAAAAACTGGCTATATCTGGGATATGTGTTTACCAAAATAATATTTAAGGAATATAATGGGTCAAATAAGTATGATGGGATTGCAAAATAAATTATACAAGTCTAAGATATGCAGAGAAAATGAAGTTTCTGTAGTTTTCTATTACTAATTGATTTTATACTTCAGAAGTATGGAGACAAGTGACATCAGATGGTTGAAGCTGATAATCTCCACTGGATCTAAAAACGTAAGCATCACTTTGAATAGTCAGTGGCTTGAAAGACTTTATCTTTCAGAGTCGTATCCCTTCTTTCTGTTTCTATCTGACATAGTATCTAGATACAGAATAGATAGATGAGTGGGGATGGTAAGTATGGCACATGAGACATGACATGGGCTGCCCTATAAAGCAATGAGGTAACCATGGATGGGTATTCCATCAGAAAATGTGCATATTCACTACTTTAGACCACAATATTGACCATTCACTGCACTATTGAAGTTTCTGAATAAAGTAAGTAGTCATTTCATTTCAACAGTGCTTTTGTTAGTTTCTTGACTCTTTTAATGCACTTCCAATTTCCCTCACAAGGCAGGAGAAAACAGGATAACTTGGAGACCATTCACGTGCTCTTGTGTCTGTCTGCTGCCCACAGTCCGTCAGCACTCTCTGATAGGTGCTATAGTTGACTGATATGAAGGCTAAACTACCAAGTTGACTTTTATGTCTTTGGAAAAACAAAGTTTAAGTTGTAAAGTAATTGGGGAAAGCGAATTGCCAAATTATGGAACTATCTTTATTTGCCTTTAGTTATAAATAAAACTTTTATATAAATAACTACATAAAATACTGACATTATAGAGAAAATTATTTTTTTCTCAATTATAATAGCATTACACATTTAAATTTAATTGATCTTGGTTATTTTCATATGAGAAACATGAAGGGAAATATTCTTAGATGATAGTTTATTACTATTTTTTCTCTTGTCTTTTTAGGGAAGCCATATTGAAAATCAACTTAGTTGCTTAGTTATGTCCAGCTTTTTGTGATCCCATAACTGTAGCCCGCCAGGCCCCTCTGTCCATGGAATTCTCCAGGCAAGAATACTGGAGTGGGTTGCCATTCTCTTCTCCAGGGGATCTTCCCCACCGGGGATAGAACCTAGGTCTCCCACATTGCAGGCAAATTCTCTACCATCTGAGCCACTAGGGAAGCTTTTAAATATTTAGTAATGACAAAACAGCTAATTTGTAGCACTTTGAGTAGAAGCTATATTCATAGAGGTACTTCAGGTTTGTATAGATCTGAGAATACATATGCATACTGGTACCACAGTAAGTAGTTTACAAGGATCATATTATTTAATTCTCCCAAGGATTGATTAAGTAGCTGATTTGATCCTGCATTTCATAGATGAATAAATAGAGGCACCAGAAATATAAATAAGTTCACCAGAGTCTCAGTGATACCAAATGATATTAGTGGGATTCAATCCTAGGCATTTTGGGTTTGCAACACATCAATATAAATTTTTATTTTATGTTTTTTTTGTGGGTTTTTAATATGTAATGGTTGATACAAGATTCAAATATTAGAGAAATGCTAGTGTAGGATTATGTTGTTCTTAATCCTTAAACTATGAAATTTATAAAGCAATATAAATTATTAGCAGCTAGCACAATGTACTTTACTCATCCTGATCTGTTTATTTGCCTGTGAAATTTCTATACTTTTTTGTTTATTTTTCTCAAACAAATTTATTTCAGCAGATGCATGACATTACTGCTGCAGCTGCTGCTGCTAAGTTGCTTCAGTCGTGTCCAACTCTGTGCGACCCCATAGACTGCAGCCCACCAGGCTCCTCCATCCATGGGGTTTTCCAGGCAAGAGTACTGGAGTGGGGTGCCATTGCTTTCTCTGATGTGGCATTACTAAATTTAGAGTACATCAAGTAAGGTGTTTATGACCATCCAATTTGTGAAATGTGGTGGTAAGCTTGAAAAAAAACCTAAAAAACTCAATAACTACCTCAAAGCTCACAATAATTCAAAAGGTATCTTAATTCAACACAACCTTAAGATATTACTGAAGTAATATGTTCACATTATTCTGTGTCCCTGAACTTTTCATAAACTAAAATGACTTTAATCACTACTATTTAAATGATCATTTACATGGGAAAAGCTATGTTAGCAACATAAATACAAGATGTATCAAGATAATTTTAAAAAGGTGTGTGTACTGGCATAGAATAGCTATATTTATTGCTTAAATATACCTCAGTGGAGATAATTTTCAGTTATATGTTTAATATATAAACCTGGCATAAGAAAGCCATGATTTCTCCAAAATATGGATTATTTTTAATAATTAAAAAGGTGGAATTGTGGCCAAGAAGTGAAAATTAAACCCATCCAGTTATGATTCTAATGACACATATACTGTTACACTGGCTTAGTGTACATAACTCATAAATCTAAGCACCTAATCATATGGCCTTTTAGCAGGTTGACATTCTTTCCCCTCATTTTCAATGTCTCTCTGAACATGAAAATATCACCAAATGGCCAGATTTCAGGAAAAAAAATTATACAGCCTTACCTAAAAAAGTAATTCAATCCTTATATTAAAAAAAAAAGCATATTGGACCTTTAGACATTTGCTAAATTAAATGTTTTAGTATTTGAGAGATCATTTCATTTAGCTATTGAAAATTGGGGTGACTAAGTCTTTGGATATTTAGAAAATAGTCTTAAATATGCAACAGTATAATAACGATAACAGTTTATTGCAACCATTTAATTAAGAGTAACAGCTTTTTCAAACTCTAGAATCCAATCCAAACATAAATGCATGGGATTTGATAACTAGAGAATTGTCTTTGAAAGGAAGGATGACATGATAGCTAATGCATGCACATGGAAACTAATTAGATTTTTTAGCTAATGAATCCCCATTTAAATAAATGTGATTCGATAAATAATGGATCCCCATGGAAATGAATAGAATTGGATGACTAACACACCCCACTGAAATGAATGTGATTCGATAGTTATCGCATCCTCATAAATGTGTTAGATTGAATCCCATTCATTTTAATTGCAATAAATTAAAATAGCTTTTGTTCATGGCCTTTTGGCTAGGATCAAACATTCTGTCCTCTATTTGGGGGCTGTATTCTATCCAAGCAGACAACTCAGATTTACTGATCCAATAGGTTCCTTTCTTAACTATATGATCTATAAATTACACATGTCATTCATTCCAGCAGGGATGAATCACTACTAAAACTCATGTATTTCAATGAAGAATTTTTTGTCAATAACATCTATTAATTCCAGTTGAGAATTTTTACCTTCTGCAGATAGAACCATCTAAATAACAAAGTCAAAAACATAATTGTATATATAAAATTAAAATCTAATATATAAATTAAATTAGTAATGCATGCTTTTTGCTATATGCTATTTAAAGAAATAAAAAAGTAATGCAATTTATTTATAACTGTGTAACAAACATTTGAAAGTGTGGAAATAGAGTGTGAAAAATATAAATATGTAAGCAAAGCAAATAATTATTAAGATAATTACAATCCACCATGAACAAACCTCTATTGGAGCATTTACCTAATTACATTATTTATCTTTATCTGTGTTCATTTTTTGTGTTTTGGGAGGGCGAAGACTCTTATGTATCTGTATATTCCAAAATTAAACAGCATGAGAACAGAGTAAAGACTTGATGACTTGGTAGAATAGGTAAATGTACATATAAATATATAAATAAGCCAGTAAGTTAATGATTACAAAATGTCAGGGAATGAAAATAAGTTGAGCATTAAACAGTAATATATTTACTGGGATAAATATGATGTATATGCATATAGTCTTTTGTATGTATAATCTTTATTTACTTTTCATAACAATACCATGAAAGAAATGGTTAGATTCTTTAAATTGGTAAACTGAGCCAAAAATAGAATGAATAAAGATTTTATGCCCAACCAAATTATGGTCAAAGCCTAGGTGTGCAAGGTAAGAAAGACACTGGATTATTTCTTACACTGTGCCTTCATCACCTTAACATGTAAAAGTCTCCTGTAAGAATACTTTTAATAAATTTGGAGATACAAAAGGTTACTTTTGTATCCTTGGGATATAATACACAGAATTAAAAATGAATATTTAAATAAAATGTTTAACAAACTTAAAATAATAAAACTTATCTTAACCACTGCTTTCATGTATTTCAAATTTTCAGTTAAAAAGACAGAAAATAGTGTGGCTAATTGAGCAGCATAAAATGTATTATTTAAATGATAGGATTAAAATACAATAGTGATATGGTTTAGCTAAACATTTACTAATCTTTCACTCTTGTTCCCACACAAATAGAAACACACACATGGAATTATAAGAAGGTTCCATAAAATTATTGTATTAGAACTTTGAAGGAAAAGATAGCCTTTGAAGTGATTCTTTAGACAGAGAACTTCCTAAAAATGCGAGAAATCCAATCTTTATCACCATAATCTCCTTCTTTCTCAGTGACTTCCTGATAGGATCTAAATTATTTCAAATAAATATGACTTCAATATTCTATTATTGTTAATGTACAAACAAACATAGGCCAGTAAAAAAGGATGACATAGGTAGGAACTTTTTCATACAGAATACAATGTATTGTTATTATATGCACATTTTACTGAAACTTAATCAGGAAGTTATACAAGAAAGCAATAGCTCTTACCAGAAACAAAATAGCAAGTATATTAAATAAGCTAGAGAGGGGAACACATGTAAAAAAATAAATAAATAAAGTATAATTGACCTACAAAAAATTAATAAATAAAAATAAAATAAGCTAGAGATTATAAATATCATTAGTATATACACTACTCTTTGCTTTGTGCTGATTCAAAAAAATCCCCAAAGAATAGTCTTACTGATTTTATAGTGGGTGATATTGATTATTTTTCTTATTTATAGCTCAGTGGGTAAAGAATCTGCCTGCAATTTGGGAGGTACAAAACATGAAGGTTTGATTTCTGGGTCAGAAAGACCCTCTAGAGAAGGGCATGGCAACCCACTCCTTTATTCTTGCCTGAAAAATCCCTTGAACAGAGGAGCCTGGCGGGCTATAGTCTATAGGGTCACTGAGTTGGACATGGCTGAAGCTGGTTTGCTATTCCCTTCTCCAGTGGAACACGTTTTGTCAGAACTCTCCACCTTGACTGTGCATCTGGGTGGCCCTACATGTCATGGTGCATGATGTACTCTGTATATAAGTTAAATAAACAGAATGACAATATACAGCCTTGTCATACTCCTTTCTCAGTTTTGAATCAGTCAGGTGTTTCACATAAGCTTCTGTTGTTGTTTCTTAACCTTCATACAGGTTTCTCAGGAGACAGGTAAGGTGGTCTAGTATGCCTATCTCTTTAAGAACTTTCCACAGTTTGTTGTGAGTCAAAGGCTTTAGCATAGTCAATGAAGCAAAAATGGATGTTTTCCTGAAATTTCCTTGTTTTCTCTATGATGCAGCTAATGTTAGAGATTTGATCTCTGATTCCTCTGTCTTTTCTAAACCCAGGTTGCATATCTGGAAGTATAAGAGTATTTTTTTTTTTTTCAACAAAACCTGAACACAGCAAGATATTTTTCTAATGTGTGGTGCATAAAAAACAACTTTTTTGATACAACTTTCACAAACATAGATTTCAATGTTTTATATTTTAAAAAATAAACCCTCCTAAAAATTGTTTCCAGAAATATTCATGGTGTCATGATTACTTACTTGAAGTTTTCTGGAATAAGAAAGAGTTCTACCAGAACTATTTTTTCACTTATTGAATGTTCAACTTACTTTAGGCTTTTGATTTTTGGTCCCAATTTCTTGTTCTCCGTCTAATATTACCTTTTTCCTCATTATTATTAAAGTTTAAATGTATTTTTCTAGTTTAATTGAGATGCAATTGACACACAGAACTATATAGGTTTAAGGTGTACAATATAATGATTTGGCTTACAATATGTCATGAATGCTTACCAAAATAAGTTTAGTGAACATTCATTATCTCATAGAAATACAACATTAAAGACTTGGAAAAACAATTCTTTTCCCTAGTAATGAGATTAGCATTCAGTCTCTTGAAAATTTTCAGTTATAATGTGCAGCCATGTTAATTATATTCATCATATTGTGTTTGCACTGCTTGTTGTTTAATCGCTCAGTCAAGTCCAACTCTTTGCTACCCCATGGACTGTCCCCCATTGTCTCCTGGAACTTGCTCAAATTCATGTCCATTGAATTGGTGATGCTGTCTAGCCATCTCATCCTCTGCTTCCCCCTTCTTCTTTTGCCTTCAATCTTTTCCAGCATCAGTTTGTTTTGCAATGAGTCAGCTCTTTGCATCAGGTGGCCAAAGTCTTGAAGCTTGAGCTTCAGCAGCAGCCCACACAATGAATGTGTATTCAGGGTCAGTGGTGGTGGTTTAGTCCCTAAGTCTTGTCTAACTCTTGTGACCCCATGGACCATAGCCTGCCAGGCTCTTCTGTCCATGGGATTCTCCTGTCAAGAAAACTGGAGTGGGTTTCCATTTCCTTCTCCAGGGGATCTTCCCAATCCAGGAATGGAACCCAGGTTTCCTGCAATGCAGGCAGATTACTGACTGAGCCATGAGAAAGAAAATGTGCTAAGCCATGTCTGACTCTTGTGATCCCAAGAGTCAGTAGCCCGCCAGGCTCCTCTGTCCATGGGATTCCAAGCAAGAATACTGGAGTGGGTTGCTATTTCCTTTTCCAAGAAAGAAAGATAGAGCTAAGTCATGTCTGACACTTGTGATATATGAGCTAAGAGGGAAACCCTCTTTCAGGATTGGTAGTTTTCTCATAACTGAAAATCTGTATGTTTTGACCAGCCTCATCTAATTCCCCTCTTCCTACCTTCCACCTTTGGAACCACAAATCTGTTCCCTTTTTTCTGAGTTTGATTGTTTGGTTTGAAGTATAATTGACTTACTGTTATGTTAGTTTCTGCTATATAACAGTGATTTGATATTTCTCTACATTTTGAAATAACCACTGTGATAAATTTAGTTGTTGTCTGTCACTATACAAAGATTGCATAATTATTGATCATATTCCCTACACTATGTATTTCGTACCTGTAACTTATTTCATAGCTGAAAGCTTGTCCCTCTAATCTTCCTCAGTTTTCTCTTTCTTCTCCCCACCCTCCTACCACCACCTGTTTGTTCTCTGGATCCATGACTGTTTCTGTTTTGTTATGTCCTTTCATTTGGATGAAGAATATTCCTAATAACACAGTTCTACTCTAATTGGAAAAAGAAATTACCACAAAACTAACAAAATTTTTCAAAAATAATGTTAATTTGGCTATTATAATACATGCTACATTATGTGGCCATACTTAGCTGGAACTTTCTATGTAACTAATTTTTCCCAGAACAGATTGAATAGCATCATTCAGTACTTTAATGCTTTGATGATAATGATAATTAAACACATTGCTAAAAAATAAATCAGAAGAAAATTTCATTTTTTTCAAAAAGAGTGTAGCATGGTATTGTTGGAAAATGTACTCTGGATTTAGTATCACAACTCCAGTTTGCCATTTGTCTTTATTGTGACTCCTGGTGGGAAACTATCCCTCTGTAGCCACAGTTAATTCACGTGAATTTCTCTATGAAAAAGGAATAATGATTATAAACATTTCATGCCATTATTAAATTATTTGAGTAATTAAAGAACTGCTTAGAATTGGGCATGACACATAGTAAGCTCTATATAAGTGACTTTCAAAGATATATTTGAAGAATGTTACATCAAATTTATGAAAACAGAGGACTCCCTTAAAAATGAAGCTATCTTTAACTAAAAATAAATTACATTTAAATTGATGTTAAGAACCATACTGATGAGAAGAATACTACTTTATTCAAGTTAGATACTGGGAAGTTTATTCTGTATATTGCCCATGGCACATAACTAAAGAGTGTTTTTGAACCCTAAATTATCCAGAATTTATATTGTTTAAATTCACTGACTAATTAATATCCTGGGTAGGTAAAGATGTAATAATCAGACAAGTCATCATTTTTCATGGACAGCCAAAAGAAGACACACACTATTAGAAAGATTATTCCATGTTAGAACAGAGACTTCTCTATAATTTTCCACTCTATGTCATCTTGATAATTTCTTACCTGTCAAAAATTTTAAGCAGTTATTCTTCATATGGAGTTCCTTTATTCTATTTCTATCCAACAGTAGCAGACATGGCACCATGCTGTCTATGGTTTGCAATTTAATTCTAGATAGTTATGTGAAGAGCATTTAGACAAATGGTATAAACAGGGTGCTTTTATTTTAAGAAATATTGGAAACTGGCAAAAAGTGTCCAGTAAATGGAAACATACCAGTTTATAGTTTGGTTTTGATAACATCATTTAACTTAGAGTGGAAAATTGTTATTTCACACTAGAAGGGATTTCTGATTTTAATTTAGCTTTTCCAAAAAGGTGAGAAGCTTCATTAAAGATATCCCTCTGTTCATTAATTAATTGATAAGCAGTTGTAATAAAGTGCTTAGAGGAGTGGTTGTCATTAGGAATTTCTCTAGAGGCAATATTTTAGGAAGAACAAAATATCAACTGAGGAATATTCTAAACCAGTGTTTAATATGCACAAAGAGCAAGGCCAGAAGAAGTTTACATTTCTCTGAAGCTATGATAAATAAATTTAAAAATCTCAAGATAATTCAATACTTAAAGCATGACTATCATGAATTTTATAAATAGTTTAATGGAGAATGAGATACCAATACTTGTTTAATGGGAATATTTATTTCAAATATTTACACATATTTTAATTTATAAATTTTAATACTGCAAATGAAGTATTCAATTGGTAGTTAGAAACATTCTTTCACTTTCCTTTTTCTTGGTCTCTTATAGCAGCAGATTCAAAATATTGCTTGACTTTTCCCAACATATTCCTCACCTTCTTCCCATTCTTGGCCCCTTTTTGCCACACACAGTTTTTCAGTTACTATGAAGCTGGTTGTGAAGCATTATTTTTTTCTTTACAGAACTTATTTCACTTTCCTGGTGGCTCAGATGGTAAAGAATCTGCCTGCAATGGAGGAGACCCAGATTCTATCTCTGTGTTGGGAGGATCCTCTAGAGAAGGGCATGGCAACCCACTCTAGTATTCTCTACTGGAGAATCCCATGGACAGGAGGCTTGTGGGCTAGAGTTATGGGGCTGCAAAGAGTCACAGATGATTGAGCAACTAACAGGCACACACAGGATCAGTTGTCCTTGAACCTGGAGAACACCTTATTATCACTAGGGTTTGAGATGCAGTCAGCAGTAACACAAGAGCTTCCCAGGTGGCTCAGTGGTAAAGAATCTGACTGCCAATGAAGGAGATGTGAGTTCAATTCCTGAGCTGGGAAGAGCCCCTGGAGAAGGAAATGGCAACCCACTCCAGTATTCCTGACTGGGAAATCCCATGGACAGAGAAATCTGGCAGGCTACAGTTCATGGAGTTGCAAAGAGTCAGACACAACTGAGCAACTGGGAATACACACACAACAGTAACACACACAGGTATTGCATGACTAACTCTGGAATAGCAGAGTGAGGAACACAGAAGATACCTCAACAAACAACTTTTATCTGGAGAAAATTATATTAAAACTAAAGCAAAGAAAAATTCTCTAGAAATTTCCTAGACATATATAGCAAATTTATTCAATACATTTTACTAAATCTAAGTAAGAAGAGCAAATTTCTGTGGCGTTGGAACCATGAGTAGCTCCCCTACATAGATTCTTCCATTTTACAAAAATGATCCCTATTCCTTCTCTCCAGATGGGTACAGTCAAGAAGACAGAGCTCTCTGTATCTCCAGATCTCAGTCTAGGGCTACACTTCCCCCTCAGGACAGGCAGGCTGCTGGTGATTCTCATCTCTCTCAGCCCCATGATGCAGAAGTTCTATTCTGGACACATGCAGCTGGAATGCCCAGGATAAACTTCTTCAACCCAGCTGTTAATTGCTGGACACAAGTTCTGCTCAAGGTATAGTAGGCAGAAATACTGGACTCTGAACACTCATAAACCACCTAGCACTTAATGATGAATGTGCCAAGCAGGAAGGGTAAGCCACAAAGTCTAGGGCATACACTACCAGGTCTGGTTTATAGAGCAGGTATGTCATGCCAGGGCAAGGGGGATCCAATCCTTACCTCCAGCTCTTGTGAGGTAGTGTAGAACTTACAGAGAGAGAGGCAATATGACTTAATCCTCACAATGCTGCTCGAGGAAACTGATTTCATTTGGAGCAGAGAAGGAGGAGTTCCATGCCTTGAGGCATTGTTCAAAATAATGGAGAAAAATAACAAAGGCAGTTTTAGTTCCTTGACACTACAGATAAAAGTGAAAATGCAGAACAATAAGGAGTCTAACAAAGAGAACCAAAGATAAAGACATCCAAGAAGAACCATCCTGAGACCAGACTGGGAAAGCTGAATGTAAGGCTAGGCAACATGCATCCAGAAGTATCTGATAAGGAACATAGAGGGTACTTAAGACCATTTCACAAACTGCATATGCATCAATTGACAAGGAGTGGAATCCTCATTGTAACTTAGGGCTCATGTACAACCCCTTATCAAACACTGACTAAAAATAGGTGACTCAGACTAGGAGCAATACTATAGAAGCCAGGTTTATAGCAAAAAGTCACACACAAATTCTTGGATGTTTATAAGCTTATGAGAAAACCTAAAGCTGCACCTTTTTGAGAGTGACAAGAGAAAAAAAATTAAGATATTCATACTTGGTTAAACAAGTGGCAAAAATGTAAATTCAAACTGTGATAAGAAACAAGTCCCCACCCCCAGCCACACACAGACACGTCCCAAGGTAGAAGGCAATATTCTAGCTAGCTTTCAATGTTTAAGTACAACTTTTACCCATTAAGTGGTTTATACTGACCCAGAGGTAATGGCTAGGTAGTCAGTCTAAAAAACAAACAAGTATATTTGAGCAAAGACTGCAGAACTGCACACATCAGGGGGAAATAGACTTCACAGAATTATTTCAGCCATGACCCTAAACACAGTAGCAAGTGATTATGTAAACAATTACAGGATCAACATCTTGGTGAGGAGATCAGTATCAGATTTGCTAATACCTAAAATGTCCAGTTCTGAACAAAACTATGACACATAATATTTTTTTTAAAACAAAACAAAAAAATACAGTAGAAACTTCTTTCGAAGGAGCCCAGCTTGGGCTTAGCATAGAAGGAAGTCCCAAAAGCAGTTAGATCATGACCATAAAACTAAGGAAGATATAATAAAAATATCAAATGGAGAATATCATTAAAATACATTTTTTTTAAAAATAAAAGAACCAAATGGAAATTCTGGAGCTGAAAAGTACAGGAACTGTACTAAAAATTCACTAAAAGATCTCAGAAATAGTTTTGAGCTGACAGAAGAAAGAATTAGCAAACTTAAAGATAGATTGATAGATATTATACAGTCTGAAATATATACTGGTATATGCAATCAGAGACAAAAAACAAAGAAGCAAAATGGAAGCTCCTCAGAGAACATTAAGCACACCATTAGGCACACCCATATATTTATACTGAGCGTAATAAAAACAGAGGGGAGACACAAGGACAGAAAAACATTTGAAGAAATAATTGCTGAAAACTTTCCAAATTTAAAGACAAAACACTTAACTATATAGCAAAGAAAGTAAAACACTACCAAGTAGAATAAACACTAAAGAGATCCACACCCAAACAAATCAAACTCAAAGTGTGAAATTGTTGTGCAGTTGCCAGATCATGTCATGACTCTTTTTGAGCCCATAGGTGGTAGCACTCCAGGCTTCCCTGTCCCTCACCTTCTCCCAGAGTTTGCCAAGTTCATGTCCTTTGAATCGGTGGAGCCATCCAACTATCTCATCCTGTTACCCCCTTCTTCTTATGCTGTTTATCTTTCTCAGCATCAGAGTTGTTTCCAGAAATAAAGTTTCTATACAAGCCAATCAATCCTAAAGGAAATCAACCCTGAATGTTCATTGGAAGGATTGATCCTAAAGCTGAAGCTCCAATACTTTGATCATCTGACGCGGACAGCCAACCCACTGGAAAAGTATGAAAAGACAAAAAAAAAAAAAAAAATCTTGAAAGCGTAAGAGAAAAGCAATTCACTGCCTACAAGAAAGCAAATAAGATTATAAGCTGATTAATCAGAAAGAATTAAGAACTGAAAAATCAGTTTGACATATATTCAAAGTGGTAAAAGTAAAACACTGTAAACCAAGAATTCTATACTCAGAATAACTAATTTTACAAAATGAAGGGAAAAGAAGACATTTCAAAACAAACAAAAGCTTATCTGTTTCCAGCAGGCCTTCCCTACCTAAAACTCTAAAGGAAGTTCTTTCATCTGAAACTTAGTGACACTAGAAAGTAATCTGAATACACAGAAAAGTAAAGAACACCAGAAAAGGTAATTATGCAGACATATATCAGACACAATTGAAGTCACTGAGCATGCATGCATATATATACACATATGTAGATGATTATAGAGGTTATATATAAAGATATATATTATATATATAAAGATATATGCAAAATTATAAAGGATAATATAATTATGCACTACTTATCCTTTCTACTACTAATAAGCAATTTCAAAAAATAATATATAATTGTATCAATAGTATTATAAAATATATATAACATATATATTGGTATTATAACATATATCAAGGTAACATATTTAAAAATTAGAGCACAAAATATTTGGATTTGAGAAAAACTTTAACAAAAGGTAACTTGGAATCCAGTAGAAGAAATTAAACAATGGTAATTAGGAACTTGATAGAACAAACTCTATAAATACCTACTTGCTTTTACTCTGTTCTTTAAGCTTCTTTAAAATAGATTAAATATGAATAGTTATAAGACTATATTTTTGAGTTTGTAATACATATAGACATAAAATGTTTAATGGCCATGGTACAGGGCAGAGACAAAGGAACTATATGGGGTTAAGCTTCTATACTAAAATTAAATTAGTATAAAAGTTATGACCAACCTAGACAGCATATTGAAAAGCAGAGACATTACTTTGCCAACAAAGGTCTGTCTGGTCAAGGCTATGGTTTTTCCAGTAGTCATGTATGGATATGAGAGTTGGACAGTGAAGAAAGCTAAGCACCAAAGAATTGATGCTTTTGAACTGTGGTGTTGGAGAAGACTCTTGAAAGTCCCTCGGACTGCAAAGAGATCCAACCAGTCCATCCTAAAGGAGATCAGTCCTGGGTGTTCATTGGAAGGACCGATGTTGAAGCTGAAACTCCAGTACTTTGGCCACCTCATGTGAAGAGTTGACTCATTGCAAAAGACCCTAATGCTGGGAAGGATTGGGGGCAGGAGGAGAAGGGGATGACGGAGGATGAGATGGCTGGATGGCATCACTGACTCAATGGACATGGGTGTGAGTAGACTCCAGGAATTGGTGGTGGACAGGGAGGCCTGGCATCTGTGATTCATGAGGTTGCAAAGAGTTGGACACAACTGAGCTACTGAACTGAACTGAACTGAACTGAACTGAAGCCTAAAACAAAATAGTTTTTGATACATTGAGAATACTGCAAACTTTAGAGAAGAACTTAGATCACCAATAAAACAATAAAACTGGTGAAGGGAAGTTTAAAACACACAAGAATATAGAAATACATTCCAGTCGCATGGACTGGAAGACAACATTGTTAAAATATCCATACTGTCCAAAGTCATCTACAAATTCAATGCAATTTCAATCAAAATCCTTATAGCACATTTCATATAAGTAATTTAAAAATAATTATATGGACCTGCAAAAGATCTAGAATAACCAAAACAATTTTGAACAAGAACAAAGTTGCAAGCAATCATACTTCCAGATATATAAATGTATTACAAACATATAGTAATCAAGAAAATAAGGTACTGGCATAAAAACAGACTTATAAGCCAATGGAACAGAATAAAGAAGCCAGAATTAAACACTTTCATGTGTATGTGGTTAGCTAATCTTTGACAAGAGTACCAAAAATATAAAATATAAAATGGGAAAAACATTATCTTCTCAACAAATTGCATTAAAAAATGGATATCCACATGTAAATAATGCAACTGGACACAATACTTAAAGTTCCTTGACATTCCCATAGCAATTATTTCTTGAATGTCATACCAAAAGCAAAAAAGAAAAACAAACAAACAAATGAGATTACATTAAACTAAAGACTTCTGTGGGCATTCCATGTGGCATTAGTGGTAAAGAACCCTCCCGACAATGCAGGAGACATAAAAATTGCAGATTCAATTTCTGGGTCATAAATCCCATGAAGGCAGGCACGGCAAGCCACTCCAGTACTCTTGCCTGGGAGATCCCATGGACAGAGGTGCTTGGTGGGCTACACTTCATAGGGTCAGTTGAAAAAACCAGACATAACTGAAGCAACTTAGCACACATGCGAAGATTTTTGCATAGCAAAAGAAATAATCAGCAAAGTTGAAAGGCAGCATGTGGAAAAGGAAAAAAATATTTATAAACCATGTATCTGATAAAGAATTAATATCTAGAATGTTAAAGGAATTCCTCTAACTCAAGAGCAAAGCCAAAACTAAATAATCTTATTAAAAATGGACAAAGGTCCTGAAATGACATTTCTCCAAAGAAGGCGTACAAAGACCAACGGGTTATTGAAAAGGTGCTGAACATAATTAGGGAAATAGAAACCAAAACCAATCACAATGAGATATCACCTCACACCTGTTAGAATGCTATTATCAAACAAAGAAAAGCACAAACACAACAAAAGATATAAAGTGTTAAAAAGTGAATGTGGAAAAAAGGCAATTCTGATACACTGTTGGTGAGAATGCAAATTGATGCAGCCAGTATAAAAAACAGCACAGGATTCCTTGAATAATTAAAAATCAAACTAATATATGATCCAGCAATCCCCTTTCTGGGTATTTAACCAAAGAAAGTGAAATTAGGATCTCACATAGATACCTGCATACCTGTATTCATTGCAGGATATTCACAGTAGTCATGACATGGAATCAACCTAAAATGTCCTCTGGTAGATAGCTGGATAAAGAAAATATTACACCTGTATAACATGGAATATTATTCATCCTTAAAAAAGGATATCCTGTAATTTGTGACAAAAATGGATGAATCTAAAGAGCATTATGCTAAGTAAAAATAAGTCACAGAAGAAAAAATGCTATGTGATTCTACCCATGTGAGGAATTGAAACTACACAAGCTCATGAAGCAAGGAGTAGAATGATCATGATGAGGAGCCCAGGAGACAGAGAAATACGGACATCATGGTCAAAAGGTACAGTTTCTATTATACAAGATTAGTAAGTCCTGAAAATCTACTCTATTTTATAGCCTATAGTTATAATACTGCCCCCTTCATTGATCATATGGGGAAGGCAATGGCACCCCACTCCAGTACTCTTGCCTGGAAAAATCCCATGGATGGAGGAGCCTGGTAGGCTGCAGTCCATGGGGTCACAAAGAGTCGAACACTACTGAGCGACTTCACTTTCACTTTTCACTTTCATGCATTGGAGAAGGAAATGGCAACCCACTCCAGTGTTCTTGCCTGGAGAATCCCAGGGATGAGGGAGCCTGGTGGGCTGCCGTCTCTGGGGTCGCACAGAGTTGGACACAACTGAAGCGACTTAGCAGCAGCAGCAGCATTGAGCACAGCCTTATTATTGTGAAGGGCCTTGCATAACTCAATGAAGCTATGAGCCATGCCATGCAGGGCCACCCAAGATGGAAAGGTCATGGTGAAGAATTCTGACAAAATATAGTCCACTGGAGGAGGGATGGGAAGCCATTCTCTCAGTATTCTTGCTGAGAGAACCCCATAGACAGTATGAAAAGGCAAAAATTGAGCATCCCAGGACAGAAGATATTCAAATTGCTACTGGGGAAGAGTGGAGGGCATTTACTAACAGCTCTAGAAAGAATGAAGTGGCTGGGCCAAAGTAGAAGTGACCTTCAGTTGTGGATGTATCTGGTAATGAAAGAAAAATTCAATGCTGTAAAGAAGACTATTACATAGGAATCTGTAATGTTATGCCCATGAATCAAGGCAAATTGGAGGTGGTCAAGCAGGAGATGTCAAGAATGAGCATTAACATCTTAGATATCAGTGAACTAAAGTAGGCGGGAATGAAAAAATTAAATTCGGATAACCATTATATTTACAACTATTGGCAAGAATCCCTTAGAAGAAATGAAATATCCATTATAGTCAGCAAAAGAGTATGAAATGCAGTACTTGGGTGCAATCTCAAAAACAATAGAATGATTATGGTTTGTTTCCAAGGCAAACCAATCAACATCGGAGTAATCCAAGTCTATGCCCCAATCACTAATGCCAAAGAAGCTGAAGTTGACCAGTTCTATGAAGACAGACATGACCTTTTAGTACTAAAACCAAAAAAAAAAAAAAAAAAAATGATGATAGAGGATTGGAATGCAAAAGTAGGAAGTGAAAAGCTACCTGGAGTAACAGGCCAGTTTAGGAGGGCAAAGGTTAACAGACTTTTGCCAAAAGAACACATTATTGGTCATAGCAAATACCCTTTCCAACAACATAAGAAACTATACTACACATTGACATCACCAGATGGGCAATACCAAAATCAGATTGACTGCATTCTTTGTAGCCAAAAATGGAGAAGCTCTATACAGTCAGCAAAATCAAGACCTAGAGCTGAATGTGGCTCAGACCAGAAGCTCATTATTGTAAAATTCAGACTTAAATGAATAAAGTAGGGGAAACCACCATTCAAGGATAATCTAAATCAGAGCCTTTATGGTTATACAGTGGAGATGACAAATAGATTCAAGTGTTAGATCTGGTAGACAGATTGCTTGAAGAACTATGGATGGAGGTTCATCACCTCGAACAGTAGGCAGTGACCAAAATCACTCCAAAGAAAAAGAAATGCAATAAGGCAAAGTAGTTGTCTGAGGAGGCTTTATAAATAGCTGAGAAAAGAGAAGTAAAAGTCAAGGGAGAAAGGGAAAGATCTATACAATTGAATGCAAAATTCCAGAGAATCAAGGTCTTCTTAAATGAACAATGCAAAGAAATTGAGGGAAACATTACAATGGGAAAGACTAGAGATTTCTTCAATAAAATTGAAGGTACCAAGGGAATATTTCATGAAAAGATGGGCATGATGAAGACAGAAATGGTAAGAACTTAAGAGAAGCAGAAGAGATAAGAAGAAGTGGCAAGAATACACAGAACTAAACAAAAAAGGTTTAATAACCCAGATAATCATGATGGTGTGGGCACTCACCCACAACCAGATATCCTGGAGTGTGAAGTCAAGTGGACCTTAGGACGTATTACTATAAACAAAGCTACTGGAAGTGACGGAATTCCAGTTGAGCTATTTCAAATCCTAAATGATTGGCTGTAAAAGTACTGTATTCAATATGCCAGCAAATTTGGAAAACTCAGCAGTGGCTATCGGACTAGAAATGGTCAATTTTCAGTCTGTCCCTAAGAAAGGCAATGCCCAAAAAACGTTAAAACTATTGCACTAGTTTCACGTACTTACAAGACAATGACCAAAATCCATTAAGCTTGGCTTCAACGATCTGTGAATTGAGAACCTGCAGATGTGCAAATTGGATTTAGAAAAGGCAGAGGGACCAGAGGTCAAATTCCCAACATCCACTGGATCATAGAAAAAGCAAGAGAATTCCAGAAAAACATCTACTTCTGCTTCTTTGACTACACTAAAGATTTTGTGTGGATTAAAACAAACTGTGGAAAATTCTTAAAGGGAAGGGAATACCAGGCCACCTTACCTTCCTCCTGAAGAACCTGTATGCAGGTCAAGAAGGAACAGTTAGAACAGGACATGGAATGATGGACTGGTTCCAAATTGAGAAAGAAGTAAGTCAAGACTGTATATTGTCACCCTGCTTATTTAACTTACATGCTGTATTCATCATGCAAAATGCTGGGCTGGGTGGAGGTCATGTTGGAATCAAGATTGCCAGGAAAATGATCAATAACCTCAGATATGCAGATAACACCACCCTAACGGCAGAAAGTGAAGAGGAACTAAAGAGCCTCTTGATGAAGATGAAAATGAAAGTAGCTCAGTCGTGTCCAACTCTTTGCTACCCCAACGACTATACAGTCCAGGGAATTCTCCAGGCCAGAATACTGGATTGGTGGCTATTCCCTTCTCCAGGAAATCTTCCCAACCAAGGGATCAAACCCAGGTCTCCTGCATTTCAGGCAGATTCTTTACCATCTGAATGTGAAAGGAGAGTGGAAAAGCTGGCTTGCAATTCAACATTCAAGAAACAAAGGTTATGGCATCTGGTCCCATCACTTCATGGCACATAGATGGTGCAAAAATGGAAACAGTGATAGACTTTATTTTCTTGGGCTCCAAAATCACTTCACACAGTGACTGCAGCCATTTAATTCAAAGAGGCTTGCTCCTTGAAAGGAAAGATATGACAAAACTAGACTATTTTGAAAACTAGTGTATTCAAAAGCAGAGACATCACTTTGCCAACAACATCTATAAAGGCAAAGCTATAGTTTTTCCAGTAGTCATGTATGGATGTGAGATCTGGACCATAAAGAAGGCTGAGTGTCAATGAATTTGTGCTTTCAAACTGTAGAACTGAAGAAGACTCTTGAGAGTCCCTTGGACTCTCTCAAGAAATCACACCAGTCAGTCCTAAAGGAAAATCAATCCTAAATACTTATGGAAGGACTGATGCTGAAGCTGAAGCTCTAAGACTTTGGCCACCTGATGCAATGAGCCTATTCATTGGAAAAGATCTGATGTTGGGAAAAATTGAGGGTAGGAGAAGAGGGGAACAGAAAATGAAATGATTGGATAGCATCATCGACTCAATGGACAGAGTTTGTGCAAACTACAGGAGACAGTAAAGGACAGGAAAGCCATGCATGTAGCAGTCCATGGTGTCACAAGGAGTCAGACACAAGTAAGCAACTAAACAACAACTAAGTAAAGTACCACTACTGCCATTTACCTAGTTTCTGATTTTTGCTCAATTATCTTGTTTTCTTAGTTCCTAGGGAAATATTAGGCTATAAAACAAGGAATTAAATGATGTATTATTTTATATTATTTTCTATTGATTAATGTTTGTTGACTTTTTCTCCACTGAGACTGTATATTTGTGACCAAGAAATATGTCCTTATACATTTTGTTTTCTGTGTGTGATCAGCAAAGTTTAAATGCTCACTTAACAAGTTTAGGGGGTACCAAGAGTTAAACACACACACACACTCACACACCATAAAAGGAAGAGAGAACTAAGTGAGTATCTTGGTAAAAGAACTTCACAATTTTTACTTTTCATGTGGTAATTTACAAACTACTTTCAATATCCTAAATCACATAGTTTCTTGTGTGTAATAAGAAACAAACTCACTAACACAGTGTTACCTGTAAACCACCTTAAAATTATTTTCTATCTCTTTGCAATATATTTTTTATTTATTCCAAGTATTTACTCTGCAACTGAGTTTGTTAAAAATCACTCTCATTCTCAACATTTATAAACACAATAAGCTATTTGACTTGGGATAACAGAAATAATGAGATGTGAAAAGGGTCACCTGAGGAAGTATTTTCAGTGAAATTAAGAAGAATCTAGGGCCTTTCACTTACATTCCACTACTCGAAAGGAAGTCAGTAATTCTGAGATTACAGCGTTCATTGGGCTTTTTAAAGTTATGAAACATTTCAAAGGTTAAACAAGGTTATTAAATGGTTCTAGGAGTTCATAAATTAGTCACTATAGATTTTTTTTAACAAAGGCACTTTAAAAAAAAAGCAGAATGATTTGGAATTGTATTGATTTATTCAGTTAAATGTGACAATATATATATTCCCTTTCACTTTTCATTTAGAAATATAACCACGAAAACGTTTAGTCCTGCCGATTTTAATTTTTGATACTAAATTAGAGTATTTAAGTATATCCTAATCGATTTTTGCTCATGAAGAAAAAAGTAGCTAAAAATAGATTGAAAGGAAATGTGTCTGCCTTTATGTATCTAAGATGGTAGAATAATTAGGAGAAAAAAAATAAAAAGCACTTGATGAAATGTACAAAAACACGGGAGTACGGAGAAATAAAAATAATTTCATGACTAATTCTAGAGTTATGTATAAAATGCATCTTCTCTTCTAATTCATGGCTTTAAAAGAAATTCTAAATAAAGTGAAAGTGAAGGTGTTAATCTTTCAGTGGTGTCTGACTCTTTGAAGACCCCATGGAGTGTAACCTGCCAGGCCCCACTGACCATGGAATTCTCCACACCATAATACTGGATTGCATTCCTAGTGGGTTGCATTCCCTTCTCCAGCAGGTCTTCCGAAACCAGGGATCGAACAATTGTCTACCATATTTTGAGCAGATTCTTTACCACCCAAACCATCAGGAAAGCCCCATCCAAGTGGGGCAAAAGTTTGAAGCAATAGATGGACCTGTGCTATAGCTCCCTGATACAACTCGGTTTTATTTAGAAAGCAAAGGAAAACACGTCCTGGAGGCATGAGAGCAAACCAACTCAAAAGATGCAAAGAGAAGCCCCCAGCTCAATTTTGGCACCTCTTTTTATATGTTTTTTCTCCTCCCCATGAGCCTGCCCTTTGTAAACTGGGCTAGCCAGGAGGGCTGTTTGTTTTACCTGAGGTTCTCACTCCAGTCTTTGGACTTTTCTGTGTTCTATTTTCACAGGCTTTTCACTTCTTTGTCTTCTAGCCACTGCCTTTCTGGACTCCTTTTTCTTATTCTAACTATATAACATTCCCTTCAAGAGATGGGAGGCCCATTTCTTTGGGAATAGGGGCGTCAAGTTCTCTCTGGCTACTTCCTGCTGAACTGGGGCAATGAGGGGCATTGGGCCTCCCCTTCTTGCTAGTCTCAAGCCTGAGTCCTTATAGCTGTGTCCATCTAAGGGTGAGTGATATTCTCTGTTGTTGGCTGTCATTTAATATATCCTCGTTGAACTGGCACTGCGTATTGTAGCTTGTTGACCTGGGCAGAGACAAAATATACAATTGATAATACATGGAGCAACCACAAGCAACATCAATATGGTGATAACAGGGATTAGGAGGGGCATTAGCCAACTCCATCTTTCCCTTCGCCAGGAGAAGAATTCCTCCAAAGAGAGATTATAGCCACCCTGATAACTTTCCAGCTCGTTCTTTGATATCTAGTGGGATCGGAATGATTTTATTGAGGACTGTGAGACCTTTTTTAACTTAGCTAGAGATATTTACCCAGAAACAAGTCTCATTATGTTCAGGGATCAGGAGATCTAGCTCCTGTCTATTTTGAAGTACAACCCTTGCCAAACTGTGTTGGCTCTTTAGAGCTATCTTGAGAAGTCTTATCCCCAGAAACTTAATTTTGGGGTGTTCTTTAGAATGGCTCTCATTTGTAGTCCTGAATAGGTATCTGAGATCTTCCAGGGGCTCACAGGTGGATTGAGTGTCCTCTTCTGTTTTCTTCCACAGCTTGACTCCTGAGTAATGAATCCAGGAGTCGTGTCCTGGAACCTTGACTGTTGGTGGCAAATGTTCAGCCTCTATTGTCTCAAAATTTGAAACTACTGCATACCCAGCTCTTATTTTTCCATTCAAGGTAAAGCTTCTTCCATCAGTATACCAGATTTCCTCAGGATTGGTCACAGGATCTTCTGACAGTCCCTCTTTGGGTTTTGTACTTGGTCCAAAGTTTCTAGGCAAGAATGAAAGGGGAGAGAACCCTCAGAGGTAGGCAGGAGGGTACCTGGGTTAAGAAACTCACAAGGGGATATAGTCAGGCCTGGATTTTCCATCAGCACTGCTTGTTATCTGAGGATTCTTTGATCGGACATCCATAAATGTCCTCTCCCATTCAGGAGCTCTTTCACTTGGGGGCTGGTAAAAATAGTTAGTTTCCCCCAAGAGAGAGTTTTAAAGCATCTTCTATCAGGACTGCAATAGCTGTAAGATTTTGAAGGCAGAGAAATATCTCTTTCCAATAAGGGGGTAGGACACTCAGGAAAGTGAAAGTGAAAATGAAGTTGCTCAGTTGTGTCAAACTCTTTGCGACCCTGCAGACTGTAGTCTACCAGGCTCCTCTGTCCATGGGATTTTCCAAGCAAGAATACTGGAGTGGGTTGCTATTTCCTTCTCCAAGAGATCTTCCTGACCCAGGGATTGAGCCCGGGTCTCTCGTATTGTAGGCAGACGCTTTACCGTCTGAGCCACCAGCAAAGTCCCATGGGACACTCAGGGGCCACCAGAAATTAGTGGGAAAATATTTGTCCATCCCAGCAATGAAGAAAGGCTTGAGTGAATCTATTATAATTGCTTTTCCTGTACTATGCAAAATGGTACAAGTTTGGGAGGAAAAGGCGCTGGAGTAGGAGGTCAGGACGAAGTAAGTAGCCCCTGTGTCAACCAAGAAATTCTCAGACCTACCTGCCACACCCAGTTTAACCCTTGGCTTCAGCCATGTGATGGTTATCTGTGACAGGCAGGCTGTCTGGAGTGGGCCCCTTCAGTCCTTTGAACCATCATGAGGGAAGGTGTGGCACTTAACCTTGAGGCTCTTGAGTCCTGAGGAGAGGGTGCCGCCCAGTGTCCTGATTGATAGCATTTGTAGCAAGCCGTTTTAGGAGACTTGTCATGGTTTGGACACTCTTTGGCCCCATGTCCCACCTCTCTATAAATTAGGCACTTACCCTGTGCCTTGTCCTTCAAGGACTCAGTATTTGTCATAGGGCTTCCCTGGAGGGAGGCCAGCATCTAGGCATGCCTTGTCTCTTTCCTTTTCTCCCTTTTCTGGGCCGTGGCCTCCCTCTCCTGTTCTCTTTTATAAAAGGTATTGATGGCTGTCTGGACCATCTCATCTAAAAAAGTAGCAGAGTTTTACTGCTGGAGCTGTTGCAATTTTATCCTGATGTCTGATGCATATTGAGACAGAAATTTGTCCTTTAAAATCACCTGTTCCTCATAAAAGTCTGAGTCCAGATTGGTAAACTTCTGGAGGGCCACTTTTAGCCTTTCCAGTAACCAGTGGGGTTCTCATTGGACTCCTGAGTCATTGCTGAGACTGGGCACAGCACCACAACTAATAATAGGCTTCCTTCTATTTTCATGGGTGGACTTCCTTAGGGGGTGAGTCTTTATGAAGCTTATCCTACCCAAGACTGTTGCAACCTGAGAGCCAGGTGTCCCCACATCACAGTGCAGATCCCAGGCAGGTTGAGGCATGACAGTCTCCTGGATATTGTATCCCTGGGCAGGTTGAGGCAGGTGGGCCTCCCTAGAATTGGGTCCCTGGGCAGGTCGAGGCATGTCAACCTCCTGGGACCCCTGCACTGACAGATCCCCAGGCAGATTGAAGTGTGATAAACTTTCGAGGGCCAGATTCTAGGCAGGTCGAGACAGGTTGACCTCCTGGAACCCCAGGCTGGAACCCCAAGGTCTCCAGCATGACCAGTGCTGGATAGGATTAAGGAGTTGTAATCTTAACTCATTGCTGGTTTGTCCACTGCAGATGGAAATAGATACCATGATGTAAAGTAATTCAAGTCTGTGTCCTGAGACTGGAAACCTGGTGAAAGAGTCATTGCTGTTATCTGGTTATCTGGTCCTGTTATTGTTATTAAGAGTATTTTAATAATAATAAGCAGGTTGGAGTGATATTGCCTACAAGGGAGCAGGGTCCTTATTGTAGGAGTTACTAAGTGGCTTAAGAACAAATTGATAAGAGTCTACAGACCAGATGTTCCATAAAAATGGAGTGGAGATTTGATCCAGGGGTATGTTTGTAACTTTAGGAGAAGGGTGGTAAGGGTTTGGGCCCAAGAGGCCTGCAAGGCTAACTCTCAAAATGGCAAACATATTATCCCTGGAAGCCCAATTGCCCTTGAAGGGATGCCACCAACAAATGAACTTCTAGCAGGCATTGTGTGTCTGTCACCCATCCCAGCGGGTTCACTGAGAGATGCTGTTGTACATGTTGTAAGAATCATGGAAGATGAAGGCCTGAATATTTAGAGGGATTGGATACTATACATTATTTCCTTCCCAAAGGTCAACTATTTTTTGGTTGTCCCTCCAGAAGATTGTAGAGGCAGCATTGAGGGCCCAGACAAGGCTCAAGAGAAGAGCATGAAACAGGAGAGAAGGGGGCAGTGCACAACTTTTGAAAGACTGACATAGCCCAAGGGCATAACATAAGCCAATTAAAATCAAACAAGTCCAAGATGACAAGTCAAATTGCACTAAACCTTGATCCTCAATCTGTAAGCTAAATGACACATCCAGAGGTGCTAGGACATTTCCAAGGCACTGTCGAAAGACTGAGGAGTGGGTGGTTCCCCAATTGTTGGAATGATCCTCCCACTCATTAGCATATGAAATCATACAGCTCACAAAAACTAACCACAGGACAATCCATGCACGTGCCCTCTGTGAAGGCCCCCACTTTCGGAGGTGTGCTTCACTCTGAATCTGAACAAAATCACGTCTTACATATAGTGTCTCTTACTGAATGTTTTTCAGTGAGAATCACTGAGCTTCATTAGGTCCTGAAACCAGAAGCTGTGGGTTTTGCCCAGGTTCCAATCCCAGGAGAGAGGAGCTGAAGGACGGGAGGAAAAAACATTGGGAAAAATATGTCAAGGAATCCCCTTCATAACCTGCCGGAAAATCTGCTAATATCTGACTTGTGCTCACAGTTTCCATTGGCCTGATCCTTGGCACAAAGGCAACTAAGGACAGAAGAAGCTCCACTGGCTTAGGCAACAGCTACTAGGGCACCACAGATAGTTGAGCCTTCAGGACACCTTAGGGCACCCACTACTGCTCGCCTGTCTGCAGGGGATTTGAAGAAACAAGAAATGAGAGATTGTAAAGGAATTGAGATTTTCTTAGCCATATGTCCATGACTTATGTTCTGTCTCTGTTTTCCCCAAACTATAAAACTCTTAGACTCATTTGATTTTAATCAGTTTACACTGTGTCCTTGGGCTATGTCATTCTCTCAAAGTTGTGCCCTGACCCCTTCCCTCCTGTTTCATGCTCTTTTCATGAGCCCCGTCTGGGCCCACAATGTTTCACCTACAATAGTCTTGCAGGACACCCAGAAAATTGCTGAATCTTGGGAGGAAAATACTGTATAATACCCAATCTCTTTAGAGATTCAGGCCTTTATCTTTCATGTTTCCTACAACATGTGCAACAACAGCACCTCTCAGTGGACCTGCCTGGGTGAGTGATAGGCACACAATGCCTCCTAGAAGTCCATTTGTTGGCGGCATCCCTTCAAGGGCAATTGGGCTTACAGGGACAATGTTTTGCCACTTTGAGAGTTAGTTCTGCCAGCCATTTGGGCCCAAACCCTTATCACCTTTTCCTATAGCTGCAAACATATGCCCTGGATCAAATCTCCACTCCACCTTATTCAACATCTGGTCTATTTCCTCTTGTCCTTTTGTCCTTAGCCACTTTGCATCAATTCCTACAACCACTAACCTGCCCCTCTGTAGGCAACATGGCTCCACCTAGCCCATTATAGATAACCCACTCCTTTATCATCACTTCTGTTATTACCTACAGTGGGTCTTTGACAATGACATGTCTACAGTTGGAGACACCACAAACTGCTCTTATAGAGCACTATGGGAGCAAAACAGTGGCTTACATTCCCTCAGGGTGATAACAGAATTAGGCTTGCAGCTATTTCACCATGTTTCCAGTCTCACTGCACAAGTTTCCATTGTTTCACAGTTCAGTTCAGTCACTCAGTCATGTCTGACTCTTTGCGACACCATGGGACTGCAGCATGCCAGGCTTCCCTGTCCATCATCAACTCCTGGAGCTTACTCAAACTCATATACACCAGTCGGTGTTGCCATCCAACAACCTCATCGTTTGTTGTCTGGTTCTCCTCCCATCTTTGATCTTTCCCAGCATCAGGGTCTTTTCAAACAAGTCAGTTCTTTACTTCAGGTGGCCAAAGTATTGGAGTTTCAATTTCAGCATCAGTCCTTCCAATTAATATTCAGGACTGATTTCCTTTAGGATGGACCCCTTGGATCTCCTTGCAGTCCAATGGACTCTCAAGAGTCTTCTCCAACACCACAGTTCAAAAGCATCAATTCTTCTGTGCTCAGCTTTCTTTATAGTCCAACTCGCACATCCATACATGACTGACTACTGGAAAAACCATAGCCTTGACTAGACGGACCTTTGTTGACAAAGTAATGTCTCTGCTTTTTAATATGTTGTCTAGGTTGGTCATAGATTTGCTTCCAAGGAGCAAGTGGTTTTTTTTTTTTTTAATTTCCTGGCTGCAGTCACCATCTGCAGTGATTTTGTAGACCAAGAAAATAAAGTCTCTTACTGTTTGCATTGTTTCCCCATCTTTTTGTCATAAAGTGATGGGACCAGATGCTATGACCTTAGTTTTATGAATATTGAGTTTTAAGCCAGCTTTTCACTCTCCTCTTTCACTTTCATCAAGAGACTCTTCAGTTCCTCTTCACTTTCTGCCATAAGGGTGGTATCATCTGCATATCTGGGTTATTGATATTTCTCCCGACAGTCTTGACTCCAGCTTGTGCTTCATTCAGCCCAGCATTTCACATGATGTACTCTGCATATAAGTTAAATAAGCAGGATGACAATATACAGCCCTGACATATTCCTTTCCTGATTTGGAACCAGTCTGTAGCTCCATATACACTAACTCTTGCTTCTTGACCTGCATACAGATTTCTCAGCAGTCAATCAAGTGGTCTGGTATTCCCATCTCTTGAAGAATTTTCCTCAGTTTATTGTGATACACACAATCAAACACTTTGGCATAGTCAATAAAACAAAAGTAGCTGTATTTCTGGAACTCTATTGCTTTTTCAAAATCCAGGGGGTGTTGGCAATTTGATCTCTGGTGCCTCTGCCTTTTCTATGTCTAGCTTGAACATCTGGAAGTTCACAATTCATGTACTGTTGAAGCCTGGCTTGGAGAATTTTGAGCATTACTTTGTTAGCATGTGAGATGGGTAAAATCATGCAGAAGTTTTAACATTCTTTGTCCTTGTCATTCTTTGGGATTGGAATGAAAACTGACCTTTTCAGTCCTATGGCCACTGCTGAGATTTCCCAATTTTCTGGCCTATTGAGTGTAGCACTCTCAGAGCATCATCTTTGAGGATTTGAAAAAGAATAGATACATGTATATGTATAGCTAAATTACTTTGCTATATACCTGAAACTAACACAACGTTGATAATCAACTATTCTCCAATATGAAATAAATTTTTCATAACAAGCGCTCATTTCTTTGAATTTAGTTTTTATTTTCATAATTTTATATGCTCTGATATAAAAACAAATGAAAATACTGTTTTTCCCAGTCATATTAATTGTAGTAACACAAAATTTACATCCTCATGAAAGGCAATAATTATATAAAGACTTATTCTGAGCATATTAACTTATATCACAATCTAAACGGTGAACTGCCCATTAGACTCAGCATATATACATCGTTCAACATAAGGCAAGTATTAAGTTTACTCTAATGGATTATTAAGTGTACTCTAAGTGATTATTCATCATGTAAGTTTTACCCACCTACATTTGTGTCCCTACTTACATGTATGTACATACATATTATTTAAACATATAAATCTCTGTACTTTTCCATCTTTGCCCCTGGAGCTGTAACCATCTTTTCTTTTTGCAATTCAGCTTAAAATACTATCAAAACCAGACATGATACTCTATCATTTTTTTTATTATGTTAACACTTACCTTTGTTTGAACAGTCATAGGCCCCAAATCTTCAGTTGTTTTGCTATTGTGTCTATTCTCTGATACATAACAATATATAGAATTCTCAATAGAATGCATATAAATTCAGAATTGTGTACCTGAAATGACCATTAGATCTGTAAAGTTCTGCTTAAAAGAAATCAAAGAAAAATAAAATCAGTATATACCATTTCTAAGTTGCCAATATTAAATCTTAGAGTGTTCATGAACAAATATAATTCTGCTTTGCTGACAAATAAAGCAAAGTAAAATGCAATGATTTTCATCTACTTAGTAGTAGTGTAACACACAAATGCCATTCTCTGGAACCCATATCTATCAGACTAAATGACTGAATTTACATCAGCTATTTGATGGAATAAAATAAAGTCATTTTAATAGGACATACCCAGTGGATCAATGTTTCTAGCTTTGAAAATGAACATCTTAGTTTTCCCTAGGTATTTATGCGGGAACAAGAGATCATTATTCTATGACAGTGTTTTATTCTGCTGACATTTCTAAACAGAAAATGCTTCTTTCCATGTGGGTCTATGAATTTGTTCACAAATAGCATGTATATCATTGGAGTAGGAGAAAAATCCATCCTTTTGAAAAATGTGTATTTTAACTGGTATTAAGTCTCATTTGTCGAGAGTCTTAACCATTCCTTTTTATAAGTGAAGCATCCTGAAAAGGTATATTAACTCTTTTAAGAGACAAGGATATTCTTATTGACTAAATGACTGAATTGATTCATTAAATAGTACTTTAACAGTCTAAAAGAGTAAATGCAACTTCAAAAGGTGCAAAACCTGCAACCATGGAACATCTCTGGCACTAAAATAATCAATATAACTATTCCATTTTCCATTCTGTGAAGGATAAAGTAGAGTTCCTAGGCCTTATTTTAAATATTTCTTTTTTTTTTTTTTTTCCTTTCAAGGATACTCTAGATCTGAATGATATGGCCTAAGGAGGGGGGAGCATATATTCAAAGTTCAGGTTAGAATGAAACAGAGTGGCCTATTATAAGCAATGTTTTAAATATCTCAGAAAATCACTATTATATAGAAATCGCAGTGGCTTGGGGCAGTCAAAAATCTGTTTCTTCTTCTTTTTTTTTTTTTTTGAGCAATGAGTTAGTGCCAAATCTAAAACAAAACAGAGGCTCTATTTAAAAGTTGTGTGTGTTTTTTTTTTTTTCCTTTTGAGTTTCAAGGACGATGGGTGTAGTGTGTGTTAGTAGATAAGACCCAGAAAGCTGTATTTGGCAAGCTGTTATTTTTGGACACAATACATATACATGACAAAGTATGATTATTCCATATTTTTAATAATGTACATTATTCATCCACTCAAAATTTTTCTATCAATATGATCCACATGATGTGCTAGGGATAAAGAATTGAGATAAGCTCTTCTGATGAGTTTGCAGTCTGACAAGGGAAAGACACAGTCATGGAATAACGTAACGAACACCTAACAACAAGCACCATTTTATTCATACAATTTTAGCTTTTACAGATTCTGATAATCTTCCAGTATGCACCCACGTATCAGAATCTTAGACTGTGTTAACCATTTACTGACTTCTGTACATTATATACCTTCTATGTTGTCATGAAGGGTCTGCTCTAAACCCCATGCCCACACATGTATATATAACTGAGCCTTGGCTCTGCTAATGATCCTTTCCTCAACATACTTTCACATTAATAAAGGAATAATCAGTGAACTTCCTGCCTTATTGTCCTTCCACTAGAATAACAAGTTCATTTGCTTCTTTACCTATACGTTCTATAATTTCTCCTGTTATGAAGGTTCAAGAATCCTCACACTTGTTTGAAGAATCTCCTCTTTTTGTCTACACAGACATTTTGGTCCTACTTTTATCTCCTTTCTTGTTTCACTGAAAAAATGAGATAAATGGATTTCTACTTGTTTAATTTGCTATTATTTTGAAGTTTCTGCTAAAAGCTGAACTTAATATTTGCTAATGCATTGGTTTTCCTGAATCTCCAAGTCTGGAATGGGTCTGCTTAGTGTTACACTTTGTACACTTTGGATAAAAGAAGCACTTCAATGAGGACAAATTTTTGTAGGTTATATTCAGGGGTATGGAGTATGGAAATGTACTATCTAAACGACATTAGAAAATAGTGTTACGATAGGGAGGACACAGAGTCTACTTGCAGGTTAACTGATAAGTAATGGGTTTCTAATTTTCTCTTTTTTCTAGTCATAATCTAAATACAAATAATCAGTTTTTCCTCGTGCATTCAGTTATTATATCTGGCACAGAAAGGCCATATATATCAACTGAGAAAACATGATTAACATAGGAAACAATTTACACATAGAAATTATAGAGATACTTTTAGAAATTTTAAATTCTTCTTTACTAGTGAAAAGATTAAGACTATAGCTTTATGCTTGTTCTGTCTCTTAACTATACTGTAATTTTTACTGAGTCACTAAAATATCCTTTTTTTTTTTTTGACCTTACAGATAATTTATGTCCATAGTTTCTCAAATCTGTTACAAGTAAGGAAACCTTAAAAAAAAAGAAAAACTTTAAAATTCAACATACGAAATAAATGCATGTCAATCTTTCCTCATTTAATTTAAAGTATAGGGCACTGCAGCCCTTGGCACATGTAATCCTTTAATCCTTTGCCAGGAACACAGAGGCTATACAGAAAATATCCTTAATCCAGTTTATTCATTAATATAGTAATTAGGGAGGCGTCCTTGGTATCTCAGGTGGTTAAGAATCTGCCTTCAACGTGGGAGACCCAGGTTCTATCCCTGGGTTGGGAAGACCCCTTGAGAAGGGAATGGCAATCCACTCCAGTATTTTTGCCTGGAAATTCC
The DNA here is from genome assembly GCA_007570785.1 of Antilocapra americana. Lineage (NCBI taxonomy): Eukaryota > Metazoa > Chordata > Mammalia > Artiodactyla > Antilocapridae > Antilocapra > Antilocapra americana. Next base: position 22,448,808 of record ML663566.1, on the reverse strand, counting down.
ATGGACAGAGAAGCCTGGTGGTATATGGTCCATGAGATAGCATAGAGTTGGACATGACTGCGTGACTAGCACTAACCAACTATTATAACTAGACTAGACTGGTTGATCCACCTATAAAATTCATTTAAGCTCCAAAATCCTATGATGTATAAGGGTCTATATATTAGTCAACGAACATAAAGGAAATATCCATATTAGCAGGGATGTTTCTAAAATTCAAAGTTCCATCTTAGAAATTTGGTAAATTTGAATACTTAAGTAGTAAATAGGGGTTTCCCAGGTGGCATAGTAGTAAAGAATCTGTCTGCCAATGCAGGAAGCTCAAGAGATGTGGGTTCAATCTTTGGTCCAGGAAGATCCCCAGGAGTAGGAAATGACTGGAATTTATGGTTTTGTCCACCAGAATATACTAATAAAGTGTCAAATTAAAAGTGTGAAAGAAATATGGTGAAGGTTCTTCAGATTTAGTGGGTGGAATTCATGGAAACTGATCCACAATAGGATGACCGTGTAATTCAGTATATAGACGGATGTCAGTTTTATCCTTAAATTCCATAGTCCTGTTAGGTAGTTAGAATAGCAAAAAGGAGTCCAGAATGGCAGTGGCTAAAAGACAAAGAAAGGAAAAGCCCTTTTATCTTAGAACAAAGGAAGGCCGGAGGACCTCAGGTAGAACAAACAGCACTCCTGGCTAGTCCAATTTACATAGGGAAGGCCCAGGGGTGGGGGTGGGGGAAACATATAAAAAGGGGAGCCAAAGGGCAGGAGTGGTGGGAAGGACGGGGCTTCTCTCTCCTGCGCATGTGCATGTGCGCTCTGTCTCGCTCTTCTCTTTGTGTCTTTTGGGTAGGTGGTATGCTCTCACGCCTCAAGGATGTATTTTCCTTTTCTTTTTTTTTATTTAATTTTTATTTTTATTAGTTTTGCCAAACAATGACATGATATCACCATGGGTTTACATATGATCCCCCTCCAGAACCCCCTTCCCCTCCCCCCCCCACCCCCCCCCCCCCGGGAAATCTCGTTGCACCAGTCCCAAGCATCAATCCTGGGCCGGCTATTGATTAGACATATGATAATTAACATGTTTCAATACCATTCTCCCATATCATCCCACCCTTTCCCTCATCCACAGAGGCCACGAGTCTATTCTATACATCTGCGTTCCTTTGCTGTCTCGCATGCTGGGTTCTTGTTACCGTCTTTCTAAATTCCATATATATGCATTAATATACTGTATTGTTGTTTTTGCTTCTGGCTTACTTCACTCTGGATAATGGGCTCCAGTTTCATCCATCTGAGTAGAACTGATTCAAATGAATTTTTCCTTAATGCTGAGTAATATTCCATTGTGTATATGTACCACAGCTTTCTTATCCATTCGTCAGTTGATGGGCATCTAGACAGTATGGTACCGGCACAAAGACAGAAATATAGATCAATGGAACAAAATAGATAGCCCAGAGATAAATCCACGCATCTATGGACACCTTATCTTTGACAAAGGAGGCAAGAATATACAATGGAGAAAAGACAACCTCTTTAACAAGTGGTGCTGGGAAAACTGGACAGCCACTTGTAAAAGAATGAAACTAGAACACTTTCTAACACCATACACAAAGATAAATTCAAAATGGATCAAAGATCTAAGCATAAGACCAGAAACTATAAAACTCCTAGAGGATAACATTGGAAAACACTCTCTGACATAAACCAAAGCAGGATCCTACATGACCCACCTCCCAGAATACTGGAAATAAAAGCACGAATAAACAAATGGGACCTAATTAAAATTAAAAGCTTCTGCACAGCAAAGGAAACTATAGGCAAGGTGAAAAGACAGCCTTCAGAATGGGAGAAAATAATAGCCAATGAAGCAACGGACAAACAATTAATCTCAAAAATATACAAGCAACTCCTGCAGCTCCATTCTAGGAAAATAAACGACCCAATCAAAAAGTGGGCCAAAGAACTTAACAGACATTTCTCCAAAGAAGACATAAAAATGGCTAACAAACACATGAAAAGATGCTCAACATCACTCATTATCAGAGAAATGCAGATCAAAATCACAATGAGATATCACTTTACACCACTCAGAATGGCTGCAATCCAAAAATCTACAAGTAATAGATGCTGGAGAGGATGTGGAGAAAAGGGAACTCTCTTACACTGTTGGTGGGATTGCAAACTAGTACAGGCACTATGGAAAACAGTGTGGAGGTTCCTTAAAAAGCTGCAAATAGTCTTGCCATATGACCCAGCAATCCCACTGCTGGGCATATACACCAAGGAAACCAGAATTGAAAGGGCCACGTGTTCCCCAATGTTCCTTTTATTTTCTAAATAAAGCTCAGCTGTAACATGGAGCTGTAACACTGATCTGTTTGAGAGCTGTAACACTGTCCGAGAGTTGTGACATGTGTAAAGCTTTAACATCCATCACTTAAAATTTTTGCTGTGACAAGACAGAACCGAGGAAATTACACACTCCCCTGACAGTCCTAAACAACTTCATATGTGTAAGTTTGCATTTTCTATCAGTCCAAGATGAAGGAAAATAGGAATATAAATTTTAACATTCATGCTGCAAAAAATAATTATTTCTCTCCATTCACTGACCATAACTGGTGTGAGAAATGCTTAACTTCAGAGTTTTGAATGTGAGTGTTTGAATAGCAACCTTGAACAATGGCTGGCTCAATAAGTTGTCAGTTTCTTCTACTATTGTTCTCTGAAATTTGACTGACATCTTAAAAAGAGAAGGGGGGAAATCAGGTGGTACCTTCTTCTTATGATATATAAGAAGACTTAAAATTCTAAGTGTTAAATACGTAAATAGCTATCAGGTTCATGCACCATGGTAAAGTACTTGATGGTTACTTATTATTTTTTTTCTATTACTATTATGATTTTTAATTCCATTATACCCTTTAAAATACATAAATCTAATTTTAAATTTGGGGGGAGTTCATTCTGGAACCCCTTTTGCATTCTATTGTTTAAAACTCATATCAAACTAATGAGCTCCTATTGTTGTTTTATTGATTTTATACAATATCAGCAGTTTTGTTCAATACTTATGGAAAAAATGGGGGTATTCATGTGCTATATATGGTACACATTTCAAAACTTAAACAAAAGTTGAGATTTAGTTAGCTAATTTTAAATCAAATATAGTGTTTTTCTAGCTAAGTTTTAGGAATACATTTTGCAATTTAGGTAAAAGTACATTATTTTAGAGTCTATATTTTTTTAAAAGAATCTCCTTTGCAAGGCTAGGAATGCAATGATGAAAAAAATTCCATTTTGGACAAAAGAAGAAAAGATATAGTGTATAATAATTATAAACATGTGTTTCATTTGTGGCTTTTGAGATGTAGGTGAAATAAAATCACACTAACAATAAAAATGAAACAATGTTTTGAGAGAAAAAAGGTAGATTAATTTGAGTAAGCTATAAAGTAAATTAGTGGAAAGCTGGCAAAGATATTGGTATCAAATCTTAAAGCTGGGAGACTTAGCTTAGCTTTAGAGGCAACAGTACATACTTTGCACTGTTATTCATTGTTCCATATTCCACAACTCAAATTTAATCTCCATAGTTTTTAATGATATGTAGATACATTTTCATGCAAATTTCCCCTTTGATATGGAACCATGCAATGAGATAAACTCAATTTAAAATGCATATTAGATTGTCAGTTTGGAAAAGTCTATTACTGGGTATGTGTGAGAACTATGATGGTAAAATATGCCCACACCCTGGCACTATATTGTAATCTTGTGACCTTACTCTTGCCTGGTTTAGGTTAAGATTAACCCACATTTTTTATCCTATTTATGGTCAACACCCTCATGTCCACAGATGTGCATTGATATCAGGCAATATAAAGCAAGATATAACAAAGACCTCTCCCCTTGAATAGCTGGAATATCCAAGTTACACTATGAATATTTAAACTCCCAAGATTTTACACTCTTTAAAATCTCTAGAGGCCATTTTTCTTCTCTGATCCAATTGATCTCCTTGGATTCATCCTGTCTCCTAGCACAGTTTTCCACATCTATAGACGGACACTTGTATTGTGATATTGCTTACTCCAGTTACAACTAACATTATCCACAGTTTTGGTTCTAGTACCTGAAACTGATACTATATGATGACTTTATACAAGTACAATTAGGTTCTTGTAAAACTGAAGCAAATCTTAAAGACTAATATCAATCATATTAAGGTTACAAATATTCAGGAGTCTGTACGGAATTGGAATGCCTTACCTTATGACAATGCATGGGTTTGTAGCCTGTGTATTCATGTGTGTGAGGCCAGGAATTTTTATCTGTGTGTTAATTTCACTTAAGCATTTATTATCAGAATTACCTGTCTTAACAAGACTGATTTTGTTGCTAAGTCACTAGTCAATCATCAAGGTAGCAATAGCATCATTCAGTTCCTGGGCCTGGGCCATGGGCCATATCTGAAGGTAGCTTTAGGTATCACACATAGAACTCTATGTGTCACATAATCCCCAAATAATTTCACAACTTTTAGGTAGATATAGTTGAATAAATCATATATCACTAACTGACTTTAGTCTTGAAGACACACACACAAGCAGAGCACTTTCATAGATTTTGATTTGTAACTCAAAGTGGATAAGAATCCCAGAAGAGTTCAATATGGGTACCATTAATTACCATGCTTTTAATTAGGCAAGAAATTTTTCATTTTAAAGTTGTCATTAAGCAATCACTTTTACTGTATATCTTTTCAAATACTACACTACTTAGTGTCGTGGTTAGTATTGCCTTGAAAGATATATGACTGTCAGTACAGTTTTTCTGAGAATCATAGACTCTCTATTTTCTGAACTTCAGGGTAAAAATCTGGGTCCACTACATAAAATATGGTTTCTAGATTGATTTTTTTAAGTTTTTATTTTACTTAATTGTTATGTGTTTTGTGCTTACATAGCATCAATTATGTCTCTCGCAGGTTTTTAAGATAAATCTTGTCTGAAGTGTTTGAAAATAATGAATATTTAACCAGGTCATGATTCTTCCATTTTTGAGAAAGCATTTATCAAAGATGAAATGTTTATCAGAAGATAAAACATATGCTTATCTCTGTTTTGCTTTTTTCACTTGTATTTAGTTTTAGCATTTCAGCTCCTTCCGGAAACAATGTACACCACTTATGTATGCTAAGATGATATTCCATGATTGCCCACACTTTTTTGACATTAAAAGTGCCATTTGTGTTTTAACAGGAGTCATTCAACCAAGGTTTTCAATTCTGAAAAGCCTAAAGCAAGTTTTTTAATCTTTCGAGTTTTTAAAAGTTCTAATCTGAAAAGTTACTAGAAAAAATTTATCTTCTTTTCATTTTTCTTTAAATTTAAAATGAAATACTGTTTATGAATGAATTTATCTCTGTACCTAGAGATGTTTGGATTGTCAGCCAGAGTTATTATCCTTTCCTCTTAGAATTTTATTTAAAATTTCTTCTTCATCATTTGTATGCATATTTCTAGTATTTCTAGATAAATCTCTGTGTTTATGTCTTTGATCAAGAACTTTGTTATGGGAAATTTTTCAAGGATTTTACACTATGCCAAACATTTTTTCCTAGGATTTTAATCTATACTACTTGGAGGCAGACTCTGGATAACTATCAGACAACATTCAGTGAGAAAGTCCTTCCAATTAAAATACATCGATAACAAAAATAATACACTCTACAGTAAAATTCATTAGTTAGGCATTTCTAACAACTTTCTTTGTTTTCCTTTATGGATGGCCAAGGCAGCTATGGAAAAGATAATTTGGGTGAGACATAAAGTGGATCATTAACATTCTTGAAAGAAAAAAGCATTTTTATTTATATCTAGTTACCCTTATGTGAATCCATGTGTGAATAATTTTTAGTTTGTCTTGAATTTAAGAATATATATGTATGTATGAATGAAATATTTCATAGGCAAGTTACATGGATAGAATAATTTCATATTTTTAATTTTTGTATGGAAATATAAAAGTACTTATAAAATAATTTGGGAATGTCATTTTCAAAGTTCATTTGAAAAATTTATAAGCCTACTAAAAAAGAAGATAATTTAAATGAGAACTTTCTTGAAAAATCCTTCAGGATTTTGGTTCAAGTTTCTTGATATACCTTCACTAATATGAAAACTTTGCATGCTTAGCATAGAACAATGTGCTTGCTGAGACTGCTTGATAACAAAACGAGATGTGTTTTACAAGATGTATTTCTCAAAATGTATTGTGTGAGTACCATGCCAGCTAGCAAAATTTGTGGAGGGCATGCTGACACAAATGGTCTGTTTAGGTAATATATAATCACAATATCCAGGGTTCATATCATATATGTTCATACATAGTTAGACACAGTTTGAAGAGTAGCATGACAATTTTGTGGTCTCTCTTACTTACACATTCTTTCAATTCTGAATATTGACCCTAACTAATGAGAATACTCATACGTCATTTCTTCATATCAATATTATTTTTTTCCTGTATCTATGATTATAAACTAATGTCTCCAGATAGGAAATTAAAAAACTGATAGGAAGAAGGGGAAAACTATAAGATAGGCATTTAAGGTAGGTAGATGCATGGATACTTGCCACAGCAAACAGACTTTTCACATATTCCACTTTGAATTGATTAGGATGAGTAGAAAGGTGAAAATACAAATCTAGATTTATTTTGGAAATGCTTTCTCTTTATTTTTTCAATATAAACATTTTAAAATGGAAGAGAAGAAACCACTGTAAATCTGACTACCTTATTTTTTAAAAATGTTTTTCCTATATTCATTTGTATGATAGCTCTGTTATATTAGTGTGCTTATATATATTCCTATGTACAATATATATTATGTCTGGGATCTTTGTTCATGTAATTGCATTCATTATGATGGTACAAAATAACCTATTAAAGGAATAATTGAAAGAACACTTTACAGTTGCAAACTAGTATTTTCCTTTTTTCCTATCACAGGTCCTAATATGACAGAGTCTCTGTGTTTTAAGTATGTAAGGACCATCTCCAGTGATTTCTCATATTAAATAATGTTACAGAGATAATATTATGCTTGTATTATTTTACATTTGCTTCATTATATTTTGATGTTGAGGTTCCAGAATCAAATTACAATGCCAAAAGTTTTAAATGTGTCTTGCCTCTGGTTATATAGTATATGTTTATGGTACAAAATAGTTGTACCAAGTCCTATACATCAAACAAGCTGTACCAACTTATAGTATGCCTTATATGAGAGTACTCCTTTCATGTTTTCTACTTTTTATTCCTAATATTTAGCAAGTTGAAAAATGAAGTTCTATAAATATATGAATGATTCAGACCATATTTGTAATGAAGACACCTAGGTTCTTGAGGAAAGGATATACATTTTACTTAAATTATTGTAAAATAATCTCTTTTTTTGGTTTTACTTATTTTTGGTCAAAGACTGTGAGCTGAGTGTCCTCGTGAACAGGCACTATGCTGTATGCAGAAAAAAGTAAAATGAGTAATAAAGACTGACCATCAGATTACAACTCTCTTCTGCTAAATCTCCTAAATGCATAACCATTTTATTACATTTGTTTTTCAAATAAAGAAATTTGAAATAAAAAATGAGTAATATATCAAATGTCATATAGCTAGTAAATAGAGGGTCTAGAATCCAAGCCCAGGAATATATAATTCTATATTTCTACATTAATATGCAATTTAAATTATTCAAACTATTTAATCTTTAATTCATCCTATATGTCTATATGATTTGTGAAATGATTTCATCAAATAATCATATCAAATATTAAGAAATTTTGCTCTTACAATTAATGAATTTAGTGCAAATATACTTTCATGAACATTTATAATTTTCCATTTTCATAACAGCATCTTTTTTGAACTTTTCATTTTGAAGTATATTGTGTTATTCTTCAGGTAAACAACAAAAGGAACTTAGTCATACATATATCTGTTCTCTCCCAAACTCCACTCTCTTCTAGGCTGTGACATAGCATTGAGCATCGAACTACATATTTCTTTAAATTTTGTTATAGTTTATCTAAGCTAAGGGAAAATAAATGTTTGGCAATTATATTTTAGAGATAATCTTCTTATTATAGTATATGAGTCATATTTTAATGCAACTGACAGTCCAAGATTCCAAACAACATTAAAAGGGATAAAAGTATCTATTTGTCAGTTCAGATTCTACTTCCTTTGGATTTCTGTTATATGTTAAAAATACAAACCACAAGCTTCTTTTAAAACTCTGTGCTTAACACTTTTTCTTTTACATTTAAAAATTTTGCAACTAATATTTAAGAGATAAACAGTTATTTAAACAGAATTCAATTTTTGTGAGTGCTTGATAAGAATGTGGTTTTCAACTACCTTGTGAAATTTTAATACAGTTAGGAAGAGTTTAGAAAAAACTAAGCCACATATCATATATTTTATTCTTTCATTGCTGCATAATGCACAGACCAAAATCCTGTTCTCTTTGCTATCAGTTAATAAAACATTTCCTGAATTATTTAACTTCCTTACAAATTCAAACTGTTTTTATGTTTTTATCATTTTTCTGTCAACAGTCAAATTCCAAAGGGAAACACTATTTATGTTCATGTTTGCTTTTATTTAAAATTGTTTGATTTTAAAAGGTGTAGCATGTGCAGCGCTGTGTTTGTTCGACTCTGGCTGATATATGTTATTACGGGTTGACTTTGAGTAAATTGCCATCTTGTTTGCTTAGAAAAAGAAAGATAGAGCTAATTGAATGAAAACACCATACAAAGGATTACAACAGTCCATTTTCTCTATTTCAAATATGTCAACATTGAAATATGAATTAAAAAGTACTATATGGAGAATATAGCAAAGAGTAAAATGCTTCCAGATATCTTTTGTTTAAAATATGGTAACTTACATGCAAGATATATTAGTTTTCAGTGCACATTTTATATTTCAGAAGAAACTGAACCTAATATTCATAAAGTCAATTTTCTGTTTTAAATCACTGTATAATCACTGTTACTACAGTCTGTTAGTGTTTTCTTTATATTTATCAAAAGGTTGCATAGTAAATATTCATACTATCAAATGTCCTTATAGTTAATAAAATAATATTTTCTACAATTTGTTAGGAATATTTCTTAATATTGTTATTTTAAGATTTGATACATAAGAACAAGCACAATATTCCAATTTAAATTTTACAAAATTAACAAAAAAGACAAGTTATAAAGAGATAAAAAAGGTGACTGAGCTTTTTAAAAGATACACAATATTGGGAAAAAATAAAGAATATCTCTAATAGTCTCTATGCTATCATCTATTTTCAGCTTATATCACAAAATATTTAAGTTTAAACAACTCCCCATACTAATTATTTTACATAACTCACTTTTTATAAATATTTATCTTCTTTTAAATAATATATTCTAAACTACTACTATAACAATTATTAAAAATCAAAATTTGAATAAATAATGAGTAATTTGCACTGCAAAAAAACTTCAGACTTTTATGATTAATTTTTCTCCACCCACTTGGTTCTCTGTACTAATCAAATGGTCCAATAAACCAAGGAAATCACTGTTTTTATGAATTCTGTAGGCTTCAGCTTCAACCCAAATGTTGCCTTTTTGGTTTATAGACAGATTATGAATAAGCAATGCCCTAGACAAAAGTCCTTCCCTGGATATACTTTTCTCCTCATCTTTCTCTTCAGCATCATCGTGTTGAACTTTATATAGGGTCTCCTCCAGTGCTAGTCTTCTGTGCTGTGTGCTCACTCAGGTCCGACTCTTTGTGACCCCATGGACGCTAGCTTGCCAGGCTCTGTTCATTGGATTTTCTAGGCGAAGAATACTGGAGTAGGTTGCCACTTCCTGATCCAGGGAATCTTCCCTGACCCAGGGATCAAGCCTGCATCTTTGCATCTCTTGCAAAAGCAGGTAGATTCTTTACCACTGAGAAGCCCAGTCTTCTGTATGGGAGATTTATTTTCTTTTCTGACTGATTTTGTCTAATCTTTAATTGGTGGAGAATTAAATTAGTTTGTGGAGAATTAAATTGAGTTAAAGTCTATGGAAATTTATTTTATTTGGAATTTATTTTTTAATTTTATAAATTTGTGTTTCTAAATGCTAAAGTTTAATTACTCAATCATTTGAAACAGTGCATATTTTCTCTACTGCTGTAGGGCATCTCCAGTTTCAGGGAGAGTTTTAGGACAGAATTCCGAATAAACCATGGGAAGTCCTCAACATAGAAGCTTCATGGCCCTAAGGATTCCCCCCATGCCCTGTCATATTAATGCCTCTCTCCTCTCACATGTATTTCTATTTTAAATAACATTTTAAATGTAGATAGATTTTGTGTGCTAGTATTCAATCACTAAGTCATATCTGACTCTTTAGGACCCATGGACTGCAGCATGCCATAGGCTTCCCTGCCCCTCACTGTCTCTCAGAGTTTACCCAAGTTAATGTCCATTGAATCAGTGATGCCATCCAACCATCACATCCTCTGTTGCCATTCTTCCCCACTGAAGCTGACACTCCCAATACTTTGGTCACCTGATAAAAACAGTCGAGTCATTGGAAAAGATCCTGATACTGGGATAGATTGAGGGAAGATCCTGTGTAGAGCATTAAAAATGATCTGGATATTCAGTTTTTATGATAATGTGTAAGAAAGCCCAGGGATTTTTCCAAACAGATTCTGTTAACTAGAGGCATATTCTTGGACACCTTCAAGGTGTAAAGTTTTCAGACACTATACAATTGGAAACAAATGAGATTGAAAACATAGTGAGAGGATCTGTGTACACTGATCTTCCAGATAACAAATTTCACATACTTCAATAAACTAATACATTTAGTGAGTTTCCTGTGAACAATCTCTCTGCCCCTAAATTTGGTTTACAGAAGCAGAAAGCAGAACTAGTTGCTCTAACCCCTCAGCGCCTTATGTCATAGAGGAGTATCAAGAGCAAAAATAGAAAGGTTTACTGACTTGTTCAGCCATACAGCTGGTAAGACAGAAATTGAATTCGTATGTGTTTGACTCAAGCTTTAAGAGCCTTAATTACTGATTTCGAAGGATGGGTAAATAGACAGACTGGTAGATAAATAGATGATTGTAGGTTTAAGTTTCCCTGGTGGCTCAGACGGTAAAGCACCTGACTACAATTGGGGAGACCTGGGTTCAATCCCTGGGTTGGGAAGATATCCTGGAGAAGGAAATGGCAACCCACTCCAGTATTCTTGCCTGGAAAACCCCATGGATGGAGGAACCTGGTAGGCTACAGTCCATAGGGCTGCAAAGAGTCAGAAATGATTGTGAGACTTTACTTCATTTCATAGGTTTGCATAGGGGCTTCCCAGGTGGCTCAGTCAGTAAAGAATCTGCCTGCAATATGGTTAGACCTGGGTTCAATCCCTGAGTCAAGAAGATCCCCTGGAGAAGGGAATGGCAACCCATTCCAGTATTCTTACTTGGAAAATTTCCGTGGATGGAGGAGCCTGCCAGGCTACAATCCATGGTGTCACAAAGGGTTGGACATAACTGAATGACTAATACACACACACACACCACATGAGTTTGTATATGTCTGTAAACATTGACATACACACTCCTGGATTTCATGGATGTATAAATGGGCTTATGGGTATACAAGATGTTTATCTATTTATTTAAAATTTACAAAATAAAATAATACACTGAATAATGAATAATTTTTGAAGAAACAAATTATATTTAAAAATATTTGAAACCTAGTGTTTTAATTTTAATTGATGTTACTTAAGTCTATGACTTAGGGTATATGAATCTTAGGAAGCTCCAGGAGTTGGCGATGGACAGGGAAGCTTGGCATGCTGCAGTTCATGGGGTTGAAGAGTCTGACATGACTGAGCAACTGAACTGAACGAGGGTATATGAGATGGTAGGGAGAGAGTGAATAAAATAATTGAAGTGTTTAAACTGTTCTTATAATATGGGGTTATGACTCCCTGAAAATAGGATGATGTATTATCATTTTCTCTTCCTCTAATATCAGCACAGTCAACAACATATAATAGGAATCAAAGGATATTAGGACTACCACAGGTTGGTGATTATATCATCTATTGAAACACTTGGAGTAAATTCTACAAGCCAACTAGTAATTTTGATTTGAATGTTCCAAAGGGACACAATTAGTACTTTCCTTTCACAGGCTATATAAAAATGTGAGCAGAAATTGTGGTCATAGAATTGTTTAATGCGAAGGATTTTGGTGAGCACAAAAGCGTTTTTGTAAGAAAAATTATTATTTCAATGTAATGCTAGTCTTTTGCTTGAATGCTTAATTCACATGTGTTTGAAACATTTATTGTTCAAATATCTATTGATAGGAGTGAGAAAACTAAGTTTTAGATGACAAAACTATGTTTAATCACACTATCTTATAATCTTAGTGTCAGGCAGTAAACATTTCAGTCCACATTACATTTTGTAAAATAAAAGGTTTTTCATTTCCAAGGGTTGTTCTCAAATGACTGAAGTGGTTAATATGTCTTTAATAACTCCCTAATAGTTTTTAAAGACTATTCAACTGTAGGATTGTATGGATATATATGGTCACAAACATCTATTTTACCATTTGATGATCATGAATTAATGTATTTTATAATCATCAATTCCAAAGGTTATTACTGAATAGAGAACCTCTTTTCAAGACAAGATGGTTATAGATTTGCTTTAAAAAGATAGTCTGGCATCTGACAAAGGTCATGGTTGCATTTAAAAACAAAAATAAACAAAGAGCTAGAATAAAGTAAAAGAGAGCAACCTGCAATCACATTGAAGACAGATACATCCGGCTGCATTGTCAGATTTCAGCTCCAGATCAACTAAGCTGCAAGAATCATAAATACTTGATATGTTTAGGTTAAAGCAAATGTTTGTGCATGACAATGGCTAGGAAATAACAGCGGACTGTGCACATGTGCAACACAACTTTAATGCTCAGTATTGTCATAATTATATTAGAATCACCTTCATACTGTTAAAGAAGGAAATATTACCGCTTAAATCAGAGTTAAAAATTTACATTAAATGTTCTATATTCAAGTAATGAGATTACTTAAGAAGAAAAATCACTTAAAATAAGGGAGATTACATTTTTAGCCTATTTTTTCCAAAGAAACATTTATTTAGTTCAGCATTTTCATAATAAGATATGTTTTAGACTTGGATATTTTATGAATAAATGTTTTCCTCCTCAAATACTATATGAGTGGATAAAGGCAACAAACAGAAAGATTAGCAGTGATGGTAAAATTCTGCATTGTCAGCACATAAAAAATGTCCTGATATCCAACTTGCATGAGAGATCTACAAATCTGTATTTCTTTGAATGCTGAACTTCTCTGAAGGAAGGAGCCAAAATCTTTGGTGTTTGTGAGAGGATTTAGATTCATTTATAAAGATCTCTTTTAAAAAGAGAGAGATTGTTTAAGACTATAAATGTCTTTATTAGAATTATGCTCTTACCCTCATTTATTTTAACAAGATTTGTAATGCATTCTGGCCTTTGATCTCTTAGTTTGAAACACTGCCTGTTGTTCCATTATTCCACCATCCATTTGCAGATAACAATACATCAGAACCTTTTTCTTGCAACAGAAACAATGCCCTTTATTTGAGAAAGGACATTGTTTTGACAGATAAAGTAGGCATTTGATAAATTGAAACAGGTTCTGAATTATTTTGAGGGGAATGTGTGCTACATCTGTCTGCTGATTTTCCACTGAAGTAGAGCTTAACTTTCTTGTCTGTTTGTGATTTATTGAGCTACGGAAAGGTTAGGAAAATTTCATGGCTCTTCCCATATAATTTGTAAGTGAATCAAATGGTATTTGTTAATATTTATGTTATTTAAAAGGCAAAATTACTCCTAAACCCTTATTCACAATAGGTATTCTAGTGACAACTAAAACAAAAAAAATTGCTAAACAAATTATTATTTCTCCATTAGTAAATTCCCTGCTGGAGAAAAAGGAATACCAAGGTAAAACTATCATCATAGACCAGTAATTATAAGTAGTATGAAATCTCAAATTAGATCTCCTTTTAATAACTTACTCTTGGAATAATTCAGATATAACAAACTATAGGAAAAACACTAAATGCCACCAGGAGTATGTCTCAGACAGATTTTACTAGCTTTGAAAAAATAAAAATAGTCTATATCCCCCTTTTGCTAAATGAGTTTCTAACTTTCAAAAGTTTTCCTTTAGTAATATTAACAATTCTACTTGAAAGGGCAATTATATTCAACTTAAAAAAGCTTCCCAATTAAAACATCATTTAAAGTGCTCAGCATTCCACAATTCACAAAATTGCATAGAGCGTTTTCAAATAAATAGAATGCTGTCTCTTAGAAAATGAAAATATACTATAACATAGAAAATGGGTTTAATATACAGTATAACTATATGTTCATAAGGTCTATTATAAAGCATTCTAAGTTTAAACATTTGCTTTTAAAAATTACTTTTGAATCTAGCAATCCATTTAATCTTTGGGTTAATAGAGGTGTTTCCGTGGATAAAGAATTTGCCTGCAGTGCAGGAGACCTGAGTTTGATCCCTGAGTGGGTAAGATCCCCTGGAGAAGGACATGGCAACCCACTCTAGTATTCTTGCCTGGACAATCCCATGGACAGAGGAGTTTAGTGGGCTACAGTTCATAGTGTCACAAAGAGTTGGACATGATCGAAGCGACTGAGCAAGCACACATGCACCCATTCAGCAGATAAGAACATTAAGGGAGAAGCAAAGAAAGGAAACAGAACCCAGCTAAGATTCTTTGTTGACACACTCTTGACCTTCTCTCTAATATGTCTTTCAAGGGACACTGCCAAGGGTTTCAGCTTAAACCTTACCAATCACATGTTCTAAACAGGTGATGGTGAAAGGGTTACTCGCTCAGAGTACTGTATAAGAACTGTTAAATACCTGATTCACAAACCACATTGCTGCATATATCTTTATGCCGGAAACAAATAAACAGAATGCAAGACCTTAACTGTTCTAGCTCCTGGAACAATGTTATTGATTTTAGATCTAGCCTCTCCTTCTCAAAATAGATTCCTTTTTTGGTAACAAGCCAAAAATGCACATGGTAGTAAGCCAAAGTTAATACACAAAAAATCAAATATTTAATTTATTACATAAAACTTCCAAGTATACCCTGCTTTTTTATAAAAAAGTAGGATAAGTTTACAAAGGGTGCTATAATTGGAAAAATTTCCTAGAAACTTTTATTTAAGACAAGGATAATGAATTAGAGAGAGAGATAAAGTATGATAGCATTCTTGTAATAAGATGTCTCCAATATATATATCTGACATATATATATATATATTTATTTATTTCTGATATATATATACACACACACACATATATATAGCTTTACATCTATATATGTGTGTAATATATATAGATGTGTAATATATATAAATTTACATAAATTTATATATATGTGTATATATATATCCCTAATACAATAAGCAATGACATGTTTATGGAGTGTAATTAGCAGAAAGAAAGACTATATTTCCTATTGTCTTCATATCTTCTTTTCTCTATTTCTCCTATAAGAGCATGTCTTTTATATCTTCTTTCTCTCTCTCTCTCCTCATCCTCACCCAACGTGTGTGCATGCACACACACACACACACACTCATTCATGATCCTGAAACTCACAGTAATAGTTTAGCTAAGATAATCTATTCCCAAAGATCCAAGCATGACTAAATTGTTAATTTTCATATTCTTTTGGACTCACTTCTAAATAATGTAACTTAAGTTGACTTAAAGCTCAACATTCAGAAAACTATGATCATGGCATCTGGTCCCATCACTTCATGGCAAATAGATGGATAAACAGTAAAAACAGTAGCTAACTTTATTTTCTGAGGGGAGCTCCAAGATCACTGTGGAATGTGACTGCAGCCATGAAATTAAAAGATGTTCGCTCCTTGGAAGGAGAGTTCTGACCAACCTAGGCAATATATTAAAAAGCAGAGTGATTATTCTGACAAGAAAGGTCTGTCTAGTCAAGGCTATGGTTTTTCCAGTAGTCATATATGGATGTGAGAGTTGGACTATAAGCTGAGCACTGAAGAACTGATGCTTTTGAACTGTGGTGTTGGAGAAGACTCTTGAGAGTCCCTTGGACTGCAAAGAGATCCACCCAGTCCATCCTAAAGGAAATCAGTCCTGGGTGTTCATTGGAAGGACTGATGTTGAAGCTGAAACTCCAGTACTTTGGCCACCTGATGTGAAGAACTGACTCATTTGAAAAAAACCCTGATGCTGGGAAAGATTGAGGGCAGGAGGA
Organism: Antilocapra americana; assembly: GCA_007570785.1. Classification (NCBI taxonomy): domain Eukaryota; kingdom Metazoa; phylum Chordata; class Mammalia; order Artiodactyla; family Antilocapridae; genus Antilocapra; species Antilocapra americana. The sequence goes on along the minus strand of ML663566.1, from coordinate 22,432,368 downwards.
CAAGGGGATGACAGAGGATGAGATTGTTGGATGGCATCACCGACTCAATGGGCATGAGTTTGGGTGGACTCCGGGAGTTGGTGATGGACAGGGAGGTCTGGCATGCTGCTGTTCATGGGGTCACAAAGAGTCAGACATGACTGAATGACTGAACTGAATGTAACTGAATGTGTAATTATTACATTTATTATTCAAATTGACAGTCATCATTGATGTGATTATTTATTACTGTGTTGCCCCTTCCTACCCCAACAAATTTTTTGTATGCTCACTGAAGAATGGGAAGTTGAGTGACACTAGGTTATTCGTTCAATTAACGAATATTTGTTGAACCCTACTATGTTTTAGACATACTTCTATTTACTAGGAATTCAGCAGTGATCAAAAGCTAAAAAGCTTCATCTATAGAGCTTAATTCTGAGCTTTTGACAGTACTTCTCTATTTCCTTCTTCCCTTCCTTTCTTCCTTCCTTCCTCTATTTCTTAACTTTTTTCTTTTTTTTTCTCTTTTTTAAAAAATTATTTATACCATCATTAAATAAGTATTTACCAGGCACTGAGTAAGACACTAGCTTGAAAAATAGCACCATTAAGATAACAGGTAGTCTTTAAATACACATATAGAATATATTTCATTTTTTTATAGTCTAAAATATAATCTCTCTTCCACATCTGCCACCTCTTTATCTGGGGTCTAATGGAAATCCATATTATTAGTTTCTTCTAAACTTGTATATTTTGAAGCAGGAGTAGATGTTACCATGTGATTTGGGAGCCCACAATTTATTTCTGATGAATATGTATCTACACTCACACATATCTCTATTGATTTTTGACCAAAAATTATGGCTAGCATATTGTTATTTCTCATTTAGTTTCTTATTATTTTAAGATTATGATATTATTTTACTGAACTACCTATGTATCTGTTAATTTTTGTTTCTTTAGAAAGCTTAAAGACCCATTATTATTTTAATATTCTACTACTTTTCACAATGTGCTGTACTGTACAGATATAAAGATGTGTCTAATAAAATCTATACTGTCCTAGAATACAGCATCTTTCTTCCTTTCCATAATTCAGTGAACACTTTTGCTCCTTCTGTGTCCATTCCCTCTATGTACATCTAGCAGTTTATATTTTCATAAGCCAATAGAATGTTTTCCTCCATGTATTTACTCCTTTTGTCTGTAATGTCTCTAACCCATAGTTTCTCAACCTTGACAAACTGACATTTTAGAATAGTCAGTTCTTTTTATTGGATTGGAGAGTAGATGGGTCTGGTTTTAGGATAGTAGGACGGTTAGCAGCATCCTTGACCTCTTCCCAGTAAATGAGAGTTGAGAGTTACACACACAAACATTCACTCTTGGCATCAAATGTGTCTCCAGATGATGCCAAATATCTCTTGAAATGCTGGACTGCAAATCCAGCTAGCTGTGCATTATAGCTCTAGTACATACCGATCTGCCTAGGCCACAACTACATTTTTTTTTTTTTTTAAGATGCACCATAAGCAAAAGGAGAGGGGATGGCAGAGGTGGAAATGGATAGATAGTATCACCAGCTCAATGAGCATGAACTTGAGCAAACTCTGAAAGATACTTAAGGCAAGGGAGTGCTGCAGTCCATGGGGTCACAAAGAGTTAAATACCACTTAGCGACTGAATGACAACACAATAAGTAATTAAAGCCCTTCCTGGCCTGTCAATGGCAAATGAAGCCTCCAAATTTTGGACTTCCCATGTTAAATATTTTGCTTTCTCTTATTTATTTAACTATACCCTGTATTATATTACAAAGGAGCACGTATTTCCTTACTTACTTTTGCATCTCCAAACCTGTCAGCTAGTAAGTGTTCATTGCTCAAATTCATGAATGAGACAAATAAAAGAGAATGGACCTGATTTAAGGATGTAGCTTGATGAAAAATAAATAATCCTGTAAACAAATTATTATCCAAGTCCATGGGTTCACAACATACTATTAATAGATAACAAGTAAAATAAAACTGAAAACTTTAAAGTGCTCTACAAAAGAAAGCAATTATTACCTTGTACCTACCAATGTCCCTTTCCTGGATAGGAACAGCCCCTACCCTTTTCTCCCCCGCTGTAAAAAGTCAACCAGTTTCTATTGGTGTTATGTCAGAAGAAAAAGTTTCAGATCCCCAGTATTTACATCAAGTGTGGAAACTCTCCAAGAGTCTTAAAATGTGTGTGCCTTTCTGTGCGTGTGCACATGTGTGTATGCGTGCATGCACAATGAAGGGAAATGGTCACTATAAGTATAAAAAGGCCTGTTGCTCTTTAGTTAGGAAATTTTACTTAGGCTATGAGAATTTATCTGAACAGAAGAGTCTAGCTTAACTATACATTGCTGCTAATGACAAGTTTTTGTGATATAACTCTTATAGGAAATAATGTTTTTGTACTATATTCCCTTCAAGCATAAAAGACAAGTGTGAATCATCAAATGATGAAAACTATTCATAATTTCAAATGGTTTTATGCTCAAACTAATGTGGAAACCAAAGCTGTAATTATAAATAGCTTATAACTATTAAGACTCAGCTGTAATCCTATATATTTCCTGTAAAGTAGATAATAATTTTAAAATATTTTAAAATGTGTTGAGTATATATCTCTATAGAATTAGCTTTCAATTAATTTCAGTGTTTTTCTATTTTAAAAAAGCAACATTTTAGCAATAATTGACAAAGCTTTCCTCTCTCAAACAGAAAATCAAATGACTAAATTCTATTTCTAAACAGTATTATTTTATGAGAAAATTACTATTATTCCCTCACACTTTAAAAATTATAATAATTTTTGAACCTCAACTTTTTAAGGAAAGCTTCTATAATTGGCTGATGTTCAAAGGGTATAAAATGCATTCATTAAGATGTCAATTAAATATCAGAAATAATTTTAAAAGTGGAAAACAGAACAAGCAAGAATTTTCAAAAATGCAATTAGAAACAATGGCCTGAGTTGCTGCTCAAAAAAATGTCAAGCTGAATTCACAAAGACAGCAAGTGGTTTAAATGTTAAATTATGTATGAAACATTGTAAAGAATAAATAGGTATTTAACCTATGATGAATAAAACTATTTAGGATTTAAATTTTATTCCAGCAAATTTTATTAATTAGTCTTAAAATTTCCCTAATGATAATATTATGGAAACCATCAAAATGAGTGCTTGGCTCTGGCATTGTTTCTGAAAATTATCACTCACAGTCAAAAGCAAACAAAAATATTTTAAGAAAATTTGAAAAACTCAATATTCTTAATAGAAGACTCTTTGTGTACTTCTTATTTTACTTAGAATCAGAGATTGAATTTAACTACATTATACTAATTGTTTCATTCATTGAATGGTCATCAGGTCTTAGAGTTAATCAGAATATTTAGTTTCATGTATTCTGAAAATTGTTACTTTTTGGCATGAGCTTGCAACATAATCAGATGGGTGTCTATTGCATCTACAACTGCTTACAAAATTACAAATAAAGTTTATGTCTATAGGTTTCACTCTTTCTGAGAAAATAAATAAATAAACATGCAAAAGTAATCTTGAATTGTTAAGGGTCTTGAGGACATTTTGTGCAGTTTCCCATTTCAAATAAAAACATTTTTTCCAAAATTCTTAAACTCAGAGACAGCAAAGTCTCTGGGCATTTTTTTTTTTATATTACTGGGTAGGTTTTTAAATTATAATTTTATTGAGCATAGCTGATTTCGAATATTGTGTCAATTTGAGGTTACAGCAAAGTGTTTCAGATATGCATATAAATATATTCATTATTTTTAAGATTATTTTCTCATATAGGTTATCACAGAATATTGAGTCGAATTCTCATTGCTACACAATAGGTCCTTGCTGATTATCTTTCTAATACATAGCAGTATGTGTGTGTTCATCTCAAGTTCCTTATTTATCCCTTCCCCACAAGGTTTCCCTGTGGTAACTATGTTTGTTCTCAATATCTGTAAGTCTGTTTATGTTTTATAAATAAGTTCATTTGTATCTTTATTGCTTAATTAGACCCCACTTATGAGTGACATCATATGATATTTGTCTTTGTCTGACTTCACTTAGTCTTTGTCTGACTTCACTAGACTTCTCTAGTTCTACTTATGTGCTGCAATAATTCTTATACCATTCTTTTTATGGCTGAGTAATATTCCATTGCATATATGTACCATATTTTCTTTATCCATTCTTCTGATAATAGACATCTAGGTTGCCCCTATGTCTTGGCTATTATAAATAGTACTGCAATGAACATTGGGGTGCATGTATCCTTTCAGATTATGGCTTTCTCTGGATTATTCCTGAGTGGAATTGCTGTATCATATGGTAGGTTTATTTTCATTCTTTTAAAAGGAACCTCCAGGGATTTCTGTGTGTTGATTTTATATCCTGAAACTTTGCTATATTCACTGATTAGCTCTAGTAATTTTCTCGTAGAGTCTTTAGGGTTTTCAATATAGAGGATCATGTCATCTGCAAACAGAGAGAGTTTTACTTCTTCTTTTCCAATCTGTATTCCTTTGATTTCTTTATCTGCTCTGATTGCTGTGGCCAAAACTTCCAAAACTATGTTGAATAGTAGTGGTGAGAGTGGGCACCCTTGTCTTGTCCCTGATTTCAGGGGGAATGCTTCCAGTTTTTCACCATTGAGGATAATGTTTGCTGTGGGTTTGTCATATATAGCTTTTATTATGTTGAGGTATGTTCCTTCTATTCCTGCTTTTTGGAGGGTTTTTATCATAAATGGATGTTGAATTTTGTCAAAGGCTTTCTCTGCATCTATTGAGATAATCATGTGATTTTTATTTTTCAATTTGTTAATGTGGTGTATTACATTGATCGATTTATGAATATTGAAGAATCCTTGCATCCCTGGGATAAAGCCTACTTGATCATGATGTATGATCTTTTTGATGTGTTGTTGGATTCTATTTGCTAGAACTTTGTTAAGGATTTTTGCATCTAAGTTCATCAGTGATATTGGCCTGTAGTTTTCTTTTTTTGTGGCATCTTTGCTGGGTTTTGGAATTAGGGTGATGGAGGCCTCATAGAATGAGTTTGGAAGTTTACCTTCGTCTGCAATTTTCTCGAAGAGTTTGAGTAGAATAGGTGTTAGTTCTTCTCTAAATTTTTGGTAGAATTCAGCTGTGAAGCCATCTGGTCCTGGGCTTTTGTTTTTTGGAAGATTTCTGATTACGGTTTCAATTTCCGTGCTTGTGATGGGTCTATTAATATTATCTATCTCTTCCTGGTTTAGTCTTGGAAAGTTATACTTTTCTAGGAATTTGTCCATTTCATCCAAATTGTCCAGTTTATTTGCATATAGTTGCTGATAATAGTCTCTTATGATCCTTTGTATTTCTGTGTTTTCTGTTGTGATCTCTCCGTTTTCATTTCTAATTCTGTTGATTTGGTTCTTCTCCCTTTGTTTCTTGATGAGTCTGGCTAATGGTTTGTCAATTTTATTTATCTTCTCAAAGAACCAGCTTTTGGCTTGGTTGATTTTTGCTATGGTCACTTTTGATTCCTTTGCATTTATTTCTGCCCTGATCTTTAAGATTTCTTTCCTTCTACTAGACCTGGGCTTCTGCATCTCTTCCCTTTCTAGTTGCTTTAGGTGGAAAGTAAGGTCATTTATTTGATTTTTTTCTTGTTTCCTGAGGTGAGCTTGTATTGCTATGAACTTTCCCCTTAGCATTGCTTTCACAGTGTCCCATAGGTTTTGAGCTGTTGTGTTTTCATTTTCATTCGTTTCCATGCATAACTGAATTTCATTTTTAATTTCTTCTGCGATTTGTTGGTTATTCAGCAGTGTGTTGTTGAGCCTCCATATGTTGGAAGTTTTGAGAGGTTTTCTCCTGTAGTTGATATCTAATCTCACTGCATTGTGGTCAGAAAAGATGCTTGGGATGATTTCAATATTTTTGAATTTATCAAGGTACCCCAATGTTCATCGCTGCATTGTTTACAATAGCTAAGACATGGAAACAACCTAGATGCCCATCAACTGATGAATGGATAAGAAAGCTGTGGTACATATACACAATGGAATATTACTCAGCATTAAAAAAAAATTCATTTGAAGCAATTCTACTCAGATGGACGAAACTGGAGCCCATTATCCAGAGTGAAGTAAGCCAGAAGCAAAAACAACAATACAGTATATTAACACATATATATGGAATTTAGAAAGACAGTAATGAGAACCCAACATGGGAGACAACAAAAGGAACGCAGATGTATAGAACAGACTCGTGGGCTTTGTGGATGAGGGTAAGGGTGGAATGTTATGGGAGAAGGGCATTGAAGCATGTTAATTGTCATGTGTCTAATCAATCGCCAGCCCAGGATTGATGCTCGGGACTGGTGTAGCGAGATTTCCCGAGGGGGAGGAAGGAGGGAGGGGGGTTCCGGAGGGGAAGCATATGTAAACCCATGGTGATATCATGACATTGTATGGCAAAAACAAGTTAAAAAAAAAAATAAATAAATAAATAAAAAAATAAAAGGAACCTCCATATTGTTATCCATAGTGGTTGCACCAATTTCCTCTCCATCTAATGGTGTAGGAGGGTTCCCTTTTCTCCATGCCCTCTCCAGCTTTTATTGTTTGCAGATATAAAAGGTTTTGTTTTGACTGGAAAATAATCATTTTACAATATTATGCTGGTTTCTGTTTGGTGATGGCTTTCTCATCAGTGTGAGATAACGCCTCATTGTAGTTTTGGTTTTCATTTCTCTGAGAATTAGCAATGTCGAGTTCCTTTTTCATGTGATTTTTTTTGGCCATCTCATTATTGGATAATTTTAAATGTTAGAAAAAACACCTTTGTTTAAAATAATCTTTCATATGTCTTGTATTCACTGATTTTGGATCTTTCATGTAGAACAATGTAGATAATCCTAAAATTACTAGTTTTAACCTTAATTCCAAATAACAATTGTAACTAATTTTGGAATTAATTAATCTTTTCCTTTTGCCTTAGATTATGTTTTTTAGAATATTGTAACAAGAACACCATGTCATGCAGTGCGGCAAAAGACCCGCAAAATCTATCTGTGCGGTGTTATTGTGGCTCCTTTTGCCTCAGCCTGGTTTTTCTTATGTACAATTCATAGGTATTAGCACCTTTTACTCTCAAGTGTCGAAGATTTGTCTAAATCAGTTTTTAAAAATAAAATAACACTGACAATTTCAAGTTACTCCATTTGCTTCATGTAACATCTAGAGACACTATGATTCCTGTGCAGAAAATGTTGAGTCTTTTAACTTTCCTCTTCAAAAATCTTGGCATTTTAGGATAACAGATCAGAGATTTCCATTACCTCTGACTTGAACATACTTCAGCAGTGTATAATTAACACAAAAGAAATTCTAGAATGCAAATTAAGAGTCATGCACATGGGGAATGTTTTCCTTAACCCATGTTTATTTCCAATTTTGTAAGTTGAGTATTTCGGGGTATGTGTTCACATGTGTTAGTCTAATCTTTACTAGCTATGTGGAATTTCAGTATTTATCAGCTTTCACCAAATGTATTTTCTTATCTAAGAAATGGAGACATCAGTTCTTCAGGACACACTAAAACTTAAGTGGATGCAGAGATTAATAGGATTCGTTAGAAGGTAACATGCAAAGTTTTAGAAAGTTCTTTATATTTAAAAAATAGATGTTAAAAGAGATATGAGAATGGTATATACACTCTTCAGCATGCTGTTTTCTAAGGGTCTACAAGAAAATGTCATTAGCCAATTTCCCAAAGCCCTCGAAACTCATTTGGAAAACTTTGAACTTCTTGTGGTGATCCACAAACACATTATCCATGTACTTCCCTGCTGATATTTCCTTGCTCCTTTCATTTTCCTAAGACACACTCAGATGCGGAGATGGTCACTGTGAAACTGGGACAAAGTCTACCCAGAGTAGATCCAGTTGCCGTATGTTCTAAGCAGGCCCTACCCACAACTTCTGGATATGAGGATCCTTTAAGCAGGAGAATATCTTCTCCAGATATTCGCAAACATCAAACCAAATGTAGACATGCTATTTTAACCTTCTGCTACTTACTCAGAGAGCTGATCTGCATATTCCTTGGTAGTCAACACACTCAAACACAATCCCTGAAGCATTAAACACATAAAGGACACAGAGAAGGGCTCTCCCAGGCCCACCATCTGCAATGTATCCTTCATTTCTCTGTCCACAGATATTGCTCATGTGTATACTCCTGAGTTCACACTGCTTATTCCTTTAGTTAGAGTACATGTTTCTCAAAAATACGCAATCTTTTAGTAACATTTTCCTTAATGATATGGGATATTGAGAGTAAAATTGTCAAAAGTATGTCCTAATTTTGTTCACTTTAAGGGATAAAATAGAAAGAGGTAGCTTCTAATTCTGTGTGACAACATCTGACAAAGTCATCATAACTTCCAAGAGGCTCTGATGCCTCCTAGCAATGAAGATGTTTATTCTTAAGATGATTTTATAAGGTAATCTGACTCTTTAACTCAATTTTCATGGGAAAGTAATTTTAAAAAATCAACTATAGTTTAATAGCAGCAGCTAAAGTAAATTTATTGATTTATTAATGTAACTGGATGTTCAAAAGAACGATCCGGCTTCAAAGAGCAAAGTACATCTTCAAGGATCTGTGATATTCTCTCTCCTCCTCGCTATTTTCTCTGGTTTCTTCTGTGATAGTTTTATTCTTAAGCAAGCCCTCTCGCTACAGTGACCACCTACAGATATAAATTTATGGTTTTATTCCATCTAGTAGTCAGAGATAAAAGAAACATCTCTTTTTTGATACTTTGAGGAAACGTCCTGGGTGTGTACTTTGTTCAGCTCACCTGAGTTATGTGTTCATAGCTGAGATTTACATCTTAATTGCTTTTAAGTAATAGAGATAAATAAGGATAATAATATGCAGAAAGATTATAATCATGATACTAAAGATGGTGATGATATTTGCCATTTGTGTGCATCTTTTATTTTTTTCAGAGGTTTTAAATATACATACTTTATTTGAGCCTAAAACATCACTACTGATACATTAGTATTATGACTTCAGCAAGGATAACAAAACTCTTAAAGAGAAGCTATGTAATTTGTCTCTGGTCATATAATTGATTCATGGGACAGTCCAGATTGAAATGTTGCTTTCTTAATGGTGGTTGAGCTGGGGAGAGAACACTACTTAGTGTGAAGCCCGAGTTAGTCGCAGTTGCTATAATTTGCATTTAATGGTGTTATTTTGAAGTTTGTGCACATTTGATTTTGTTATTGAGTAGGAATTTTGAAAAATTTAGGAATATGTGGATCAGAAGACTTTGAACAAGTGGATTACTACCCCTTGCTTCAAGGTGAGTACCCCACCTAGTTTGACTGCAATTTTTAGTAATTAGACTTAAGAAATTAGTATGTTAGATGAATATGACATAAAAACACCTTTAATTTTCCAATAAAAGATTCATGATCCTTTTCTTTTATGTATTTATTGATAGATAGATTGATTTTTTATTTGCTTTTCCAGTTGGATAGAATAGTATGGCTATTCCTAGATAACTAGCTTGTTTTGAGACAAAGAGAAGGAAAAACACAGGATGTGCAAAAATATTTATACAGAATTAATTACCAAAGAATAAAGAATGCCTAAAAATAATAAGAAACCATACAATCTTATGATAAATACATATAAATCAGGAGTGAAAAAGATGAACAAAGAATAAGAAATAGAAACATAAGATGGCCAATAAATATGCAATTTCACCTAAATTAAATAGCATTTAAGGAATTGAAAGACAAAACTTTAGGAAATATCATATAAATTTTTCAGCTTCACAATTTTTTTTTTAAATTTGTGAAAATGCGAAGAGATGGTAAGAGAAGGTGGAGGAAAGTTTTTCAAAAGGAAAATTGTAAAATATACTATAAAATAAAAGTCAAATATAATAAAACAATCAAATAAATAAACAAGGCTACATATTAACATTACTGAGTCTCAAAAAGTATAATGATGAGGGAAATAGGAACATATGGAAACATACAAAGCTTTAAAGCATACAAAATAATAACAAGTATTATTTACAAATGCTTGCATGGTAAAGTACATAGTATCAAAAGAAGTGATTAATATCAAACTTAGGGAAGTAGTTATATTAATATGTAAAGATACTGACAAGTCACAGCAAGATCCTCTATGACACACCTCCAAGAGTAATGAAAATAAAAACAAAATAAACAGGACCTAATTAAACTTAAAAGCTTTTGCACAACAAAGGAAATTATAAGCAAGGTGAAAAGGCAGTCTTCAGAATGGGAGAAAATAATAGCAAATGAAAATACTGACAAAGAATTAATCTCCAAAATATACAAGCAGCTCGAGCAGCTCAATACCAGAAAAATAAACAACTGAATCAAAAAGTGGGAAAAAGAAGAAAACAGACATTTCTCCAAAGAAGACATACAGATGTCTAATAAACATATGAAAAGATGCTCATCATCGCTCATTATTAGAGAAATGCAAATCAAAACCACAATGAAGAATCATCTCACGCTTGTCAGAATTGCCATCATCAAAAAGTCTACAAACAATAAATGCTGGAGAGGGTATTGGGAAACGGGAACTTTCTTATATTGTTGGTGGGAGTGCAAACTGGTACTACCACTATGGAGAACAGTGAGAGAACTGGGAACAGAACTGCCATATGACCCAGCAATCCCACTGCTGGGCATGCACACCAAAGAAACCAGAATTTAAAGAGACACATGTACCCCAGTGTTAATTGTAGCACTGTTTACAATAGCTAAAACATGGAAGCAACCTAGATGTCCGTTAGCCGAGGAATGAATAAGGAAGTTGTGGTACATATACACAATGGAATATTACTCAGATACAAAAAGGGACACATTTGAGTAAGTTCTAATGAAGTGGATGAAACTGGAGCCTATTATACAGAGTGAAGTAATTCTGAAAGAGAAACACAAATGCTGTATATTAACACATATATATGAAATTTAGAAAGATGGTAACAACAATCCTATATGCAAGGCAGCAAAAGAGACACAGATTTAAAGAACAGACTTTTGGACTCTGTGGGAGAAGGTGAGGGTGGGATGAATTGACAGAATAGCATTGAAACATGTATATTACCATATATAAAAAGATGATCAATACAAGCTCGAGGCATGAAGCAGGGCACTCAGAGTCGGTGCTCTAGGACAACCCAGAGGGATGGGGTGGGGAGGGAAGTGCAAGGGGTGTTTGGGATGGGGGGACACGTGTACATCAGTGGCTAATTCATGTTGATGTATGGCAAAACCATCACAATATTTTAAAGTAATTATCCCCCAATTAAAATACTTTTTAATTAATTTCAAAAGTATTTCACAGAAAGATGAATGTAATTGACTTGAGCTAAGTAAAACTTCTTATTAAATTTTTCATGTTTTTGAAGGATTAGAAGCAAATAGTAAAAAGTTACATGTTTACAAATAAAAATAAAAGCTGGACATCATATATATATATATATATATATATATATATATATAGTTCTGTATATTGAAACATTTCACTATAGAGAAAACACTAGATATCAATTTGTAGGTGAAGATTTAAAATCACCACTTGACTGCATAATATATAACAGGTTTAATCATTTTAGTGTGACATGATGTGGAGAATCCTAGTGACAGAGGAGCCTGGTGGGCTGCCGTCTATGGGGTCGCACAGAGTTGGACATGACTGAAACAACTTAGCAGCAGCAACAGATGTGGTAATCAGAGCAGAGTAGACTTGTTCTGCACCCAAAGATAATCCTGTTCCTCCCTTGGGAAATTAAGATCCCTTGACTTTGGCTGATAGAGACTTGGTACTCAGAGCTATCCGAGGAGAAGTTCTTGACTTTAACAGCTGTCCTCTAGCACTGGTCATGCTGCTCCAGATAATAGATCCTGAAATCAGACTACCTGGGTTAGAAACCTGAGTCTTCCTTTTCTCAGCTGTCTATTCAGTTACTTTGCAGCTTTAAGGCCCACCATACATAGTTGCAAAATGCTAACAGTGACCAAAGTGTCTTTCTTTCTTGAATAAACTCTTGGTCAACCTCCACCCATAACTTTCACTTTGTTTCCAGTTTTATTCAAGAATTCACTCACTCTCAAGATCAGAGAAAGATTAACTAATTCCCAGCTCCTGGTAGGGAAACTAGTTATTCTAAGACAACGTATGGTATTACTGTAAGCCCTGTTATTCATCCATAAGTGAGCCTGTGGTCTAAGCAGACCAAATCATATTGAAGGAAAGCTTTATACTTAGGCTGATCTTTGAGCAAGGAGGGAGTTAGGGGAGCAGATCATCTGAACAGCAGAAAATCAACATGTAACTTACAATCAGTCCTCCACATATTGTAGTTCTTACGTATCTGTTCTGTATCTGCAGATTCAATCAACCATGGACTGACTTGTATTGTGGTATTTAATATTGAAAAAAAATCCATGTGTGAGTGTACCTGTGCATTTCAAACACATGTTCAAGTGTCAACCACATATACTTGACTCCCTCATTTTCTTTCTATAAGAAGTCATTTGTCTTCAATTTCTATTGGTGATCACCTTGTACCACGAATGAAACTATATTGAAGTAAGATGAGGGGTTAACAAAACAGTGCAGAAGGGCAAAAAGACAGTGAGTTTTTGATGATATAAGTCCAAACATAACTGCATCCAAAGTCTACCTTATCTCTGAAATTCCAATTATAGTGAGATATTAAATTTCTTTAATATTTAAACCAATTTGACTTCATGTTTTCTGTTACTTGCAGAATAACACAATAACTGATATACTATCTCATATATTGAACTGAAAAAATAAATGAGGAAAAAATTATAATGCACCTAGCAATGTACTCAGCACATGGCTATTTTTAGCTAGGATAGGTTGGCCCTTTTGTCTCTTTGTCAATATGTGTCTTGTGCATTTTAGGTATGCAGCTTCTACTAATTAGCTTATTCTTCATATAACCTTTGTCTTCTTCCTCAGTTTTAACTATAAGTATACATAAGTTTTATTAACAATGTTATTGACATACCGTTACTTTGTATTTTGCAAATTCAGTGACAAAAATAGCCATAGACACAAAGTATTCAATATATATTTTATATGAATAAACTTACTCTCCTTAATCCTTGCTTAACAGTAATTCTTATGGTATTTATCCATCTAGCTTACTAAGCCTCTTCCATGGAAATGTTCTATTTATACATATTAATAGTATCCTACATAATAAATTTTTAAAAAAGGGTCATTAATTGTATATTTACAGATCTAAAAGCTTTCACAGCTAATTTTTAACATCCAAACTTTGAATCTTTGTACAAGTTAGTTCTTTAATTCTGATATACACTAAAATTTATCCTCAGAAGCCATAGCTTAATGAGAGGTTATTTTACCATTGTTAAGTTTTCTTCCCTAATTTGAGATCAAATGTAAACAGGACAATTAGGGACTAGAAATGCCTAAGGAAGAAAAATGTCTTTAAAAAAAAAGAAAAGCAAAACTTTAAATATAAGCAATATTTGGAATAATTAATAACAATGCATTCACTGTATCAGCTATTAATGTCACTTCCTAGGAGTTACAAGCTATCATTTAGAGAAGAAAAAAATATGGTATATGGATCTAAAATAAAGTATTGAAAATACTATTTTAATGATTGTAAGCACAAAAACACTTAGCATGTTCACTCAAACACAAATGTTTAATCCCCCTGAATTCTTTAAATCTCTGATCTCCTTTGGGAATGAAATAACTTCAGGGCTCAATTTGTACTGGTAGCTTAATGATTAAAGATGAAAAAGTCTTTGCCTATGCATCTGATTTTTATATGCCTTGTTTTACTGCAAATCCTATTAAAATAAACTCTGCTTTTAGTTGCTGTGAGTAATTGGATCCAGCACTTCACAGTTTAAAAATGTTGGCTTCCAATTTTAATCTTTGTTACTAAAAGGATGACACTAGAAATCAAGAGTGTTTTAAGTACTCTCAAAGATACAATTGTTGAAATAAAGTGTAGAAATAGTCCACTCAGTTTGTAAATTATGTCTGGCTATGTGTAAGGGAGGTCTCAAAACCATTTGTAATAGTACTTTTTTGTTTGGTATAAATAAAATGGATGTTGCACTTTTTCTATTTAATTTTCTGTTAATAAAGTAACAAGATATTTTTAAAGCACCCAATAAGAAATCAAGTGCTGATCTTTGTGCTGTTTGTTTCATATCCTAACAAATAACTCAATTCAAACATAGGTCTGTATGGTTTGTGTATGTGAGTCCTTGTGTGAAAGAAAGCCTTTTTCTGATTTTACTTATGGTGTACATCGGGATTTGATATTTACAATGATTTTTTTCTTTTGCCAGAGTCTTGGTGAAGATGATCAAAATCTTTGTTTAAAATGATTTAACATATGCTTTGTCAGGAGAAATGTGAGCTGGCTCCTGTGTTCCAAACTGTAAGAGATACACAGGTAGTTCTGATAGCAGATTTTAGTTCCTTCCAAAAGAGAGCAAGGGCCAGCCCCAGTGTAAGCAGGACAATTCTTTACATTCTCTCTGGTTTGCTATCTCTTCTGAAAGTTCACATTGCCCTTGTCCCCTTTAGTCTAGTCTAATTATTTCTTCCCACCTTACCTTTCTAATTATAACTTTGTTTTTATTGTTTCTCTCATTTATAGAAGTTTGTAAGTAGTGAATCTCTCACAATTTCTCCTTGTTTTTAAGAACAGGACATCATCTTTTAAAAATGTTACTTATTATACGTAACTCAAGCAGTATAGCAAAGTACCAAGAAGAAAATACACTCTGATTCCACCAAACAGAGGTAAGCACTATTAAATTTTTTAATCATCATTAAATATTTAAACCATTTTAAAATTAACACATATCATGAGACAGATATGTCTTAATGCCTACTAAATTGGTGGATGGATGAATAAAATAGTTTAGTAGTTCTTAAAGTTCAGTCTGCAATGCCCTGGGAATCTTCAGGAATCATTTCAGGGAATAAAAAATGCTAAACTATTTTTATTATAACATTGAGACAATACCTGCCTTTTTAACTGAATGGTTTTTGCACTGATGATGCTAAAGCTGGGTTCTGTATAGGCAGTTTCATCAAATAGCATTTAGAGTCACTGATTCTTCATCACAATGTAGTTAAAAACAAATCCAGCTTCACTTCAAAATATTCTTGAAAGGGGAGCAGATTTAATGTCTTGGTTACCTTGAAGTAAAGCTTTTGTGTGCTGATTTGTGCTTCACACTACACCAGCTCCACTTTCCATGAAACATTCTCTTACCTTGAAGAATGACTGACAGGCAAAATATGTTGAAGTCTGCCACTGTGAACTTAACTATATCCTGGTCCTTATAGATAAAGCTGATTAGAAGGAAGGCAAAATTAATGTAATTTATTCCTATTTTTGTGTATGCAGGTGTTAATATTAAGACCTATATAACTCTACAAATTCAATATTTCCCAAATGACCAACATGTGGTGTTACAAAATTTTGCATGGCTAAAGAATTACTCAATGTACAAGATAGATCAATGGATTTTAATGTGATAGATTATGAAAAATTCATTGATATGATTTCACATTGCAACTAGTTTTGTAAGAAACTTCCTTTTGTTGAGTTTTATTGTAATAGTAGATGTAATTATTTTCCTCATTTTTCCAACTATCTATATGAGACTGGATTTACTTTATATATTAATACTTCAGATACAAAGTTTGCAACAAATTGAGTGTGGAAGGTTTTTTTTTTTTTTTAATCATACCTTCTGGAGAACTGTAAGACTATAAGAAAAAGCCACTCTTCCTGCTAAATATTTTTTGTTTGTAAACCATAGCTATTTTTTATAAAAGTTTGTCAATATTGGAGTTTTAATTTTACATAAGCTAAATAGATTACATAGATTAAAAATAAAAATATATTTTTAAATGCTCAGGTTTGATAAATATCTGTAGATAAAAATCACATGAACAAAAGTTTTCTGATGTCATTAATTATTTTTTAATGGAAAGAGTTCCTGAGAACAAAATGTTTGAGAACCATTGAAATAAGTAGGTATGCTAACATGGTTCAAAAATAAGCAAAGACACAAGGAATGAAAGAAAGAGAAAAGGAGAAGGAAGGAAGGAAGAAATGAAAAGAAAAGAGAAGGAAAAAGTAATAACAGAAAGAGGGTAAATTTTTGTATAGTATATTTTAAGAAAATATTTAAGTGTAATGTTTTTCCTTTATATCAAGTTAAAAAGGCTAAATTAAATTGAATAAATTCTCCCAATTAAAAAAGGTTTCTGTATCTAAGAAACATTCTCTAAAATTTACAAGGATTGGAAAAGAATTTGCAAAAAATGTTCAGAAGTTGAAGTTTTTTGAAAATTACATCAATTTTAGATAATATTGATTAGTTTCTATTAGGAAAGAAGAGAATATTAGAACTTTTCATGTCTTCCACTGACTGGGCCACCAATTTTTTGGTTACTTATGATTTTATTATTTACTGAAAAGGTCTAAATATTCTCAAGTGTCCTGAAACCACAGGTCTCCACATTGCAGGCAGATTCTTTACTGTCTGAGCCACCAAGGAAGCTCTTTTTCTCATTATCAGAACATTATTTCAAGTAGCATTCAAAATAATACTTAATTACTCTGACTAAACCAGTAGTTTATGTGCTTTTCCCTTGCCTCGGCGGGATTACTGTTTCATGCTATAAATTTGTTTGTTTTACACTGCAGCTAAAATTTCTCCTATTTGAATTTTTTAAAAGTTTTGTTTCTGTTCAGTTCTCCAAACTTTATGTTGAGTTATCTCTATTTATGCCTCATACCTATATTGTCTCCTTAATTATCTTAATTTTTCAAAAATATTCATAGATATTCTATTATCACAAAATTTTATGTCAGTAATTTGTAGTTCCTCTAAATTTTTCCAAAGTATATATTAATTTTGTTATCATGATATCAATTTCCTCTTGTTTATTTTGCTTCACAATCTTCCATTTTATTCTAGTTTTTTTAGGTTTGTTTATAATGTGGTTTTTGAGTTCTTATTATATTGAACTATTCTTGTAAATATTCTTGTAATATTTTTTTTGTGGACAATTTTTAAAGTCTTTATTGAGTTAGTCATAATATTGTTTCTGTTGCTTTGTTCTGGTTTTTTTGGCCATGAGGCATATGGGAACTTAGCTCCCCAGCCTGGGATCAAAGCTACATTAGAAGGCAAATTATTTTCTTATTTTAATTTATTTGTTTTTAGTTGGAGGATAATAGATTTACAATGTTGTGTTGGTTTCTGCCATGCAGCAACATGAATCAGTCACAGGTATACATATGTCCCCTCTCTTGAACCTCCCACCCACCTCCCACTCCATCCCACTCCTTTAGGTTGTCACATAGCACCAGGTCTAGCTCCCTGCATCATACAGCATATTCCCACTGGCTATCTATTTTACATAAGGCAATGCTTATGTTTCAGTGCTACTCTCTCAGTTCGTCTTATCTTCTTCCTCCACTTGTCCACAAGTCTGTTCTCTACTGCTGCCATGCAAATAGGTTCATCAGTACCATTTTTCTAGTTTCCATATATGTACATTAATATACAATATTTATTTTTCTCTTTCTGGCTTACTTCACAACTGATTCAAATTTGTTCCATTTAAAGGCTGAGTAATAGTCCATTGTATATACATATACCACAACTTCATCTATTCATCTGTTAGTGGCCATCTAAGTTGCTTCTATGTCCTTGCTATTGTAAATAGTTCTGCAATGAGCATTGGGGTACATGTGTCTTTTAGAACTGAGATTTTCCCAGGGCATATGCCCAGTAGTGGGATTGCCAGGTCATATGGTACTTTTATTCATAGTTTTTAAAAAAAAATCTCCATATTTTTCCCCATAGTGGCTGTATGAATGCACATTACTGTCAAGAGTGCAGAAGGGTTCCTTTTTCTTAACACATTCCAACATTTATTATTTGTAAATTTTTTAAGGATGGCCTTTCTAATTAGTGTGACGTGATGTCAAAAATTGTGCAGAAGACCTAAACAGACATTTCTCCAAGGAAGACAAATTCTTAATCATTGGACCACCAAGGAAGTTCCATTCTTGCTACTTTAGCTTTGTCTTTTCTTTCCTTGATTCATATAATTGTCATGTGATAACTTGCATATGGCTTGCGCTTAAACTGAAAAGATAAATTAATTAGAATCTGTGTGGTTCCCCTTACATCTTTCTGAGATAAATTTCTCTACCTGTGCCCCTTTTCTACAGCCTGAATTGAAACTTTCTTGGAGGCCAAGGTTCTTCCTTTTCTGATAGAGTGTTAAATGTCTAGCATGGCGTGTTCTTCTGATAAGGACTGCATTTCATATTTATAAGATATAAGATACAATTTGATAGAATTACAATTTTTTTTCACTTCATTGTGACCCTCTGTAGTCTATGCTTCCATTAGTTAGTAAATTTAGGTTGTTACATCACGTGTTTTATCAGTCTCTTCTTCCACCTGCCCCAAGTTATAGAACGAAAAGGATAATGAATCTTGATGGTTCATCACTTTCCAATTTAGGGGTGTTAATGAAAGCTTTCAGGATTTTGATGACTGTTTAGTCTCTGTTCTGGAGGGTACAGTTTGAATTGGGAATTGAGCCTTGTCTTTGGGAACTAGAATCTTCTGTTTTCTTTTGTGGTTACGTTTCAAATAGTCATGCTGTGAGTTTTTAAGTTTTATGGCAGTGACATTGTTACAAAAGGAATTTCTCTGGGAAGAAAGCAAAGGAGGGAACAATAGAAATAAGGAAATAATATAAAAAAGAATTGATATAGTTGATTCCATAGGAGAAATATATGGAATAAAGATACCAAAACCAAAAATAATACTATACAGACAGACACACACACAATTATAGCATGGCCTTCTCTGGTGGCTCAGATGATAAAAAATCCACCTGCAATGCAAGAGACCTGGATTTGATTCCTGTGTTGGGAAGATTCCCTGGAGAAAAGAATGGTACCCACTCTAATAATTTTGCCTGGAGAATCCCTATGGACAGAGGAACCTGGCAGGTTACAGTCTATAGGTTCACAGAATAGGACATCACTGGAGCAACTGAGCACACATATACATAACAATAACACAGGATGTAACTATTTTATGTAAAAAAAGAAATCACTGTGGGTTTTATGCATACACACACAATGACATGGACAATCAGGAAATTCTCTATATAATGCTAGCCTTTGGGCCTACAATGCTAAGGTTTATTTACCAATAATAGATTCATGATATATTTAATACATTTTTAATTCATTTTGTTGAGTGCTGACAGCTTTTCAAGATCTAAGAAAAGGTTTGGATGGAAAAGTATATGGGTTACTTTCCTAAAGTTGAAATCCTGTTCAGTGTTTAAAATATAAACTGGCTTTTGAAGTAATGAAATTGTTCTGAACAGATTTAATACACTTGTTCTTTTAATGTGATAAGGGCATTATATATTTTGTGAAATAAATGCAGAATAAGTTTTAAAATAAATATACATGGTCCATTTACAATTCTCCAGTGAAATACATGGGTGTTTCATGACACGTTTCACTGACAAAAAATAATCACATAAATCTTCTACACACAGCTGCAATTTAGTGAAATATGCAGTTTTCTGTTTTCTATTACTGTATACAGTATAAATTCTTCTACTGGAAGACAGATTGTGACAAATTTGCAAGCAGCATCTGTATTCATACATTTGAAACATTAATTTATCCAGCAATAAAAACTTTGATTTCCCAAAAGGAGAGTCATGTCTGAGAACTAATGCCTATTTTTGAGACTTAACTCAGTTTTCAATGTTAGTCATTTTCTCATGAGTTACGTGCTCCCGTGGAAAAATATACAACTTAACAGCAAGCACAGAGAGTTAAAAGGGTCACACAAAACATAAATCTGTATGCCTAGTTTATGTTTGTATATAATTCATATAAATAAATTTTTGACTACCTATAGTTTCCCTTGTAGAAAATGCTTTTGTTAGCAATGATATCAAAGGAATAACAAGGAAAACTCTATAATATATACACTAAATTAAATGCTTACATACCACATATTTTGAAATGATAAGTATGGCCTTGTGCATAATAGTGAAACCTTTTGAAAGTGGAGTAAAGCCTGTGTTGTCAGCTAGTTGTATGGTTTATTTCTAGATATAGTAGTTTCAAAAGAGCTATATAAAAATCAAGCAAAATAGACTTCTGTAAATGTAATCCTAACTATTTAAGGTGCTCTGTAAAAAACATTACTTGGAAACTTATCTATCATTCAACAAGAACCACTTTCAAACTCCCAGATTTATGAATAATGCCACAGCATATAATTTCAGCAATAAAGAAAGTAGTTCATTTAGTCAATTTCTGTTTATTTTGCTTTGTTTGCTGTTTTTGTTTCTTCTTTCTCAGTATCAGTTATTTACATAGTCCATTCCTAAGATCTCCTTTGATTTCTTATCAATTTCTTTCACTGAATAACTGATTTATAAAGACATGAGACATTTGATTAGGTTATTTACAGCAATTTGAAAGATATTTCCCAACATAATTTTATCAGGAAACAACCAATCTCACCAAAACCTAAGTGAACCAGCCTCTTAGTTCCCCACAATGTAACATACAAAGGCCAACTTTATCTTGATTTTTTCCTTGTTTTACTGTGATCTTACAAGCATTGATCAAATCATATTTAAACACATGCAAAATATATATTTTTAAATGACATACTATAAGGTTTTAAAATTCAAACAGCTTTCTCAGCTATTTGAATAGTGACAATCTAAAATCTGCATCCATGCTGTTTTTTTAATTAAAATTTTACCCAAAGGAAAACAGTATTTAACAGTTTGTGAGCTTCTTCTCTCTAGAAATTGTGTAGTGAATTGTTTGCTCATACCATAAGGTGCTCCAGTGTCTTGGGCTTTTGCTTTACTGTCGGATCTTCTTCTTTTTTTTTTCCACTGCTCTTACACTTTTGACTTAATTTAATTGACATAGGCAACAGCATTCACATTGTTCCCTGATTGATTATCTGAACAGGTAGTGAAAACAAGGCAAGCCACAATGCTGGCTGGGACAATCATTCTAGTCACACTAAGTTGGTAGAGAGGGAGTCTTACTCAGAGAGAGAACCTGAAGAAACTCTACTTTGCAGGAAGGAAGTGACCCTGGAGAATTCTTTAAACTGCATGTTTACGCATTTCTATTTTTAATTAATTTCTTCTTTCAGCTCAATATGGTTTCACACATCATTGTCTCAGGACTGCTGTAGGAATAGAAGCATTTGCTCCACTGTTGGCACATGTGTTAGAGGTGTCTGACTCTCACCTTCTACACTGATGGAGAATGTAACATTAGCATCTCATTTTAAGGACTTATCACTCATTTCTCTTGATTAATTTCTACTTACACTAAAAATCAAGGAATCAGGAGGTGTTTGCACTGGTTTACTTTTGGTTTCCTTTTCTTTCTTTCTTTAATGCTTTTTTTCATCTTAGCATTTAATGGATTTGAGGTAAAATATTGTCCTTACTCTTTATAACTTCTGTTAAAAAAAAAAAAGGATGGAAAGCCTGAGAAATCCAGACAAGGGGCTTTATAGGGACAGAAGAGAAATTAGCGGTTGCAAGCAGAGAATGGGGAGTGGCCACTAATGATGATGGAACTCTGAGTGGAGACAAGATATTCTATAGTTAAATAGTGGTGATTATTGCACAACCTAATGAATAGAAATGAAACCATTTAGTTGAATAGTTAAAAGAGTAACTTTTATGTGAATTTTATTTCAATAAATTGTTATTTTAAAAAACAACTGCAAAAATTAACTGAATCTTGATAGAAAATTCAATTTAAATTCACTCTGTGAAATAAATTTATTGCAATGTGGACACTCACTTTCCTTCCAGCTGTGTACCATAGTGCTATTTAGATAGTTTACTACATGGTGGTTAAGAGAAAAATATCTCCTTCACTGAAGATTCTGGAAAAATCCCGATTGCATCATCTCCTTACATAGCCTGTTATCATTTACTATCCAGAGCTTAGGGATCTGTCTCATAACACATCAAAAGAAGCAGTGGGTCTGTGGATGTACTCTTTTTTCTGGCCAGCTATTGAGCCTATTGAGAAGTATAACCAACTTCTGATGCAGCACAGCTAAGGCATAGGTTATTCACATCTTCTGGGCTATTTTCCTCTCAAACCAATGAATTCTAGTGTTGCCAGTTCTAAATGCACAGTAAAATCAATTTCTTGGGACACCACCCATACATGACCATTGTGAAAGTCTATCTACATTATGTGATTTAAAAATCCCTTGCTTTAAAATATTCAAAATTTCCTATAACCTCCTTATAATACAATTTTTATTACTAGAATTTAATTTTTAATTTGAAAGTCTATAAAAGTACAAACGTTCTTTCCCTGGTGCCAATATCTCTTAAGTCTTCCTATTGGCTTCTCCAGTAGTCCAGCAGTTGACTCATTGGAAAAGACCCTAATGCTGGGAAGGATTGGGGGCAGGAGAAGAAGAGGACAACAGAGGATGAGGTGGCTGGATGGCATCACCGACTCGATGGACATGGGTTTGGGTGGACTCTGGGAGTTGGTGATGGACAGGGAGGCCTGGCGTGCTGCAATTCATGGGGTCGTAAAGAATCGGACATGACTGAGCAACTGAACTGAACAAAACTGAAAGAAATCCAGCTGCAATGCAGGAGATGCAGAAGAAGAGGGTTCAATACCTGCATCAGGAAGATGCCCTGAATAGAAAATGGTAACCCAATTCATTATTCTTGCTTGGAAAATTCCATGAATAGAGGAGCTTAGAGGGCCACTTACAGTCATTCAGTCAGACAGGACTAACCATGTACACTCATTGACATAACAAAACCCAACTCATTGTTTCTCTCATCTTGCTATGCTTAATTGCTGTCTTTTTTATGTTATTAAAATATTTCTCATATATATGGAAATATTTTTATTATCCATATTAGCATTTTCACACTTATATTTACTAATGCTCACTGTCATTAAAGAATAATTTAGTTGACTTCTCTACATGCAGTCTTCTGTTCATCATTCATCTGCTCATTCATCATTCCGCTTCTGTAATAATCCAATCATGAAAACACAAAGACTATTATATTGCTTACTTGTATTGAATTCAAATTCCTCTTTCAGATTTTATAACCCTAAAGCCAAGATCTAATCAGTTCAGTTCAGTCACTCAGTCATGTCCGACTCTTCGCGACCCCATGAATTGCAGCACGTCAGGCCTCTCTGTCCATCATCAACTCCCAGAGTCCACCCAAACCTATGTCCATCGAGTCGGTGATGCCATCCAGCCATCTCATCCTCTGTCGTCCCCTTCTTCTCCTGCCCCTAATCCTTCCCAGCATCAGGGCCTTTTCCAATGAGTCAACTCTTCACATGAGGTGGCCAAAGTATTGGAGTTTCAACTTCAACATCAATCCTTCCAATGAACACCCCGGACTGATCTCCTTTGCAATTGACTGGTTGAATATCCTTGCTGTTCAAGGGACTCTCAAGAGTCTTCCTCAACACCACAGTTCAAAAGCATCAATTCTCCAGCACTCAGCTTTCTTCACCATCCAACTCTCACATCCATACATGACTACTGGAAAAACCATAGCCTTGATGAGATGGACCTTTGTTGGCAAAGTAATGTCTCTGCTTTTCAATATGTTATCCAGGTTGGTCATAACTTGCCTTCCAAGGAGTGTCTTTTAATTTCATGGCTCCAATCAACATCTTCAGTGATTTTGGAGCCCAGAAAAATAAAGTCAGCCACTGTTTCCACTGTTTCCCCATCTATCTGCCATGAAGTGATGGGGCCAGACACCATGATCTTAGTTTTCTGAATGTTGAGCTGTAAGCCAACTTTTTCACTCTCCTCTTTCACTTTCATCAAGAGGCTTTTTAGTTGCTCTTTACTTTCTGCCATCCCCTATTAATCTCCAACATAAACTATCTCATTCAATTCTCAGCTATAGTATATTCATTCTTTTGGACTTATAGTCTTTCATTGAAGTATGTCTGGGCTATTGCTAACAGTAACAACAAAAAAGGTAGTTTTAGATAATATGGTAGATTTTTGATGTGATGCTCATATTCCCTTTGAAGAATGAAGTTCCCCCACTTCTATGAGAATAACAAAAATGACTCTCAGATTCAGCTTGCTTTGAAGACTGCCTCATCTGAAGAAATCTTCCTTATTCAAAGTTATGCCTGTTTTCATGGACTGATGGTAGCCAGTGTCGGGTAAACACTGGTAGATGCCTGTTACATATCTCCCTTCCTCTCCAACTTAAGATAACTCTGAAGCACCATGCCAAGTTCAAGCTTCCTATGACAATGAGTGAACATACAGGGTTGGCTGTGTCATCAATGGGAATATATAAAGCCTAAGTTATTTATCAAGTCCTGCTTTCTTCCTGACTTATCCACAGGTGGTAATTCCAAAGAAAATTCCTTAAATGCTCTAATCTCTTAGAACCTGTTTCTAGGAGAAACAAACCTACAATAGAACTTTTAAGTAGTTATGTATAGTTGACCCTTGAAAACATAGTTTGAATTGCACAGCTCCATTTATATATGGATATTTTTTTCAACTGTTGCTGTTGTTCAGTCACCAGTCATATCTGACTCTTTGCAACCCCACGGACTGCAGCACACCAGGCCTCCCTGTCCCTCACCATCTCCCAAAGTTTGCCCAAGTTCATGTCCACTGCATCAGTGATGCTGCCCAGCCACCTCATCCTCTGATGCCCTCTTCTCCTGCCCTCAGTCTTTCCCTGCACCAGGAAGTTTTCCAACGCATCAGCTGTTTGTATCAGATGACCAGAATACTGAAGCTTCAGCTTCAGAATCAGTCCTTCCAAGGAATATTCAGGATTGATTTCTCTTAAGATTGACTGATTTGATCTCCTTCCTGTCCAAGGGACTCTCAGGAGTCTTCTCCAATATCACAGTTTGAAGAAATCAATTTTTTGGTGTTCTTTCTTCTTTACGGTCTAGCTCTCACAACCATACATGACCACTGGGAAGACTACAGCCTTGACTATACGGACCTTTGTAGGCATATGTCTCTGTTTTTCAGCACACTGTCTAGATTTGTCATCACTTTCCTACCAAGAAGCAATTTTCTTCTTGTTTCATGGCTGCAGTCACCATCCACAGTGATTTTAGAGCCCAAGAAGAGGAAATATGTCTTTACTTCCACATTTTCCCCTTCTATTTGCCATGAAATAATGGGGCCAGATGCCATGATCTTAGTTGTTTTTTTTTTTTTTTTTTAATATTTAGCTTCAAGCTGACTCTTTCACTCTCCTCCTTCATCCTCATCATGAGGCCTTTTAGGTCCTCTTTGTTTTCTTCCATTAGAGTGATATTATCAACATATCTGAGGTTGTTGATGTTTCTGCCAGCTATCTTGATTCTAGCTTGTAACTCGTGCAGCCCAGCATTTCTCCTGATGTACTCAGTGTATAGGTTAAACAAGCAGCGTGACAGCAAACAGCCCTGTCATAATCCTTTCTCAATCTTGAACCAATCAGTTGTCCCATATAAGGTTCTTACTGTTGCTTCTTGACCCACAAATAGGTTTCTCAGGAGACAGGTTAGATGGTTTGGTATCCCCATCTGTCTAAGAGCTTTCCAGGATTTGTTATTATCCACACAGTCAAAGGGCTTCCCTGGTGGCTCAGATGGTAAAGTGTCTGCCTGCAATGCAGAAGACCTGGGTTCAATCCCTGGGTCAGGAAGATCCCTTGGAAAAGGAAATGGCAACCCACTACAGTACTCTTGCCTGGAAAATTCTGTCGACAGAGGAGCCTGGTAGGCTCCAGTTCATGGGGTTGCAAAGAGTCAGACACAACTGAGAGACTTCACTTTCACTTTCACACAGTCAAAGGCTTTAACGTAGTCAATGAAACAGAGGTTTTTTTCTATTTTTTGGTTTTTTTAATTCCCTAGCTTTTTCTATGATCCAACAAACGTTGAAAATTTGTTCTCTGGTTCCTCTTTCTTTTATAAACCCAGTTTGGACATTGGGACATTTTTGGTTGGCATAATGCTGATGCCTAGCATGGAAGATTTTAAACATGAGAGATGGGAGATGAGTGCAATTGTCCAATGGTTAGCACATTCTTTAGTACTACCCTTCTTGGGAACTGGAATGAGGATTGACCTTTTCCAGTCCTGTGGCCACTGCTGAGTCTTTCAGATTTGCTGACATATTGAATGCAACACCTTAATGGCATCATCCTTTCAGGATTTGAGTAGTTCTACTGAAATTCCATATTTTTTTCAATAAATGTATAAAAAAATATATGTGTAGGACATTGTGTGAGAAACTCACATTGAAATGGATGGCTTGCCCTTTCATTGAAGTTAGGGGAATGATATTTAATATAAATTAATAAAGGCTTAGTTTCTTGTTAGTTTATAACTTTTCTTTCAAAGAATTAATTACCTTATAGTATATAGATATAGTATGTAGTATATATATCTATATAGTATATAGATATAGTATGTCTTTCCCTCTTATATTTGGAGAAACTGTGTGTGTATATAGATATAGTATATAGTATATATATCTATATAGTATATAGATATAGTATGTCTTTCCCTCTTATATTTGGAGAAACTGTGTGTCAGTGTGCCACTATAAGTTAAGTGTTTAAAAATGTGTTTCTAATACAGTATTATTAATATGACTATAATACTGTATGCCATACATTTTTTTCAAGATTCACTCATTAGTATATAGGCTAGGTTACCATGAATCTACTGTATCAATTACACTACACAACAATAAGCAGTCATATTGCTTCTTCCTTATTAATACATGAATCATTGTACCTGTGAATATTGTAAATTTCTTTTTCATATTACTTTTTCATTTTAAAGTGTTAGTAATACATCTACAATATTTTGTATCAACAAGACAATATTGATGAAAACAATAACAAATGACTGATTTTTTAAACAGATAATGTAAACTTACATATCAAAAAATACAGTATACTACTGTAAATCTATTTTTCTTCCTTACAATTTTCTTAGTAACATTTCTCTTCTCTAGTTACTTTATTGCAAAAATGCAATATACAAGACATATAATAAACAAATTAGGTGTTAATGGCTATTTATGTTATTCATAAAGCTTCTGATCCAGTGTAGGCTATTAGTAGTTAAGTTTGCAGGGAGTCAAAACTTAAACACAGATTTTCAACTATGTGGAGTTGTGGTTAGTGATCTTAAACTCTGCATTGTTCAAAGTCAACTGTACAAAGTTTTGATTCCTTCCCTTTCAGTGTGCTTTCTTCTCTACAGACTCTTTTCCTTTTATTCTTCACATATTCAATTCTAAATATCCTTCACAATCCACTTCAAGTTATATCTCATTTTTAATTCCTCTGACCTTTCTAGTTCACACTAATCTTTATCCTTTTAGATGACTATTATATTTAAGATCAGGACCTCTGACTTATTGAACGATGACATCATAAGTTTAAGATGCTTTATAAAAGTTAATGAACCAATGTCAGATGTAATTGCCTAAGTGGGATCTCCTTGCTGTGGTAGCAGGAACTATGTTTTTTCTTTTCTTTCCTCTCTAACCCCTGCCCTTCATCCACCCACATTTTCTGGTACACTTGAAATACAAATATATTTTACATAGACTTTTGTAAAATATATAGTTTATAACTTTGAATATGGCAATTTTAAAATAATAGTGGTAATCAAGTAAAATCTGGAAAAATGATTAATTTTGGAGTATTTGGTTGATGATATCTTCACATGATATATAGCTCTAACATGAAGTTATTGAGCATTTGAGCCATTATTGGACCATATATTATAAATAGTGCTGGATAGTATATGATCATTTCCGATTTAACTAACATGGGTATCCCATAATTCTGGAGAGTAAATACAGATATAATTATGCATTTTTCTAGTTTCTAGTGTTAGCCAATGAACACACTACTTTCATCACTTCTTTGTGCCACAGATTATTATTATGAAAGAAAAATAAGGAACAAAGGAATGAAGAAAGAAAGGAAAATAAAAATAAAATTGATTCCTTAACTAACCAGCAATGTCTGATCTGTAATGACAGCATAAGCCTAGCTCTCAAATGAGCTGCTGGTCTTTGAGGACGGGCAGTGGCCCCCTCAAATTCAAGTTCAATATAGGAAAGTTCCTACTTGGAATTTTCTTCATGCAATACTCTAGTTCATTGCTCTATAGAACTTAGGCATCTAGGTCTGAGAATTTTTCAGTATTGAACTGAAACCACATGTGTCTATATCTGTGTACATGGGTCTTTAGGCCCTTGTTTCAATCTAAGTGGACAAATTTACTTTAAGAGAAATTAATTCCACGTGCTCACTTTTTTGTGCTTGAAACTACTCTTTAGTAAGAAGCACTCTAGCACAGCATTGTCCTAGGATGACAGAGTGAAGGGCATTGATTCCTCTGATCCACATCCTCTCTAGCTTTGCAGTTGATGGATGTCAAGGAAGGCATACTTTCGGGTATTTCATGAAAAACAAAATATTTGATAACCCTAAACAATGACTATTTATCCTTCCTATATTTACCGTAAATGATTACATAAATATTTCAGAAATTTAAATTCTATTTCTTTAGATTATGGAATTAAGCAAATCTATGCCTTGATAAATCTAATTATTTACACATACTGATGTAAATCCTTATCTTTGTTTTACAGAAGAAAAGACAAAACCAAGCAAAACAAAACTTTGAAAAAGTTAACTAACTATTCAACATCAGTTTAGCTGGGATGAAACATAGGACTATATCATACCAAAATATTAGTTTCCTATACTATTATAAACATTAAAAAGTCAGGAGTTACTAATCTGCATTCCAAATATTTTAATATACAGAATTGGCTGTCAGCATTAGTGTAATTGAAAGCTGAGTGCTCATTTTATGATCCTCTCATAAGAAGAGTTTAATTTTTTTCATGAGTTTTAAATTTGCACTAAATAGAGTATAATTCATATCATTGGAAAAAAGATAGGGATATTTTAACTTCTCTGCCTACAGATTGCTTTCTGGAAGATAATTCCTCTTCACTTGCAAGACAAACTAGATGTGAAGGAAAGAATATTTGGATGCCTTATAGCTAACATTTCATTTTCACTTGGCAGCTCTTGTAATCCTGTCATTAGGCTGTCACCATCTTGTGCTTATTTCCTCCTGATATCAAGATACATGTTTATATAAAGAAAACCAGAGAACTATTTAGCTGAATAAGAATGCCTTCAAAATTAAAAATAAAATTAAGGTTTCTTTTTAAATTATTAAACACACAGAAATTAATTAATAAAATTGCACTCAAGAACTAGAGGAACAAAAGAATTACTGTTCTAATCTTTTTAAGTGGAAGGGAAATGATTGATCTGCTATCAATAGCAAACACAATTTCCACCCTATTTTTTTTAGAGAGAGATACATTATTAAGGAGAAAAAGAAAGGAGGGAAAGCAGGGAGGGAAGGAAGGAGTTGGGGAGAGAGGAAGATAAAGGTCACACTTTTCCAACTGTCACTCTACCTGCACACCCAGTCTCAGTGGGGCATGGATGGTAAAGAAGAGGATACAAGTTGGTATAATGGACAGTGTGACAGAAAATTGGCACCTTAATTGTCCACTATGATGTGTTGCTCAGATTCCCCCTCAGGATCAAGGCACTTATTTTTCAGCTGCCAGAGGTACTGGCCATTGAAGCCTGAGATTTGACCTTCTTTCCAGAAAATTTTCTCGTAAAACAGAACTGCTTCATCCCAAAGCATTCCTTGTTTCTGGGGATAACATGTCCTACTTGTACAATATTCCATGATTATTTCCTTGACTTTATATCTCTATCTGCTCTCTATCCTTCTCCTGCTCTCTCTTAAAAGACACATACACACACCAACCATCTGTTAATAAATTATTGGAAAACCCAAATGTAAAGTGAAGAAATATTTAAATAAATTCTAGCTTATAAATATATTTCCATTTGACATTTTTTTTAGAATACTATACCTGCTACACCTATCATTTCCATTTTGCTTTCTTTTTTCTCAACTTCAGAGCTCAATCTAATCATTCAGTCACTGGAGACTAATATCATCAAGTATTGCACTAGTCAACATACAGTCAAAGAAAGAGAAACCATTCTAGATGTTTTACACAGGAACTTAATACAAAGGTTTGGTTGCAAAGTTGTTGGGTAGACTTCAAAAACTGAAGGTAGAAAAGGAATGAGAGAAGCAACAAAAGATGCTAATGCCCCTGGAGGGAAGGTGAGGAGCCAGATCCTGTTATTGTGCTGTTGGAAACACTGTTGGCAGTTGGTTTTGGTCATCATCAGGCCCTTTCCTCTCTTCCTAATAAACAACCACTACAACATGACTGATCTAAATTATTGAACACATGTATGTCCTTGTAAAATCAGCATTGTGTGTTTTTAATTTGCATGCATCAAAGTTGTATTTCAGTTATGTTCTTCATAGTTTCAGTATTTATTTCTATAATCACTCTATAAACTATAATCCAGTTTCCTTTGATACGTATCTAATTTATAGCTCTGTAAACTATAATCTGGTTTGCTTGATATATTGCTAATTACTGATTTGTGACTAATTCATGGGATTCCATGGTGTGCATCTGTATATTTTATTTATCCACCTCTTTAGCCATATATAACTAGGTCTTTTCCAATCTCTTGCTGGCTCAAAAAATACTGCAACAAATATGTGTATAGGTACCTCCTGTGAGATGACTAGCAAGCCAAGGGATCACTGAGCCCTGGGTGATAAACATGACTAACCTAACAAAGAATTGCCAGTATAATCCCAAACTGGCTCAAACAGCTTCATTCCTTAATTGTGCATGAGGAAGGTTCCCTTTCTCCACATCATCTAACCATGGTGATATACAAGTTTCTAATTTTAACAATTTTTTGCATGGAACGTTTGCATCTCATCTTTGCTTGATTGAATTTCAGAAAAATTTTATAATTTCCCTATCTTCATACATTTGCTCATTAACTCATTCACTAATTAGATTTTTATTGACACTTCCCTGGTGGTTCAGATGGGAAAGAATCTGCCTGCAATGCAGGAGACCAGGATTCAACCCCGGTTGGGAAGATCCCTTGGAGAAGGGAATGGCAACCTACTCCATTATTCTTGCCTGGAGAATTTCATAGACAGAAGAGCCTGGCAGCAGGCTATAATCCACAGAGTTACAAAGAGTTGGACACAGCTGAGTAACTAACACACACACACACTATTCTGTAAGCATTGATTTTAAGCACTTAGAACTGGTGAGCAATAGATTGATGACAAAAAATATCCTAGCCTGAAGGTTATGTTTTAATTGACAGTAGAGGAGAATGGTGGATTTCTCATGTGGCTCAGCTGGTAAAGAGCTTGTCAGCAATATGAGAGAGCTGGGTTCGATCCCTGGTTTGGGAAAATCCCCTGAAGAAAGGAAAGGCTACCAACTCAAGTATTCTGGCCTAGAGAATTCCCCGGACTGTGTAGTCCGTGGTGTCACAAAGGATCGAACAAGACTGAGCGATTTTTACTTTTAGAGGAAGATGGTAGTGAGTAGAAAGCAATAAACAAGGTAATAATGAATGAGAGAATTAAATAGTATGTTAGAAGGTGATAAGCCGAGAAGAATGAAATGTAGAACAGGATAAAGATATTGGGAGAAGGGTGATTAGCATAGAACTCTTCAAGCAGGTGACATTTAAATGAGAACTTGGAGGTGTGTTATGTGTGTTGTTTGCTCAGTCATGTCCAGCTCTTTGCAAACCCATGGACTGTAGCCTGCCAGGCTCCTCTGTCCATGGGATTCTCCAGGCAAGAATACTGGAGTGGGTTGCCAGAGAAGTCATGGCTATTATTTAGGAAAATATCTGGAGGAGGCATCCCTGGAAGAAGCTAGCCAGAGACTTAAGATGAGCACATAATGCCAACTATTTGAAGAAGAGCATGAAAGCAGCAGAAGAGATAAATGATAGTAAGAAACATAGGTAGAAAACAACACATTTTTACTCTGAGTGAGATGGGATAACTGTGACAGTTATTGAGCAAAGGAATGGTATGCTCTGGTTTATGCTTTTAAAAAAATAAATCATTCCAGTTGCTGTGTTGGAAAGATACAGTAGGTGGGCAGGTGTAGAAGCAGAGAGACCATTCAAGAAGCTATGGTAGCAACCCGGCAAGAGAAGATATCAGCTTGAACTTGAGGTCAGAAAAGATGATGAAAAGTGGTGAGATTCTGGATATTATCAATAATTTGAAGATAAAGCCAAAGGAAATAAATTCCTTCTGGGTTTTCATTTCTGTATATATTATCTACAAGCCTGTCATCTAACTCCTATGTTTATTCATAATGTCCTTTATTCAGTAGAAGCCCTTAATTTTTATGTAATGAAATCTAATTTTAATTGTGCGGTTTAAGCATTTCCTTCCAGCACCAATCTCATAATTCTTTATTAACCTCAGAGTCTGCCTGGAGAAGGCAATGGCACCCCACTCCAGTACTCTTGCCTGGAAAATCCCATGGACGGAGGAGCCTGGTAGGCTGCAGTCCGTGGGGTCACTAAGAGTCGGACACGACTGAACAACTTCACTTTTACTTTTCACTTTCATGCATTGGAGAAGGAAATGGCAACCCACTCCAGTGTTCTTGCCTGAAGAATCCCAGGGACGGGGGAGCCTGGTGGGCTGCCATCTATGGGGTAGCACAGAGTCGGACATGACAGAAGCAACTTAGCAGCAGCAGCAAAGTTTGGCATTTCATAGCTTGGTCTTTAATTTTTTATCTTTGTAAAATATAAAATATAGGAATCCAGCTTTATTTTTTTTTCTCTCCAACTAGTAAATCAGTTTTTCCAAAAGCAACCCTTATTTTTCCCAATGATTTGTGATCTCACCTGTATCATTTAGCATGTCCCCATAAATACATAAGTTACAACTATCCAATTTTTTTGAATAATATCTTATAATAGTTGAAATTAAGTATATATTAACTAATGTTTTCTATTCTACTCCAATACTCTGGCCACCTGATGCAAAGAACTGACTCATCTGAAAAGACCCTGATGCTGGGAAAGATTGAAGGTGGGAGAAGGGATGACAGAGGATGAGATGGTTGGATGGCATCACCAAGTCAGTGGACATGAGTTTGAGTAAACTCCGGGTGTTGGTGATGGACAGGGAGGCCGGGCATATTGCAGTCCATAGGGTTGCCCAGTCAGACACGACTGAGCGACTGAACTGAATGCTTTCTATAGAGGTTAAAATGTTTGAATTATTCCATATCTTTTAAATGCCCTGATAAATCTGAGTCTGAAGTCTGTCTCTTGGAACACATGTTTAAGGCATTCATGCCATTTAGTTTTTACAAGTTAATATTACATATTTTTTCTTAAGAAAAAAGAATATATTAGAGACTTAATTTTAAAATCAGTGGTTTTGCCAATTTTACATAGTCAGTAACTCATGCTAAATTTTGCCTTCAACTTTTATTATATAAATAAATTTCTGAGGTCTTATGATCTTTAGCTGTCTTCCCCTGTGTAAAGGAAGTAAAAATGCCCATGGCTCAATTTTGATATGAGGGTTAAGACAGCAATGAGTGGAAGGTCTTTTGATTAATTTGTCAAAATTAGCAACAGTAATGCAGTGGTAATTCAGTCTTAGGACAAGAGGTCTGTTCCCTCTTACCTCTGTTATCTTCTGTGTAAAACTTCCACTGTGAAACAATCTGCAGTAGACTGGTCTGTAAATGACAAAGGCAGATGTCTCAATAGCAGCTTTTCTCTTTAAGAACAGAGCACGATCTCCTGCCAAGCTTTGGGGAAGAAGATATTATTTGACTGACTTCCTTACTGTTTTTGGCAGTATTACAGAATTATATTATCATATGAAAAAACATTGCATAAGTGTTTCCTTTAAGGTACTTGGTAAAATTTGGTGTTCACCATCATGCATTTGTAAAAAACATGTTTACCAATATTCCTATTATGATGCTTTAGTTTTGCTTTTAAGAAAACCCTTTAGGAACTGAAGAAAGAAGAATGAAATTATTCATCATCTTTTGTTCTTGTTTCCAGAAATCTGTATTTTATTGCTCAATGGATGATCAATAAAAGTGTTTATCAAATTTCTATGTAAGCTAAGTTGTAGTGGCCAGAACAGTCCCTCACATATAACTGTTAAATAGCTTTTCTTTGATATTGATACAATATTAAGTGCATCCTTATTTTTTTCCTATATGAAATTTCATTGTCTACTATGGATTTCTGGGGATCTATTTAATGCTACCACTGAGCAGATGTTTGGAGTCTAGGTTGATGGCTTAACAGCTCCTGGCATAAGCATGACCTTCATAAAATGAAAGCATAGGTTGTCTAATATGGTATAAGTGGCCTTTTATTTAAATCTGAGTTGGAGGTACAGAGTCAATAATCACTGAGTATGAACAAAGTGTAATAACCCAAAGATGATGAGATAGTATTTGCCCTTTATCAGAATAAGGTTAAAACAGCTGTCAAGGTGCTAGACGTTAATCAGTGAAACCTGAACAATTATGCCCAATAATCATTAAATGGAGGCAGGGAACTAGACTCCTGGGAAAGCACCAGCCTTTGGCAAAACAAGATGTGCTTTTATTAAGAAAATCACAGAATTTTGAGCTGAAGGTGGTACAGGATTCAAAATAAAGGCAAATTTCTAGGTGCTGCCCTGTAGCATTTTAGAGGAAATGATTAAGTTCAAAACTTTTATAAAACTTGATACAGAAAAAAAATGCATATTAATTAGGAAAGCTGGTAATTTCATAGTCCTCTGTAGAGGAGCAAATACATATTATTTATAAAAATACTTACAATAAAGTATTATAAAATAATTATAATAAATACAATACTGACTGTATTTCATGGCATGGTCTTTTTCAGAAGTGACTCTTTACTATAGAGAGTCTAACTAGAGAAAAGTCATAACTCTTATGTATCTATTTGAAGTAGGGTATAACTTGAAAAGCAAAAGGCCATATCAGAGTAAATCTGCTATTTTTAGTTTTCCTTTAAATGATCCTTATAACTACATAACAGGTTTAAAAAAAAAGAATCCTGCTGCTACGTGCTCATCATCAAAGACATAGTATAGACATCACTTGATCTGACTACAATATTTTGTATAATAGAATAATACAGAATATTTGAAACATTAAATATTCTTTATAAAGTTAGATTTGAAAGAAAGTGCCCCTTCAAGTGATAAGACTGAATTATCTCCTGGAATATCTTGTATTAAAGAAGAATATCATTTTCATTCAAGTATCCATTGATAGATTTTGGGGACTATATCACTTTACCTCACTAATTACCTGAACTTTGATCTTCCTAAGTGGGGGAAAAAAAGTTAGCAAATAAATGAGAAATTATTCCGCTATTATGTACTGTGTAGTTTTCTCTTTTTCACATGCATTTGATAAAGTTATTTTTCTCAATTTGTGTCAATCTTTGTAGCTGTGCTAGAAAACAGTTGAAATGGATAAACATAGAAATGTAAAAATCATTAGCAAATCTATGGCAAAATTAAGTCTTTTAAGAAAGTTATTGTAATCATTTTTGTAGAGGAACAGAGCCAGTATTATACTATTGACATCAGCAAAGTAGAATTCATCTTTTTGCATTACTCCCCCATATATGAAGAATATTTTTATACATTACAAGTTGTCATTAAGCACTTCTGATTGATGAAACAAAATGCATTCACATTCAATAAATACATTGGTTTCTGTAAAATCTAGACATTTTATAATTTTATGTTGCAGCATCACAGCTAATTACATTCTATAGAGCATTTTATTCCCTTTCTACTCTCTATACCCATCATAGTTATCATCATCATAGTCAGAAAACCACCATCTTTTCTCAGATCCTCATTGACGTCTCAGTATCCATGCTTTCTTCACAAGGTAACAATAGCAGTCCCTCTAAAATGATAAATATGATTATTAGTGTCCTTGCTCGAACTTCAAAATCTTATGGCTTTCTAGGAAACAATCCCAAGTACTTAATGTTTTAGAGAATAAGGCTCAAAATGTCACAGTCTTTGTTTTTTTAGGTACCAGCCCCAGGGTCTTTGTACATGTTTTCCCTTTACTGTAAGGACAGTTTTCTGTTCCTTACCCAAAGTTCTAGTCTCACCCTCATACCTACTTTTTTTCATAGTATGTAATTTCTTGAGGGAAGATATAATGTACTCCACAGCCTAGCCTGGATATCTTTATTTGACACACTCCTTGCACACAGCACGTTTCCTTCATTGAATTTAGCACAACTTAATTTTTTTTTAAAAGTTGCATAATTATTGTTGGATAGTTTATTAGTAGGCCATAAGGTGGACGAGTACAGGTCTTAGTTTTGTCCATTACTGTATATGGAGTATCTAACATAAAAGAAAATCTCAAAGATTATTACTTGAGTTAGTAAATCCTTCCACTCAGTGTTGATGAAGCTTTGTTTTAGTTACCAGTCTGCTTACAAATTATTCCAAAAGTCAAGCACAGCTTTGACTTCTGACTTAGAGTCTGTCATGAATCTGTGGTCAGAGTATGCACCAGGACTGTAGACATCTCAGGTCTTCACTGCAAAATAATCCATTTCCCAAGTTCAAACACATGTTTGTTGACATTCAATTCCTCATGAGCTTCATTGCTGATCATTGGCCAGAAGCTGACCTCAATTTTTTGCCACATAAGCATATCTATACAGTACCTTACAACACAGTCTTCTTTAGCAGTATGAGCCTTGGAGAAGAGCCTTAGAACATTCCAGATGCATGGAAATTTGGTCTTTTATAGGTAGATCACAGAAGTGATGTCCCATCACTTTTGCTCTATGCTTCTGACAAGAAGCATGTCACTGGATCCAATCCCCACTCAAGGGGAAGGAATTGCAAAGGGGTCATTTCAAGAAGTGAAAAAGCTGGTTTAAAACTCATCATTATAAAAACTAAGATCATGGCATCCAGTCCCATCATTTCCTGGCAAATAGAGGGGAAAAGAGTAGAAACAATGACAGATTTTATTTTCTTGAGCTCCAATATCACTGTGGATGGTGACTGCAGCCAAGAAATTAAAAGACAATTGCTCCTTGGAAGGAAAACTATAACAAACCTTGATAGTGTATTAAAACACAGAGACATTACTTTGCCAATAAATGTTCCCATAGTCAAAGCTATGGTTTTTCCAGTAATCTTTTACTGACTTGAGAGTTTGACCATAAAGAAGGCTGAGTGCCAAAGAATCGATGCTTTCAAAACAGTGGTCCT
Source organism: Antilocapra americana (assembly GCA_007570785.1). Classification (NCBI taxonomy): domain Eukaryota; kingdom Metazoa; phylum Chordata; class Mammalia; order Artiodactyla; family Antilocapridae; genus Antilocapra; species Antilocapra americana. The sequence continues at coordinate 22,394,817 of ML663566.1, read as the reverse complement.
GGAGAAGATTCTTGAGGGTCCCTTGGACTGAAAGGATATCAAGCTAGTCAATCCTAAAAGAAATCAACCCTGAATATTTATTGGAAGTACTGATGCCGAAACTGAAGCTACAATACTTTGGACACCTGATGCGAAGAACCAACTCATTGCAAAAGCCCCTGGTGCTGGAAAAGACTGAAGGCAGAAGGACAAGAGGGTGACAGAAGATGAAATGGTTGGATAGCATCATCGACTCAATGGAGATTAGATTGAGCAAACTCTGGGAGATAGTAGAGGACAGGGAAGTCTGTGTGCCACAGTCCTTGGAGTCACAAAGAGTCAGACAGGACTTAGAGACTGGACAACGGACATCTTTTCAAGAAAGAATTCCAGGGATAGCACTGTATCATTCCAAGAGTAAAACATCTTAGAAGTTGCCTGCTACAGGTCACCATTTCCTATGAGAATTTTCGCATTTAGCTCTCATTATCTCCTTTTAAAAATCTTATTACTGCACAGTTATACTAGAACTATTATACACATAGTCTGCTATTCTAAGATCTAATTTCCTGCAGACACTGCCAGATTCTGATAGCAACTAGGTTAGAACAGCAACAGAACACAGGTTTTCAGCGACTATTTACTGAATAAGTGAATGAATGAAAGCATGAAAATAAAGGATATTTTCTGCAATTTTTTAAATGAGAAACACAGAAAATCCCCTTTCCGTTAATTTATTTCTTAACACAAAGATTATGATGTTGTTAAGTCCTCTTACATTCAATTGCATCCATAAACTGTGTATATATGCTAGGCACTCACATGTTTTAAAAATTTAGTGGGGAAGAGAATGAGTTTCATATTAGGATAAGATTCATATTCCATCCATTTGGTAAAAGAACATAAATATTTCATTTTCAGACTTCTTCTCCAAATTCCTCACGGGATGAGGTTTCTTGGAATTAAGATTTGTTTACAGTGTTGATAATCATGCCAGTAAACTGTACTGTCAGGTTGTGAAACAGAGCAATATACATGGCGACATAAGATTACTCCATAACTGTTTTTTTTTTTTTAATTTAATCAGTCCTGCAAATTCTCAGATCTATTCCTCTATGGGACAAAAAATGCTCAAATTTTGCAAAACAATTGCCAATTCTTAAAAGGCTAAATTAGCGTTAATGAAGAAAACAGTGGGGAAGGAGGCACAACTGCCACCTGGAGGAGACAGATGTGGAAACATCCTCCATCCTTTCTGCTCCTGCCTTCTGAGAGCAGATACCACATTATGTGGTGATAAAGATATGCCTTAGCTTACAGAAATCAAATATTGGCAGATTATTTTTAAAAACACTGAATAATGCTCTAAAGAAAAAGCCAAAGCAGTTGGCAAGTTATTAGCTGGCTTAACCCAAAATATTTGCCTACGAATTTCTATTATATTCCAATGTTTGTCTCTACATAAGAACAAAAATAAGGTCATAGAAACAGTATTCTGGAAAGTTTCGTATACTGTGAATATCTGATATTAACTTGTTTAGTGACATCTAAGAGAATGATAACAGTAAAGAACAGAGTACCTGATAATCATTGTCTGAATAATATTATTGTTTTGAAAAAAAAACTGTTTCATCCTTGCTGTTGCTGTTCAGTCACCTATGTTCCGACTCTTTGCGACCCCGTAGACTGCAACACATCAAACTTCTCTATCCTTCACTATCTCCTGGAGTTTGCTCAAACTCATGTTCATTGAGTCCATGATGCCATCCAATAATCTCATCCTCTGTTTCCCACTTCTCCTCCTGCCCTCAGCATCAAGATCTTTTCCAAGGAGTTGGCGGTTTGCATTAGGTTGCCAAAGAATAGGAGCTTTAGCTTCAACATCAGTTCTTTCAATGAATATTCAGGGTTGATTTCCTTTAGTATTGACTGGTTTGATCTCCTTGCAGTCAAAGGGACTCTCAAGAGTCTTCTCCAGTACCACAATTTGAAAGCATCAGTTCTTCAGTGCTCAGCTTTCATTATAGTCCAGTTCTCGCAACCATACATGACTACTTTAGAAACCATAGCTTTGACTACATGGACCTTCTTCAGCCAAGTGATGTTTTTGCTCTTCAGTATGCTATCTAGGTTTGCCATAGCTTCTCTTCCAAGAAGCAAGTGTCTTTCAATTTCATGGTTCTTTTCTTGCTCAAATATTAGAAATAGCTTCATGTTTCTAATGCATTATTTTTCAAAACTATTCATTCAAACACTTTTCGATGATTAGGTACTGTGTCAAAGTCCAGGTCATGGCACAGATGGTCATGTGTTCCTGGCAGCTAGTCTCACTGCTAGTTGTCATATTTTCCCTTAACCTGTCTTCAAATATACAAAAGTATATATTTTTAGTGTAGTGACCTGTTTGATACTTAATAAATTAGTATGTCAATTGTTTTAGTGTAATAAAGCATACACTTTGATTTTGGAAAATTTTTATTTTGTAATATGATTATAAACAAGAATGTGTTCTATATTTCTATTTGCTCTTATCTTGATGTGCATCTTTAGTCTCTAGAGTTAAACATAGATAGATTGCAACTGAGCACGCACATGTATCTTTCTTTTTGGGCTTTCCTGGTAGCTTGGACAGTAAAGAATATGCCTGCAATGCAGGTGACCAGGGTTCAATCCCTGGATCTGGAAGATGACTGGAGAAGAGAATCCCATAGACAGATGTGCCTGGTGGGCTATAGTCCATGGGATTGCAGTGTCAGACAAGACTGAGTAACTAACACACTATAACTTTCTTTATAACTTTTGCCCAAGAACTTTTGTTGCAGTGATTGTTTCTATTAAGCATAGAATATACATTTCAGTTTTTGGTGTTTATTATTAGGATAACTTCTGCTTTACTGACTATGCCAAAGCCTTTGACTGTGTGAATCACAATAAACTGTGGAAAATTCTTAAAGAGAAGGGAATACCAGATAATCTGACCTGTCTCTTGAGAAACCTGTATGCAGGTCAAGAAGCAACAGTTAGAACTGGACATGGAACAACAGACTGGTTCCAAATAGGAAAAGGAGTATGTCAAGGTTGTATATTGTCACCCTGTGTATTTAACTTATATGCAGAGTATATCATGAGAAACGCTGGGCTGGAAGAAGCACAAACTGGAATCAAGATTGCTGGGAGAAATATCAATAACCTCAGATATGCAGATAACACCACCCTTATGGCAGAAAGTTAAGAGGAACTAAAAAGCCTCTTGATGAAAGTGAAAGACGACAGTGAAAAAAAAATGGCTTATAGCTCAACATTCAGAAAACTAAGATGATAGCATCCACTCCCATCACTTCATGGGAAATATATGGGGAAACAGTGGAAACAGTGTCAGACTTTATTTTGGGGGGCTCCAAAATCACTGCAGATGGTCACTGCAGCCATGAAATTAAAAGACACTTGCTGCTTGGAAGGAAGGTTATGATCAACCTAGATAGCATATTGAAAAGCAGAGACGTTACTTTGCCAACAAAGGTCCGTCTGGTCAAGGTTTTGGTTTTTTTCCAGCAGTCATGTATAGATGTGAGAGTTGGATGGTAAAGAGAGCTGAGCACCAAAAAATTGATGCTCTTGAACTGTGGTGTTGAAGAAGACTCTTGAGAGACCCTTGGACTGCAAGGAGATCAAACCAGTCCATCCTAAAGAGATCAGTCCTGGGTGTTCATTGGAAGGACTGATGTTGAAGCTGAAACTCCAATACTTTGGCCACCTCATGAGAAGAGTTGACTCATTGGAAAAAACCCTAATTCTGGGAAGGATTGGGGGCAGGAGGAGAAGGGGACAACAGAGGATGAGATGGCTGAATGGCATCACCGACTCGATGGACATGGGTTTGGGTGGACTCCAGGAGTTGGTGTCCATTTCTAACTGTTGCTTCCTGACTTGCAAACAGATTTCTCATCTCATTCAGAATTTACCACAGTTTATTGTGATCCACACAGTCCAAGGCTTTGTGGCATAGTCACTGAAGCAGAAATAGATGTGATTCTGGAAATCTCTTGCTTTTTCGATGATCCAGTGGATGTTGGCCATTTGATCTCTGGTTCCTCTGCATTTTCTAAAACCAGCTTGAACATCTGGAAGTTCACAGTTCATGTATTGTTGAAGCCTGGTTTGGAGAATGTTTAGCATTCATCTATGAGCGTGTGGGATGAGGGCAATTGTACAGTAGTTTGAGCATTCTTTAGCATTGCCTTTCTTTGGGATAGGAATGAAAACTGACCTTTTCCAGTCCTGCGGTCACTGCCAAGTTTTCCACATGTGCTGGCATACTGACTCTAGCACTTTCACAGCATCATCTTTTAGGATCTGAAACAGCTCAACTGAAATTTCATCACCTCCATTAGCTTTGTTCATAATGATGCTTCCTAAGGCCCCCTTGACTTCACATTCCAGGATGTCTGGCTTTAGGTGAGTGATCAGGCCATTGGATTATCTGGGATTTGAAGATCTTTTTTGTACAGTTCTGTGTATTCTTAACACCTCTTCTTAATATCTTCTGCTTCTTTTAGGTCCGTACCGTTTCTGTCCTTTATTGAGCCCATCTTTGCATGAAATGTTCCTTAGGTATCTCTAATTTTCTTGAAGAGATCTCTAGTCTTTCCCATTCCATTGTTTTCTTCTATTTCTTTGCATTGATCACTGATGAAGGCTTTCTTATCTCTCCTTGCTCTTCTTTGTGGGTCTCCATTCAAATGGGTATAACTTTCCTTTTCTCCTTTGCTTTTCTTTTCACCTCTATTTATAAGGCCTCCTGAGACAGTCATTTTGTTTTTGTGCATTTCTTTTTCTTGTGGATGGTCTTGATCCTTGTCTTCCATACAACGTCATGAAACTCTGTCATAGTTCATCAGGCACTCTGTCTGTCAGATATAGTCCCTTAAATCTATTTCTCACTTCTTCTGTATAATTGTTAGGGATTTGATTTAGGTCATACCTGAATGGTCTAGTGGTTTTCTCTACTTTCTTAAATTTAAGTCTGAGTTTGGCAATAAGGAGTTCATGATCTGAGCCAAAGTCAGCTCCCTATTTTGTTTTTGCTGACTGTAGAGAGCTTCTCCATCATTGGCTGCAAAGAATATAATCAATCTGATTTTGATGTTGACCATCTGGTGATGTCCACGTGTACAGTCTTCTCTTGTGTTGTTGGAAGAGGGTGTTTGCTATCACCAGTGCATTCTCTTGACAAAACTCTATTAGCGTTTGTTCTGTTTCATTTTGTACTCCAAGGCCAAACTTCCTGTTACTCCAGGTATCCCTTGACTTCCTACTTTTGCATTCCAGTCCCCTATGATGAAAAGGACATTTTTTGGGGGGTGTTAGTTCTAGAAGTCTTGTAGATCTTCATAGAACTGTTCAACTTAAGCTTCTTCAGCATTACTGTTTAGGGCATAGACTTGGATTACCAGGATATTGAATGGTTTGCCTTGCAAATGAACAGAGATCATTCTGGTTTTTTTTTTTTTTTTTTTTTGAGATTGCATCCAAGTACTGCATTTCTGACTCTTTTGTTAACTATGATGGCTACTCCATTTCTTCTAAGGGATTCTTGGCCATGGTAATAGATATAAAGGGTGAGATTTTGGTCCCCACCAATTCACCGTGTAACACCCCAATCCTCCCTCTAAAGAAAAAGGACAGGACCTGGTGAATTGTTCAAGATCTCCAGATCATAAATGTAGCTGAAGTCTCCCTCCATCCCACAGTACCCAATCCATATGTAATCTTGGAAGAAATTCCTCCCAGTGCTAACTGGCTTACAGTCCTGGATTTCAGGTATGCATTCTTTGCATACCACTGGCTAAAGAATACCAATATATTTTTGCCTTCGAGTGGGAGGCTGCAGGAGAAAAACAGAAACAGATGACTTGGACAGTATTATCTCAGGGGTCACTGATAGCCCCCACCTGTTTGGGCAGGCTCTTAGCAGGGATCTCCTAGATCGCGACCTGGGATCTCATGGGAAAATATTGCAATATATAGATGACTTATAAATCTCTTCTCCAGATGAGTAAAATATCCAACAACATGCAATTCAGGTTTTAAACTTTTTGGCAGAAAGGGGATATAAAGTCTCCCATGCTAAAGCCAGGATGGTTGAGACAAAGTTCACTTACCTCAGAATTCGGATTGCACACAGATCCAGGAGGCTGTCCTCCAACAAAGTACAAGGAACCCTTCAGTTGCCCTCCCCCAGGACTCGAAAACAATTGAGAGCTTTCTTGGAACTAACTGGGTATTGTAGAATATGGATACTCAACTGTGGTCTAATTGTCCAGCCCTTGTTTCAAAGCTTGAAGGGATGGAATGATTCAATCCCACTGATATGGGTAACTCCTCAAAAGAAGGCAGAGGCTACACTAAAACAAACCTTAAATCAAGCCCCGCCTTGAGATTGCCAGACCCAGAAAAAGCATTCCATGTTCACGAAAAGAAAGGAATAAACTTCGGAGTGTTAACTCAAATGCTGGGACCTAAGCCCCAGACTATAGCTTACTTATCCAAGAGATGAGACCCAACTACCCTAGGCTGGCCTCCCTGCTTTCAAACTCTTGCAGCTGAAGTCCGGATAGAAGACGCTTTGAAACTCTCTTTTGTGGGCAAACTAACTATTTTTACCAGCCACCAAGTGAAACAACTCCTGAATGAGAGAAGCCATTTATGGATGTCTGATCAAAGGATCCTCAGATAGTGAGTAGTGCTGATGGACAGTCCAGGCCTGACTATATCCCCTTGTGAGGTTCATAACTCAGCTACTATCCTGCCTACCCTCGAGAGCTCTCTTCCCATTCACTTCTGCCTAGAAACTTTGGACCATTGGATAAAACCCTGAGAAAGATGGTTAGAACATCCTCTGGAAAATCCTGAGGAAATCAGGTACTCCGATGGAAGCAGCTTTGTCTTGGATAGAAAAAGAAGAACCAGATAAGCAGTAGTCTCCAATGTTGAGACCATAGAGGATAAACCTTTGCACCAGGTACTTCAGCCCAATTATCTGAGCTCATAGCCCTGACTTGAGCTTTAGAGCTGGGAAAAGGAAAAAGAATAGTCATTTACATTGACTCCAAGTATGCCTTTCTGGTGCTACATGTACATGCCACTGTTTGGAAAGAAGGAGGCCGCTTGACCCACCCGAGGATCCCCAATCTAATATAGTGATCAAATACTTAGGCTTTTGGAGGCAGTCCATCTGCCCACTGAGATTTTAGTCCCCCATTATAAAGGACACCAAAAAGGGAGCACGGAAGTGGCCTGAGGGAACCAAGCAGCCAATCAGGCAGCCAAGAGAGCAGCATTACAGAACAATGACCTAATAGGGGTTTCACCACCTTAGTTACACAGACTGATTTGCCAGAAACTCCTTCATATTACTGAAGGTGAGACTCCTAAAACTAAGAGGAAAGGCTTTGAAGAAGATCATATGGAGTGGTTCCAAAAGGAGGGACTCCTTTTTCTTCCTGGGAACCTCCATGGGAAGTTGATTAACTTCTTATATGCCACCACTCATTTAAGGATCAAGGCCCTACAAATATTACTAGAAAGGTCCCTTGGAGGAACAGATCTCCAAGCAATCATAAGGCAAGTGGTCTCTTCTTGTTCCACTTGTCAGTTAAACAACTCCCAAGGTTCTCATAGACCCCAGTTGGCCCAGCCCATCCAGTTGTGTGGGATCTAAACAGGAGAGAACTGGCAGATGGACTTCACCCAGAACCAGTTCCTCATGGGTATAAATAGTCATGATAAACACATTCACAGGAAGAGTTGAAGGCTTTTACGCCTGGACTGAGAAGGCTGAGGAGGTGGTAAAAAAACTAAAACAAAAAACTGCTTCATGAACTCATTCCCAGATTTGATCTGTCCAGATCATTAAAAAGTGACAATGGGACATTATTTACTTCTAAGGTCACCCAAGATGTCTCTAAAGCATTGAGCATTGCATATTATCTCCACTGTGCCTGGAGGCCTCAGTCTTCAGGAAAAGTAGAAAGAGCCAACCAATTCTTAAAATCAGTGATAAAAAAGATAACCCAGGAGATAACCTGGGATGGAAGGAGGCTTTACCAATAGCTCTCCTCCGCATCTGTATTGCCCCTAAGGAACTTGTTGCTCTTAGTCCTTATGAGATGCTATATGGGAGACCTTTTGTTTATGTCAGTGACCTCTTCCTAGATCCAGAGGCTCAGACCCTTCAGTTTATACCATGGCCATTGGGCAATTTCAGCAAATTATGCACTTGTGAGGTGTCAACCAATACCCAAAAGATTCTAAAGAGCCACCACTATATTCTCCAAGGACTCAAGTCTTAATTAAAGTCTGGAAAGATGGGTCCCCAAAAGCTCAACTCCAGCCCACACAGAAGGGCCTCTACCCTGTAATACTTTCTACCCCCACAGCAGTCAATATACCAGGACACAACTTCTGGATTCACTATTCACAAGTCAAGAGGTGGAAGAAAATAGAAGAGGACATTCAATCCACCTGTGAGCCCCTGGGAGATCTCAGATACATATTCAGGACTACAAATGAGAGCCATTCTGAACACCCCTAAAATTAAGTTTCTGTGGATAAGATTTCTCAGGATAGCTCTAAAAGCCAACACAGCTTGGCAGGAGTTGAACTCCAAAATAGACAGGATCCTGATCCCTGAACAAAGAGAGACTTGAGCCATCTTGAATGAGACATGTTGTTTCTGGGTAAATACCTCCAGCTAAGTTAAAGGACATCTCACAATTCTCAAGAAAAACGTTCAGATCTTATGGGATCTCAAAGAATGAGCTGGAGAGTTATCAGGGTGGCTACAATCTCTCTTTGGGGATCCTTCTCCTGGAGACGGAGGATTTGGAGTTAGCTAATGTCCCTACTAATCCCTGTTATCACCATATCGATGCTGCTTATGATTACTCCATGTATTACCAATTGTCTAACCCATTTTGTCTCTGCCCAGGTCAATAAGCTACAACATGCAGTGCCAGTTCAACAAGAATATATAAAACTACATCCAACCATGGAAAATATCACTCACTCTTAGATGGACACCAGTATAAGGACTCTGATGCATTAGAATAGCAAGAGGGGGAGGCCTAATGCCCCTCTCCTCCCAGTTCAGCAGGAAGTAGCCAGAGAGACCTTGACGCCCCTATTCCCAAAGAACCCGGCTTCCCATCTCTTGAGTGGGAAATGTTAGGTAGTTAGAATTGGAAAAGGGAGTCCAAAAAGTGGTGGCTAAAAGACAAAGAAAGGGAAAAGCCCATGAAAATAGAAAAAGGCAAGATCCAAGAACCAGAGTGAGAACCTCAGGAGAAACAAACAACCCTCCTGGCTAACCCAATTTGCATAGGGCAGGCTCAGGGGGAGGAGAAAAAATATATAAAAAGAAGAGTCAAAAATGAGCCACGTGCCTCTTTTGGGTAGGCCTGTCCTCATGCCTCGAGGCTGTCTTTTCTTTGTTTGTCAAATAAAGCTGAGCTGTAAAGCTGTATGTAACACTGGTCAGCTGTTTCAAATTTTTGCTCTTACAAGACAGAACCGAGGATGTTACACACTCCCCCGACATAGGGAATCTCACTTTGTAATTTCCCTATGTTCCCATTTCTTATACTTGTGATCTTTATGTTTCTCCTTTCCCCCAAAGAGAATGTTTATCATAAATTTTTGTTATGACTTGCTTTCATCTTTCAAAATCACTGTATGTTAGTATCACTGAATATTAAATTATTTATTCTTGCCAGTTATCTTTATATAAACGATATAATAATTTGATATTATTTTGTGAATTTTATATTGACACATAATGTTTTTAAGTTTTATTCTTATACATGTTACTGCTATATATTCATAAAAATGTGTTTATATTTTCCACTATTGTTGAAATCCTTTTTTCCAGAATTATATTATAACAAACATTTTAGCATGTGTCACTTGGTGAATGTAGTCAAGAGATTTACTAGGAATTGTTGAGTTAGAAATTACACATATTCATTGTCACTAAATAACAGAAAAATTGTTTTTAGAGTTGATTACAAATTTATACTTGCATCAGGAGTGTGAGAGTTTTCATTGCTATATATCCTTGACAGATATTGCAAGCATTCTAATTTTTGTGGGTGTGACAAATAATCTTTTTCTATGGTTCTCACTCTTTTGAAATCTCTCATGACTTGATTTAAGACCTAACAATGAAAAAGCCTTGTTCATATTTCACATATATCAATATTTGGAAACCTCTTTAGTAAGAGGAACTATATTTTTTTTGTTGAGACTACTGCTAACCAAAAAAAGAAAAGTACGCTTTTTTTTTTTTGTATTCCTTGAACAAATATATAAACATAGACTTAAGGAAAATAATAATAATAATTTTAAAAAATAACACAACTAAGAGTCAGGCTGAAATGGTTTAGCTTTCTTCTGCTCTTTTTTCTTCTTCTGATAGATGATGTGGAGGTGGAAGTTGGAACTTCAGTGCTCCTTTTGAGACTTGAGATGTAGAAGAAGGGAAACTTCATGCCTGAGTGTGCAAAGTGGGCCTGGAAACCTGGAGCTGGAGGTGCTGCAGAGCCACTGAGAAGCTTTGGACTGCATTGTTGTTGATCCGTGGCTCACTCCTATCTGACTCTTTGCAATCCTGTGGACTGCAGCACACCATATTTCCCTCTCCTCTACTATCTCCTGGAGTTTGCTCAAACTCATGTCCACTGAGTCAGTGATGCCATCCTATCATCTCATCCTGTTGCCCCCCTTCTCCTCCAGTCCTCAGCATCAGGGTCTTTTCCAGTGAGTCAGCTCTTTGCATCAGGTGGCCAAAGTACTGGAGCTTCAGCTTCAGCATCAATCCTTCCAATGAATATTCAGGGTTGATTTACTTTAGGATGGACTGGTTTGATCTCCTTGCAGTCCGAGGGACTCTCAAGAGTCTTGACAGCCATTTGGTAGTGTGTGATTTTTATCACTCTCTCTTCAGTTTGTTGGAGAAGGAAATGGCAACCCACTCCAGTATCCTTGCCTGGAAAATCTCATGGACACAGGAACCTGGTGAGTTGCAGTCCATGGGGTCGCAAAGAGTTGACTGAATGACTAACACTTAACTCTTCAGTTTGCATTAATAGAAGTATCATCATAACAAGAAAGATGGCAGGTGAAACAGTAATCTGCCTTTATTCTGAGAAGTGGCTACCAACATACTGTAAAATATTTGAGATCAGTCAGAAATGTACATGGATTTAGGTGATACTAATACCTGCTTGTATATTGGAAAGAAGATCTTTAAATGGGAATGGAACATTAGTGAGGGTGATTGCTCACTTAAAGTGTATTAAGCACTAATGAGTAGAATTAGAATCAATTGTGAAGAGTTTCAGATAGATCAGTTTGAATTTAACACGAACAGGGACTATGTAGCAGTCAAAGCTGAACAATAATAAAATCAATTACCTCTGGACATACTGTGTTTCCTGTCACTGGTGGTGATTTAGGCCAAATAACCACATGGTGGAGTTGTTGTAGAGGGAATTCCAGCATGAGATGGATTGTTGGAATAGAGGACAATTAAGGTTATTTCCAAATTATGAATGTATGAATTAATGGGTCATATATATAAGGACAAAAAGTTTCAGATTTATCATTGATGTGATTTTCAAATTCTTGTATCTCAAAATTTTTATTCCATGGCTTAATTTAATTAAAAACACTGAATATATGTGACGTAGAAACTTTTATTATGCTGAACACTGACTTAGTTTTTTAAATTATGTATACTTGTACATTATATGTACCTGTCATACGAAAGGTCTAGAATCAGCATAAGAGTGCTTTCACTTTACAAATGTATAAAATATATAAACCTAAATGGTATTGAAGATAAATATAACAGAGAGAACAAAATAACCCAAAAATGGGTCAGCACAAACTATCCAATTGATTAGATGCTTGCAGAAAACCACAGCAAATGGCAAAATCAATTCACCGATCAGCTTTGCAGTGTTTTATTCTAAACTCAGCCAGCTGGGCAATTAGGCATATACTCGGTGTTTTTATGTCTCTCATTGAAGAAAGCTTCATTTTCCTTTGGAAGCCAATGGTTAGCAGCTATAGATGGGCCAAAGTTCACTAAGGTTACTCTCTTATGAACAGAGTAAATTGATGTCTTAGAATATGCTATTTTGAATCTTTTGAATGATTCAAAACTGAGATAGAAACCTCTGTAAGTTGATATTTGGTTATAGGATTTTGTGGCTAAGAAATTACTCGATATTTTAATTCTGTGATTCTCCATTGTTTTTATACGATGTTCAACATGATTTACTTTAAAAAAGAATAGATTGATAACATATGCCTCAATTCAAGAAGTAGAATTATAAATGATTCTCATTTTAGATTTTGTTAAAGTGAAAAAAAAATGAGACTTCGTTACAAATGCTTTTTTTGAAACTGGCCTTCAAACCAAATTTGTGCTGAGGTTACATTCTGTTGGTTTGTACTCAGCTATCCATTAATCAGTGACTCTAGATGAAAGTTTGAAATAGTCAAATATCATAGCATTCTAGAACTGAGAATTAAATCAGAGATCATTCATTCCAATTTCTCTATACAAAGGTTATTATGCATAATATTTTAAAGATGAGATCTGCAATGCAAAATCTCATCAATTCCTCAGGTGATATTTTTAATCTTGCACAATTTCATCCCTAGAAAAGGTAGAAAATATTTTAAATTACTAAATTCATAAAGATTAAGAGGTTTAAAATGGTTTATTAGAATCATAGTTCATTGAAGAGAAACTATGCTAAGTAATAGAAAGTCCATCATGCCATTAAAAATGTTTTCTTTTGAACTTACCATCAACTAAGCTTGGATACTAGTCTAGGAAAATAATGTTTTAGTGCTTGATAACATTCTAGTTAAAAATGTTTACATATTTTTAAAAGCATCCTTTTGATGAGATGTTTTGGTGAATTTAGCATTGACATCAAAATTTAATCTTGAGTGTGAGTATGAGTCAAGATTCATAGAAATACAGAAACCAAGAAGCAGAAAAGTATTATTTCACTGCCTTTGACATCCTTATGGTCTGAGCTTTAAACATATTTGTATGGCCATAGCCCACATGTATAGTAAGAATTCAAGTTTGTGAATGAAAGACTGAATAAATGAAAGGAAAGCATTCAATACCCTAGTGACCAAGCCAAAAATATCACATGTAAAATATATAACATTTAATAACTCCACAATAGACTAACTGATGAATTCCAAATGGAATAAATGTTTTGAAGTAAAATCTTGAAAGTACTAAAAACACAGATAAATTTTTTCATAAACTCAAATAGAGAAAGGTAGGAAAAATCAAAAGACAAGATGAAAAAGATTGCAAAGCTAGTGGGAAAAGGTGGCAAATATATCACCAAGAATAATTTTCTTCAGATGTAAATAACTCTTATAGAAAACAACAGGCCAGCATAATAGAAAAATGAAAAGGTAATATCAAGAGACAATGAAAAGAAAGGAAAATATTTCTTCAAGTTATAAAAACTTGTGCAACCTTACTCAATAATGAAAAAGAATTATAAGTAAGGGCATATTGTGATTCCATTTTTCATCCATAAATCTGAGAAATTAAAAGCCATATTTGATAAAATACCCTCTGGACAGCTGTGGGAGAAAAATGTATTCCTATGTTCTATTTTTAGGAAGTGATTTGATGGTATCAGTCAAGATTACATTTAAATATTCTTTGATTCAGCAATCACTTTATTCAAAGATTCACTCTTAAATGTGTAAAATGTTATACATAAAGATTTTTTATTACATTATTGTTTGTACCAGAAAAATATTAGACAGTCATCAGTGGGGGATGTATTTATTGAATTATGCTATATCCACACAAATATTATGCAATTGTAACAGTGAGAAAACTTTATGCATGCTTGAAGAAAATTTTCAAGAAACATAATTCTCAAGCAGTTAGCAAAACAAATTGTGATATTTACTATAGCTAGCAAATATGGAAGAATTTTATATATTGATTTAGAGCTAGACTTTCTGAATTTATCCTGGTTCCATCATTTAACTGAGAGACCATGCATAAGATACTAAAATCTCCTGTGGCTTAATTGTCTCATCAGTAAAAAGCAGATAATAATAGCACCAATATACTGAAGATTAGACTCTAATCACAGTTTTCGGTGTATTATAAAAGCTATACAAATAAGCCTTACTACAGTAAGTATTAATTCTCCTATTTATATAATATTTTGTTTTAATATTATATAACAATTCTGTAATATTTTGTTATTATGTAGTAATATGTAAACAACATGACCAAGACATTGAAAAAAAAAATAGTGGGGCTATTACTAGAACAAGAAGAATAGATATCAGGAAAAATTAACCCAAGTCCACTACACAAGTCTTGTACACTTCTGTCTGATGCAAGCTACTTCCATACTATTTTACTCTGATCTGCAGGTAAGGGAGGTTGATTCAGTATCTTAAAGCTATCATCCAACACAGGCAACATTTATGGATTTTTCTAAGTACTTCATTCATAAAAAAATAATTTTAGGATGTACTTTCAGGGTGGCTCCTAAACTTTTTAGGAGAAATCTTCCTTATAGACATTAAATTATACTTCTTAATTCACTTCTTAATTATACTTCTCATCTACTACCCATTTCTCCTGGATTAGTTTATTCTCCTTTTCTGAGGTTTCTGGAAAGGTGATTCTCCAATCTTAAGTTCACTAAGCCTTTAAAAGTGGTTCAGGATGAGCCATTCCTGTTCAGTGAAAGACCAAGTTCTTATTTAGTCCCCAGTTCCCATTCTCTTGTCAAACTAAACCTGCAAATAACCTCATCTGATTTTCCAAGTTATCATTTAATCCCTGATATTCAGATTTCCTCTCTGCCCTTTATTCTTTTGTCCATTGTTAGGTAAAGTTATTCTGGGTTTTCATTTGTCCTTACTCATATTTATTTTGGCAATTATCTTCTCACTTAGGAGATAAATGGGGCCCATTTTTGACTCATTGCTTAGGCTAGAACAGTCTAGTCCATGGAAACGATCTTTTATTGTAGATTGCATCAAAGGTTGATTTATCACCTAAGACTGATCACACACCACGGTGCAGGCAGTGGTCCTGTCATGGTAAAATAGAAATCTAGTTTCTTATGAGGTATACCAGAAAGTACTGAGGTGAAGATATAGACTGTTTGCTAATTTGGGGGATACCATATGTTGGAACTATTTTCACAATTAGTTTTATTCAGTCAGGAAGGGGGAAGTACCTAAAAATTTTGAGTTTGTAGTTCAAGAAATCCTTGAAAGTAGGTTGGTTTAAATGGTTCATGAAGAAATTTAGTGAAAGCTTGCCCACATATTGCAATTTTGAAAGAACAAGCAGCTAAGTTCACAGTCAACTGAACAAAAATGAGGATTTCAAAGCATCTGAGGACTTTCAAGATGTGAGTGCTGTCTTGGGATAAGTGAATCGATATTGGAGATGAATCTCATTTTAGCTACTGCAAACCTGCTGGACCATTTACTGAGATATTCTATAAAGCAATTGAAGATGGTGTGGTATAATGTTGAGCAGTTATACTCAAGCACTCTCTACTACAAAGAATTTTCAGATAAGTAACAGATAAAATTTTTGTTCTGAGTATATATGGCATGATTCTCCTGGTTTGCTCTTCTACCAGTATCTCCAATGACTCCTATTAAAAAAAAATGATTCTGGACTTTAGAAGTAGACTGTTTCCTTCCTAAAATAAATGAAAATAAAGGGAAAAAGGAAGTATATATATATATATATAATATATATATATATATATACACATATTTCTTATTTCTAAATGAATGCTAACATAGTAGATTTAAACATGGGTTTAAATTAAGGGGTATAGCACTCTAATGTATATATACACATTTTTAAATACTAACATGTTTTTAAAGCATCTTCTTTGAAAATTCAGATTTAATTTTGTCTTTTAAATGTTACTTTGTGCCACCTGGAATAGCAGTTTTAGTAATCCATAAATGCAGCCATAAAATCTTATCCTTTTCTGACTGATTTCAAACAGAGTGGACCACTTTGAAGAGTTCCTTTTAATATATTCTGATAACTTACAGGGCTGTATTTTAGTAGAGTGGGTCAAACAGCCCTTTCTATTGCTCAATTTGCCATGGACAAGTGCAGTATTAAAATTGTGGAATGGGCTTTTTTGGGTCACTGATTTAACTCAAAGGGGTATTAATTCTGGCACATTTAAATTCTTCACATGTAAATCTGAAGAGCAGGGGAGCTGGGTAGGGGAGAGGGACCCTCAATCATTTTGTAACAGTAAGCATTTAAGTGACCAATTCACAGAACAGGTGTCAATGAAACTCTTTCTTTAAAAAATAAACCTGGGAAGAAAGAAGGGCAGACTGTTTGTAAAACTGAAGTCAAAATATACTAGAACTGCTGTTCAATGGTTCAGTGTAAAAGGAACCTAAGTCAAGGGCTACTGACTACAGTTCAGTCCAAATCCTGGTTGAGTTGGAGAGCTGAAGCTTTTGTTTTGCTCTCGTTATTGTTTTGGGTATGACGGGGAGTTTAATGATGCTGGCACAAGGCCTGAAATGCAATTTGCTATTTTTATTACTCTGTCAATATGGTGCATTAAGGTCCTCAATACTCTTCAACAAATGTAAAATAAAGAAAAAATACTCTTTTTTATATCAAGCTCTGTAGAAAATGAAGCAGAAATGTCTAATGCACATGCCTCAATACCATAGTCTAGATTAAATCATTTGAGTTAGTCTAACTTATTAATTTAAAACTATAGTGAAAACCTAAACTGTGTAGAGATATATGGTTTCTCAGATTGCTTTCAAGGAGTCTTTTCAGACAAGGGCCCTTTTTTCCTGTTTGTGTACTATAAAGTGAAAAACAGAAGCAGAAGACAAGGACTTGTTCTTATCTCAGAAAGCATTTGCTGCTTTGTTTCTGGCTGGAGACAGACAAAATCTAGTTAACCAACAAGCAGAGGTCAAATGAAAATAAAACAAGATAAAATTGAAAAGGGAAAAAATAATTTACATTTTGATACCATCACTACTTCTGACTTCTTATCCCTAATTAAGGCACATTTAAAATACTAATACCCATTAAAGACCAAGATTTACCTCAGCCATTACATCTCAATTCCGTCTAAGCTTAAAGCATGGCATTTTATGTAGAGATTTTGTTTCCTTTTTTAATCTTAGAAATTATCAAATTAAACCATGCAAGGTAATTTTGAAAATTGCTGGTAATTGAGGCAAATATGTGGCTTTTGCCTAAATTTTTCCACATAATTACTTAAATTCTTCATTTGGCTTTTCTCTAAAATCTCAGCATAACAGTATTTTAGGTGTTTGTTTTTGTTTTTGTTTTTGTTTTTTTGGATGGGGGTAGAAAAGGCCTTGAAGTTTTAGATTTTAATTTTAGTATATCTCAGGTTTTGTTTAACTGGTGAGGTTTACCAGTGATTTAAATGCACAGTCTTTATGGATTAGAGATACCAAAGCCAGTATTGTAATTAGGTTATACTGTTTGCTATAGCAAACAATCTGAATTCTCCCTGTCAAAATTCAACTAATGCTCATCATTTCTTTATATGCTAAATACATCAAATGACTTTTGTTCATAGAAATTTCATGTGATTTCACTGTGTTCTGTTTGATTGTGTGCTTGTTTAGTTGTTAATTTTCATAACTTCAGTCTCTGTTTTTATAGTTGGAGTCAGTAGACTTTTAACATAAAGGGGCCTGGCAGTAAATATTCCATGCTTTGCAAATCATAGAGTCTCTGTTAAAAGCTTTCAACCTGGCTGTTGCATGGCAAAAACAGCTGGAGAAGATCCTTAAATGAATGAGTGTAAAAGTGATCTAATAAAACTTCATTTACAAAATCAGGCAACAGACTGAATTTGGCTTACAATTCTTAGTTTGCTGAAAACTGCTTTGGCTTTTGTGAGCTCCATGACAGGGATAAGGATTTTTATACCTTATTAACAAAACACAAAACATAGAGTACATGGATCTTGTACTTTATTGATATGATTGTTGATATATATTTTATATAAATGCCTTTATCCCATGTTAAATAACTTGAATTAATTCCAAGCATTATTATGGATATTAACTTAACTATAGACATAATCTGAAAAAAGAATCATATTCTATTTTATACTCCAGTAAATTTTTCCAAATTTAATTGATTATGTTTTACTTAGAAAATTGGATCTTTGAGAGTGAGTTTTACACTGCAAATACACACCAATATTTGATTCCTCTCCATTTTTAGGTATCAGCGAGCTTACAATTTTTCACTCTTATGAAGTTAGGTACAACCACATTCCAACTTCTGTCTAATGAAATGTATATACTATCAGTGGGGATAATAATATTTCCTGACATATATGTACTGTTGTGTGCCAAATGCTATGTGAGCAAATAACAAGTATTATCTCTTTACTCATTTCAGCACAGAAAGAAACATATATGAAATTCCCAGGTAAAGTATACCATACTATTTGAAAACTGCATTTATCACTACTTTGGACTATGTTTAAATATTACTTATGATGATAATAAATATATGCAGGTTGTGATACTATCTATGTTAGCTCTTTTCTGAGCTATTTATGTATACAAATTATATATTCACAAAAATTTGTGAGATAAATACTACTATTAAGTCAATTTTACTGAAGAAATAGTGAAAATACAGATTCCCCAAAGTCACATAATTAAGTGGCAGGATCAGGTTTGACCAGAGCAGACTCACAGCAGAGCCTATACTGAAACCATTAAAATGTATTCACTATGTCATTACAAACTTCTTGTCATAGACATGGAAATTTATAACAGAAGCTGTTATTATTGTTATTTAACTTTAAAGTGTTAAAAATTAACTTGTATTGATATAAAAAACTTGAAATAAATATAATATTGCTTAAGTAGGAAGAATTTTCATTAAAATAATGTTGGAAATAAATGTTTAGCAGTAGAGGATTAGCTATATATTGCATGCTTTTTTTCTAGGGTAAAATAATATAAAACTATGAAAATGCTATAGTAAAAGAATATGGATATGGGAAAACCATTCACCGTTTATTGAAAAGTGGAAGAAATAGCTTACCAATTAATATATTGCTTCATATGTATAAAAGATATACACAAGATGTGTGCTGGTAAGTGATTCACAATTGACTCACTGGGAGGAAAAAATTTCCACATTATAAATACTTTTATGTTCCTAATTTGAAGCTACTTGTGGGAAATCTGGGAAGCTGCCTGATCTGGGAAAAGAACATATATTTAGGTCTTGTAAGCCAGTATGAACTGGCTCTAGACCATCACACACTAAATGTAAGTGTAATAATTTCTGAATGGTGGAATAATAGGTGTGTGAGTTCAAGCCCTCTAAAAAGAAGTTGCCAAGATGAGTTTAAAATACAACAGACTCAGTGAGGGGGCATTCTATGAAGAAAAAAGTAGGGGGGTACTAGAGAAGATAAGGTGTGAGTCTACAGACCATGAAGTAAGCCTGGAGGAGAGATAGGGGAATTAAAGGATTGTGTAGGAGGAACCTAAGACCTCAGATTTAGCACATGTCTGGGAAAATATCTACTAGGATGAAAGGGAGCCTCCAGCAAAAGTTGTTCTTAAGAAAAGATCTCTGTCCTGCAGGAATGCCAGTACTGGTACCCTGGCTATGTTCAACTTTTGGCTGGGAACAGCAAGGGGAAGAATGGACCTACTTGAAATACTGTGGGAGAAAATCCAAAAGGGATCCATAAGTGAGGCTGTCAGTCAACTTTGCTCCTATAGCAATTTCTATTTCTTGAGAATGGTCTAAGAGGCTTACTTCCATGGTCTCCACAAAAGATGTTTCCTTTTTCCTATTATCTTTTCATTATTTTTGTTTGCCTTTTCTTTCTTGATTGGGATGGAGGAAAGCTTTTTAATTGTCAAAATTTCAAATTGTGTTTGGATTTCACCGTTCATCCATCTCAGTTGTTTAGTCCAATCATGTCTGACTTTTTATAACCCAATGGACTGCATCATTCCAGGCTTTCCTATCCATCACCAACTCCTGGAGCCCACTCAAGTTCATGCCCATTGCCTCAGTGATGCCATCCAACCATCTCATCCTCTGTCATCCTTTTCTCCTGCCTTCAATCTTTGCCAGCATCAGGGTCTTTTCCAGTGAGTCAGTTCTTTGCATCAGGTGGCCAAAGTATTGGCATTTCAGCTTCAGCATCAGTCCTTCCAATAAATATTCAGGAATGATTTCCTTTAGGATTGACTGATTGGATTTTCTTGTTCAGCCATCTATTACTCATTTAATACTGGTCATATATCATACACTGTACAATTTCTCCTCATAATGAACCATTACCTGCATTTCAAAGTTTATAATGAACTTTTATATATAATGTATTAATATAAGGCAATATATTGATACAATGCAATGTATTAATATATTGATATAATTATTTTAATATATTTACATTTCCTTGGAATATTATTGCTCCAAATATTTAAATTAAAAACCTGGAAATCTAAAAAAGGTGTGACATTTCTAGGGCCTCACAGCTAATAAAATGGAGCCAATATTCATAAATAAGAAGCTGTATCTTAGATATCTTGATTGTTTTCCCATATTTTTATAATAGTGGTAACAATAACACTGGCTTCTGTTGGTTTCATATACATTATTGTGATTTTAGTTTGAGTCATGAAAGGCAGTCTCATGTAATATTGAGAATATGGCCTCTGGAGTCAGGCTGACTGGGTTTCAAGCCTTGCTCTATGATTTACTAACTGTGTGACTGTAGGCTAAGTCACAAAATCTCTGTGGGCCATCTCATCACATCTTTTACATAATGATGATGATAGTAACTACTTTACAGTATTGTCACAAGCATCAAAGACTTATAAATACTTGCAAAACATTTGCTCTTGTAAAACACTTACTTGTAAAGTGTTTTGAAGAATGCTTGACATATAAATGTATGTGTGTGTAAAAATCATGTTAGTAAAATCATTATCATATAAATGATCATGTAAAAAAAATAACGTTTTAGAACCATTAAGTAATACTTCCAAGGTGAAGGATATGAATATGTTAGTTATGGTTTTAAAAAAGAAAGTCTCAGCAAATGCAACTTAGTGAGGTACAGTAAGCCAATGAGCCATGCAGCCTTGGCTAAGGCATGTTTCCCCTCTGGATCTTCATTTCCTCATCTGTGCAATAGTGTGTCTGTACTAGACAGTTCCCAAGGTTCCTCCTAGCTCTATGGTTTTATGGTTTCTAAGAATTCAATTTGATATCATTAAATGCTAAGAAAAAAGATTTAGGTTTGATTTTATTTCAGGGGAAAAAAGTCTAAATATTTAATATAAAATATTAATTAATCTTTTAATTCCAAAAGATCAATATTAACAAAAATGTATTCAATTATTATATTTCTAAAACAATCACTGAGAGTGGAAAAGAAGCATAGCTCAAAGTAGTATAAAAATTCCATAATATGGGAGATAATTTAAATTTTTAAATTAAAATAATTTGTACCTGTATGTTCAGGAATTTTCTTCAACTACTTTTTAGTTTCAGGTTGTTGGAAATTCTAACACCTACAAGAGAACTTTAGCTAGGATAAGTCTTTTTATTTAAATTTTTTTATTAGTTTTGCCATACAATGACATGTTATCGCCATGGGTTTACATACTCTCCCCCTCCAGAGCCCCCCTCCCTCCTCCCTCCCTCCTCCCTCCCCCCGGGAAATCTCGATGCACCAGCCCCGAGCATCAATCCTGGGTTGGCGATTGATTTCACATATGATAATTAACATGCTTCAATGCCATTCTCCCTTATCATCCCACCCTTGCCCTCATCCACAGAGTCCACGAGTCTGTTCTATACATCTGCGTTCATTTTGCTGTCTTGCATGCTGGGTTCTCGTTACCATCTTTCTAAATTCCATATATATGCGTTAGTATACTGTATTGTTGTTTTTCTTTCTGGCTTACTTCACTCTGGATAATGGGCTCCAGTTCCGTCCACCTGAGTAGAACTGATTCAAATGATTTTTTTTTTTTTTTTGCTGAGTAATATTCCATTGTGTATTTCTTATACACAGCTTTCTTATCCATTCGTCAGTTGATGGGCATCTAGGTTGCTTCCATGTCCTGGCTATTGTAAACAATGCGGTGATGAACATTGGGGTACACGTGGCCCTTTCAATTCTGGTTTCCTTGGTGTATATGCCCAGCAGTGGGATTGCTGGGTCATATGGCAGGTCTATTTGCAGCTTTTTAAGGAACCTCCACACTGTTTTCCATAGTGGCTGTACTAGTTTGCATTCCCACCAACAGTGTAAGAGAGTTCCCTTTTCTCCACATCCTCTCCAGCATCTATTACTTGTAGATTTTTGGATTGCAGCCATTCTGACTGGTGTAAAGTGGTACCTCATTGTGGTTTTGATTTGCATTTCTCTGATAATGAGTGATGTTGAGCATCTTTTCATGTGTGTGTTAGCCATTTTTATGTCTTCTTTGGAGAAATGTCTGTTAAGTTCTTTGGCCCACTTTTTGATTGGGTCGTTTATTTTTCTAGAATGGAGCTGCAGGAGTTGCTTGTATATTTTTGAGATTAATTGTTTGTCCGTTGCTTCATTGGCTATTATTTTCTCCCATTCTGAAGGCTGTCTTTTCACCTTGCTTATAGTTTCCTTTGTTGTGCGGAAGCTTTTAATTTTAATTAGGTCCCATTTGTTTATTCGTGCTTTTATTTCCGATATTCTGGGAGGTGGGTGATAAAGGATCCCACTTTGGTTTATGTAGGAGAGTGTTTTCCCAATGTTATCCTCTAGGAGTTTTAGAGTTTCTGGTCTTATGCTTAGATCTTTGATCCATTTTGAGTTTATCTTTGTGTATGGTGTTAGAAAGCGTTCTAGTTTCATTCTTTTACAAGTGGCTGTCCAGTTTTCCCAGCACCACTTGTTAAAGAGGTTGTCTTTTCTCCATTGTATATTCTTGCCTCCTTTGTCAAAGATAAGGTGTCCATAGATGTGTGGATTTATTTCTGGGCTTTCTATTTTGTTCCATTGATCTATATTTCTGTCTTTGTGCCAGTACCATACTGTCTTAATGACTGTGGATTTGTAGTATAGCCTAAAATCAGGTAGGTTGATTCCTCCAGATCCATTCTTCTTTCTCAAGATTGCTTTGGCTATACGAGGTTTTTTGTATTTCCATACAAATTGTGAAATTATTTGTTCTAATTCTCTGAAAAAGACCTCTGGTAGCTTGATAGGAATTGCATTGAATCTATAAATTGCTTTGGGTAGTATACTCATTTTCACTATATTGATTCTTCCAATCCACGAACACGGCACATTTCTCCATCTGTTTGTGTCCTCTTTGATTTCTTTCATCAGTGTTTTATAGTTTTCTATATACAAGTCTTTTGTTTCTTTAGGTAGAAATACTCCTAAGTATTTTATTCTTTTTGTTTCGATGGTGAATGGAATTGTTTCCTTAATTTCCCTTTCTGATTTCTCATTGTTAGTATATAGGAATGCCAGGGATTTCTGTGTGTTGATTTTGTATCCTGAAACTTTGCTATATTCACTGATTAGCTCTAGTAATTTTCTCGTAGAGTCTTTAGGGTTTTCAGTATAGAGGATCATGTCATCTGCAAACAGAGAGAGTTTTACTTCTTCTTTTCCAATCTGGATAAGTCTTGCTGAAAAGCTTTGAGATTTTTCTTTTTTCTCTTGCTGTACATTCAGGTGTCAAATGCAAAAGTCTTTGTTAACATAACAATACTGACCAAGAATTATAGTGAAAATACACTGTTATTTGATCTTTAAATTTCTGGTATTATGCTAACATATTAATAAATTAAATTATTTTCTGCTTAATTCGGGTAAATTGTTTAGGACATGTTCTAGGGAAAACTACAGTTTTAAATTCATACCTTGATAATTAAAAATGTAATGACATATGGGTAGCATAGTTTAATAACCTTTAACTGTGCCAGATACTATTAATATTTGTTTTCTGTCATTGAAATCTCTCAGGTGATCTCTGAAATAAACCCTATTTGTACCTCCATTTCCAAGAGGAGTTTACCAAGGAATCTGGGAAACCATAGTAAAAGCTACCATTTATTTATTTGTTACTTTTCTTTGCCTGTGAAACACTGGATGATGCAACAAAAGCAGGCACTTTCAGTGATCCTCTGCCCTGACTGAGACACACTAGCCAGAGTTCATCTGCATCTCTTTGCCTGGGACCTTTTCTGGGCCAGAGCCAACTCAGAGAGAAAGAAATTGCTTGAGAATCAACCTCCTTCATTATTCCACACACCTACAGACACACTATGTGTGTGTGTTAAGCCACTTCAGTCATGTCTGACTCTTTGCAACCCTACGGACTGTTGCCCAGATTCTGTCCATGGGGATTCTCCAGGTAAGAATACTGGAGTGGATTGCCTTGGGTTGCCATGCTCTCCTCCAGGGAATTTTCCCCTCCCAGCAATCAAACTCTTTTCTCCTGCAACTCCTGCACTGTAGGTGGATTCTTTACCACTGAGCCACCTGTATAAAGAAGCTTTATACAGATATATGTATAAAGAAGCTTTGTAAGTATATGCAGTGGAATATTCAGTTCAGCTCAGTCACTCAGTCATGTCCAACTCTTTGTGACCCCATGAACTGCAGCCCTCCATGCCTCCCTGTCTATCACCAACTCCCGGAGTCCACCCAAACCCATGTCCATTGAGTCAGTGATGCCATCCAACCATCTCATCCTCTGTCATCCCCTTCTCCTCCTGCCCACAATCTTTCTCAGAATTAGGGTCTTTTCAAATGAGTCAGCTCTTCGCATCAGGTGGCCAAAGTATTGGAGTTTCCTCAGCCATAAAAAGAAACAAATTTGAGTCAGTTGTAGTCAGGTGTGGATGAACCCAGAGTCTGCTCTACAGAGTGAAGTAAGTTATAAAGAGAAAAGACACATATGACATATTAACACATATATATGGAGTCTAGAAAAATGGTACTGATCAACCTATTTGCAGGGCAGGAACAGAGACGCAGGCATGGAGAAGGGACTTGTGGACACAGAGGGGGAAGGAGAGGGTGAGACAAATTGAGAGAGTAGCACTGCCATGCATACACTACCTTGTATAAAATAGATAGCTAGTGGGGAGCAGTTGTATAACGCAGGGAGCTCAGCTTGGTGCTTTGTGATAACCTAGAGGGGTGGCATCAAGGGTGGTGGGAGGGAGGCTCAAGAGGAAGGGGATATATGTATACATGTTGTTGTACAGCAGAAACCAGCAAAACAACTGTAAAGCAATTATCCTCCAATTAAAACAAAAAAGGGAAAGCAGCCCCGAAGAGACAGTCAAACTGGTAAGTGGTTGGGGCAGTCCATCAGGCCTCAGTGTTGCCCTCTCCTCACAGCTAGCCGGGCCTTAGAAATGATTTCTCAGAACTCCAATGTTGGAAAAAAGCCATTTTGTAAACATGATGGATAAAGACAAAACAAAGCTATTCTAAAATCAAATATGAGAACAAAAAGAAAGGAAATATTAAACCAGAAAAAACTGTAGAATTGTTGTTATCACTTTTCAGTATTTTCACTATGATTAGGCTAAGAATTTTGAAGAACAGCTCGTCTTTTCCCTCATTCTCAATTCACTAAATGCCTTAAAAACAATAACAACATGTATTGGCTCTTGAACACATGAGCCCATGTTCGCTTTCTACCAAAGTTAAGTTTGGAAAAAAATTTTTAAAACTATAAGTCATTGAGTGAACCCAAAATATGAGAATTTCAGTCCCCATATTCACAAGCAATTTCCTTGAATTACATTAGTATTTAAAGTAGACACATTGATCTTTGAATGGGTTTTATTTCAAAGTACCTACGATGATTTGTACTATTTCTAATTTTTGTTCTTGCCAATTTTACTGAGTGAATTATATGAAAATTCAAGCAATGTGACTAGAAAACATTAAAGAAGGTTGTGAACATATTGATTCTATGTGTTTAGATAGATTAGATGACTTTGATAGTAAAAATTTTCTAAAGTTTTGAAGTTCCACTGAAAGCTTTTGCCAGGCCTCCAATTTATTTAAACTACACTTTTTTGTTCAGCTTTCTCTTTCAGTTCCTTCTTAAATTATCCTTTACAAATATACTTTTAAATAATAATAGAAAAACATACAGCACACATTATATTCATGGCATCTATTAAAGCATTTTATTAATCATTTATTATTTTTGTACCATCTTATTTTAACAGTAATATTATTATCCACATTTTACAAATGAATAAACCAAAGTAAAAATATGAGAAAAAAAAAAGCAGCCTATGACAGACAGCAACATTATGATTATCTTCTAGAGTTTGGTGTTGTTAGAATATGGCCTAGAAAAGAAAGTAAAAAATAAAGAAAGAAAAATGCTTATAAGTATTACTTCATCAAGAGAGAGATTGGAACATTATTTCTTGGAAAGCCACTCAAGAAAGAAGCCATGCAATATTCTACTTATACACGGTGTTGGAAAAAAATAAGCAACAAAAATATTCAGGATTCATGACAACTATTCTGATTAGGATGAACATATTACAACATTCTTTAAGGCAATATTCATTTGATTATATGATACATTACTGAGAATGACCTGCATTTTTTTCACATACAAACTTAAAATTAGGTTTCAAATACAATTAAAATGTTTTTATTGAAGCATTTTTGATCGGTAATATTATATAGATTACAGATGTACAGTATAGCACTGCATAGTTTTCAAAGGTTATACTCCATTTAGAGTTATTATAAAATAGTTGCTATATTTCCTGTGCTGTACAGTTATCCTATGTAGCTTATTTTATGTTTAATAACATATATATCTTAATCCCTTACCCTAAATTGCCCCTCTAGCCTTCCCTCTCCAACTGCTAACCAATGGTTTGTTTTCTATATCTGTGAATCTGCTTATTTTTTTTGTTTTTTTTTCACTAGTTTGTTGTATTTTTTAGATTCTACATATAAGTGATATCATACAATATGTTTTTCTCTACTTGACTTTTTTCATTTAGAATAATGCCCTTTCAAGTCCATCTGTGGTGTTGCAATTAGCAACATTTTGTTCTTTTTCATGGCTGAGTAGTACTCAGTACTAGTGTGTGTGTGTGTGTGTGTGTGTGTGTGTGTGTGTGTGTATACACATTACTAAGTTGCTTCATTCATGCCCAGTTCTTTATGAGCCAATGGACTATAGCCTGCCAGGCTCCTCCAATCTGTTCATGGGGATTCTCCAGGCAAGAATACTGGAGTGGGTTGCCATGCCCTCCTCCAGGGGATCTTCCTGACCCAGGTATTGAACCCATGTCTTCTGTGTCTCCTGCATTGGCAGTTGGATACTTTATCAGTAGTGCTGCCATAAATATTGAGGTTCACATATCTTTCCAAATCATTATTTTTGTGTTTTTCAGATTTATACTTGGGGCATAATTGCTGGATCAAATGGTTAGTTTTATTTTAGCTTTTTTTGAGAAAACTCCTTACTGTTTTCCACAGAAGCTACACCGATTTACATAACCACCAACAGCATACAAAGGTTCCTCTTACTTCCCATTCTCTCCAAGATTTGTTTTTTGTGTTCTTTTAATGATAATTTTTCTGCTATGTGTGAGTTGATATCTCAGTGTGGTTTTGATTTATATTTCCCTGATGATTTGCAATGCTGAACATCTTTTCATGTGCCTTTTAGTCATCCATGATTTCTCTTTGGAAAATGTGTATTCAGTTTTTCTCATTTTTTCAATTGGGTTGTTTGTTTTTTTGATATTGAGTTGTGTGAACTCCTTATGTATATTTTGGCTATCAACTCCTTATCATTTGCAAACATTTTCTCCTATTCAGTATGTTGTCTTTTCATTTTGTCCAAGGTTTCCTTTGCTGTGCAAAAACTTTTAAGTTTAATTAGGTCCCACTTGCTTACTTCTGCTTTCATTTCCATTACGCTAAGAGAGAGGTTAAAAAAAAAATGTTGCTGCAATTTATGTCAGGATGTTCTATGTTTTCCTACAGGAGTTTTATAATATCTTGCCTTGTATTTAGGTCTTTAATCCATTTTGCTTTTACTTTTGTATATGGTGTTAAAGTCTATTCTAATTCCATTCTTTTACTTGTAGCTGTTCAGTTTTCCCCATGTGGCCTCTTTTCATATACTATTGCCTCCTTTGTGATAGGCTAATTGATCATAAATGCATGGGTTTGTTTGTTTCTATTCTGTTCCATTGATTTATATGTTTATTTTTGTGTCAGTACCATGCTGCTTTGATTCCTATAGTTTTGTAATACAATTTGAAGCCAGGGAGCATGATTCTTACAGCTCTGTTCTTCTTTCTTAAGATCATTTTGAGTATTTGGGGGTCACACATTTTTAAAATTATTTATTCTTGTTCAGTGAAAAATGTCATTGATATTTTGATAAGAATTGTGTTGAATCTATAGAATGCCTTGGGTAGCATGTTTATTTTAACAATATTAATGTTTTCAATTAATAACAGTATATTTTCCCTTCTGTTTGTGTTATTTTTAATATCTATCATCAATGTCTTATGGTTTTTCAACTACAGATCTTTTACTTACTTATTACTTACCCCAATGGCCCAGCAAAAGGCCTAGATTTATTCTAGGGATTTTATTCTTTTTGGTGTGATGGTAAATGTGATTATTTATTTAATTTATCTTTCTGATAGATCATCATTAATATATAGAAAAGAAAGAAAAGAAGTGAAGTTGCTCAGTAGTGTACAATTCTTTGTGACCCCATGGACTGTAGCCTATCAGGATCCTCCGTCCATGGTATTTTCCAGGCAAGAATAACGGAGTGGGTTGCCATTTCTTCTCCAGGAGATCTTCACAACCCAGGGATTGAACCCAGGTCTCCAGGATTGTAGGCAGATGCTTTACTGTCTGATCCACCAGGGAAATCAATATATAGAAATGTCAGTATAATTTTTAAATGTTACAGATGGCTTGCTTGTATTATATTTTCTGAAATAAACTAAGTAGTAAGAAAAATATGCATA
>ML663566.1:22236378-22365253 GCA_007570785.1 Antilocapra americana | reverse complement strand
TCTGAAGGCTGTCTTTTCACCTTGCTTATAGTTTCCTTTGTTGTGCAAAAGCTTTTAATTTTAATTAGGTCCCATTTGTTTATTTGTGTTTTTATTTCCAATATTCTGGGAGGTGGGTCACGGAGTATCCCGCTTTGGGTTATGGCAGAGAGTGTTTTGCCTATGTTATCCTCTAGGAGTTTTATAGTTTCTGGTCTTATGATTAGATCTTTGATCCATTTTGAGTTTATTTTCGTGTATGGTGTTAGAAAGTGTTCTAGTTTCATTCTTTTACAAGTGGCTGTCGAGTTTTCCCAGCACCTGTTGGTGGGAATGCAAACTAGTACAGCCACTATGGAAAACAGTGTGGAAATTCCTTAAAAAACTGCAAACAGTCCTGCCATATGACCCAGCAATCCCACTGCTGGGCATATACACCGAGGAAACCAGAATTGAAAGAGCCACGTGTACCCCAGTGTTCATCGCTGCTTTGTTTACAATAGCCAGGACATGGAAGCAACCTAGATGCCCATCAACTGACGAACGGATAAGAAAGCTGTGGTACATATACACAATGGAATATTACTCAGCATTAAAAAAAAATTCATTTGAATCAGTTCTACTCAGGTGGATGGAACTGGAGCCTGTTATCCAGAGTGAAGTAAGCCAGAAGGAAAAACAACAATATAGTATACTAACACATATATGTGGAATTTAGAAAGATGGTAACGAGAACCCTGCATGCGAGACAGCAAAAGGAACGCAGATGTATAGAACAGACTCGTGGACTCTGTGGAAGAGGGCAAGGTTGGGATGTTATGGGAGAATGGCATTGAAACACGTTAATTATCATATGTGTAATCAATCGCCAGCCCAGGGCTGATGCTCGGGGCTGGTGCACAGAGATGACCCAGGGAGAGGGAATCGGGAGGGAGGAGGGAGGGGGCTTCTGGAGGGGGAGCATATGTAAACCCATGGCGGTTTCATGTCAATGTATGGCAAAACCAACACAATAAATTAAAGAAAATTTAAAAAAATAAATAAAATTCTGAATAGGGAAAAAAAATAAAAATAAAAATCTATGTCCACTGATCCATGATCTGTGGCCAGTGGATATAGAGGACACTGGGGAGAGGTTTGTAATGACAGAATGAGAGGGTGACTATAACAAATGCATATAAAAGCTTCAAAGTAAGTGAATGAATATAAGGCCCCATTTCCATTAGTTATCTATTTTATACATGGTAAATAAAAGAAAAAAAAAAGCTATTCTCCATACTTGGAGGTTCTCAGTTTTCTTATCTCTTAATGTAGACACTGTTAAGAGAGAATATTTAGTCTGTGTTTACATTGTGAAAACACCATTGCATATGATATCAGATATTTTTAAGATTTCTACTTTGTAGCTGCTAAGATTATCTCTGTTTCAGAGGTGTAGAAACAGAGGCACAAAGGAATAATCTTAATTCCAGGAATAATAAGAAACAATTTTTAGTGGCAGATACAAGACTATGTCTTCTAATTTCTGCTTAATAATCTATTCAAATAAAAGTAAGAACAATGTCTTCAATCTTCTTTGACCAGCAGACTACCTTCACAGTCTTAAGCAAAGAAGCATACATTTCAACCAGAAAACAAATTCTATCATGTTGTACAGGAATGAGTTTAATGGATATAAAGTGGAAAAAAGAGAACTAGCTATGAGTCAAAATATATGGATATGAATCTTTCTTATGCTGCTAATTCATTTATGAAATATTCAATGAGAGCTCAATTCTGTCAGGCCATCTGACAGTTAAACAGAAAATATAGAACTATGAATGCTTGTGATCTATCTATTCAAATTTCCATCTTTATCTATCTATGTATCAGTTCAGTTCAGTTCAGTTGCTCAGTCATGTCCGACTCTTTGCGACCCCATGAACCACAGCACGCCAGGCTTCCCTGTCCATCACCAACTCCCAGAGTCTACCCAAACTCATATCCATTGGGTCAGTGATGCCATCCAACCATCTCATCCTCTGTTTTCCCTTTCTCCTCCTGCCCTCAATCTTTCCTAGCATCAGGGTCTTTTCAAATGAGTCAGCTCTTTGCATCAGGTGGCCAAAGTACTGGAGTTTCAGCTTCACTATCTATGTATACTTATGACTGTATATGTCTATGTCTATATCTATAGATATATAAAAACATCAGTATATCTACATAACTATAGTAATATATATGTCAATTATATGTCAGTTATTTTGATGCCAAGTTCATTCAAAGTGCTTATTAATCTTTTTCCTTAATTCAGTTTAATAGCAAAAATACTGTCCCCTGTGAATTAGCATATTTTATTATCTTCTTCAGATAACTAATGATTGGACATTTAATTTTACTTGATGAAGAGGACTGATTTTGCTTCATAACATCAATCATGTGAAATTTAGCCAAAAACCATCCTCTTAATAATTTCCATGGACAGATATTGTCCCACGTCCTTTAATTGAAACTTACTCTGGAAGAGATAAGTATAGAATGAATCCTACCACATCCTATAGAATGTAGGACTGTAGAAATTTAGCTCTATTTTAACTGTAAAACAATGACAGCTTGTCAGCACACTTTAAAAAAAGCATCAAAAACAATTATTTAATAGTAACTTTGGATTTATTTTGTCTTTGGGGAAAATATATTTTAAAAATAATGGAAAGCCTATCTCAAGTGATATTATTTCACTAGTTTTTCCTCACAGGTATAATTTGTTGTGCATTATAATATCCTGATTTTTCCTAGAGCCACTTCATAGTGGGATATATCATTACTGTCACATACTAGGTCACTGCAAGCTGAATAAATTTTCTAAATCTGTTAGTTATGTCAGCATTGCTTAGAAAACAGATCCAAAAGAGCAGGTGGCTGAGAATTTAAATTCTCTATTCTTAAACTAGTACTAAAGATGTCATTACTAATCCACAGACCTAACTGAATCTTTGATTCTGCTCCACAGAATATTTCTATATGTTGATTGATTATTTTTCAGACTTGCAGGTTCAAAGTAATCTGATTCTTAACTACTGCATATTAATCTGCCATTCACATAGCTTATGAAAATTTTTATGGATTGATTTATAAGGAAACATTTTTATTGACACAGAGTTAAATCTTTTTTATGTGCTAGATTCCCTAGGAAAAAGGAAAACACATATAACTGCATTTAAATCAGTAAAGAATCATAATTTTAGATAAAATGCATCTGTACAATAATCATATACATTTGATAGAATCAGATTTGACCTCCAACTAAGAAGTGAAAGTTTACATTATAAATCTGTAACTACCAACATTCATTCCTAACCTTTATTATTTCAGTTGTATTTAATATTGTTCAAAATAAAGTTATCAATAATTTCTGAAATTAGATACGAGAGAAAAAGAATTTCAATTAGGTTTTCAATGTGCATATATATATGATATTTATCCATATACTGCGGTAGATTTTATTGTGTATGTTGAAAGAAGAAAGTTCAGTCATTAATCTTTCCACTACAAAAATATTAATAAAGGTTGATTAATATATGTGATAGAAACATTGTTCAGTATTAGAAATAAATTAAAGAAACAGCAGGGAGATTGTTTATTTTTGCATAATAATGAGTAAGACTATAAGAGAATTATGAGAACATTTAAAACTTGTTACATATTTTTGAATTTATGCAAGGTCAAGTAGTTCTTGTGAATTAGAGCATATCATCATCACTGTAAATAAGCATTTATAAATGACTCAAATATAGGACACTAAGCTCTATCTAAAGAAATTTGAAAATATACTTCTGACTAGGTTTTCCCATTTTAGACAAATGTGCACTCACATAGACACACATGCACACATAAACACTTCTCATCTCAATAATTATACTTAGGGCTCTTAATACTGAAGCAGTACCCATCAAAGTGACCCAAATAAAGTAACTGAAACTTCTAGGAATGCGGAAAGTGTCATAATTTCTATAATGTTTAACAAATTAATGTAACAAATGGTAAATGACACAACTGATGTAAAATACAGTAAATCTCACAGTTTCTGAAATGCAAATAAGTAAATCACAATAGAATTTTGAATTCAGAATTCACCATTCAATAAATGGATGACACCTGCATATGAACACTGATTGTTTAAGACCACTGTACATATATTATGAACAAATACACATAGTAATGTTACTTGGAGTTGGATATTACTCATGACTTACAAGTAAAGAAACAAAAGTTCAGTGAATTAACTGTCCCGAGTCACATAGTAAGTGACAAAATGAAAGCTTTCATCTTAATTTTCTGATTTCAAAGTTCAGATTCTTTCCACCACTACCTTGCATTGTCAGAAATAAATATCTACTGGCAGGGTATAGTCGAAAAAATTATACAGAAATAATACTTTATTCAAATACAAATGGTTTCTCCACATCAAACAATTCTCTATCACCAGATAGGTGTCTTACAGTTCAAGTAAGTCCTAACTCTGTCTAGAGGTAGCATTTGATTTTACAAGTTAAGGCCTCAGTACCTTGAGCCCAGTGCCACCACCCTCAGCCCTACTTCAGAAGTCCAGATTGTCACCTGTGCTTCTGATCAATCTGCTACAGATCAAAGGTTCCGATAGTTCCCTCTTCAGGTTTGATTAATTTGCTGGGGCAGCTCACAGAATTCAGAAAAAAAAATTTACTTACTACATCAGGAATTTATTATAAAAGGGTACAACTCAGGAATAACTAGATGGAAAATAGGCATGGGTAAGGCATGAGGAAGGGGCAAGGGACTTCTCATCTGTCAAAGAGAAATGGGCTTCAGACCTGGGTTCTGTCCATTATGA
This sequence comes from Antilocapra americana, assembly GCA_007570785.1. Taxonomy (NCBI): domain Eukaryota; kingdom Metazoa; phylum Chordata; class Mammalia; order Artiodactyla; family Antilocapridae; genus Antilocapra; species Antilocapra americana. The sequence goes on along the minus strand of ML663566.1, from coordinate 22,360,425 downwards.
CCCAGGTAACCTTGAACAGATTATTTTATCTATCACAGACTCAGTTATTTGATCTACAAAGCAGGAGAGGTAACAATAACCATTTCTTAAGACTGTTATGAAGATGATTTGCAATACTACAAGGCATATTTAAGAAGAGTAAACACTGAAAAATGTCAACAGGCATTATTTAAATTCTGTCAAACTAATTAAATTCAGAATGTTATAAGTTTGAACTATGAAGAACTGTCTGGTCATGTCCATGAAAGCTGTCTCTATGTGACAAAATGTCTTTGATTGAAGACAGCTGCCACAAATAATTGGGACACTAAGTGAAACAAAGCTTACAAATTAACTTTTTTGTATCACTGAGGAAATATCTTCCAAAAAAACCAACATGACTTCTGTAAGATCATTGAATATGTTGGTGCAAAAGATGTAGATTTCAAGTACACTCTCTTGGGTATCTCTTTGTGAGATACACCAAATGAGTTTTCAAGTATTGGTTGGTTATTTAATGCTTAGCTTCTCTTCTAAGCAAATATTTTATTAAAAGAACTCTAAGTATGAAATAACCTAACATAGGTACATATTGTTGTTGTTTTAATTGATAAGTTGTGTCCAACTATTTGAGACCCCATGGACTGTGGCCAACCAGACCCTTCTGTCTATGGGATTTCCCAGTGGAAAATTAGAGTCGGTCTCCATTTCTTTCTCTAGTGGATCTTCCTGACCCAGGAATTGAACCCACATTCCCTACATTGGCAAGTGGATTCTTTATCACTGAGCCACCAGGAAAGTATAAGTATAGATACATAACTCTTGAACAAATCTGAACATAAACAAACAGTATACTATCACATGTTTCATTTTATCTCTTTCACTATCCACCTCTGGCCCCTTATCCATTTCATTCAACTGGATTCTGACAAAATTCCATGGAATCTGAATCAACAGGGAAGCCCATAGCAGGAGTACTCAACTAAATCTAAAACATGTGTTCTCAAGAGAAACTTCCAAAAAACTTAAGATTCTTGTTAAAATGCAGATTAATGGACTCAATGATAAGGCACCAGAGCTAGAATAGCCTAGATTACATTTTTTAGCAAGGTCCTGTGGTGTTTCTTAAGCATCTTGAAATGAAAAAAATTCTGACATTCTGACTCTTTATGAGCTTGATTCTTCACAAAATAATATTCTGTTGAGCAAAACCTTAATGTTGAGAACAATGAATATATAATATTTTCCTTAAGAGTTTTCCTATTTTCTGAATGCACATCCTCAAAAGTTCTGACTAATGAACTTAAAGTAACTATGACTACATGGAAATAATTTTAAGTGTAATTTTCAGAGGTGTATGGATTCAAATTTATCTGAAGTTTTATCTGCTTAAGATAACACCAGCTGCTTAAGAATTTTTAAATGAACAGCTATTTTCTAATGTAAACTTTGTCTTCTACACCAAAGGCCAAATGTAGTGAAACTTATTGATTCACTATACCTCTGAATTTCATTGATTTACACCATTATTTTTTACAAACTTAACACAGCATTTTAATGTGCCAGGTACTGTTTAATGAACTATTCAAGTATTAAGTCATGCAATTATTATTACAGTCCTAGAGTTAGGTGCAATTATGATCTGCTACACAGGTGATGAAACTGAGGTGCAGAGAATTGATATACTTACTAACAAGTAGCCTTTGACTGTGTAGATCACTATAAACTGTGGAAAATTCTTAAAGAGATGGGAATACCAGACGACCTAACCTGTCTCTTGAGAAACCTGTATGCAGGTCAGGAAGCAATAGTTGGAGCTGAACATGGAACAATAGTCTGGTTCCAAATTGGAAAAGGAGTACATCAAGGCTGTATATTGTCACTCTGTTTGTTTAACTTATATGCAGAGTACATCATGAGAAACGCTGGGCTGGAAGAAGCACAAGCTGGAATCAAGGTTGCTGGGAGAAATATCAATAACCTCAGATATGCAGACAACACCACCCTTATGGCAAGGAGTGAAGAGGAACTAAAAAGCCTCTTGATGAAAGTGAAAGAGGAGGGTGAAAAAGTTGGCTTAAAGCTCAACATTCAGAAAACTAAGGTCATGGCATCTGGTCCCACCACTTCTCGGTAAATAGATAAGGGAACAGTGGAAACAGTGTCAGACTTTATTTTTGGGGGCTCCAAAATCACTGCAGACGGTGACTGCAGCCATGAAATTAAAAGACACTTACTCCTTGGGAGGAAAATTATGACCAACCTAGACAGCATATTAAAAAAGCAGAAACATTACTTTGCCAACAAAGGTCCACCTAGTCAAGGCTATGGTTTTTCCAGCAGTCATGTATGGATGTGAGAGTTGGGCAGTGAAAAAAGCTGAGCACCAAAGGATTGATGCTTTTGAACTGTGGTGTTGGAGGAGACTCTTGAGAGTCCCTTGGACTTCAAGGAGATCCAACCAGTCCATCCTAAAGGAGATCAGTCCTGAGTGTTCATTGGAAGGACTGATGTTGGAGCTGAAACTCCAATATTTTGAAACCTCATGAGAAGAATTGACTCATTGGAAAATACTCTAATGCTGGGAAGGACTGGGGGCAGGAGAAGGGGATGCCAGATGATGAGATGGCTGGATGGCATCACCGACTCGATGGACATGTGTTTGGGTAGACTCTGGGAGTTGGTGATGCACAGGGAGGCCTGGCATGCTGCGATTCATGAGGTCGCACAGAGTTGAACATGACTGAGCAACTGAACTGAACTGAACAAGTAGCCTAAAGTGATGAAATCAGAATTCTAACCTGGGCAGTCAGTTTCAGAGTCTATACTCTTAACCCACACACTGTTGTCTCTGACACAAGATTGACATTTTTCTTTGAGGTCAAAAGTTGGAAGCTTTGATTTTATTGGGCTTTTTGCCTAATTCTTTCTATAGTGAGTGAGAAGCTAATTTTTTAAAAAGTCTGTTTGAACAAGTCTTATTAGAAATACATCCTTTTTGGCAAGCTTCTCTATAATAATGTCTTATTTTATTTGGCAGGATTTGCAATTCAAAATTATTTCACCAAACATTAATATTCCAATTTAGTACAATGAAGCCTGACTTTTATTTTTCTCTTGTAAAATCAGTCACTAAACAAAAAGGAATTGCATGGGGTTCTGCTATGTGTTTGACTTCACTCTTTCTATTACAGAAGCTCTTCATCACCATGGACTTGAATGTTAAGGAAAAAAATTAATATGGTTTATAGCAGTAATCCTCTTAAATGCTTGAGACTTTGCCAGCTTTCAACTAACAAGCCAGGTTATTAACGGCTGCAGTCCTACAACACTCAGGGATTATTGTCTAGGTCTGCTGACGAGGCACTGCTAGTGACCAGTTTGTAAAATGCAATCTGTTATTTTATTTCACAACCTGATCAATGATTAAAACTGCTTGAAGTACAAAAACCTGCCTTCCCAACCAGCTGATGATTTTTGCAATACATAGAATTGAATGGCTCTTTTTATGTGTGATTAAAGGTTCTGATTATTACCTGTGTAAGTTATCTGGCAGCTTCTTTTTTTGGCTTTTGGTTTGATCAAGTAAACTTGAAAAGAACATCAAGATTTAAAAAAAAAATTAACATTAACTTTAACTAAAAAAATGACAGCTCTGTCAGAAGACTGTCTCCCCTCACCTGATTCTTAATATGGAGTTCCTGACAAGTATACAGATTTGCCTTAATTATTTATTCATTTCATTGAAACCGTCTTCATCTGCTTTAAATTTCTAATAAGTCTATTTAAATAAAGAGAATCCTATTTGAATGTTGATTTTATCCTTTAAAAATCATGTAGGTGTCGTATTTATACAGAAGCGGTATGAAGCAATGGTAATGGTTATATCAGTAAATGGCCAAAATAAAAATGCTAATTGCATTAGGTAATGACATATTAGTATTTCAAACCAACTAAGTGTAAAATAGCTGCAGATATTAATGGGTTACATGACATAAAAAGCGTATTGTTGTTAAAAAATATGAAAAATGTAATCTGTCAAGAAAAAAGAAAGGAAAAAAATCCCTATTTCCTCACCTTCATGAATTGAACAAGTTAGGTCAAATAGTACACTTTCCTTTGACACAGTAAATAGGACAATTGTCTTGTTCCCTGTGCCTAAGGCCTGGTGACAGGTTTTGACATGATTTTGTTTTGTTTAGTTTGGTTGGGTTGGGTTGATTTTACTGGCTCATTAAAAACCCGATAGCTCTTATTTAAAGAACTATTTTTTCCCCCCTTCATGGAGGTCTAGATCATGTCTTTGCAAATTTGCTTCCATAACTATCCAAATTTAGTATGAATTTGCCAATTGTCCCCTACCCCTGACAAAAGTCACTCTTTCCACTGAAGTATGTATATTATAAAACTGAAGTCCTTGGATTTAAATACAGGACAGTCATTTGAAGGGTAAGTGAGGAATACTCTGGGGATGTTGGACATTTATTTCCAATTTATTTCTAAAGATATTTCCCCCTGTTATTTAAATAACAATGGGACACAGGCAGGTAGGAAGCTTTTTCCTCTCCCACTTATGGACAGATGCAGATTTAAACACAAAAAACTTGTCTTACTAACTGAGGAATGAAAGTCATGACAAAATGAAGAGAAAGAAGCTAGGAGCTATGTAGTTACTCCTACCTGAATTTTTCATTCATTAATCTTGGTGGAATACTAGAGTCCTCTATCTGACAGGCCCCAAAATTCTATTTTCATAAGAAAAGGTATAGAGAATTTTTTATTCTTTTTGCCCCATATGTTTGAAAATTCTACCATCTATTTAATTGTTTAGATTCCTAAAAATGGAATTGGAAATTTGAAATAAATTTTCATCTGAATTTTAAGGCACTTTTATTCCAAGTTTCTTAGATGATGCTGAGTAATCAATACCATACTAAATATTTTATAAAATAAATAAAATAAAATAGATGCTTTCACCCTTCTCTGGAATCTCTTATATACTCATCTATAAGCATGGTATTTTAACATTTCAAGGTATGTCTTTCTGTGTTTTGTCCACGAGTCATGTTGGTGGGAACTCACTCATCCTTTGCATTCCACAGATATAGAAACATCCTGTAAAAATTAAATCTCAAGAGAGTAGATGATAGTTCTCAGAAGCATTAATTTTTGCTGGTGCTCCAATTTAGCTCTCCTCTAGTGATTAAATTGTAATCATATAGTAAGAAATGCTGACCACTGATCCAGGGCAACAAGGTCAAGTTTTAGAGGTCTTTTAATATGCAAATCTCCCCAAGAAAGTTTTTATCAATAATTTACATGTCAGTGTAAGAAAGTTTCATACATATCTCTTAAAGTAATTTTGGGTAATGAGATGAATTCAAAAACAGATTGGAGAGAGATGTTTCTATAAAAAGTTAACAAATATATTATTTAAAGGTAGCCTATAGGGAGTTAATGTTTGGACTAAGGTAAGAATTTGCCTTCTAAAAATCTTCATTGTATTTATGAATTGGTAAATATAGTGTAATTTTCTATACACATAACTATTGGCCTAAACTGATATTTTATAAATCTATTTATGATTAATATAATGCTTTTATTTCTTTTCTTCAAAAGAAGTTTAATTCTGCAAGTAAAGTTTCAAGTGTTGGGGCTAATAGTACATACCTAATTGTATTCAAATGTTATTTACCTACTAAGAAAATATACATATTTAGATTTTTGTATTGATGAGTTAAAAGGGAAGGAGTTGGATCTGAATCTCTAATTCTTACTTGCCCAATACACTGATATTTTGCAACTCTATGCAATTGTACTTAGCGTCTTCTCCATCAGATAAATAATAACATGTATAAAGATGAAACAACCAGCACAAGAATGTATTCATTCATTATTCATGTAAAAAATTTGAGAAGTGTAGAATGGCAGTGGTTTCTATACTGTCATTATAGAGAAATATAAAGACAAATATATTCTTTCATTTTCTATAATTAATCATAGATATAAGATATATCAATATATAAAATTGTATGCATCTCCTAAAGTATATTAAAACAATATAAAAAAAATTGGTGTTTTTTTGCACCTTCCTTCTGAAATGCTCAAGGGATTTTCACATCAATTGACTCATTTGTTTACCCAACATTACTATGAGATAGGAGTAGTTATCATATTGTGACATCTTTTTCAGAGGTAGTGTATTTTGAAGTTTCGCTTTCAGCTATAGTGTGGCTCCTTCAATGACAGAAGGCAATTTTAGGGGAAATTGTAGATATACCACTGTGGATACCATCTGCATAAAAATATTCTTCACAGCATATTCATCAGTACTGTCTACTACATAACTTGGTTACAGAGCTCTCTTTAAAGTTTCCTCAGCACACAATTGTATAGCAACTCCTTCTAAGCAGCCCCTCACTTTTCAAAATTTGAACAAATTGGGTTAAGCCTATGGATAATAACAATAACAAAATTGGTAATGAGAATGATGGAGGTGGCAAAAAGGTAAAGCAAATTCAACATAGTTTTAATAATCAGAAGGATTTCTGTAAAATGCCTGGGTTTCAATACACCATACTGAAGAATAAGGTCTTTGTTCTTTGTTTTCCAGATGGAAAAGAAAAGAAGACTGAAGTCTTTGCAAGATCCTTCAGTGAGACGCTTTTGACAAGTGATCAAATCATTGAACAATTCTTCCTGAAAAATAATGTTCAGATGTAGTCTAAGCATTCGCCTGGTGACAGCATGAACATCCTTCCCTCTGTGTTGACATTTATTCTAATAATAGACAATGTAGACAGAATATCTGACACCCCCACCAAGCTAAAAAAGACTGTGACTTCATATCTCTGCTATCAAATCCTTACTAATGGAAATATTCTCATTGATTAAAAATGGCTTTGAAACGCCCTTTTTTAAAATTTTTGATTATGTTACCAAAACATATGGAATGTGGTAGAAATATAGTGCAAGCTAAGAAATACTGATATTGTTCAACAAACCGTAAATGTTACCTAGTAAGATGATGGCATCCTTTTTTATATCACGAGATTGATATTTTTTTTAGAAATAAATACATAAACAGCTTTTCAACATTAAATTATTAACTTATTAATAAAGCTTCTGAATGCAATAATGTAGAAAGAAAGGCATAAAGGCTTTTCCTGTATGCACTTACTGCCAATCTTATTTCTAATTAACCACCTGCCAAAGCACACAGAATGTTTTGAAGAAAATTCCAAATAAATTTATCAATAAATATTTCATGGGGATCTCTAAGAGTTATAGAACCATTTCTTAAAATATCAACTTTAAGATTATCAAACTTTTCTAAATTAACAACAATTTCCTTAACATAATCAACCACTGAATTCATTTCTCAGATTTTTCAACTGCTTATTCCTATATAGTTCATACAAACAGTTGACACCCTAGATCTCTTTTAATGTATACATTTACCCCCTTCTTCCAGTTTATATTCCTTGCAACTTATATTTTAAAATATCCTATTCATTGTCATGTCATCAATTTGCTCATTGTAAAATGTGAAATCATTTTCAATTTTCTGCTATCCCTATGATTTTCTCTACATTGATAGTGAGCTAGTTGCATATCTGACTCATTTTGATCACATGTATATTTGATTTTTTTGATAAAAATATCTAATTTTTTCCTCATTGTAAGACTCTTAATCTTCATAATGAAGTATCAATGAAAGAATGCAGACTTTGGAACTAATAAAATCTGGATTGGGTTTCACTTCTACGACTTATTAGTTTTAGAGTCTGAATTGTGGCAATTATGAACACTATCTGTGACTCAGTTTCCACAAATAACCTTCCAGTGTCTTCTTTCACTTCAGTGGGCAAGCTCAATTTGTCATTATTGAAATAGAGACATTTCCTCTGTAACTCTCCTAATGGAATGGAAAGAATAATTATGTTCAAAATATTGGTGGGAAAGCTTTCATCAAATCTTTGGCTATATGATAATTGAATTATTTTACAGAGGTAGAGAGCCTTGCCAAACATAGCTTTGTCTTTGTTGCTTTGGTTTTTTGACTAGCTGAAAGTGCACTCATAGAAAAGTGTTACAAGGCACATTATTCATTTTCTTTTAATAGTTTATAGAAAGAGTAGACATTGGACCAGAAAAGGCATTGATAAGAAAATTTATCAAAGACTTGGCTAAGTCAGATGGCAAATCTGAAATCCTTATCTAATTAGTCATCTGATTGAATTAAATGTTCTTGTTCTGGTAGCTATTGAAAGATGATTTCACAGAGTCTGATGCTGGAAGAATCTCAACTTTAGAGATCCATTACCATAAAGCAATGGTAGCAGACAGTCTGTAGACCCCTCCTACTGTGGACCTTTGTTCTTGCGCCTGCATGCCCTCCTCCAGGGGATCTTCCTGATCCAGGGACCGAACCTATGTCTTTTACATCTCTTGCATTGGCAGGCAGGTCCTTTTGCCACTAGTGCCACCAGGGAAGAGCCAAGGACACAAAGAAGAATCTGCAGTCTTACTGATTGCAAGAGACTTTTGGCAACCCACACTAGTATTCTTGCCTGGAGAATCCCATGGACAGAGGAGCCTGGTGGGCTACAGTCTACGGGGTCACAAATCTCGGACACCACTAAGCAACTGAGCACACACACAAGGAGAGAACAGAGAGAACACCTTCAGAGAGACGTTGGCCAAACCAATAGAGGCAATGGCCCTAGAGGGGTGGGTGCAGAGTTTTTAAGGTAGGATTGTTTGCATAATCCAGGAGGCCATTGAAAGGTATCTCTAAAAACTACTTTAGACAAAAAAAAAATAATAATACTCCAAGTGATAAAAGTACTTTTATTTGGATAGTTTAAAATTGGTATGGAGTCAGACTGAATAATTCAGTGAAACAATGTAAAAGACTAAAACTAGCCAGTTTACTTTCTATTTTAATTTTAAAAGATGCAATCACTAATACTTTTTATTGTGTTCTGTTAAGAAATTTACTTATATGCTGTTAAAGTTGTCAGAGGGAAACGCTAGCAAGTCATAACTTGGCATATGTGAACAGGAATCTTAAGGAAAGAAATGATTAATTTGGAGAAATTGTTTTATACACCAATTGATACATTTTATTTCTTTGTTTGTGCTATGGCTATAAGTCAAATGCTTAATTATTACTTGAAAAGGCAACTAAAACTAACCATTCATTTCTGTGAGTGTAGATTAGAATGACCTAGAGTTTTTCATAATGCATGCCTAAAAATTGAATATGTGAGGTACATAACCAATTACAACTTTAAAATAATAATAGCAACAACATCATAGTAATGAAACACGTTCATCTGGAAGATCCCCTGGAGAAGGGATAGGCTACCCACTCCAGTATTCTTGGGCTTCTCTTGTGGCTCAGCTGGTAAAGAATTTGCCTGCAATGTGGGAGACATGGGTTCAATTCCTGGGTTGGGAAGACACCTCGGAGAAGGGAAATGCTACCCAACCAGTATTCTTGTCTGGAAAATTCCATGGACTATATGTCCATGGGGTCGCAAAGAATCAGACATGACTGAGCAGCTTTCACTTTCACGTGTTCATGTATGTTCTCTCAGAGAATTTCCTGACTCTCTGTGGATAAGCAGAAATGAGATTCTCACTTGAAGTATTGCTTTTTTGCAGTAGTGTCTCATTAAAACAATAAGAATACAAATTTGTTCTTGTGTTTGTTTTGTTTCTCCTCATTATTTCTGAATAAAGGAAATTTCACATTTTTTAAAATCAGGTTTCAATGAATCTAGTATGTACAAGTCAAATTTCAGAGACAATATTTCATTATTTTAATCATAATTCAAATAAAATCTAGTGAAGTTTTGAATCTGTTTGGTCGGCACCCTAAAAACAACCATTAATAACTGATATAAAATTTAATTTATACAATCTATTATCTATTGAAATTTTGTATTCCAAAAAGTTAAAATAAACACAACGTTTATGATGTTTAAAAAAAGCTTGCAAATAAAAACTTTATTTTGCAGAATTAAAAAAATCACAATAATTTTTTATTCTAAATGACAAGAAAATGGAAAGAAGGCATGACTTGAAATGCTGAATACATATCAAACAAACCACATAGCTCATTTAATGTTCATAAAATTGGGTGCAAAATGTATAATTAAGTATCCTTAATTATATAAGGATAGCAATAAAAAACAAATGGCCAAAGTACACATAGAGGCTAATGGAGAAGGTAGATTTTCAAAATGTATTTAACTCCACAGTCCATTTTCCTACTGCTATATTAGTGTTAGTACTAATAGTACTATTAGTATTAGATGTAGTATTTCTACTAGAGCTGAAGATGCACAATCAGGTATGAAAGAGTATTCATTTCTGTCATGTAGTTCTGTGCTTTAAAAGACCTAACAAGGGTCAGTCATTTGTGAAAATCAAACCTGGTAAAACAAACCATATGTAAATCTTCACCATCACCATTAAACCTATATTAGGGTAAGTAACGTACTTATCACAATTTTTGTCTACATGTGTAGTATGTTATTCTCAAGGAAATATGCCATCAAAGACATTGAAAGCTGGGTATTAAAAGTATACATCTTTAACCATTATGCTTTAAATTAGTTCACTAGAGAAATGATCTATGCTTTTAAATGGTCAATTAAACACTTAAAATTACCAAGTCAGAGGAAAAAAATTCATAGTGTGGACCTTCTGTGTTAGGCTACCATATAAACAAACATACACATTTTAGAATAAGAAAGTGAGTAGACATATGTAGTAAGCCTACTCAAATATCATGAATGCAATTAAAAATATTTATAGTCCTTGTCTCGTGAAACCAAAATACAATTCTTATCTTTTTTTCCAAGACATGACTTAATTGTAAATGATATAGTTAATACTACATTTTCATCATATTCTCTATTAATTGGTTTTCCCCTTTCCAGGATCTATGAAATAGTTTTAAATAACAAAATAAGCAACAGTTAACATTGTTAAAACCACATTCTTAATAAGAATTTTATTCTAACTTGTATTACTGTTAATTTTAAAATGTTCCTGCAGAGCCATCTGTTTCTTGCCTGTTATGGTACCTAGGTTCTGTACTCATTAGTACTCAAGGGAGGTCATAATTTTTCTTCATGATATAAAACACATTCTATATTTCATTCAAAATAAATAGTGTGATTCAAATTCTAAAGTAACTGGTAAGAAACTCTTGATAAATTAAAAAACTGAAACTTCTTCATGAGCTTAATTTTTTTTTCTAATTATCTGCATTTATAGAGAGTTCCCAATGAATGACTAGGTTATAAATTTCCTTGCCCTGAAAGGAAAAAGGATCTCAAGTCAGTCAATGAGCCCAATTTTTGAACTTCTCAAATTCTCCCTAAAACAGCATCAATATTCTTTTGAATATATGACTTTCAAATCATCTTTCAAGCATATTGAAATCAATTAAACAGCATGTATATTCTAATTTACAAAAGAGATCAATCAGCTGTCATTTTTGATTGATTATTCTTAGAGTGGTATTTAATCTATGAATTTATTACACATTTTTCAACTATTATAAAATGCCAAAATGATGACACATGGTAAATGGACAGAAAAATTCACTTCTCTTCCAACCCTTTTCTTTTGAAGTATTCCTTGAATCACATGATCTTCTGTTATTGAAAAAAAACTTAAATATTTTTGTTACATCTAAAACTAGCTTCTGCTATGCTATCAAGAACATAAACATTAGTAAAAATTGAGCCTAAAATATGTGCCAAGAGCAAAGTAATCTACCTATATTGTATTAGTATGATCTGTATGATTCTTTCAAAATATCTTATTTGCTATTTGTCACTATAAAATATACTACAAGACCTAAGCAATTTTTGCAGATAAGGTCACCTAACTTGTACCTTAGTAACACTATAGTTCACTGACCACTCTCATTTTCTACATGAGATCAGAAAAATACTTTCCACATTCATATTTTGAGACTATGGAATTGTATTCATCCTTGACTAATTAGCATGGTGTGTATACTCTGCTCAGATTGAAGAGTTTATCACTGAAATTGTTATAGAATTACTATACTATCATTACGATAAAATATAGATATTTAGTCAGTGCTATTATTGTTTTTAAAATTTCTACTGACAATATACATTCTCATTGCCTGTACCAGGTTGACTACTTTCTCCCATCCCACCCTTGGTACAATGCTGCTACCATGTATGTCTTTTACCAGTTTCCAAAATGTAAAACTTTACTCTCTCCTGTCTATCTGAAGCTACCACAATATTGTTAATTGGCTATACTCCAATACAAAATAAGAAGGTTAAATAAAAAAAATGTTGTAACCACATAATTTTCATTAAAAATGCAGTTAAACAGGAAATATATTTTGTCTATTGACAATCTCCTTCTCTGGCACTTCATTAGTTTTTCAAAGACAATGCTTCTCTACCATGTGTTTAGCATTTCAGTTTGTCTCTAGGAAGAAAAAGCAAAAGCAAGAACTGCATGACAGTAGGAGGAAGAGAACGAAAAAATAAAGGAGCTTTTACTGAATTTGTGAGTGTTCTTTTCATAAAAGAAAGCAATAATTTATTAAGTACATTTTACTCAGTTTACTGAGAGTCAAGGTTGTTGAAACTGGCAGAACATCAATTTTTATGTTCATGGAAAGCAGGAAATTGAGTTGTGTTAACCTACAATAAAAGTCGTAATTAAGCAAAAAGATGTTTAAGATGAGGAAAAGGAACAGCATTTATTTAGACTCTTCTTGATGCCATAGCTTGCTGTCACATGTCACATACAGTATTTCACATAATGTTCTCAATTGTTCTCCAAAGTTTTCATCATTATCTCCACTTTATCTTCATTTTTATTGGTAGGCAAGCTGGAGTCCGGAAAATATAAATACCTTGTGAAAATTTCCATAGCTAGTAATTAACATACAGGATTTGTATCAAGATCAGTCTGACTAAAGTTTACCTTTCAAGTACACACACACACACACACACAATGCAAAGATTAGGTGAAATACACATGAGAGTTGAGACTGAGCTCCTAAAAAGATTCTTATGGGAAAAATCAGGCAATACAAAAAATGTAGTTTATGGTATTTTACCTTTTTTTTTTTTTTAGTTTTGCCATACAATGACATGATACCACCATGGGTTTACATATGCTCCCCCTCCAGAAGCCCCCCTCCCTCCTCCCTCCCTCCTCCCTCCCCCTGGGAAATCTCGATGCACCAGCCCCGAGCATCAATCCTGGGTTGGCGATTGATTACACATATGATAATTAACATGTTTCAATGCCATTCTCCCATATCATCACACCCCTGCCCTCTTCCACAGAGTCCACGAGTCTGTTCTATACATCTGCGTTCCTTTTGCTGTCTCGCATGCTGGGTTCTCGTTACCATCTTTCTAAATTCCATACATATGCATTAGTATACTGTTATTGTTGTTTTTCCTTCTGGCTTACTTCACTCTGAATAATGGGCTCCAGTTCCATCCACCTGAGTAGAACTGATTCAAATGAATTTTTTTTTTAATGCTGAGTAATATTCCATTGTGTATATGTACCACAGCTTTCTTATCCATTCGTCAGTTGATGGGCATCTAGGTTGCTTCCATGTCCTGGCTATTGTAAACAATGCGGCGATGAACATTGGGGTACACGTGGCTCTTTCAATTCTGGTTTCCTAGGTGTATATGCCCAGCAGTGGGATTGCTGGGTCATATGGCAGGTGTATTTGCAGTTTTCTAAGGAATTTCCACACTGTTTTCCATAGTGGCTGTACTAGTTTGCATTCCCACCAACAGTGTAAGAAGATTCCCTTTTCTCCACATCCTCTCCAGCATTTATTACTTGTAGATTTTTGGATTGCAGCCATTCTGACTGGTGTAAAGTGATACCTCATTGTGGTTTTGATTTGCATTTCTCTGATAATGAGTGATGTTGAGCATCTTTTCATGTGTTTGTTAGCCATTTTTATGTCTTCTTTGGAGAAATGTCTGTTTAGTTCTTTGGCCCACTTTTTGATTGGGTTGTTTATTTTTCTAGCATGGAGCTACAGGAGTTGCTTGTATATTTTTGAGATTAATTGTTTGTCCGTTGCTTCATTGGCTATTATTTTCTCCCATTCTGAAGGCTGTCTTTTCACCTTGCTTATAGTTTCCTTTGTTGTGCAGAAGCTTTTAATTTTAATTAGGTCCCATTTGTTTATTCATGCTTTTATTTCCAATATTCTGGGAGGTGGGTCATAGAGGATCCTGCTTTGGGTTATGGCAGAGAGTGTTTTGCCTATGTTATCCTCTAGGAGTTTTATAGTTTCTGGTCTTATGCTTAGATCTTTGATCCATTTTGAGTTTATTTTTGTGTATGGTGTTAGAAAGTCTTCTAGTTTCATTCTTGAAATAAAAGACACCATAGCAAAAATCAACCAAGCCAAAAGCTGGTTCTTTGAGAAGATAAATAAAATTGACAAACCATTAGCCAGACTCATCAAGAAACAAAGGGAGAAGAACCAAATCAACAGAATTAGAAATGAAAACAGAGAGATCACAACAGAAAACACAGAAGTGCAAAGGATCATAAGAGACTATTATCAGCAACTATATTGCAAATAAACTGGACAACCTGGATGAAATGGACAAATTCCTAGTAAAGTACAACTTTCCAAGACTAAACCAGGAAGAGATAGATAATATTAATAGACCCATCACAAGCACGGAAATTGAAACCGTAATCAGAAATCTCCCAAAAAACAAAAGCCCAGGACCAGATGGCTTCACAGCTGAATTCTACCAAAAATTTAGAGAAGAGCTAACACCTATTCTACTCAAACTCTTCCAGAAAATTGCAGAGGAACGTAAACTTCCAAACTCATTCTATGAGGCCACCATCACCCTAATTCCAAAACCCGACAAAGATGCCACAAAAAAAAATGAACCAGAGATCTCATCCTTTAATAATAATTCCATGAGAATCACTTCAATATTAAAGATGCAATTGGCAATAGAAATTCATAAATATCATTCAACTTCATTTTTCTTTGTTGTGATTTACAACAAAACATGCTTCACTGAAATATAATACAATAAAGAAAACCATCAGATCATGCCATATGAAAATACTCTAAGCTGCATTAATAAAATCATATACTTACCTAAACAGTATACAATTAAGTACCTTAGAGCCTGTCATGAAATCAAAAAAGGAGAGCGAATATGTTTACATTCTCCTACGGCACACATTGTTTTGTAATTTCTTCCAGGAAATGCTTCCTCCAAGTTATATACATATTTTGGAACAGAAAACAAGCAATATTTGTAGAACATATGGCAAATTTAAGAACATGTTGCTCTAATTTCATTATCTAAATATTTGTTATTTTGTGGAGAGTTAGTCCTTAAAAATTTTTTGATTCCAACTTTCAAAAGGTTATTGGAAAATTACTGACTGTTTCAGGATATTCTGCAAACCCTATCTCATTTATAAAATAAAAAGTGTATTCACCTAAATTCTAAAATCTAGAAGAAAAATAGCCATCTGTTTGAATACCTTTTGTCTAAATCAGAACCTAGAAAAATCACACAGAAATAGAGTTTGATCCAATCATATGTGCTTTCATAAAAAAATGTTTGATAACAATGAACTAGAAAACTACATTTTTTTAATCTAGTTCCCAAACTGTAATAAAATGCTGTACTGTAAATCCAAAGTGACCTGCAAAACTCAGAGTGAAAGTAAATATGATCTCTTTCCAGTTATTCTAGTAGAGACAATATAATTTTTGAACTTCCTGACAGCTCTATTGCTTTCTCTACCAAAGTGCTGGTAATGTAACCAGTGTCTTTATCAAGAAATGTTCTTTCACCTAACACAAAGTTAAGATTTCACCTATCATGTGTTTATGATAGGTTAGTTTGACAAAGATGCAGAGCAAAGTGAATTAAGCTGAGAATGGACATAAAGGTTCATAGTAGCAAATTAGTATGCTCCATGTTTTTTCATGTCTAAAATGATGCTGTTTTTAAAGTCCTTTATGATGAAAACATTTTCATTTCTAAATAAAAGAACATTTGTGCTACATATGTAAAACATGGAAAAAATTGAAATTCAGTCTTTATAGAAGTAGACCAAGCCTGTCTATCAAATGTAATACTTCAAAAATTAGCAAATAATGATTGGTTAAATAAGAGGCAGTCAATAGGCAGAATGCTTCTACATGTTTATTTTTCATCTTTTTTCAATTTAAAGCATATGGCTGATAATAACAGGAAATTAATTTCTTCCCTTTCACGAAGCAAGAAAATAATGACATTTCTAGAGCTTTAAAAGGACACTCAAAAGAATCTAACAGAAACAGTTTTGTCATAATTGCAAATATTATGCTCTCTATTAAATGTTGGACTGATTATCTACACAAGTTTGCATATAATATTTTTCAGGACAAGATCTGCAAAGATAAATGGAAAAAAGTTTGATTCAGGTTAATGTCAACTGTTTTGTTTGTAGAGTGTATGATACAGAACAATTAACTTAAAAGGATCAAGTCCATGAGGAAAGGAAGACTATCAGAGGAGAATGCAAGGAAGGAAATGTTTTGCAGATGTACTGCATTTAAATTAATAAAATCTCATTAGGTTTTATGTTTGCCAATAACGGCTGGAAAAGTTACCATACATTGTAGGAACAATTACCCAAATCTTCACTGTCTCATTAGTTTTGTCATACTGTTTTCATTATAATACATTAGAACTTGCAAGTGAGCCTTCAGTAATGACATATTGTTCCAATTCTCCTTTCAGCAGGCTCTAAGATATTTTACTATTTGTGCTATAAGCCAGCAGGTGTCTTCACTTTGCTTTTTCTGAATCAGTTTTATACGCAGACCTCCAGACACAGAATGGAATGTAAAAGGGCTTTCAACAACCACATAAAACTGAGTCAGATTAGAGTAAAGCAATACACACTATTTTTATGATTTTATGATAATTCAAGACACTAAAAATATGCACCTTTAGAGTGTGTCTGCTCTGGTAAGACCTGTTAGTGAAAGCTGTATTAATGTAGATAAACCATGCAGTATATAAAGTTTAAAGATTTGCATAACAAATGGAAGACATAGAGCTGATTTGAATATCTAAAGCATTATAAACTTCAATAAGAACAACCAACACTGTTTGAGCTTTCAAGGCACTTGCATTCAAATGAGAAAGATTTAAAAAGGATACGATTTTTAAAATGCTTTGAAGCTTCCTATTAAAGGTCTTAGGCAGCTCAAGGTTAAAATAAATATTGGATTTAAGGTGGGTAAGAAAAGATTTAGAAGCAATTTAAAGTAGAAATCACTAAGCAGTGAAATAGAATGAATGTTTATAGTTAGTGTAATTGTCACCTGACCTTCAGAAAACAAAGAACTGGTCTATAGGAGTCATACAAATGAAAAAAATAAAATAAACTTTAGCAGGGAGACTTCCAAATTTCTGCTCTACTTATTTCTTATGATTAAATTATGACTCTGAAAATATTTTTCCTAGAAAAATAAATGTCCCCAAAGTGGAGCTGAATTTAAACATTTGAAACAATGAAGATCTAAGTACTTGCTCATGCGTTAAGCTCTGATTATAGTGAAATAGTGTTGTATGAAGTGTCTTTGTAAAGCAGGTGATAGTTCACAGGTATCTCATCCCATTTGTGTCAAATAGCAAAGCAAAAGCTATTGCTAAACGTGTTGCAGTCATTTCAATAGTTCTGCTGTACTGGCTGGTCGGTCTTGGGCAGTTTTTTCATCTTATGATTGAGGGAAATAAAAATAAAGACCAAAATAAAAATCTCTTGTACCAAAAATAATTTTAAAATTGTCTAGGGACTTCCTTGGTGGTCTGCTGGTGAAGATTCCTTACTAGCAGTGCAGGGGCCCCAGTTAGATTCCTGGTCAGGGACCACATTCTGTGTTGAGTTCCCATCCTGCAACTAAGGGAGCCTTCATGTCACAACTAAAAATCCCCAATACCGCAAGGAAGATGCAAGATCCTGCTTGCTGTAACTATTGACTGTAGTACCATCAAATAAATAAATAAAAATTGTCTAAAAACTCTTTGACACTAATAAGAGAATACTATTTTGTGAAATGCATATTCATAAATTCATTTATAAGCACTTATATATTGCAACATGTATAATTTACAGTACAACTAACATAAAAAATAGATAAGTAAAAAGATATATTGTGCGAAAAGAAAAAAAAAATACAGGCTTTCTCGCCAATAAAAGAGTCATGGTTTAACCAAAATCTTTTGATTGCAAATTGTGTTACATTATATGCTTAGTCACTCAGTCGTGTCCGACTCTTTGTGACCCCATGGACTGTAACCTGCCAGGCTTCCCTCCATGGGGATTCTCCAGGCAAGAATACTAGAGTGAGTTGCCTTGCCAGGGGATCATACCAAGCCAGGGATCAAACCTAGGTCTTCCACATTGCAGGCAAATCTTTACCGTCTGAGCCACCAATAGTTCCAGAGAAAAGATGAAACAAGTCTTCCATACAGCATTTATCTCCCACAGAGAGTCACTGGCAAATCTCCCATTTGCCATATAAGAACTATTGTGAGGTGTGTAAACCAATCTACTTTAGTTAGAATTCTATTGCACCAGGGCACTATTTCACTGGTTAGCTAACAAATACGTCAATTCTACAAAAATCACCTGCAAATACTTCTCACTACTAGACTGGATATATTAATGAAACATTTTTATTACTACTATCTAAGGCTTAAAAAAGGAATTCCCTGGTGGCTTGGTCATAAAGAATCCACCTGGCAATGCAGTAAAAACCTATTGCTAAATATGTGTCAACAATTTGTATGCACGCATGTGGGTGTGCAAGCACACACAGAGACAGAGTCACACACACAGAGATGCAGAAAGTTCAGAAATAAGATGCAAAAATCCAGATATGAAATAATCCATATTGATCATGGACCATTAGTCCCTGGGTCAGGGAGACCCCCTGGGGAAGAAAATGGCAACCCACTCTATATTCTTGCCTGGAAAATCCCAGGGACAGAGGAGTCTGGTGGGCTACAGTCCATGGGTTGGCAAAAGTGCCAAGCACAACTTAGCAACTGAACAACAACAACATGGATATAAAAAGGTTTTCTTCCAAGTACTCTTGCTTAATTTTTTTTAAAATACTGGTGTGTGTATCCGTGAACACATTGGTTATTATACATATTATTTTGGAAATTAATTTATTTGCCAATTAAAATTTCTTGGTTTTGAATGGACTTGTCTAAAAGTGAGAATCTTCAGATTAACCCCAAATCAAAAAAGATTTGAAAATGCCTTGGAAAAGTCAAACAAATATGAATGAATAAAACAGAACACTTTGGAAGATATTGTGAAGTCCTTGGTTTGCAAAACTTAATTTTAGAAAATTACATAAAATGAGAAAATTTAGGTCTTGAATACAAGTTTGGTACCTTTCAATCTGTCATTTCTTGTACATTCTTCATTCATAATTCATTGATTGCTTTATCTGTAACCATGGATACTAAATATGGGTGACAAAATACTAGATGCTTTCTTGGATCCTTTATCTGTACTAACTCTTTTATTTCAGCAACTTTAAGAAGAAGAAATGATCATTTTCCTCATCATTCCTATTTAAGGATGGGAAAGGAAGCAAAGACACAAAGAGACTCAGAAGCTTGAACGAGGTCAGATTGCTTGTGATTGCTTGAAATAGGACCTGAAACAATATGACTTGGCTTTGGAGACCATATTCTTGACTGCAGTACATACAGTCTTCTCAAGAATACATTCATGATCAATATGGATTATTTCCAAAGAGAATTTTTGAATCTTATTTTCAAACTCTCTCTCTCTCATTCCTGGCCTGTCTCTCTTTCTCTGTGCATGCACACCTACATGCATACATACTAATGACTGATATACATTTAGCAATAGTTTTTTCCTCTACTTGCTATACAAATGGGACAATATGTTCAGGAGCTATTATCTATATTTTCATGAAAATGTCTACCAATATCACAATCAAGTGAGATTTGTCTCAAGTTTGCAATGCTGATTCACTATTCAAAAATCAATATAATCCGTTTCATCAATAGACTAAAGAAGAAAAACCACATGATCATATAAATAGAGGTAGAAAAATCATTTGATACAAATTAACACCCTTTCATGATTAGAATTTCTCAATAATTTAGGAACATATTATGTAGCTAACATCATTCTCAATTAGAAATGCAGAGCTTTCCCATTAAGACAAGGAACAAGACAAAGATGCTCCCTCTTCATAACACTTGAATATCATGCTTGAAGTTCCAGTGAATGGAATTTAAAAAAAAGAAAAAGTGCACAGATGGGAAAGGAAGACATAAGACTGTTTTTGTTCACAGATAATTGCTTACATAGAAAATCTGAAAGAACCACCACCAACAAAATATATCTAGGACAAAATAGCAATTATAGCAAGGTTGCAAGATACAAGCTTAATATACAAAAGTCAATTCTAATCTTATATACCAAGAATGAACAAGTAGAATTTGACATTAAAAACACAAAATCATTTATAATAGCACTTTTAAAAATAAAATAATTAGATATAATCTAGAAAACTGTATATAAGATCTATATGAAGAAAACTATACAATCTAGCAAACTATATACAAGATCTATAAGAAGAAAACTGCAGTCTCTGATGAAGGAAACCAAAGAAGAATGAAAATATGGAGAAAATATTACATTTATGATAGGGAGACTCAATATTATTAAGATGTTTATTCTTCTCAAATTGATCTATAGATTCCAAAAAATTGTAATCATAATATCAGCAAATTATTTTGTGCATATCAGTGACCTGATTCTAAAGTTTATATAGAAAAGCAAAAGGCTCAGAATAGGCAACACAATTTCAAGAAGAAAAACAAACTTGTATGACTAATAATACTGAACTCGAAGATGTTCTATAAAGCTACTGTGATCAAGACAATGTGGTATTGGTCAGTTGATAGTGGAACAGATTAAAGAGCCTAGAATTAGACCCACATAAATATAGTCAATTAATTTTTGAGAAAGACAATATGATAGATATAAAATAGTCTTTTCAGATGGGCTATAGCAATCATACATCCAAAAAAGAAAAGGAGGATTTAGAAACAGATATATACAAAATAAATCTAGACAAAGATTCAAAATAATTAATACAAAACAGGTCAAAAATGTAAATGTAAAATACAAAGCTATAAAAATCCTAGAAGATAATGTCTGAAAAAATTTAGATGACCTTGCATTTGTTGATGACATTTTAACACCAAAGGACTGGTCCTTAAACAAAACAAATAAGCTGAACTTTTAAAGTTAAAAAGTTCTGCTTTGTGAATACATTGCCAAGAGAATAAAGATATGTCACAATTTTGGAGAAAATATTTGCAAAAGACACATCTAATAAAGAACTATTATACAAAATATATGAAGAACTCTTGAAATTCAACAATAAGGAAAAAACCACTTGTTTAATACTGGGGAAAAGACCTTAATAGACATTTAAGTAAAGAAGATATACCAGAAGGAAAGATGCTACACATCATATGTCATTCAGAAGATGTAAATGAAAATAAGATACACTATTGTTGCTGTTGTTCGGTCACTCAGTTATGTCCAACTCTTTGTGACTGCATGGACTGTAGAACACAAGGCTAAGATAGCTCTGTACACTTAGTCTGATAACCAACATTTGGAACATCAACCACAGTAAATTTTAGAGAGATTGTGAAGTAACAGGGTCATTCATTCACTGCTGGTGGGAGTACAATATGGTACAGCCACTTTGGAAGACAGCTTAACAGTTTCTTTCAAAATTAAACATAGTTTTTTACATGTGATCCCACAATTATGATTCCTGGTTTTTACCCAAACAAATTGAAAACTTATGCTCACACAAAAACATGCACATGGATGGTTATAGCAGTTTTATTCATAAATGCCAAAAGTGTAAAAGCAACCAAATTATAGGTGAATGAGCAAAAAACTGTAGTGCACCGAGACAATGGAATTTTATTTAGCACTAAATCAAATGAGCTATCAAGCCACAGAGACATGGTGGAAGTTTAACCAAATGTTCCTAAGTGAAAGAAACCATTAGAAAAATGTTACATACTGTATGGTTTTAACTATATGACATTCTGAAAAAGGCAAAACTTGGGAGATAGTAAAAAGATTAATGGTAGCAAGTGATTAGCAGAGAAGAAGATGAAGAGGCAGAGAGAAAGGAATATTAGGGCAATGAAACTATTCTGTGTGACACTGTAATGGTAGATACTTGCAATTACATACCTGTAAGAAAATCATAGAATGTGTTAACATGAAGAGCAAGCCCTATTATAAACTATGAACTTTAGATGATTAAGATGCATCATGGAGAAGGCAATGGCACCCATTCCAGCACTCTTGCCTGGAAAATCCCATGAATGGAGGAGCCTGGTAGGCTGGAGTCCATGGGGTTGCTAGGAGTCGGACACGACTGAGAGACTTCACTTTCAGTTTTCACTTTCCTGCATTGGAGAAGGAAATGGCAACTCACTCCAGTGTTCTTGGCCTGGAGAATCCCAGGGATGGAAGAGCCTGGTGGGCTGCCATCTATGGGGTCGCACAGAGTCGGACAGAACTGACTTAGCAGCAGCAGCATCTAGGTTCATCAGCTGTAGGAAATGTAACAATCTGATGAGGGATGCTGATAATAAGAAAGGCTATGTATGTGGGGGACAGAAGGTCCATGAGAAATCTACCTTCCTCTCAATTTTAATGTGAATCTAAATTACCCTAAGGGAGAAAGTCTGTGGAAAGAGACAAGGAAAATCTCTCTCTCTCCATATATAAATCTCCATTCTTTACTATAAACTGAATCTGTTTCCATAAAATTTATCTGTTAAAACCTAACAGACAGTGTCAATGGTATTAGGAGGTGAGGACTTTAGGAATTACTTTCATCTTGAGAGTTCACCTTCATGAATGGAATTCAGTTCAGTTCAGTGACTCAGTCTTGTCTGACTATTTGTGACCCCATAAACCGCAGCATGCCAGGCCTCCCTGTCCATCACCAACTCCCGGAGTCTACACAAACCCATGGCCATTGAGTCAATAATGCCATCTAACCATCTCATCCTCCATCGTCCTCTTCTCCTGCTGTCCTCAATCTTTCCCAGCATCCAGATCTTTTCCAATGAGTCAGCTCTTTGCATCAAGTGGCTAATGTATTGGAATTTCAGCTTCAACCTCAGTCCTTCCAATGAACACCCAGGACTGATCTCCCCTAGGATGGACTGGTTGGATCTCCTTGCAGTCCAAGGGACTCTCAAGAGTCTTATCCAACACCACAGTTCAAAAGCATCAATTCTTCTGCACTCAGCTTTCTTTATAGTCCAACTCTCACATCCATACATGACCCCTGGAAAAACCGTAGCCTTGACTAGATGGATCTTTGTTGGCAGAGTAATGTCTCTGCTTTTAAATATGCTGTCTAGGTTGGTCATAACTTTCCTTCCAAGGAGTAAGCGTCTTTTAACTTCATGGCTGCAATCACCATCTGCAGTGTTTTTGGAGCCCAGAAAAATAAAGTCAGCCATTGTTTCCACTGTTGCCCCGTCTATCAGCCATGAAGTGATGAAATCAAATGCCATGATCTTAGTTTTCTAAATGTTGAGCCTTAAGCCAACTTTTTCACTCTCCTCTTTCACTTTTATCAAGAGGCTCTTTAGTTCTTCTTCACTTTCTGCCATAAGATGGTATTATCTGCATATCTGAGGTTATTGATATTTCTCCTGGCAATCTTGATTCCAGCTTGTATTAATTCCAGCCCAGTGATTCTCATGATGTACTCTACATATAAGTTAAATAAGCAGGGTGACAATATACAGCCTTGATGTACTCCTTTTCCTATTTGGAACCAGTCTGTTATTCCATGTCCAGTTCTAACTGTTGCTTCCTGACCTGCATACAAGTTTCTCAAGAGGCAGGTCAGGTGGTCTGGTATTCCCATCTCTCAGAGTTTTCCACAGTTTAGTGCTTTTATAAAAGAAATCCTAGAGCACTAGGTTGTCTCTTCTACCATGGGAAGATACAAGTCTCTAATTTGGAAGAGGGCCCTTGAGGGCCCCTAATATCTTCCTGCCTCCAGATCCAAGAGAATACATTTCTGTGTTTCAAATCCATCCAACTTAAGGTATTTTTGTTTCAGTCGATCAAAACAATGAAGGCATTAGCCCATGATCAGAACATCATAAAAGTTTCAGCATTCTTCCAGAGCATTCCAATAATCCTCTCTGCAAATCTAGATTATTTGAAACAGCCCAGAAGACTTTTTGATAAAACAATGCACTTGAAGTAGATAACTGCTTCTTCAGCTCAGTTTGAGAGCCACTACTACAAAATTCATGTATAGGAATGGATGTATTTTCCCAATTGCTTTTTGTTTTCCTACTATGAGTATCAAGTTTTTAAATAAGACTAATAAAGAGATAACCTCAGATATGCAGATGACACCACCTTCATGGCAGAAAGTGAAGAGGAACTAAAAAGCCTGTTGATGAAAGTGAAAGAGGAGAGTCACAAAGTTGGCTTAAAGCTCTACATTCAGAAAACTAAAATCATGGCATTTGTTCCCATCACTTCATGGCAAATAGATGGGGAAACAGTGTCAGACTTTATATTTTGGGGGCTCCAAAATCACTGCAGATGGTGATTGCAGCCATGAAGTTAAAAGATGCTTGCTCCTTGGAAGGAAAGTTATGGCCAACCCAGACAGCATATTAAAAAACAGAGACATTACTTTGTCAACAAAGGTCCATCTAGTCAAGGCTATGGTTTTTCCAATAGTCATGTATGGATGTGAGTGTTGGACAGTGAAGAAAGCTGAGCACCGAAGAATTGATGCTTTTGAAATGTGGTGTTGGATAAGACTCTTGAGAGTCCCTTGGACTTCAAGGAGATCCAACAAGTCCATCCTAAAGGAGATCAGTCTTGGGTGTTCATTGGAAGGACTGAGGTTGAAGCTGAAATTCCAATACATTAGCCACTTGATGCAAAGAGTTGAGTCATTGTAAAAGACCTTAATGCTGGGAAGGATTGGGGGCAGGAGGAGAAGGGGATGACAGAGGATGAGATGGCTGGATGGCATCACCAACTTGATGAACATGGGTTTGGGTAGACTCTGGAAGTTGGTGATGGACAGGAAGACCTGGCATGCTGTGGTTCATGGGGTTGCAAAGAGTCAGACAAGACTGAGTGACTGAACTGAACTGATTAAAGAGATAAAGTATAAGGAAGTATAAGGCAATTGAACTGTTTGTCAAGAATAAAGTAGTTAATCTGTACTCCTGTTAACACCCTATACCAGTTTTAAAAAATCCTCCCAAGAAAAAGCTTAGTTTGGGTTACCCACAAGAAAATAATATTATGTAATTAGCTTAAACTGATGCATTGATCAATCTTACTTTAAGACTGGAGAAATGAGGCAAATATGGATGTACTATTCAAGACGTTTCTTGAAGATTTTTATGCACATATATAAACAAAAGTCACTTAGATATTAAAAATTAATGTAAAGACCAGTAGGTTATAATTAATTAAAAAACACTTGTACTTAAAAGATGCTTGTTCCTTGAAAAACTTAGATAGCATATTAAAAAGCAGAGACATCACTTTGCCAGCCAAGGTCTATATAGCCAAAGCTTTGGTTTTTCCAGTAGTCATGTACAGATGTGAGAGTTCAACCATAAGAAAGACTGAGCACTAAAGAACTGGTGCTTTCAAACTGTGATGCTGGAGAAGACTCTTGAGAGTCCCATGGATAGCAAGGAGATCAAACCAGTCAATCCTACATGAAATCAACTCTGAATATTCATTGGAAGGACTGATGCTAAAGCTGAATCTCCAATCCTTTGGCCACCTGATGCGAAGAGTTGACTTCTTGGAAAAGACCCTGATCCTGGGAAAGACTGTAGGCCAAAAGAGAAGAAGGTGGCAGAGGTTGAGATGGTTAGATAGTATGTCTGACTCAATGGGTATGAATTTGAGCAAACTCCAGGAGATTGTGAAGAACAGGGAAGCCTGGCGTACTGCTGTCCATGGAGTCACAAAGAGTTGGGCACAACTTAGTGACTAAACAACAACAGCTGCAAAGCTATAAATTAAAATTTAAATATTTTGATTGAATAATAGTTGAAGAAATAAGATTTTTTCATCCTACAATATGAGTCAAAATAGATCATAAGAATGTAACAAAAGCTTTAACCACATTGCTGCTTTTAACAGATTCTATATCTTTGGTCAAGTTATATTAACTCTTTGATTTTCTCTTCCAGCTTTAATATTCTAGGTTTGTGCTGTGCTATGCTTAGTCACTCAGTCGTGTCCAACTCTTTGCAGCCCCATGGACTGTAGCCTGCTAGGCTCCTCTCTCCATGGGGATTTTCCAGGCAAGAATACTGGAGTGGGTTGCCATGCCTTCCTCCATTTTACTAACTTTGTCTCGTACTCCTTTCAATTCTTTTTTAACAAATCATTTCCATTAATAGTCTGTTCGATGCATTTTTTTGTGTTATTTCTATTAGCTGTTACTCAAAACAGAATGAGATATCCTCTGAAAACAAGACACAATAATTTCCCTCATAATCTAAGAACCAAAAGATATTTTATAATTGATTATGGTTAACTTTTCTGTTTTGCTCCCTGAAGATTAAATGTGCCTAGTACCTTTAGTTTATCTACATATAAATTATCTTTCATTACAGCCATCATCTTGCAACAGTTTTTAATAGAGTAGGATCAGTACAAATACAAAATCACTATGCTGTACACTTGAAAGTGATATAATATTTTAAACCAACTATACTTCTATTTAAAAAATTAAATAAACTGTCTCTCTCTGGGTCTAGAATTTGTTGAACTTTGAAGATGATTTAAGTGACAATTTTTACTCACCTGTACTTCTAGGTAAAGGCACACTCCAGTTTAACTTCATTTCCTTAAGAAAACAAAAAACAAAGAAACCTTTCTTTTGACTTTATTATTTTAAAATCAGGAATCAAAATAAAGTTTTGGTTCAAGCCAGTATTCAGCAGGCCTCTATATGTTTGTTTGTTTCAAAGTGGTAAGAAGACAATGGAGATAAAAAATAACTTTCCACTTATTTGTAAAAACAATTCATTTATCTTATGGTTGCTGAAGAGTGTCCTCGTTCATTTGCCTTTATAATGCTTCCCTTATCTCTCTTTTGGAATTGTCAGCACCTCATTAAATTGTTTAGTTTTTATATTTCATTTGTAACAAAATCAATTGCTCTTTAATATAAATTGACCAACATTTAGAAACAAACATAAAATTCAAAGTAACAAAATTGTGATGAGAGGGAGAGCACTTGAAATGTTTTTCCTTCTCTTTTTTTTCCCTGCTTATTTATAAATATATTAGTCATTACAAATTTTTTTAACTTTTAAGGAAATCAATTTTAGGTCTGTCAATTTCTCTGACATGGATGTTTATCTGCTTTTCTTGATTGCAGCTGAGCTCTTAGGGGAAAAACTAGTTTTCTCCAGGGATTTCAACTACTTTATTTTAATTAGATCTTTTTTTAATGGACTTTTGTTTTTGGAATTAGCAATGTAAGTGCTTTAAAAATGTAAGATATAAATTCCATCATCTCTCAGTTACTCACAGGAATAGAAAGAAGTTGCATAGATATTCCAGTAAAGGAGAAAATTCAGCAATAACTTTTGACTTTTAAATAGACTATGTTACATTGTTCCCAGCCAGAAAGACCTTTGTAAAATTTATTTTATTAAAGTATAGCTGATTTACAATTTTATGTGTTAATTTCTACAGTACAGCAAAGAGATTCAATTATATAAACACATTCTTTTTCATTTTATTTTTAATTGTACTTTTATTTTAGTTTCATGTAAAATTGGTTTACATTTATTGAATATACACTGAAGTAAGTGTGGGTAGAAACCCGTCCTACATATGGTGAAATGTATATGTATTATAGCTAGAATCACATGTGTAGACTCCTCCAGATAGGCAATCATTAGTGACAGGTATAAGAAAATGATATCCGTATTTAATTTAGGAGACATTGCTTTCAGGTCGTAAAATGTTAGTTTCATTATAAGGTTGTAAATGACAAAAAGCTAAATAATTTCATTTTATCATAAAATTACTTTAACTTCTTTTTCACAAGAGGTGAATCACAGCACTTAGTGAATTTCTCCACTACTTTTTCAATGTTGTATTCTATGACAAAGCTTCCTAAAAGCTGTTATACAGTGGAGAAGCAAATTCAACCAAAAGCAATCTTGTTTTATTATGTTCAAAAAACCCCTCACTTTTAATACAACTTTGTTTTTGGAATCAGTTCCAACAAATGCAATTTTCAACAGGGCTATTGTTCAGAATGATAAACCACATATATACACATCTGGCCACCTGAAAAGAGAATCCAGGAAAATGTAAAGATACTCCCACAGAAACAACATTTGATGAATAGAGCCTTTTATCATCTTCTCTATACTCCTACCACAATGAAAGGGCAAACATCTCTGAAAATTTGTAGATCAGTCACATATTCATTGCAAACCACCACCAGAAATGCCTAACAGAGCACTATATCCTACCAACTTGTGATTGCAAACAAGTCAAAGGCTTATATTATGAACAATATCACCAGAAAACAGTAAACTTCATGATATAAATGTCAGCTTGACATGATGTATTAGTATGCCACCCCCAAATATTATTCTTTAGATGGTGTGGCAGAGAATGTTCACTTCAGCAAAATATAAAAGGACTTATGACCTTCTGGATTTAACATACCACAGGGGACACTACCCAGTAACTATGAAAAAAAATTAACAAATTCTGGATTAGAGTTCCAATACTAAAAAGGCATTAAATAAATGAAATTGCCCAAGGTTTTGGTGAGTTACAAGTTTTGGAGGCTCTGTATGAGAACTGTAACATAACTCATTATAGCTTCAGGCACTAATAAGTTATGAGGCACTCACACGTATGAGATAAACCCCATAACTTACTGGAGTCTATATCATCCCTTCATTATATCCAGGGACATGTGAAATAGCTGAAATTCAGCTCAAAACCCTGAAGTTCAGTAATAAAAGTGAATAGATCAGCTCATCTATTGATTTTGCTGTCTTTTTTGTGCTTTTTGTTATCCTACTTCCCTTTAACATCTGAAAGATTCCAGCATTTTTCTTCTGAGCTCCTTCCATGTTGGCATTTTAGATATGCTGGCAAACATCAAAATAAACTAGGTTTCTGCTTTGCTCTCCTCTCAAGAGTAATTATATTAGTCAGTCAAAAACCTTTGGCACTTTCTTCTTCTAACAAATAAATGATATGACTACTCCAGAGAAGGAACTATGGAGACAAATTCAAAATCCATACTCATATCATAATGTATGGTGACAAATAAAGAGAAGTATGAGAAAATAATGCCAGGTATTTTAATAAAGGTATAAAGGCTGAGAGGAATTTTTGATAAATAAAAAACTTAAGAAATGAAATAACAGAAATCAATCAATTAGGAAAGCACCTTATATTGATAATTTCTGAAGTATCTACATTTGCAGGTACCCAGGCCTTAAAAATAAAAATAAGAATAGAATATCTTTAAAATATGCATTAATAGAATTCAATGTGAACTTGCATGCATTGGGAAAAGAAAAAATAGGTTATACTTTTGTTCAAACAGAATTTAGATTAACAAATTTTTTCTAAAAGAATTTGTTAACCTAACAAAAGATAACAAAATGTAAGAATCATAAACCTAGCCTAGATGAGATTTGGATTTTTAAATAAGAAAAGGATCACAATTGCTTCAAAGAGATAATGCAAACGATTCAAGCTTTTACTTTGCATTATTCAGTTTTATCCCTAAAGGAAAGTCAGAGATATTTGCCTTTCTCAACAAGTCTTTGTCCAGTACTCAACAACAACATCATGAATAGCAGAAGGATACAGATTTAGTGGAGAGCCAAAGTCAGGAGATGTCTGGGCACAGATGCTGTCACTGGCTAACTGGTGTTTGTGTGTGGTGCTGCTGCTGGGGGGGGAGGTGTTATGATCAGTAGCTGCTTGAAGTTAGAAGACTGTCAGGGCTTAACGATAGTGAGCCCCATGTGTGGACCAGGGAGTCCAGGATATTGTGGCCCGAAAGAGTCCAACTATTTGGGAACCAAAATGTTAAAGTAGATTCCAGTTGATACCTGTGAGAAATATACATCTATGGAAGAACAGCCATAAGGAAAGACAAAAGTTGAAGATGCTACATATATATGTATATATATTTTTTCTTTTCATTATTTCATAAACAGAAACTACATCTATCCCCACTACTTTTTGCATATAATTGAGGCTTCAATGAACTTAACTGTTCATCTGAAAAAGTGCATAATTTGTATACGTTTTTGGTATTAACATTTAATATGACAAAGAAATTATCTCAATGTATCTGGGGCAAATAGAGTGGAGTCCTTTAGGATACCACAGTAGCTTTAGAAAATATGGCCCTAAACTTAAAATAGAGTGGTCTCTTTGAATCTGAAAACAATTTCTTCTTTCTCCTGGAAACTCCTTTCTTGATAAACTTATAAAAGCCCATTTAACTCATTCTTCAGTAGTTCCACTATACAACTAAAAGAACTATGGAACCTAACTTTTTATTGTGGCTCTCTGTGAGAAAGGATTTCCATGTTTTAACAGAAGGATGGTAGAAAAACTGAGGGTCAGTATCTTCACCCATGACCACAGAACATAAAATATATGTCCCTTACCTAAGAGAACAAAACTAAGCTCAACAACATCAAAACATGAATAGCAGAAGGATACAGATTTTGTGGAGGGCCAAGGTCAGGAAAGGCCTGGGCACAGATGCTGTCACTGGCTAACTGGTATTTGTGTATGATGGTGGAGGGGGATGGTATTATCAGCAGCTGCTTGAAGTTAGAAGATTATCAGGGCTTAAAGTCTGTGAGCCCAACTCATGGACCAGGCAGTTCAGCATATTGTGGTTAAAAATAAGCCCAAAACACACCTGTACACACACTGTCCTTAGTGTGATAGGATTAGACATAGGGAAGATGGCTAATGAGTTAGAAGACGGGATCAGGATTTAGGATGGCTGGTGATTATGGCAAGTTTCAAAGGCTGGTCCATTTAGATGTGAGTCCACTCTGGTCCACTCTAAGAGGACAGGCCATAGATTCTCTTCTGAGCTGTTGTGAGTGGTAATTAAACAAGAACTCTAGTGAAATGAAGATAAACTTGAACTTCTTGTTGAAAAAGAGTAGGTTCCAAGTGGGGAAGAGCATTCATGTTTGTTTCTTATCGATTTATTTTAGTAGGAGAGGCAGGACCAAGAATTTCAGCTCCTAAAGCACAAGGACTGGGATCTTTTCAAAGAAGACTGCACACTTTGATATTGAACAGAGACTTCTAAGGAAAAAAGGAATTTCTAATCATTTCTCAGCTTTTATCAACGTCCAGATGATCAAACCTGCAAAGACTGGATTGTGAAAGATTAAAAATTCCTAATTGTTTATTTATGATGAAGATTGGACAGTTTTATATGTCTCAATTATTATTTAAAATGCCACAGATTTATTTTCAGTAAAATGATTTCTTATTTATTTCAATCTTTAAACATTAAAGGAGGATTATAGTACAGAAGCAAGTACTATGGGCAGAATGACCATACACTCTAGTCTGCCTGGGGAAGACTCTTTATATCTATTGCCTTGGTATAATAATTAACTGCATCCCTATCACTTCCAAAGTGTTCTAGTTTGATGATAAACTTTGTGATCATACTACTAGATGATTTCTGAAAAACACCAAACTGACTGATGTTGAAAACCTCCAGTTACCTTTAATCCATACTTTTCTCCTACTTTTGTGCTTTGACTATCAATTTTTTTATTTTTTCATTTTTGGTTAAATAATCCAGCAGTGTTATTTCTCTTGTTATGCTTCATCCATTTTACCAGGATCAAGATGGTGTCACACACATTCAGAAACAGAAAGGCAAAAATAACAAAAGTCATTATATTCTTAATCAAATAGCAAAACTCTGTATTGCAGTTCCCAGGGTGAAATACAACCTAATCTTATCATTTGTACTCATCAGCCACTGTTCTTAGAAATATTTGTGCATTGCTACAGAGATAATGAAGAAGTTGATCTAATTGGAATTCTGGTATTTAATAAAAACAGCAGCTAAATAAAGTAAGATTTCGTCACACTATCTACTCTGCTTCTTCACGAGTTCTTTTGTGGTTTCCTTTTCTGCAATGCAACATAGTATACTATAGTAATATAGGATATTGACATACAATCAATCATAAATAAATGGAAGAACAATTCTGATCACAGAACATAATATAATTTTCATGTAGCCAAATGCATTTGCAGTAATATCTGTTTTTCATTGGCTGTTTTATTTTCATAACAGACCACTGAAAAAGATGGTGGCTGAGAGACTTTATTTTAATAATAAACAGAAAAATGTCATGTCTAGTTTATTGCTTCTGGTTATATATTTTTGATTATTTTCTACAAGGCTTTCATTATTACTAATAAGAGTATTTGTTAAGGCTATTCCCCCCATATGCATGGTCTAGTTCATGGCAACATGAAGAAATAGCCTATGAAC
Organism: Antilocapra americana; assembly: GCA_007570785.1. Taxonomy (NCBI): domain Eukaryota; kingdom Metazoa; phylum Chordata; class Mammalia; order Artiodactyla; family Antilocapridae; genus Antilocapra; species Antilocapra americana. The sequence goes on along the minus strand of ML663566.1, from coordinate 22,327,673 downwards.
AGGCTCCTCCCTATTCCTAGAAATCTCTCCTCCGTGCAGCTCTTCTTTATCTGTTGCTGTTCAGTTGCTAAGTCATGTCTGACTCTTTGCAACTCCAACAGAACTGCAGCACGCTTCCCCATCCTTCAGTCTCACAAAGTTTGCTCAAACTCAATATATGAATTTGGAGAGGATAAAAATATCCAGTCTCTAGCAGGGAGCTAGTGTCAGCTTTTACATAAAGGATTACTTTCTTTTTTTTAGTTTTGGAGAATTTCAATTTCTGTCATTTGGCAACTGGTAGAATTATCTCAATACATGAAAAATGGCATTTAAAGAAATAAAGAAATGTGCATTATGTTAGTTAAACAGTATATTTGTAAAATTTTTTCAACATTTTCTATCTGCAGCAAAACATTATGCCTCATCTTGCTTTTCCTTTTTTTTTTAACACAGATATTGTAGTCACCCAGTTATTTTCTATTCATTTACATTAAGAGAATAGATGCAGGAGTTTCCATGACAGTTAAATGAATGAGTTACAATATTAGTAAGAAAAATATCTGGGCCCTGTGATAAATGCTTTTATAATTCCTCAGTTAAAGGAAATAATTTGCTCTCTGAACAATATCCTTATTACCTTAGGGTTGTCTGAATTTAGGCAGGAACTATGGTCAATTACTTTATTTTCCATGGACTTCCAGCCTACTGATTGACAGATGTAAATTTCTTTATAAACGTGAAACAATAAAAGACTGACAAATGGTGTGCACTTGTTGGAACTTCATTTATAGGGGAATGATTGAGCAGGTGGAAAGAAACCGTGTATCTACCATAAATATTACGTGTGCTTGTTATAGCTATATAAAATATAGATTAAAAATAAATGTTTATTGAAATAAACAAGTATTGATTAAAAATAAGTGAATGTTTTTATTTTGGCATTGGGGAAAATAGTCTGTTTCTATTTTTCCAAGGAAAATAGAGTAATAACAGTATACACTATTTCACTCGTGTGTGAAAAAAAAAAAAAATAAAGAAGTTGAAGCAGGGCTTTTTCATAGGTGTTAGTCTTTGTTCCATATAGGGGCCTGAAGGGAAAATACAAAGGAAATATCCTTTATCTAGCCAGCTCATTTTTTCTCCCTTAAAGCAATGTTTTTATACAATAGGAGACCCTTGGAATATTTTTGCTATTTTTTTTAAGTTTATCATCTTTACAATAAGAAGGGGTACCACATCCTTAGGCATGCTCATGCTCTCAGAAAACATGCTTACAGAGGGGCAAATAAAGAAGAAAGACTTCCATCTGTAGAGAATTTCCTTCTGATCATAGCTTGACATAGAATTCAGTTTTGAAAATCCTTGACACTCGGGCTTCCCTGATGGATCAGATGGTAATGAATCTACCTGCAATGCTGGAGACCTGAGTTCAATCCCAGAGTTGGGAAGATTCCCTGGAGAAGGAAAGGGCTATCCACTCCAGTGTTCTTGCCTGGAGAATTCCATGGAGAGGAGTCTGGAGGGCTACAGTCCATGGGAAAGCAAAGAGTAGGAAACGACTGAGTGACAAACACAACAACACTTTGACATTTTTTTGTATTACTTTATATATATCAAAGATTCAAAATCATTAAACTTCTTCAATATTAATATACTGGAATGAAAACAATGCCTCATACCTAAAAGAGATGCCCGTTCATTCAAAAAATCCAATATTTATTCAAAAAAATTAGCCATAGTCTTATTTCCAAATTCACAAAAATTTCTTTATGAAATAAGGTGGTAAAACACATAATTGATGGCACTATTTCTTTCAGAGTTATACAGAAATAGCATAAGAAATTCATGATAATTTTGTCTTCATAAAGCTATTAGTGAATATCAACAGTTTCTTCTAAATAACTGCAGAGCTGCCTGGTGCAGGAGTCATTGATGTTTCAAATAGGTAATGGTGTTGCTGAGACATAAAACCCTTGAACTACTGGAGTGCTGCTTACCTCAGCATCTTTATCCACCTACTTGAATGTTCTATATAAATAATACCTATTTTGTGAGCCATGATATAAAAAGTTTAGGAAAAACTGAGAGCCACCAAAAACAATGACACTGTATAAAAACATAAAAAGAATAAAGTTCACAGTAAAAGATTACATATTTTAAAATTATTAATTTTGCTATGATACAACAATTCTAATGCCATGATAATTTTTGGTGGTAAAATATCCCAATTCATCCTTTGATATAGCTTTTTATTTTTCACAAAATTTGTTTCATAGACATCTTTATTACTGTTTATGTTACTTTATAATTATGAACTTAAAGTAATATTATTTTATAACTAGCAATTTATTATGCATTAAGAAACCAGCTAATCAACATTGCTTAGAAAGGTATGCAAAATAAAATTAAGGATTTTATGTACATGGATTTGGTATTGCCATTATGTGTTTTGGTTTTGCAGTGTTTTTATATGTCTCCTTTTTACCTTTACTTTTTGGCTTGTTTTACTCATATTTATCAACTAATGAATTATTAAACTGGACTCTTGATTATTTCCAAAGTACAGAAAATAAGATGTAAACATTTGATAAATGTTTGAAAAGGTTTTCTTAAAGTTTTCTTAGATTGTGTGGAAGATTATTTAGTTATGAATTTAGATTTGCATTATTTCCATTATTCAATTCAATTATCAATTCAACTATTCAGTATGAAAGAAATGTCACCAACTGGTAATAACACTGTACTTGATTCTTCTCATTGTGATATAGATTTTAGTATAATTTTAATCTTCATACTTCACTTTTGAGACTCTTTTTAAAATTTTTTCTTAAGAGAAGTGGCTGAGATTTTAGACATTTCGTCCACATTGACTTTTATTATAGACTTTTGGCCAACCCCTTTTCCTTATTTGTTTTAATTTCTTTAACTCAGCTAAATGCATGCCATTTTATGAAATCTGTGCAATTAAGATCTCAAAATCATGTGATTGCACATTGCCTGGAAATCAGGATGATCTAGCTGGATGACTTTGAACATTGGTTTTAGCAAGCTGGCTTCAATTTCATCAGGTATAATATTAACTATTTGAGTGAGCTTCCTTTAGTTTTCAAGACCTGAAGTTACATTTAAAGATAAGAAAAAAGACACTAAATATATGTTTCTTCTGCATCTTTTTAACATCCACATATCATTTATTGTCTATCCAACTAGCCATTCAACATTTAATCAGCAAATATTGGTTCTCTGTCATATATTAGACTGTGTATAATACACTAGAAATAAAAATATAATAACCAATTTCTGCCTTTAGGTGATTCAATTCAATTAATCTCTGCTATGAGCTAGGCAGTGGACAAGACAATGAAAATTCAAAATTATATAGGATAAACACTTGAAACCTAGTGACAATCGCTCAGTTGTGTCCAACTCTGTGATCGGTTGCTGGTGATCACATGTACCTTTCTAGAGCATAAATCCTAGAACACACATTCTCCCTTTCTTCCTTATAAGGGCATTCAGCAATTGACTGGCATTTCTCCTTTTAAACTAATACTATTTCTCTTGAGACCCTTCCTGACCCCTATTCCCAGCAGTAGTTTTAAAGGCAAATCAAGGCAAAATTTTAAAATGAGCTTCCCTGATAGTTCAGTTGGTAAAGAATCCGTCTGCAATGCAGGAGACCCCCCTTGCAAAAAAAAAGAAAAGAAAACCTTGATTTTTTAACATAAAATTAGAACAAATAATTATAAGCTTATTTAAAACAAAGAACATTACATGACAAATGAAAGGTAATGTTTTGAGATAGGAGCTCTTATGTAAGACACAAATTCTTTTGTGTTTTGTTGGAACTGAATAATAATGGTTGAAACATTTTTGTAGAGATGATAAGATAGCAAGGGATTTCCAAAACAGGTATATCTCTTACCTCTCCTGCTGAAAAGGTTGTAAAAGTTCAATTAAATGGAGGATAGAGACAACGCAGTAGACTTTTAATCCAAAATGATTATATACTGATACGCCAAACCCATTTTTTTCAGTCATGAGAACTTTTCACCAAGTCTAACATTCTTGGAAGGACAATAAAGATGAAAATATATATTGTTATAGTGTCCTCAACAATCACACAAGATATAAAACATGCACAAATTATATAATTAAGTATAAAAATAGCCCATTCAATAACTTGAGTTTTGTTTTTATTCCTTTGTGATGCCTAGAAATTGGAAGATGGCTCTTATTGTGAAAATTTATTAACAAGCATAGTGTTTTTGTAGAAAATCCAAAGGGAGAATTCTTTGTCATGGAGATTTTTATTCTTCTGTTAAAGACTATGGCAGCATTGTATAATTCTGAGTGCAGGTGTAGGCACTCAGGTTTGGTATCCAGAAGTAGAGCTTTTGTGTGCATGTGATTAAAAAAAAAAATCTGTTGGCGCAGTCTCTCAGGTCTCCACGTTTATCTGTATGTGGTATCACATGCGAAAGCAACAAATCAGGGGATCTCTCTACTAAAGCAGATTCAAAAAAATAAAAAAGTTGCTCCAAAATGATGACTCTTGCCTACCAAAGCATGGAATATTTGAAAAATGTATAAAACTCAAATCTGAAATTAGGACAGTAATAAGCAGTTTAGAGAGACTTTAGGCACTGAAGTCAAATGGTAGTTCTAAAACCGGCATTAATACAGGCCAATTATATAAAGCCATTTGAAAGGCTATTTTTCACCATGTTTCTTCAATTCTTCAGTCTGCGGTGATGACCAACATCAGATACTATTAAGAAGTTTTCAAGCGTGTAAAATAATATGATTTCACAATGATTACATATTCAGTCTACAGCTGGCTGAGTTTTTACATCTCCATTTGTCATTGACGATTGTGTCCAATTAAATGATTAGCTTTTAAAAACTGCTGCACATTATGAGAGTGAACTTGTGTTCCATTGCACTGAGTGATGCAGAAACAAACTCATTACAGCATGTAATTCACCCATATTAAATAACAAACAGATGGCTGCTGTAAATGAGAGCTCCTTTTTCTCTTCAAAAGTGCCAGGAAAAAGGTGTTTTTATTTATCTTTGTTTCCAGCTTCTTTCTGTTTTCTTGACAAGTGGGCAGCTGGTTGCTGAGGTTTTCAATTGGTGCAGAAGAATGAAAAGCCTGTTTCCATTAATTTCCCCATAAAATAAGTCTTTGAATCATTTCTGTTATAAATGCAAGTGCAGTAGCAAGCTGCTGCTTGATTAATTCACTTATTATGAAGATTTCATCTTTTATAAGAGGGCCTGCAGGTAATTTATCTTGTTTAGTAAGATTAGAAAAATGTAATTATCTTGATACCTTTGGACCCCTCTCATTTTAATTGTGTTCCCATAAATTTCAAGCATAAAGATGGGAATTTTTTTGTGCACAAATGTTCCAACATGTGGTCGAAAAAATGTTCTTGTAAGATCTGCATAAAAATTTATCAAGTAAAATACATTAAGACTGTACTCTTACAGGAATGCATACAAATAAAGCTACCATACAATTATGCTAGTGTGTACTAACAAATATCTGCATTGCTAGTTCCCTAGTCACCTAACAGCTGGGGTGAGGTAAAGGGTTCTGGGATTTGTTGAAAAGGCTGCTTTTGTTATATATATTTTTTTCTACCCAAGTATAAATATCTCTAGGGAAATGAAGAAATCTGTCATATTTAAACCCATAAAATTAAAATTGTATTTGTCTTCAAATGTTCCAAACTCAAATGAATTGACTTATGAGTATATATCTCGTAATCTTTCCATTACTTTCATTACATGTCTTAGCATCCTTGAGAATTTGGATATATCTCAATTTTTTAAATGACTATGTAATTTGAATTATTCTTTAAAAACAGTGCCTAAAAATATAAAGTGACATAAGTACATATCTCAATTATTTCCTGTATGTAATCTTCAGATATTATATCTTGCAGGAAACATGAAATCAGGCTTAGTAGAAATACCTCCTTTACTCTGATATTTTCTTCAGTTCTGTTCGTATCAGTGTTTCAATATCTTTAATTCCACTCTATGCAGATTATTTAATGTGCCTCTGCTAGATATCAAAATATTTTGCTATCCACTTAATTACTTAGAATTACTGTTGTACTGTTGCACATGTTCCTCTCAGTCTTGACTTATTGTCCTGGAAGAAGGAAATCAGAAATATACAATACAACTGTATACTTCAGAAATATCTAGCCTTTATGTATGGCTTTAGACAGGAAAGCATTTCATCTTTTGTGGTCTGCTGAAGGTTATCAAACAGGTCAAACAATTGTTTTGGTAAAATCTATTCAGTTTGTTGTTCAGACAGGTAAACAGTAAGATATAATCGGGGTACACTGATGTTTGCTATATAAGGAATGGCCTGTGTAATCAAAAAGATGTGTTAGATCTCTCATTATCATAGTTTTCCAATTATAGAACTTCTTACCACATATTTCCATAAAATTGAAGAACTTATGAGTATGAACCAAAATAACATATTAGAAACACAGGTCTTATAGGGAGAATTCTATCTGTTATAAATTGTGGTAAGATCTTTTTTGATCCACCTCCTAGAGTAATGAAAATAAAAACAAAAATAAATAAATTGGGCCTAATTAAACTTAAAAACTCTTGCAGAGCAATGGAAACCAGGAACAAAAAAAAAGACAACCCATAGAATGGGAAAAAATATTTGCAAAGCAAGTGGCCAACAAGGGATTAATCTTCAAAATATACAAGCAGTTAATGCAGCTCAATATAAAAAAAAAACTCAATCAAAAAATGAGTGAAAGATATAAATAGATAGCTTTCCCAAGAAGACATGCAGATGGCCAAAAAGCACATGAAAAGATGCTCAACATCACTAATTATCAGAGAAATGCAAATCAAAACTACAATGCCATCATCAAAAAGCCTACAAATAAATGCTGGAGAGGGTGTGGAGAAAATAGAGCTCTCATGCACTGTTGGTGTGGAATGTAAATTGGTACAGCCACTATGGAGAACAGTACGGATGCTCCTTTAAGAAACAAAACAAAAAATTTAAAGTAGAGCTACCATATGACCAAGCAATCATACTCCTTGTCATACATCAAGAGAAAACCATAATTTGAAAACACACACACACCCCAATGTTCATTGCAGGACTATTTAGAAGAGCCGGGACATGAAAGCAATCTAAATGTCCTTTGATGAAAGTATAAAGAATATATGATACAAATATACAGTGGAATATTACTCAGCTATAAAAAGAACAAAATAATGCTATTCACAGTAACATGAATGAAACTAGAGATTGTCATACTGAGTGCAGTAAGTCAGGCAGAGAAATACAAATATTATGTAACATTTCTTATATGTAGAATTTAAAAATGGTACCAGTGAACTTACTTGCAAAACAGAAATACAGTCACAGATATAGAAAACAAAGTTATGGTTACCAAGTGGGTAATAGGGAGAGGATAAATTCGGAGTTTTGGATTGAAATATATGCTGATATATACACTGCTATATATACAGCCTCTTGTTCTTATCCATCATAGGGCAGACAGAATGAAAACCACAGTTACAGAAAACTAACCAAACTGATCACATGGACCACAGCCTTGTCTCACTCAGTGAAACTATGAGCCATGCCCTGTAGGGCCACCCAAGACAAATAGGTCATGGTGGAGAGTTCTGACAAACCATGGTCCATTGGAGAAGGGAATGGCAAACATTTCAGTATTCTTGCCTTAAAACCCCATGAAGAGTATGAAAAGGCAAAAAGATATGACACTGAAAGATGAACTCCTCAGGTCAATATGCTACTGGAGAAGAGTGGAGAAATAGCTCCAGAAAGACGGAAGAGACTCAGCCAAAGCAGAAACATCCCCAAGCAGTGGATGTGACTGGTGATGGAAGTAAAGTCCAATCCTGTAAAGAACAATATTGCATAGGAACCTGGAATATTATGTCCATGAAAGTGAAAGTGAAGTCTCTCAGATGTGTCTGATTCTTTGCGACCCCATGGGCTGTAGCCCATCAGGCTCCTCCATCCATGGGATTTTCCAGGCAAGAATACGGGAGTAGGATGCCATTTCCTTCTCCAGAGGGTCTTCCTGACCCAGGGATTGAACTCAGGTCTCACTCATTGCAGGCAGGCTCTTTACTGTCTGAGCCACAAGGAAGTTAAGTCTATGGATCAAGGTAAATTGGAAGTGGTCAAACAGGAGATGGCAAGAGTGAACATCAACATTTTAGGAATCAGTGAACTAAAATGGACTGGAATGGTCAAATTTAATTCAGATGACCATTATACATTGTATCTACTAATGTGGGCAAGAATCCTTAGAAGAAACAGAGTAGCTCTCATAATCAATAAAAGAGTTTGTAATGCAATACTTGGATGTAATCTCAAAAATAAGAGAATGATCTCTGTTCATTTCCAAGGCAAACCATTCAATATCACAGTAATCCAAGTCTATACCCCAACCACTAATGCCAAAGATGAAGTTGAACAGTTCTACGAAAACCTAGAAGACCTTTTATAATTAACACCAAAAAAAAAAAAGAAAGAAAAGATGTCTTTTTCATCATAAGGGACTGGAATGCAAAAGTAGGAAGTCAAGGCATACCTGGAGTAACAGAAAGTTTGGCCTTGGAGTACAAAATGAAACAGGACAAAGGCTAATAGAGTTTTGCCAAGAGAATGCACTGATCATAGCAAACACCCTCTTCCAACAACACAAGAGACAACTCTGCACATGGACATCACCTGATGGTCAATACCGAAATTAGACTGATTATATTCTTTGCAGCCAATGATGGAGAAGCTCTATATAGCCAGCAAAAACAAGACCGGGAGCTGACTTGGCTCAGATCATGAACTCCTTATTGCCAAATTCAGACTTAAATTGAGGAAAGTGGGGAAAACCACTAGACCATTCAGATATGACCTGAATAAAATCCCTTACAACTATACAGTGGAAGTAGCAAATAGATTCAAGGGATTAGATCCACTAGATAGAGTGTCTGAAAGACTATGAAAGGAGTTATGTAACATTGTACAGGAGGCAGTGATCAAAACCATTTCCAAGAAGAAGAAATGCAAAAAGGCAAACTGATTGTCTCAGGAGACTTTACAAAAAGCTGAGAAAAGAAGAGAAGCAAAAAACAAAGGCGAAAAAAATGCATCTGAATGCAGAGTTCCAAAGAATAGCAAGGAGAGATAAGAAAGCTTTCCTAGTGACCCATGCAAAGAAATAGAGGAAAACAATAGAAAGACTAGAGATCTCTGCAAGAAAATTAGAGATACCAAGGGAACATTTCATGCTAAGTTGGGCAAAAGAAGGACAGAAAGGGTATGGACCTAAAAAAAAAAAACATATTAAGAAAGGGTGACAAGAATACACAGAAGAACTATACAAAAAAGATCTTCTTGACATAGATAATCATGATGCTGTGATCACTCACCTAGATCAAGATATCCTGGAATGCAAATTCATCCCAATGCTTCAAGTGGGCCCTAGGAAGCATTGCCATGAACAAAACTAGGGGAGGTGATGAATTTCCAGTTGAGTGATTTCACATCCTTAAAGATGATGCTGTGAAAGTACTTCATTCAATATGCCAGCAAATTTGGAAAACTAAGCAATAGCCACAGGACTGGAATATACCAATTTTCATTCCAATCCCAAATATGTGAAGTGAAGTGAAAGTCACTCTGTCGTGTCCAACTCTTTGTGATTCCTGGACTTCCATGGAATTCCTGGAATTCCATGGAATTCTCTAGTCCAGAATACTAGAGTGGGTAGGTAGCCTTTCCCTTCTCCAGGGGATCTTCCCAACCCAGGGATCAAACCCAGGTTTCCAGGATTGCAGATGTATTCTTTACCAACTGAGTCACAGGGAAGCTCAAGAATACTGGAATGGGTAGCCTATCCCTTCTCCAGGTGATCTTTCCAAGCAAAGAATTGAACTGGGGTCTTCTGCTTTGCAGGTGGATTTTTTTTTTTTTTTTTACCAACTGAGCTGTCAAGGAAGCCCCCCAGCCCCAAAGAAAGGCAATGCCAAAGAATGTTCAAACTACCACACAATTGTACTCATCCCACATTCTAGCAAAGTAATGCTCAAAATTCTTCAGGTGAGGCTTCAACAGTATGTAAACTGAGAACTTCCAGTTGTTCAAGCTGGATGTAGAAAAGGCAGAGGAACCAGAGATAAAATTGCCAACATCCATTGTATCATTGAAAAAGAAAGAGAGTTCCAGAAAATTTTGCTTTATTGATTAAAGTCTTTGACTGTGTGGATCACAACAAACTGTGGACAATTGTTCAAGAGATGGGAATACCAGAACACCTTACATTCCTGCCTGCTCCTTGCTCAGTCACTTCAGTCCTGTCCAATTCTTTACGACCCTATGGATTGTAGCTCACCAGGCTCCTTTGTCCATGGGATTCTCCAAGCAAGAATACTGAAGTATTTCCTTCTCTAAGGGATCTTCCCAACCCAGGGATCGAACCCACGTCTCTTATGTCTCCTGCATTGGCAGATGGGTTCTTTACCACTGAGCTACCTGGGAAGCCTGACCACCTTACCTACCTCCTGTGAAATCTGTATGCAGATCAATAAGCAACAGTTAGAACTGGACATGGAGCGATGGACTGGTTTCAAACTGGGAAAGGAGGATGCCAAGGTTGTATATTGTCAATCTGCTTATTTAACTTACATACAGAATACATCATGTTAAATGCCAGGCTGGATGAAGCACAAGCTGGAATCAAGATTGAAGATGGGAATATCAATAACCTCAGATAGGCAAATGATTCCACCTTTATGGTAGAAGGGAGAGAGGAACTAAAGAGCCTGTTAATGAAATAAAAGAGGAGAGTGAAAAGCTGGCTTAAAACTCAGCATTCAGAAAACAAAGATCATGGCATTTGGTCCCATCACTTTATGGCAAATAGATAAGGAAACAACAGAAACATTCATAGACTTTATTTTCTTGGGCTCCAAAATCACTGCATATGGTGACTGCAAGAGATGATAATAAAAGATGCTTCCTCCTTGGAAGAAAAGCTTTGACCAACCTAGACATAATATTAAAAAGCAGAAACATTACTATGTCAACAAAGGTCCATCTAGTTAAATCTATGGTTTTACCAGTAGTCATGTATGGGTGTAAGAGTTGGACTATAAAGAAAGATGAGCACTGAAGTGTTGATGCTTTTGAACTGTGGTGTTGGAGAAGATTCTTGAGGGTCCCTTGGACTGCAGGGAGATCCAACCAGTCCATCCTAAAGGAAATCAATCCTGAATATTCATTGGAAGGATTGATGCTGAAGCTGAAACTCCAATATCTTAGCCACCTGATGGGAAGAACTGACTCATTTGAAGAGACCTTGATGCTGGGAATAATTGAAGATGGGAGGAGAAAGGGATGACAGAGGATGAGATGGTTGAATGGGATCACCAGCTCAATGGACATGAGTGTGAGGAGGCTCCCAGAGTTGGTGATGGACAGGGAAGCCTTGCATTCTGCAGTCCATGGGGTCACAAAGAGTCGGACACGACTGAGCGACTGAACTATACTCAGCATGACTCACCCTTCATAGTACTGTGTTTATGACATCTGAACTTCACAGGCATGCATAAATTATCTCCTTTGATCATCTCTGCGACCTGTGAGGAGATAAAACTAGCATAAATGCCACACATTTTTCAGATACTGAAGCTAAAATCCATAGAGAAGTGACTTATGAAGGAGACAACACTTACACAGTTAAGCTGAGATTCAGAACTCATGTGTCATGAATCTTTGCCCAATGCTATTTTCACTAAAATCATTCTTGAGAAAGCTTTGTAGCTACCCTTTCCCATTTTGTAGTCATGTGGCTCCCAGACCCTCATAAATTATGCAAAGCCACCGCTTAGATTTTGTTTGATACCATCCATGGACACATTAACTCAATCTAGAGATATGACTGAAAAACTTAAAGTAAATGAAGAAATGAATGCAAGAATAATTGTGTAAATAATCACACATACACATGCATATATAGCGTGGTCATCTCACAATGTCTATATCCTAAAATCTAAAGGTTATCAAACATTTATTATGCACCTGGCACTGGACTAAGTATTTAAAACATTATATACTTATTCCTTACAAAAATAGGATTAGACATTATTACTCTCAATTTATAGATGATAAAACGAGGTTCAAAGAGTTCAAATAATTTTGCCAAGAGCACACAACTAAAATGGTACAATGACAATTTGAATCTATTTCTGTTGATTTCACGGCTTACTGATTTACTACATTTATTTTATCAATATAATTAGTACTTATATTTGCAAAGAATTATTTTAAAATTATTAACCAGCTTAATCTTTATAATATTCCTGTATTGTTATTTGTGCTGGTAATTTTTATTATGTATACTTTTGTATATGTGAAATATGGACTCCATTCTGAATCACTTAAAACTTTTCATACATTCCATGTGTATTTTGTTCTAAAACACATACAACCTAGTTTCCAAGAAAACATGTTTATCTTGGAATATTTTATTTTTTATAAATTTTAATAGATAACATAGCCATCTCCACTGTTCCATTTGCATGTCTTTGTAATTCTAGTAAGGTTTTTCATGTGTTACCCAAATCTGTAGCATAAAACTGAACATCCATAAAATTCTCACACAAGTGATTTGATTACTTAGTGAGAAAACCTTAATAGATAATATTATCCCCATGTTGTGCTATAAACAGTAAAATGTAGTAACTGTAACAGGTAGCATGTGCCCACTTTATACCTTAAATAGCAGAACTTGATAACTATAGCAGACAAATATTGCCTATGTTATAAAAGGACAACAAGAATATTATATTTGTAAACTGCCTTTGAAGTCTTAATAATTTAACTAGATCTTCAGTTCAGTTCAGTTCAGTCACTCAGTCGTGTCCGACTCTTAGTGACCCCGTGGACTGCAGCCTACCAGGCTCCGCCATCCACAGGATTTTCCAGGCAAGAGTACTGGAGTGGGTCGCCAGTGCCTTCTCCAGTTCTTAGATCTAGTTAATCACAGATCTGCAATACTGTTAGACCCCTCAATTGTTAAAAAAGTTGTTCCATATAAATAATAGCAAAAGCTTCATCTCTGTATGTATAGTTAGATATATTAAATAAAATCTTGCTGGAACTTTGATAGGAATTGCTTTAAAACAGTAGATGGAGAAAATTGATGTACTTTTCATGTGAGATTTCCAGTCTATGAACAGTATCTCTCTCCATTTAAGTATTCTTTAACATCTATTCCAGTATTCATTTGATCATGGAGAAAGCGAGATAGTTCCAGGAAAATATCTACTTCTGCTTCATTGACTAGGTCAAAGCTTTTGGCTGTGTGGATCACAACAAACTGCAGAAAATTCTTAAAGAGAAGGAAGCACCAAACCACATTACCTTTCTCCTGAGAAACCTGTACACAGGTCAAGAAGCAACAGTTAGTACTGGTTCAAAATGATTCTGAATGGTTCAGTATTGGGAAAGGAGTATGACAAGTCTGAATATTGCCATCCTGCTTATTTAACTTCTATGCAGAGTGCATGCTAAGTTGCTTCAGTCATGCCCGATTCTGTGACACTATGGACTGTAGCCCACCAGGCTTCCCTGGGATTCTCCAGACAAGAATATTGGAGTGGGTTGCCATGCCCTCTTCCAGGTATCTTCCCGGCCAGGGATACATCATCTTCATACATACATCTTCACCCAGCCAGGATGGATGAAGCACAAACTGGAATCAAGATTGCTGGAGAAATATCAACAACCTCAGATATGCAGATGATACCATTGTAATGACAAAATGAAAAGAGAATTTAAGAAGCCTCTCGATTATGGTGAAAGAGGAGAGTGAAAAAGCTGGCTTGAAACTCAACATGGAAAAACTAAAATCATGGCCATCTGGTCCCATCACTTCATGGCAAGTAGAAGGGGAAAAAGTGGAAACAGTGACAAATTTCATTTTCTTGGCCTCTGAAACCACTGAAGACAGTGGTGGCAGCTGTGAAATTAAAAGATTCTTACTCCTTGGAAGGAAAACTATGACAAATCTACACAGTGTATTAAAAGGCAGAGGCATCACTTTGCTGACAATGGTTTATATGTATGGGTGTGAGAGTTGGACCATAAAGAAGGCTGAGCACCGAAGAATTGATGCTTTCAAATTGTGATGCTGAAGAAGACTCTTGAGATCCCTTTGGACTGCAAGGGGATCCTAAAAGAAATCCTAACATAGATCAACACTGGATATTCATTGGAAGGACTGATGCTGGAGCTCTGATACTTTGGCCAACTGATGGGAAGAGCTGAATCATTTGAAAAGCCTCTGATATTGAGAAAGATTGAAGGTAAAAGGAGAAGGAAGTGGCAGAAGATAAGATGGTTAGATAGTATCACCAATTCAATGGACATGAATTTGATCAAACTCTGGGAGAGAATAAAGGACCGAGGAGCCTGGCACGCGATTGTTCTTGGGGTCACAAAGAGTCAGAGTCCATGGACCGCAAAGAGTCAGTGGGACATGACTGATCACATACATTTTATCACTGTGAATATCCTCATCATGTTGTTATGGTGGTGGTTGTTTAATCACTAAGTCATATCAGACTTTTGCAACCCTATGAAGTGTAGCCTACCAGGCTCCTCTGTCCACAAGATTCTCCAGCAAGATTACTGGAGTAGGTTGCCATTTCCTTCTCCAAGGGATCTTCCAGACCTAGGAACAGAACCCGGGTTTCCTGCATTTCAGGCAGTTTCTTTATTGGCTGAGCTATGAAGGAAGCCTATAGTTTTAGAAAATGTTACCCAGGGGAAAAATGGACAAAATATACAGGGATCTCTGCCATATTTCTTACCACTGAATGTGAATCTGTAATTATCTCAATACAACTTTCAATTTGAAAATTGGAGTCTTTAACTATTATTTGATGTAACTTTGATCTTTGATCAGAGTTTACCAAGGGAATTAGATACAGATATGAACACATTTTATGTGTTTTATTTAAATTCCGTTTCTTCATTAATTAAAAGGTAAAATTTGCTGAATATATAGATTTAAATTGTTTTAATAACATAAAGTATATTCAGTGATTAAAATTTTGCATCTACCTCTAAAGCTTAATGTTACTGACCATTAAAAATGATTATTTATATTGATCATTCAGACTTACATGACAACTTAGGTGAGGTGCATTCATGGATGGTAGAATCAGCTAAAGAATAAACTCATCAGCAAAGTATTTCATATAGACATGCATTTTCTGACTTTCTGCCATTTCTATTTCTTCTTCAGACTGACTGTTAAAGTCACTGAAATATAGTAGGAAAGTAGAGAAATTGCATCTCAATACACTTTTTAGTAGTTAAATTGCAAAACGTGCATGTGTGCTAACTCACTTCATTCATATCCAACTCTTTGTGACCCACTGGACTGTAGCCCACCAGGTTCCTCTGTCCATGAGATTTTCCAGGCAAGAATACTGGAGTGGGTGACTGTGTCCTCTTCTAGGGGATCTAGATTGAGGATCTTTTTTTTTTTTAACTGAAATTGACTTAAGAATTATGATCAAGTAAGTTTTAAATCAATTTCAGTTAAAAAAATGAGTCTCAATCTAAACACCTCCATTCTTTTCTTGGAAAAAGTCAAACATAATTTTAATCTTTCCATTAAATTACCTCATACCTCCTCTTACCTGGAGAATCCCATGACAGAGTGGCCTAGCAGGCTACAGTCCATGGGGTCACAAAGAGTTGGACACAATTGAGTGACTAAAACACATTCACAGACACACACACACACACTCCAGTCATAATATCAATCATTGTGAATATACAAAAGTATATGGAAATAGATAATTTTATTGAAGGAAAAGGAGAATAAAATAATAATTTTAAGGATATGTGCTTTCTCTTCCATATATATCTAATGAAACAAAGGACTTACTGTCTCACTGATCATATTAAATAAAAAACATTTATTTATATATAAAATAATATTCCAAGAAGGTAAACATTTCAGGGTGTTTATTTTAGTGTACTACTGATATAGTACTCATGAAAATGAATAAGGAAAGATAAGAAGGAAGTGAAGGAGAGAAGGAAGAAGGAAGGAAGGGAAAAGAGGGAGGAAAGGAGGAAGAGAGAGATAAAAGACAAAGAGAAAGAAGAAAGAAATAAAGAATTTGGCCTTAGAAAAAGTCATGTGCAATTATATCCCTTGTCAATACAGTTAACACATTTCAAATAATGAGAAAATGAATGGAAAATAATTGTTTATATGGTAAGAAAATAGAAAATGATACTTGTATGTACATGATCAAATTGAGCAATCTTTGCAGAGAGAATTCCTAGTCTCCAATTGGTGGTTCAGGCTTTTAGAGTCCTTGGAATATTGTTGATTTTATACTTTTAAATGAAATAAGGAAGCAAAGGTAAGAATGAAATGTAAGACAAGTAACATACATAACATTTGGCTTGGTAACCATTCCCAGATACACAATAAGAATATTAACTAAATACTATTAAGACAATTAAATTTGATTTACATGTATACAAGATTCATAATGAAGTAGAAATTGTAAGCAAAACAAGGAAAAGACCTTAATATGAACTGCAAATTGTGGTTTTTGACATATGTAAAATTAAAATTGATTCCATATTATCAGTATTTATATGGTTATATACATTTATTTATATGTGAAAATTTTATAAAACACTCAACAAATTTAGGTATACTATTGCAATTTTGAAAGAATTATTATTTTTTAAATTTCTTTTTCTAATCAAATAACAATATGTGAAATATTGTCAAATCATCAAAATGTCATTCCAATAAAAAGTTAATAAAATAAAGAAGCAAAGATACGTTTATGAATATAAAGGGAATATGTACTAATATATTTTTAATTTATTTATTTTAATTGAAGGATAATTGCTTTACAATGTTGTATTGATTTCTGCCATATATCAACATGAATCATCCATAGGTTTACATACGTTCCCTTCCTATGTAGCCTCCCTCCCACCTCCCACCCCTCCCCACTCTAAGTTGTCACAGAACACCTAATGAGCTCTTTACATCATACAGCAAACTCCCACTAGCTATCTATTTTACATATGGTAATGTATATATTTCAATGCTACTCTCTCAATTCATCCTACCCTCTCTTTCTACTGTGTCCACAAGTCTATTATCTATATTTGTGTGTCTACTGCTACCCTGCAAATAGGTTCATCAGTACCATTTTTCCAGATTCCATATATTAATATGTGTTTTAATATACAATATTTGTCTTTCTCTTTCTGACTTACTCTCGGTAGCAGGCTCTGGGTTCATCCACATCACTAGAACTGACTCAAACCATTCCCTTTACAGCTGAGTAATATTCTTTTGTGTATATATATATATACCACAAGTTCTTTATCCATTAATCTATCAATGAACATCTATGTTGTTCCATGTACTGGCTGTTGTAAACAGTGTTGTAATGAATATTGGGGTATATGTGTCTTTTAGAATTGTGTATTTTTTCTTAGGGTATATGCCCAGTAGTGGGATTTCTGAGTCATATGGTAGTTTTATGCCTAGTTTTTCAAGAAATCTCCATACTGTTCTCCATAGTGGCTGTATCAATTTATGTTACTACCAACTGTGCAAGACAGTTCTTTTTTCTTCACATCCTCTCCATTTATTTTTTGTAGATTTTTGGTGATGGCAATTCTGATTGGAGTTAGATAATACCTCATTTTGGTTTGATTTGCATTTCTCTTATAATAGTGATATTGAGCACTTTTATGTGTTTATTGATTGTATGTATTCTTTGCAGAACTGTCTGTTTAGACCTCCTGCCCAATTTTTGATTGTTTTCCTGTTATTGAGCTGCCTGAGTTGCTTATGTATTTTGAAGATTAATCCTTTGTCAGTTGCTTCATTGCAATTAATTTCTCCTATTCTGAGGCTTGCCTTTTCATCTTCTTTATGGTTTTGTTTGCTGTGCAAAAGCGTTGAAGTATGATTAAGTCTCATTTATTTATTTTTGTTTTTATTTCCACTATTCTAGAAAGTGGGTCATAGAAAATCTTTCTGTGATTAATGTCAAAGAATGTTTTGCCTTTAATTTCTTCTAGGAGTTTAATAGTTTCTTATTTTACATTTAGGTATTTAATCCATTTTGAGTTTATTTTTGTGTGTGGTGTTAGGAAGTGTTTTGTATGTATAGTATCATATCATCTGCAAACAATGAGAGTTTTACTTCTTTTCCAATCTGGATTCCTTTTATTTATTTTTCCTGTCTGATTGCCATTACTATTACTTCTAGAACTATGTTGAATAATAGTGATGAGAGTGGGAAACTCTTGTCTAGTTACTGATCTAAGTGGAAATGCTTACGATTTTCTATCATTGAGAATAATGTTTCTATGGGTTTGTCACATATTGCCGTTATTATGTTGAGTGTATTAATTTTAAGTTATCCCTATAGATTCCAGCATTGGTTATTTTAGTTCAAGTTATATCTACACTGGTGAAAGATTTGAATAAATTTATCAATATATTGCTAATTTTTGTTGTCTCTATTATATTCTAGCACTGAAATTTTAAAATAAATACACATTTAATAATTTCTTTAAAGGTCTATATTTTGCTTTAAAAGAATGCTTAAAAGAAACACAGTTACAAAATACTGAACTATTTAAAAAATTTTAATCAATAATAATTAATTTACTTAAAATATTGGAACATAATATGTAAAACTCATATGTTTTTTTTTCAATGTAAATATTGCTTTAAGAAATATTCTTGGCAATTCTCATTGTTATTTCTTCAGTAGAGAAAGAATCGCCAAATTGAACTAACTGATTTAATAAGTTTGGCATTTCTGTAATAGAATACAAAAATTATGTGAACATCTTAATTAAAATAATATTTTTTGCTGAAAAGGAAGTAAGTAAACATTATGGAATAAACATGCAATGATGTAAGAATTATTTACTTTTTATTTGATTGCTCATCTAAATATTACCTACTCAGCCCACAAGTAAACATCTACACATAGACAATAATAAGTTAGTTTTTAAATATTTTGACCACTTGTAGTTCTATATACGTATAAACAACTTAGTTTTACTAACATATGTACACAAAAATCATAATGAAGTTATATTTACTGTTAGGAAGCTAAAATATATTTACAGCTTAATTTACACCTACTAAATATTCAACCTTACTTGTACCTTGGCCTCCATTTTGCTTTTGTATGAGAAATGCCTCAAAATTGAAGAGGAGAAACCAGGTCCAGTCTGGAGGCCATGGTCATGGGGAAAGTATTTTCATTTTGTTGATATCAGAAAATATCTAAGGTAATAGATATTTTACCTTAATGCACCTCTTGATGCACATTAGGAGACTTTCTTGACTATTCAGAAACATCTTTGTGTATATCCACGGTAGAGATTCCCAGTGTTGGTCCTGAATATTTCTCATGGTATGTTCAGATGAGGGAGGGAATGTACTTCTATAACCTGTTTACATTTTCTGACTCAGGAAAACAAAGCACTGGAGGGAATAAAATTTCTCTCAGGTACTATGCCTGAGAGAAACTTCTCTTTAATGTGCTTATTACTATTACCAACAGCTAGATTGAAGAGGAGTCTATAATTCAGAATCACTGAATAATACAGTGTTGTTCAGTAAGACTAAAATTTCTGATGGCCTCATGGGTTACCAAAGGCTGCTGCTGCTGCTAAGTCATTACAGTCGTGTCCAATTCTGTGCGACCCCAAGATGGCAGCCCACCAGGCTTCCCCGTCCCTGGGATTCTCCAGGCAAGAACACTGGAGTGGGTTGCCATTGCCTTCTCCAAAGGCTGCATCTGACAATTCCAGAAAGTATTTTAAGCAATTAGTTTTTTTAATGCAAAGATAAAATACCAAAAATGTAATAAACCGGATGCTTATCCCATAGAATATTGAGCTTTACTGAACAAAATTTCTCTGAATGAAAACAGTTACTATTTGTAAGGCAAACGAATCTCTAAAGTGCAAAGAAGAAAAGAAGATGAAAGGGACATCTTGTGACATGACATTAAATATATAATCCTGACCTGATTTCTTCATCTAATTTATTGGTATTTATTTTCCAGAACCAGAAGACCATGTGAACTGATGACAAATAAATATTGTCTACTTTATCTCAAAAATATTTCTTAATGTATTCAATTCTTTCCATCAACACTACTAATTTATTGTTGATAATTATTATAAAATTCTTTGATTACAGTTTTAATGTCTAAATAGCCTGCAAGAATATATGCTAAGTTACTCTTAGTATTTGTAACTTGAATCAGTATTTTGCCTTAATTAGCCTTTCTGTGGTTTAGAAATTTACTGATTTCAAGTATCAAATTATGACGGTTAATTTAAAATTTTTTTGTCTGTTATCTGCTACTGATTTTACAGTCTTATTTTTATTATTTCTTTCATTCTCCCAACATTTTGTTCAATTTTATTTCCCTTTATAGTTTGTTACATACTTAGATCATTGATTTTAAATCTTTCTTCTCACAGCATCAGTTCAGTTCAGTTTAGTTGCTCAGTCGTGTCTGATTCTTTGCGACCCCATGGACTGCAGCACGCCACGCTTCCTTGTCCATCACCAACTCCTGGAGATTATTCAAATTCGTGTCCATCGAGTCGGTGATCCATCCATCTCATCTTCTGTCGTCCCCTTCTCCTACTGCCTTCAACCTTACCCAGCATCAGGGTCTTTTTCAAGGAGTCAGTTCTTCATATCAGGTGGCCAAAAATTTTTGTTCTTCTCTTTCACTTTCAAGAAGCTCTTTAGTTCTTATTCACTTTCTGCCATAAGGGCAGCATCATCTGCATTATCTGAGGTTATTGATATTTCTCCTGGTAATCTTGATTCCAGCTTGTGCTTCATCCAGCCCAGCATTTCTCATGATGTATGGATGCACTCTGTATATAAGCCTTGTATGGATGTACTCTGTATATAAGGTAAATGAGCAGGGTGACAATATATAGCCTTGATGTACTCCTTTCCCTGTTTGGAACCAGTTTGTTGTTCCATGTCCAGTTCTAACTGTTGCTTCCTGACCTGCATACAGATTTCTCAAGAGACAGGTCAGATGGTCTGGTATTCCCATCTCTTTAAGAATTTTCCACAGTTTATAGTGATCTGCACAGTCAAAGGCTTTGGGATAGTCAATAAAGCAGAAATAGACGGTTCTCTGGAACTCTCTTGCTTTTTCAATGACTCAATGGATGTTGGTAATTTGATCTCTGGTTCCTCTGCCTTTTCTAAATGCAGCTTGAACATCTGGAAGTTCATGTATCATGCACTATTGAAGACTTGCTTGGAGACTTTTGAGCATTACTTTGGTAGTGTGTGAGGTGAGTGCAATAGTGTGGTATTTTGAACATTCTTTGGCATTGCCCTTCTTTGGGATTGGAATGAAAACTGACCTTTTCCAGTCCTGTGGGCATTGCTGAGTTTTCCAAATTTGCTGACATAGTGAGTGCAGTAGTTTCATAGCATCATCTTTTAGGATTTGAAATAGCTCAACTAAAATTCCATCACCTCCGCTAGCTTTGTTCATAGTGATGCTTCCTAAGGCCCACTTGCCTTCACATTCCAGGATGTCTGGCTCTAGGTGAATGATCACACCATTGTGATTATCTGGATCATTAAGATCTTTTTTGTATAGTTCTGTGTATTCTTTCCACCTCTTCTTAATATCTTCTGCTTCTGTTAGGTCCACACCATTTCTGTCCTTTATTGAGCCCATCTTTGCATGAAATGTTCCCTTGGTAGCTCTCATTTTTTTGAAGAGAGCTGTAGTCTTTCCCATTTTCTTGTTTTCCTCTATTTCTTTGCACTGATCACTGAGGAAGACTTTCATATCTCTCCTTGCTGTTTGGAACGCTGCATTCAAATGGCTGTACCTTTCCTTGTCCTCTTTGCCTTTAGCTTCTCTTCTCAGCTATTTGTAAGGCCTCCTCAGACAACCACTTTGCCTTTTTGCGTTTCTTTTTCTTGGGGATGATCTTGATCACTGCCTCCTGTACAATGGCATGAACCTCTGATCATAGTTCTTCAGGCTTTCTGTCTATCAGATCTAATTTCTTGAATCTATTTGTTACTTCCACAAATATAATCATAGGGGATTTGATTTAGATCATACCTGAATGGTTTGTTTAGAAGAAAAGTTATGACCTATGTAGACAGCATAATAAAAAGCAAACAAAGGTCCATCTTCTTAAAGCTATGGCTTTTCCAGTAGCCTTGTATGGATGTGAGATTTGGACTATAAAGTAAGCTGAGCACCAAAGAATTGATGCTTTTGAACTGAGGTTGGAGCAGACTCTTAAGAGTACCTAGAACTGCAAGAAGATCCAAGAAATCCATCCTAAAGGACATCAGTCCTGAATATTCACTCGAAGGAAGTGATGCTGAAGCTGAAACTCTAATACTTTGGCCACCTGATATGAAGAATTGACTCCTTGAAAAATATCTTGATGCTGGGAAAGATAGAAGGCGGCAGGAAATAGGGACAATAGAGGATAAGATGATTGGATGGCATCACCGACTCAATAAATGTGAGTTTGAGTAAACTCTGGGAGTTGGTGATCAGCACAATCTATGGGATTGGAAAGAGTCAGAGATGACTGAGCAACTGAACTGAACTGAACAGAATGCTTCAGTGATCTCCTCTGTTTTCTTCAATTTATATTTAAATTTGGCAATAAGGAGTTCATGAAATGAGCCACAGTCAACTGTCAGTTTTTCTTTTGCTGATTGTAGAGCTTCTCCGTCTTTGGCTGCAAAGAATATAATTAATCTGATTTTGGTATAGACCATCTGGTGATGTCCATGTGTGGCATCTTCTCTTGTGTTGTTGGAAGAGAGTGTTTGCTATGACCAGTGCATTCTCTTGGCAAAACTCTATTAGCCTTTGCCCTGCTTCATTTTGTACACCAAGGCCAAATTTGCCTGTTACTCCAGGAATCCCTTGACTTCCTGCTTTTTCATTCTAGTGCCTATGATGAAAAGGATATCTTGTTTTTTTTTTTTTTATTTATTTTTGGTGTTAGTTCTAAAAGGTCTTGTAGATTTTCATAGAACTGTTCAGCTTCATCTTTGGCATTAGTGGTTGGATCATAGAGTTGGATTACTGTGATATTGAATAGTTTGCCATGGAAATGAACAGAGATCTTTCTGTCATTTTTGAGATTACACCCAAGTACTGCATTCCAGACTCTTTTGTTGACTATGAAGGCTGCTCTGTATCTTGTAAGGGATTCCTGCCTACAGTAGTAGATATAATGATCACCTGAATTAAATTCATCCATTCCAGTCCATTTTAATTCACTGATTTCAGAAGACCTCTGTTTGGGGTAGGAAGTCCTCTCACCTATGACTGAAAGGACTTACAGTTCATGAAATCTTAATTCCTTTACAATCTCTCATTTCTTGTTTCCTCAAACCCCTTGCAAACAGATGAGTAGCAATGGGTTCCCCAGGGTTTTCCAAAGGCTCTACTTGTCTGTTGTGCCTTAGTAGCTGTTGCCCAAGAGGGTTGGGGTTTCTTCTGTCCTTGATCTTCTTTGTGCCAAGGATCAGGCCAATGAAAATTGTGAGCACAGATTGGATTTTTAGCAGATTTGATTTTTAGCAGTTACGGAGATTCCTCACTACCTTTTCCCACTGCTTTTTATTCCCATCCTTCAGCTCCTCTCTACTGGGCCTTGAGTCTGGCTTAGCTTTAGGACTTAATGACCCTCAGGCTCTTTATGTCTCCTTACAAAAAATTCAGCCAGAGATATAGCTATAGGTAAGAGGTGAATTTGTTCAGATTCAGAATGAAGCATACTCCACAGGGTGTTAGCCATCCCAGAGGGCAAGTACTTTGGCCATGGAATGTGGTGAGGTTAATTTTCTGGAGCTGGGTGATTTCATATGTTAATGAGTGAGAGGATCATTCCAACAATTGGGGAGCCACCCACTCCTGAGGCTTTTGACAGTACCTTGGAACTGTCCTGGCACCTCTGAGTGTGTCATTTAGCATGAGGATTAATGATCAAGGTTTAGTTGAATTTGATTTGTCATCTTGGATTCATTTGATTTTAATTGGTTTGTTATGCCCTTGGGCTATGCGATTCTTTCAAAGCTTTTGCCCTGTCCCCTTCCCTCCTGTTTCATTCTCTTCTCCTGAGCCACCATCAATTTGCCATGAAGTAAATGAACCCAGATGCCATGATCTTAGTTCTTTGAATGTTGAGCTTTAAGCCAACTTTTTCACTCTCCTCTTTCACTTTCATCAAGAGGCTCTTTAGTCCTTCTTCACTTTCTGCCATAAGGGTGGTGTCATCTGCATATCTGAGGTTATTGATATTTCTCCCTGCAATCTTGATATCAGCCTGTGCTTCCTCCAGCCCAGAGTTTCTCATGATGTACTCTGCATATAAGCAAAATAAACAGAGTGACAATATACAGCCTTGACATACTTCTTTTCCTAGTTGGAACCAGTCTGTTGTTCCATGTCCAGTTCTAACTATAGTATCCTGACCTGCATACAGATTTCTCAAGAGACTGGTCAGATTGTCTGGTATTCCCATCTCTGGAAGAATTTTCTACAGTTTATTGTGATCCACACAGTCAAAGGCTTTGGCATAGTCAATAAAGCAGAAATAAATGTTTTTCTGGAACTCTCTTGCTTTTTCAATGATCCATCAGATGTTGGCAATTTGATCTCTGGTTCCTCTGCCTTTTCTAAAACCAGCTTGAACATCTGGAAGTTCATGGTTCACGTATTGTTGAAGCCTGGCTTGGAGAATTTCAAGCATTACTTTACTAGGGAGTGAGATGAGTGCAATTGTGCGGTCGTTTGAGCGTTCTTTGTCATCACTTTTCTTTGGGATTGGAATGAAAACTGACTTTTTCAGTCCTGTGGCCATTGCTGAGTTTTCCAAATTTCCTGGCATATTGAGTGCAGTACTTTCACAGCATCATCTTTTAGAATTTGAAATAGCTCAACTGGAATTTCATCACCTCCACTAGCTTTGTTCATAGTGATGCTTCTTCCTAAGGCCCACTTGACTTCACATTCCAGGATGTCTGGTTCTAAGTGAATGATCACACCATTGTGGTTATCTGGATCATTAAGACCTTTCTTGTATAGTTCTTCTGTGTATTCTCGCCACCTCTTCTTAATATCTTCTGCTTCTGTTAGGTCCATATGATTTCTGTCCTTTATTGAGCCCATCTTTGCATGAATGTTCCCTTGGTATCTCCAATTTTCTTGAAAAGATCTCTAGTCTTTCCCATTCTATTGTTTTCCTCTATTTCTTTGCATTGATAGCTGAGGAAGGCTTTCTTATCTCTCCTTGCTAGTCTTTGGAACTCTGCATTCAAGTGCATATGTCTTTCCTTTTCTGCTTTGCTTTTTGCTTCCCTTCTTTTCACAGCTATTTGTAAGGCCTCTTCAGACAGCCTTTTTTCTTTTTTTCTTTTTTTTTTTTTTTTGCGTTTCTTTTTCTTGAGGATGGTCTTGATTCCTGTCTCCTGTACAATGTCACGAACCTCTCTCCATAGTTCATCATGCATTCTGTCTATCAGATTTAGTCCCTTAAATCCATTTTTCAATTCTACTGTGTAGTCATAAGGGATTTGATTTAGGTCATACCTGAATGGTCTAGTGGTTTTCCCTACTTTCTTCAATTTCAGTCTGAATTTGGCAACAAAGTGTTCATGATTTTTTGCTGACTGGATAGAGCTTCTCCATATTTGGCTGCAAACAATATCATCAATCTGATTTCTGTTTTGACCATCTGGTGATGTCCGTGTGTAGCGTCTTCTCTATGTTGTTGGAAGAGGATGTTTGCTATGACCCGTGTGTTCTCTTGGCAGAACTTTATTAGCCTTTGCCCTGCTTCATTCTGTATGCCAAGGTCAAATATACCTGTTAGTCCAGGTGTTTCTTGACTTCCTACTTTTGCATTCCAGTCCCCTATAAGGAAAAGATCATCTTTTTTGGGTGCTAGTTCTAGAAGGTCTTGTAGGTCTTCATAGGACTGTTCAACTTCAGTTTCTTCAGCATTACTGGTTGGGGCATAGACTTTGATTACTGTGATATCGAATGGTTTGCCTTGGAAACGAACAGAGATCATTCTGTCTTTTTTGAGATTGTGTCCAAGTACTGCATTTTGGCCTTGTTGACTGTGATGGCTACTGCACTTCTTCTAAGGGATTCCTGCCCCCAGTAGTAGATACAATGGTCATCTGAGTTAAATTCACCCATTCCAGTCCATCTTAGTTCGCTGATTCCTAGAATGTTGATGTTCACTCTTGTCGTCTCCTGTTTGACTGCTTCCAATTTGCCTTGATTCATGGACCTAACACTCCAGGTTCCTATGCAATATTGCTCTTTACATCATTGAACCTTGTTTCTATCACCAGTCCCATCTACAACTGGGTGTTGTTTTTGTTTTGGTTCCACCCCTTCTTTTTTTCTGGAGTTATTTCTCCAATGATCTCCAGTAGCATATTGTTTATCTACCGACCTGGGGGGTTCATCTTTCAGTCTCCTATCTTTTAGCCTTTTCATACTGTTCATGGGGTTCTCAAGGCAAGAATATCGAAGTGGTTTGCCATTCCCTTCTCCAGTGGACCATATTCTGTCAGACCTCTCCACCATGACCTTTCCATCTTTGGTGGCCCAACATAGAATGGCTTAGTTTCATTGAGTTAGACAAGGCTGTGGTCCATGTAATCAGATTGGCAGGTTGTATGTGATTGTGATTTCAGTCTGTTTGCCCTCTGATGCCCTCTCTCAATGCCTACCATCTTCTATGGTTTTCTCTTACCTTGGATGTGTTCTTAAGCCACTTACTAATTCCTATAACCAGGATCCTGCTCCCTTGTAGGGAATATTGCTCCATCCTGCTTACTATTATTAAAATACTCTTAATGCCCTTAAGAGGACCAAATAACCCACTCCTTTGTCATTACTTCTGTTATGACCTCAAGTGGGTCAATGACATTGAAAAGTTTACCATTAGAAACACCCTAACCTTCTCTTATGGAGGACTAGGGGAGGAAATCAGTGACTTACATTCCCTCAGTGCAATAAGAGGATAAGTCTTATGGCTGTTTCACCAGTCCAGTCCAGTCTCAGGGCACAGGCTTGTATTGCTTTACATCATGGTATCTATTCCCATCTGCAGTGAACAAAGCAGCAATGAGTTAAAATTACAATCCCTTAATCCTATCCAGTACTAGTCACACTGGAGACCTTGGGGACACCCAACTCCATCCTGGGGATCCCATGAGGTCGACCTGCCTCAACCTGCCTAGGGATCTGGTCAATGGGAGATTGTCACCCCTCAACCTGCTCAGGGATTTGCCAGTCCGGGTGTCCCAGGAGGTCAACAAGCTCAACCTGCCTAGGGATCTGGTCCTTGGAAAGTTTCACGCCTCAAACTGCTCAGGGGTCTGCCAGTCCAGGGGTCCAAGGAGGCTGACATGCCTTAATCTGTCAGGGACCTAATTCTCAGGAGGGCAACATGCCTTGACCTGCCCAGGGATTCAATCTCCAGGAGGCTGTCATGCCTCAGCCTGAATGGGGATTTGCACCTTTACCTGGGGATGCCGGCTCTCAGGTTGCAACAGTACTGGGTAGCATAAACTTCAGAAAGAAACCCCTAAAGAAGTCACCCATGGACATAGAAGGAAGCCGATTAGTGGGACTGTGCCCGGTCTCAGAAATAACTCAGGAGTCCAAAGAGAACTCCATTGTCTTTCTGGAAAGTCTAAAAGAGGCTCTCCAAAAATTTACCAATCTGGACTTGGACTCGTAAGAGGGACAAGTGATTTTAAAGGACGAATACCTGTCCCAATATGTATCAGACATCAAGATAAGGTTACAACAGCTACAGCAGAAATACCCTGCTGCCTTTTTAGATGAGATGGTATAGACAGCCATCAATACCTTTTGTAACAGAGAACAGGAGAGGGAGGCCAAGGCCTACGAAAGGGAAAGAAAGAAAGAGACATGACATGCCCAAATGCTAACCACCTTCCAGGGAAGCCCTATGGCAAACCCTGAGTCCTTGAAGGAAAAGGCACAAGGCAAATACCTAATATGTAGACAAGTGAGACATTGGGCTGAAGAGTGTGCAAACCATGACAAGTCTCCTAAAACAGCTTGCTACAAATGCCAACAGCTGGGACACTGAGTGGCACTCTGACCCTGGGACCACAGAGCCTCAAGGTCAAGCACAAAGCTTTCTCTCATGATGGTTCTACAAGACTGAAGCAGCCTTCTTCAGCCAGCTTGCCTATCACAGATAACCATCATGGGACTGGAGCCAAGGGTGCAATTGGATGTGGCAGGTAGGTCTGAGAATTTGTTACTTGACACAGGGGCTACTTACTCTGTCCTGCCCTCCTTCTCTGGAGCCTTCTCCTCCCATACCTATACCATTTGGGGTGCTATGGGGAAAACAATTACAAAAAGATTCACTCGAACACTTTTTGTTGCTGGGATGGACAAATACTTTCCCACCAGGTTTTGGTGGGCCCTGGGTGTCCTACTCCATTATTGGGAAGAGATCTTTTCCTACCTTCAAAATCTTGCAGCTACTGCAGTCCTGATAGAAGATGCTTTAAAAGTCTCTCTTGGGAGCAAACACTATTTTTACCAACCTCCAAGTGAAATAACTCCTGAATGAGAGAGGCCATTTATGGATGTCTGATCAAAGGATACTCAGATATCAAATAGTGCTGATAGAAAATCCAGGCCTGACTATATCCCCTTGTGAGGTTCTTAACCCAGCTAACCCCATGCCTACCCCTGAGGGCTGTCATCCCTTTCACTTTTGCCTAGAAACTTCAGACGATTGGACAAAACCTCGAGAGGGATTGTCAGAAGATCCTCTAACCAATTCTGAGCAAATCTGGCACACTGATAGAAGCAGCTTTGTCTTGGGTGGAAAAAGAAGAGCTGGATATGCAGTAGTCTCCAATTTTGAGACCGTACAGGCTAAACCTTTTCCACCAGGTACTTCAGCCCAATTAACTGAGCTCATAGCCCTTATTTGAGCTTTAGAGCTAGGAAAAGGAAAAACAGTAGCCATTTACATTGACTCCAAGTATGCCTTTCTGATGCTACATGCACATGCTGCTATTTGGAAAGAAGGAGGCCACTTGACCACCCGAGGATCCCCAATCAAATATAGTGATCAAATCCTTAGGCTCTTGGAGGAAGTCCATCTGCCCATTGAGGTTTCAGTCTCCCATTGTGAAGGACACCAAAAAGGGAGCACGGAAGTGGCCTGAGGGAACCAAGTAGTCCATCAGGCATCTAAGAGAGCAGCATTACAGAACAATGACCTAATAGGGGTTGCCACCTTAATTCCACAGACTAATTTGCCAGAAACGCCTTCTTATACTGAAGGTGAGACTCTTAAAGCTAAATGTGAGGGTTTTCAAGATCATATGGGGTGGTTCCAAAAGGAGGGGCTCCTTTTTCTACCTGGGAACTTCCAATGGAAGTTGGTTAACTCCTTACATTCCACTACTCATTTAGGGGAGAAGGCCGTCTAAAGATTACTAGAAAGGTCCCTCAGAGGAACAGGCCTCCAAACGGCTATAAGGCAAATGGTCTCCTCTTATGTCACTTGCCAGTTAAACAACCCCCAAGGAGCTCAAACTCCCCAGCTGGCCCAACTCATCCAATGACATGGAACCTACCCTGGAGAGGACTACAGATGGATTTCACTCAAATGCCAGTTTCTCAACGGTATAAATACCTATTTGTCATGACAGATAGACATTTACAGGATGGATTTAAGGCTTTTTCACCTGGACTGAGAAGGCTGAGGAGGTGTTAAAAAAAAAAAAAAAAACTGCTCCATGAAATTATTCTGACATTTGGTCTGCTCAGATCATCGCAAAATGACAATGGGGCATCATTTACTTCTAAGGTCACCCAAGATGACTCTAATCTGTTGGGCATTACTTATTATCTCCACTGTGCCTGGAGGCCTCAGTCTTCAGGAAAAGTAGAAAGAGCCAACCAATTCTTAAAATCAGCAATAAAAAAGATAACCCAGGAGACCTCCCTGAGATGGAAGGAGGCTTTACCAATAGCTCTCCTCTGCACTTATATTGAGCCTAAGGAACAGATTAGTCTTAGTCCTTATGAGATGTCACATGGGAGAACTTTTCCTTATGTCAATGACCTCTTCCTTGATCAAGAGGCTCAGACCCTCCAGTCTTATGCCATGGATATTGGGCAATTCCAACAGAATATATGTTTGTGGGGTGTCAACCAGGGCCCAAAAGATTCAAAAGAGCTGCCACCATATGCTTCAGGGACTCAAGTCCTAATTAAAGTCTGGAAAGATGGGTTCCCAAAGGCTCAACTCCAACCCACATGGAAGGGCCCCCACCCTGTAATACTTTCTACCCCCACAGCCAGTGTACCAGGACACAACTCCTGGATTCATTACTCATGAGTCAAGCCGTGGAAGAATACAGAAGAGAACATTCAATCCACCTGTGAGTCCTTGGGAGATCTCAGATACCTATTCAGGACTACAAGTGAGTGTCATTCTAATGAATACTGCAAAAATTAAGCTTCTGGGAATTAGATTTCAAAGGATAGCTCTACAGAGCCAACACAGTTTGGCAGGGGTTTTACTCCAAAATTATACATGAGATAGATCTCCTGACCTGAATGAGGAGGGACTTGAGTCATCTTAAATGAGATGTGTTGTTTCTGGATAAATCCCTCCAGCTACATTAAAGAAAGTCTCACGATCTCAAGGAGAGCATTCAGGTCTTACTCGTTCTCAAAGAACAAGCTGAATAGTTATCAGGGTGGCTAGAATATCACTTTGGGGGATCCTTCTCTTGACGAGGGGAAATTTGGAGTTGGCTAATGCCCCTACTAATCCGTGTTATCACCATATTGTCAGGTCACCATGTTGTCTCAGTTCTGTCTCCTCACAACAAAGATTTGAAGCAACATATGTTAAAGCCCTTGGTGCCTCAGATAGTCTGTGTTATAGTTCTGGGACAGAAGAGTTTTATTTAGAAAATAAAGGAAAATACATCCTCAAGTCATGAGGGCATGTCGACCAAAAAGATGCAAAGAGAAGAGAGAGAGAGAGAATGAGCGCGTGTGCGCAGGGGAGAGAGAGAGACCCCCAGCCGTTTGGCTCCTCTTTTTATCTGTTTTTTCCTCCCCCAGGCCTGCCCTATGTAAATTGGGCTAGCCAGGAGTGCTATTTGTTCTACCTGAGGTCCTCACTCTGGTCCTCGGACCTTCCTTTGTTCTATTTTCATGGGCTTTTCCCTTCTTTGTCTTTAGCCACCACCATTCTGGACCCCAGTTTCCTATTCTAACTACCTAACAATATGATTGCTCCATATATTATCTATTGTCTAACCCATTTTGTCTCTGTCCAGGTCAACAAGCTACAATATGCAGTGACAGTTCAACAAAGATATATAAAACCACCTGACGGTGGAAAATAGCACTCATCCTTGGATAGACACCACTATACGGACTCTGAGGCTTGATACTAGCAAGAGGAGGGGGCCCAATGCCCCTCACCCTCCCCGTTCAACAGGAAGTAGCCAGAGAAACCTCAACACCCAATTCCCAAAGAATTGAGCCTCCGGTATCTTGAGGGGGGAATATTGGGTAGTTAAAATAGGAAAAAGGAATCCAAAATAGTGGTGGCTAAAAAACAAAGAAGGGGAAAGCCAGGGAAAATAGAACAATAAAAGGTCTGAAGACCAGAGTGAGGACCTCAGGTTAAAAAACAGCCCTTCTGGCTAGCCCAATTTATATAGGGCAGGCTCTGAGAGGAGGAGACAAATGTTTAAAAGAAGGAAGCCTAGAAGGACTGGGGCTTCTCTTCTCTTTGCATCTTTTGGGTCAGCCTGCCCTCATGTCTCGAGGATGTATTCCCTTTGCTTTCTAATTAAAACTGAGCTATAGCACTGGTCTGTCTGTTGCTTCAAATTTTTGCTGCAGCAATACAGTAAAGGAAATTACACACTCCCCTGATGCTTCCATCACCAGTCACATCCACAACTGGGTGTTGTTTTTACTTTGTCTCTGTCTCTTCATTGTTTCTGGAATTATTTCTCCACTCTTTTCCAGTAGCATATTGGGCAGCTACCAACCTGTGGAATTCAACTTTCAACGTCATATCTTTTTGCCTATATCTCACAGCAGAAAGATGTAGATTTAATATTTGCTTCAGTTACTTTCTACGAATTTTGATATGAGATATTTCATTATTGTCTAGTTAACATACTTCCCTTTTTGCTATAGATTCTTTCTTGGGATTATTTAGAAGAATATTTCTAATATCCAAGAATGTGGGGATTTACCACATGCTTTTTTATTATAAATTTATAATTTAATTCACTATGATCAAGAAATCTTGTCTGTGTGATTTCCTAGAAAATTTTAAAACATTTATGATAGAGTATTTGGTTTATTTTCCATTAAGTTTGAAAATATTTTTATTTTGTCATTGTTGAATACATTCATCCATAGTATCAATTGGATATAGTTTGTTAATAGTGTCCTTCAGATCTTCTAGATCTTTTCTGGTTTTTTGATTACTTATATTAGATGTCAAAAGAAAAATATTGCTATCTTCAATTAAACTACAGTTTAGTCTACTTCTATCAATTCTTGCTTTATGTATTTTTAACATATGGTAATAGTTGCATACATATTTAGGATTGCTTTATCTCCTTAATTAAGTAATGCTTTCATTCTTATAAAATAGTCCTTTATTTCTAGTAATGTTCTGTTTATCAAACTTTGATTGATATGAATGTAACTCCATTAGCTTCCTTATGATTGGATTTTGCATCATATATCTTAGTTCCAACCGTTTACTTTTAATCTAGCTCTTTATGTTTAATATACTTTTTGAAATCTTCTTAGATAGTTTTTTAATATTTATTTATAGTTTAATATTTTTATCTTATCATAATCTGAATTATATACATCCTTTAATATATATCCAGGTGTGTTTAATGTCCCAGCATTTGGTCAAACATGTACATGTAAATGTCAGGATTATTCTTAAGTTGTTGGCTGTGATGTAGGTCTATGTCAAAAACAGTGGTTTTCAGTCATCTGTGTTTAGTGACTTTCAATTTGTTCTATCAATTACTGACAGATGGGTTTATAATGTATAACAAATTTTATGACATTGTGTATATTTTCTTTTAATTCTTTCAATTTTTTTGCAAGCATATTGAAGTTCTATAATTAGTCACATTTGCATATGATTGTCTTCCTAATTAATTAACTTATTTATCATCATGAAGTGTCCTTTTTCTCTGTTAGTATTTTTTGCTTGACATATGCATTGCCCCTTATTAACATAACACTCTATAATTCTTTGTCTACTGTAAACATAGAAAAATTAACTTTTTATATCAATTTATTTTCATTATTGTAGCTTTTTATTTAACATATGTCTCTAGTACATATTTACATATCGATTCTCTGTAACACATTGTCAGTTTCTGCCCTTTAATCAGTTTCTGTTGTTAATGATAGGGCTTCCCATGTGGCACTAGTGGGAAAGAACACGCCTGCGATGCAGGAGACACAAGAGACCCTTGCCCCATCCCTTGGTTAAGAAGAACCCAGGAGAAGGGCACAGCAACCCATTCTAGTATTCTTACCTAGAGAATCCAATGGACAGAGGAGCCTGGCAGACCACGGTCCACAGGGTTGCAGAGAGTCAGACATGACTGAAGCAACTTAGCAGCCATGCATGTTATTAATAATCATTTAGTATCATGATAAAGTATAGGTCCACTATTATAATATATATTTTGCATCTCCTTTATGTCTGTCCTTTCTTAACATGTTCTAGTTTACTAAATATATTTTGTAATATTTTAATTTTTATATTGTTTTAAATTATGCTATTATCTGGCTTACTGTTTGTTCTGGGCATTAAAATATGATGAATATATCATCCATTTACTTTCTGGTTATTTGTATTTTATATTATAATAGTTGACATAAATGCAGAAACCATACATGTCTATAGACTCCCCTGGTCATCCTCTACACTATAACTTTCATATCTACTTAAATTATAATTCACACAGATAAAAGTTATATTTTCCCTTGAAACTCCCATGTGTCTCTTAATAAAATCTAGAAGAAAATAACTATTTATATTTGCCTACATATTTACCATTCCTAATCCACTTTATTTCCTCCAAAACATCCAGATTTCCATTTGCTGCCATTTCTCAAGATAAAGAATATAGTTTAGACTTTTTTTATAGTACCAGTCTACTAACAATGAAATATATTTGTTTTTATATGAATATATTTTAAACTATATATATATATAATTTTAGACTATGATTATGTTTTCTTTAAGCAGTTTATAAATGTTCTTCCAATTTCTGTGCTCTTTTAGCATCTATATAGCTTCATATGAGGTGGCTATCATACTTAAATTCTATCTATGAATGATGAGTTTTTATTTTCTTTTCTACTTTCAAAAAAGTCTTTTCATCTTTAATTTTTTAACTACTTAACTCTGATTTAGTTATTTAACTCTGATTTATTCACATTTATTCTTCTATTGATTCTAATAGATATCATTCCCATTGCCATCTGGCTTACACTGTTTCTGATAAGTCAGTTATCAATATTAGTTTTGCTCCCTGATATTTTTCTTTTCTACCTTCTTGCTTTCAGAATTTCTTATTAACTTTAGTTTTCAGAAAGTTGAACAAAATAACAGAATATGGCTGGAGGCATTTTCTTTGTATTCATTCATCCTTCATGATTCTTTTGTGTGTGTGTGTATGTGTGCTGCTGCTGCTGCTGATCCTGTTGTTTGTTTTAACTTCTTGAAACTATCAGATGTCATTTAAATCAAATTAAAAAAAAATTGGCCAGTTTTTCCTGAAATATTTTTCCTACGCCTATATTTCTCTCCTCTCCTCTAATATTTCAGTTACTGGAGATACTATTTCACAGCACATTGATGCATCTCTCCTTGCTTTGATTTGAATAACTTCTACTGAGCTACCTTCAAATTCTATGACTCTTTCAATTGTAGGTCCAAAATGCTATTAATTCACACTGAAGAATTAAAATTTTCAGAAGTTTTGCTTTATCCAGATTCTTCTCTTATTATTTCTTTGTTTTTCTTACTGACCACATCTTCAACCTTTAAGTATGTAATTATTTAGCATAATTATAGTTGTTTTGAAATATTTACTTGCTTACTATTATGAAATGAATGTTTGTGTCACCTCCCCCAAATTCATGTGCTGAAACCCTTAATCACTAGAGTTGCTATATTTGGAGACAGGACTTCTAAGAAAGCAAGTAAGATTAACTGAGGTCTTAAAGAAGGGAGCCTGATTGAATAAGATTCATGTCCTTATAAAAAGTGATACCAGGGATCTCATTCTCTCTCTGCATGAATGTGGTAAGGAAAGGCAATGTGGGGAACCACAGAAAGAAAGTGTCTGTCTGCAAGCCAGGAGGAGAGACTTCATTAGAAACTTAACTGGCTAGGAATTTGATCTTGGTTTTCCACCTTTCAGAACTCTGGGAAAATAAATCTCTATTGTTTGAGCCACCTCAGATTCTTAAAGGTTTTAATATCAATTTGAACTAGAGTTGAGCTATGACTTTGTGTGTGTGTGTCTGTGGGTGTGTGTTAGTCACTCAGTCATCTCTTACTTTTTGTGACCCCACAGACTGTAGCCCACTAGGCTCCTCTGTCCATGGAATTCTCCAAGCAAGAATACTGGTGTGAGTTGCCATACCCTTCTCCCAGGGATCTTCCCCACTCAGAGACTGAATCTGGGTCTACCTATATTAGCAGTGAGATTCTTTACTGTCTGAGCCACCGAGAAAGCCCCCAAGTTAGTTATGAGCTATGACTATAACTAATTAAATTGAGTACAACTACGACTATTTCAGCCTCAATCTGTTGTCTTGCTGCTACCTTTTTGGTTATGTCAGTATTTGACTTGGGCTCTCGATTTAGTTTTTTTTTTTAATTTACTGATTTCCATTTGTATGACTTTTCAGCATGAATTCACATTCTAAACACTCAGAATGCATGTGACTTTGTGATTCGTCTTTCCTTGCTTTCTTGACAAAATCAGGGGCATGAAATTAAGAGGACAACTGTATGCAAATAAATTGTTTTGCATTGGGGCATTTTTCTATTATATTCATTTTGCCAATCTAAAGTATTGTTAAGGCTTGACTGTATTCTTCTCCTTCCTAAAAAGGCCACTTTTTTTCAGCTCATGTCTAGACTCTACACTTGCCTCCAGTTATGAAAGCTGCCATGGTTCTTTGTTCAAGTTTGACTGTTTTCTGCCTGAGCTATCTTAAAATACAAATTGCGTTATCTTATACTAATTCTCTGTTCTTAACATTTATCAAGAAATAGCAATAAAAATCTTTGAAGGATCAATATCTATGAAACCTCAGCCATGAAATCAATGTTGTATAAAGATAAGGCAAGAGAGAAAAATCTGTCAGCGGACAATATTTGGTGACCTTCAAAAGAGAAAGTGAGTGTTGGGAGTATCAGATTATAATAGATTCAAGAGTGAGTGGAAAGTCAGAACCTCATCCGTAGCTCCAAAAAATGGTTCATGCTTGACAAGTCAATGATGGAATCCATTCCATCTAAGAGAAACTGCTCTGCTTTTAGCTGCCTTATGAACTGCACAGATTATAAGGAACCTTGTTATACAACTGACCAAGTCTAACATTAACATGTATGTGCTTTAGTTGCTCAGTTGTGTCCAACTCTTTGTGATCCCATGGATTGTAGTCCCCCAGGCTCCTCTGAACATGGGATTCTCCAGAGAAGAATACTGGAGTGAGTTGCCATTTCCTTCTCCAGGGTATCTTCCCTACCCAGGGATCGAACCCAAGTCTCCTGCACTGTAGGCAGATTCTTTACCATCTGAGCTACCAGGAAAGCCATGTAGCATATATACCATTTATCTATGTGGAGAAGGCAATGGCACCCCACTCCAGTACTCCTGCCTGGAAAATCCCATGGATGGAGGAGCCTGGTGGGCTGCAGTCCATGGGGTTGCTAAGAGTCAGACATGACTGAGTGACTTCACGTTCCCTTTTCACTTTCATGCATTGGAGAAGGAAATGGCAACCCACTCCAATGTTCTTGCCTGGAGAATCCCAGGGATGGGGGAGCCTGGTGGGCTGCCATCTATGGGGTCACACAGAGTCGGACACGACTGAAGTGACTTAGCAGCAGCAGCAGCTACTAATTGATTTATCATGAGGGATTTGGGCAAGAAGGAAGATGATGTCTAAGTTGGACAAGTAATTCTCCTCTGCCAACGAATTCAACTTTTAAGTCAAGTCACAGTTCATGTCATGCATTAGTATCTAAGAAGATGCACAAATAGAGACAGCAATATAATAGGTAATTCACAAGCTTTAGAATAAATCTAAGTTGTAAGTAAATTGAAGTTAAGATTAATCAGGGTTGGGATGGAGGGGAAGGAGGCTCAAGAGGGAGCAGATATATATATACATATATATACATATATATACATATATATATATATATACATATATATACATATATCTGTGTGTATGTGCACGCGCTCTGTATGCCAGGTCACTTCAGTCATGTCTGACTCTTTGTGACCCTATGGACTGTAGCCCATCAGGTTTCTCTGTTCATGGGATTGTCCAGGCAAGAACACTGGAATGGTTTCTACCTCTCTTATGTCTCTTGCCTTGGCAGGTGGGTTATTTAGCACTAATGCCTAGTGCCACCTGGAGATATATCGATCTAAAGCCTTATTCACAGGGTTTAAACTGTGACTCAGTCAGATTACCTGAGTTAAGATTCCGCCTATGTCAGTTATTAATACTATATATCTATATATAGATAGATAGAGAGAGAGAGATAACAATGCAAATCAGTCATAAAACATTACTGTACAGCAGGAAACATTCTGTACAGCAGAAATCAATCCAACATTATAAAACAACTATTCTTCAATTAAAAAATTTAAAAAAGAAAGATTAAGTAGGGTCTATGATAACTCAAAGCAAAAATAAAAGGAAAGATCTAGATTAGCCAGGAGTATTAAAATGTTACAAACTTTAATTTTATTTATAATGATTATATATTTAATTATATTTGAATAAACAAATATAATTAACAGAAACAAAAGAGGAAATGTATTGATTGATTAAACAAAACATAATATGAAAAAATGGCACAAGTAAATGTAGAAAAGTTAATTTCAAAATTTTATCATCAGTTTTGTCAAGTGAGAAAGTGTAATTTTTACATGCCTTGGAATATTAGAATCATCAAGTTAGAACTTTGACATAGTTCAAATAGAGTTGTGGTAATTAGTAAAGTAGTATCTGAGTGATTAGAAAAAGGAAATGGATATAAAGGGGCTACTGTTTTCTTTAAAAGTGAAAAAAAAATGGATAAGCATTTATCCTCGGCAAGTGGAAATTACCCACGTGGCCTGCTTGCTTTGTTGAGTCTTACTGTGAAAGGTTATTGCCAATACTATGTTCTACAAGTTGCAATCAATATTTGCATTGTGTGAAACTACAATAGTCTATCCTGTTAAAGGTATCAGTTATGGCATTCAATTGTATTTCACTGTTGCTGTTATTGTCTTTAAAATCTCTTATTATTTAATAACAAGTACCACTGGCTCTCCTTAGCCATAGGCTCTGCATCCTTAGATTCAACCAACCATGAATTGAATTTGAATCCATGGATGTGGAACCTATAAATATGAAGGACTAACTGTACTATGCCATTTTATATAAGACTTGAGCAACCACGGATTTTGGTGTCCATGGGAGTGCAGGAGGGCCCTCTTAGAACCAATCCCCTCAGATACCAAAGGATATCTATATGTGAACTATTATGAAATATTATTGTTTATATACCAGTAAAATCTATGTGTGTGTATATGTATAAAATCTGGCTCCCACAATAATATTTTAAATATTTTGTCATTACATATTCATTAATATTTCTTCTTTCATATCTTCATCTTTAATTTTCAGGAATTTTATTACTTTGATAATATATTTTATTTTATAGCTAAGCATTAATTTAAAACAAAAGAAGGAATAAATTGAAATACTCATATTTGTTTCTATTTATATATATTTTTGTTTTTAATTACTTTTCTAGATTTTTTTTATTTTCAAGTTTGTACAGTAATTCTCCCTGTGCTTCTTCCAGCCTATACCTGTACTGAATTACCTAGTATTTGTCTTAGAAATGCAGTTACTTTTATTTCACTAAAGATTTATTCATTTAGTTATCCAAAGGATTCATTACAGAGATATTTGAAATCAACTGTGAAAGACAATTGTCAATTAGTTTCACTGGTTACTATACATG
Organism: Antilocapra americana; assembly: GCA_007570785.1. NCBI lineage: Eukaryota > Metazoa > Chordata > Mammalia > Artiodactyla > Antilocapridae > Antilocapra > Antilocapra americana. The sequence goes on along the minus strand of ML663566.1, from coordinate 22,288,147 downwards.
AACAGTTGAGTTTACTTTACTAAAACTGTTAAATTAACTTCTCCAATTAGGAAAGGTTATCAGAGAGTAACTTAAACATGCTATAAATAAAGGATAAATTGTTTACTGGCCCAGTGAATCAGAGAGACAACAGAATTACATATTATGGTAAAATGTTTTTAATGTAATATAAATTCAGAACACTTAAAGAAACAACATGTACTGTTTAAAAATAAGCTTATTATATTGTGATTCTATATTTTCCCAGTAACATTGCCTCCTGCTCCTGAATGCTTCTGTGCAACTAGCTTGCTTTTCATGATCCTAGGTCTTTATTTCTCACCCAATTGTTTAATAGCATCATGTAGTTTAGGGTTGTTTCTAGCAATGCCCAGTGATATAAAAATAAAGTACTTATGGTTTTGTTTTTTAGCTGATCTTCTGTCTGTATAGAGCCAGAGACTGGCAAATATACAAACAAAGAGAGACACAGAGGAATAAAATTTTTTAAATGCTGTCATCCTTTTGCTTTTATTTTTCAGGGCAAGTACATCCTTTACCTCAGCAATAACTCTATACACACTTAATACTATGCTGCTGCTGCTGCTAAGTCGCTTCAGTCATGTCCAACTCTGTGCAACCCCATAGACGGCAGCCCACCAGGCTCCCTCATCCCTGGGATTCTCCAGGCAAGAACACTGGAGTGGGTTGCCATTTCCTTCTCCAATGCATGAAAGTGAAAAGGGAACGTGAAGTCGCTCAGTCGTATCTGACTCTTAGCGACCCCATGGACTGCAGCCTACCAGGCTCCTCTGTCCATGGGATTTTCCAGTCAAGAGTACTGGAGTGGGGTGCCTTTGCCTTCTCCGTATTACTATGCTACATCCTCTCAAAACTCCCATCTATATAAATGACTAATCAGTCTTCATTAACTTCTCCCAAAGCCTTATTCACAGGGTTTAAACTGTGACTCAGTCAGATTACCTGAGTTAAAATTCTGCCTATGTCAGTTATTAATACTGTTAGTGAGGACAGGGAGGCCTGGCATGCTGCAATTCATGGGGTCACAAAGAGTGGGACATGACTGAGCAACTGAATTGAACTGAACGGAACAGGTTTTTCATCTCATTGTGCTTTATTTATCTCATCTGTAAGACTATGCTTCTTTCAAACTATTGCTATATTCAATGAGTTAATAGTTTAGATTTTAAAAAGTGATTGGCACATAGTAAAAATTACAATAGTATTAGTAATGAGTTTCATGTGTTCCATTTATACAATGGTGGTGTTTTGTTTTTCTGATTTCTCCCTCATCCTTTCTGAAATGATGCCTGATGGCATAAATACTTGCCTTTTGTATAAACAAAAAGACCTTTTACTTACCTATTTCTGTGTGGTGGCATGTGTGCATAAATTTATTTCTAGCAATATATGTGTGCTTAGTTGCTCAGTCATGTCCAACTCTTCGCGACACTATGAACTGTAGCCTTCCAGGCAGCTCTGTCCATGGGGTTTATCCAGGCAAGAATACTGCACTAAGTTTCCAGGCCTTCCTTCAGGGGATTGTCCCAAGCTAGGGATCGAAACCAGGTCTCCCACATCGTGGACAGATTCTTTGCCATCTGAGCCACCAGAGAAGCCACTCCTATCACTATTGGATCTACTCTATTATCTATATACACTTGTCAATAGTTGAACATCATGTGTTATAGACACTTTTTCAAGGTTATCATGGTGTTTCTTAAATGTGACTGATACTGGAAATGACCTATTCCTCTACGTGTAATTTAGCTAGCTGGGGCTCCCTGGATATGTGGAAATTGTGAAAAACTTGACAGTCTCGAAACTGACAATGTTTAAGAGTCTAGACAATGATTTCATGAAAGCTGTTTCCTCACAGACAGTTAGATCTTTGTTCTACATTTCCATTTCTCACATCAGCTCTTTTCCATTTTATACTAATTTCTGACATCAACCCTTTCAGTCATGTCTAAAAACTGTCCACTCCCATTAAATATCTAATGAGTTTTGGAAGTTTTGAAAATTTAGTTGTTACAGGGAAGGAGCTCATGTCATTTGCAGCATTCCACTATCTTCTGTCTCCAAGTCCTTGTTTTCCATATCTCTCCCTTTCCTCTGAGGCAACAAAATAAATCCTCTCTTGATTCATGCGCGGAAGTGCAAGCTTTCTTAAGAGCTGGTATTCTACCCCAGTTAATCTTGGCAAAGAAGATTCAACTAAGATAGCCCTCTTCTTGTGAGGAAGATTCAGACTTGCTGTTAAGATGAACAAACAAAAAAAAAATCTTTTTTTCTGACCTGTTTCATAAATCAGCACTGCTTCAGATTTCATAAATCCCATTCACTGTATTAAACTTTCTCAAGCCACACTATTCAAATGGCCAGCCTTAATGGACACGCTGGATAACTTTGTACCATTGCTAATAAAGTACAGGAATATGAAAATTTATCAGGGTCCTACAGAGAGCCTTGCCAAATAAAAGCTACAAGAAAGCTCAGCCCTAGAGCAACAACAAAAACAAAATAGATTCACTGAGCAAGGATGCCAGTAATACAGGTCAAGAGTCAGTAGATCTGTTGTGAGGGTGACTGAGTAAGTAGCTGAGAGAAGAGGAGAATGATGACTTGTACTTTTCAGTCATGGGATATTCTGACTTTCTGATAGCCAGTATATGAGCTTTGGGTCTCCAGAAAGTAGGATGACTGTGACTAAAGGGAGAGTCCAAAGGTGGGAATAGGCAAGGCCTAGAGGAACTCTGTTGCTGCAAATTATTCTGATTGGAGTTAAAGCTCCAGGGAAAAGAACAGGAATCTACTTAACCAAGGAAGTCTTAGAACTGTGTTCTTTAAGAAACAGTTGAAATGAGGAAGCAATGTTAAATCCCATTCACAATATTAAACTTCCTTAGATGTCTTCTGTCTTAGACTGTGTCAAGAAGAATACTGTGGACCAGCCAATGAAATATTGCAGGACAAACGATTTCCTCATAATGAGGAGACATTTATTGTTCATCCTACATTCAATTGGGAGTACACTTTTTCTCCCTTTTTTGTATATCCTATTCAGTAAATAGAGCCACCAAAGATCTAAGTTTGGCCAATTAAGCAACATATTATTTTTTTTTTGACACAGTGATTAGATGATGATTAGATGAGTTAGAATTCTCTCTAATATTTGTCATTTTTCAATAATGATATTTTTGTGAACCTACCACTTAATGACAATAGCAATTTCTTCTTCAACTTAAGCAAGACTAAGTTAGTTTTCTATTATTTGCAATTGAAAGATTCCTGATTAATTCAATCTTCAATGAGAGCTAATAAAAGTCTATGATATGGCACAATAACATTACAGACTATGTTAGTGTTCAGCTTTCATTTTAGCTTCATCTTTCTTCATGAGTCAGATCAGTATTACCATAATCTATAGCTCAATGTCTTTAAAAGTATAAGATGAGGGTCCATCCATTACTACTAACAAATTCAACTACTAAATGTTATGTTTTGTCTCAATTAAAAGACAGGAATAAGTTCTAATTACAAATGAAGCTAAGTAAATGTTACATTAATGGATATATGTTAGATATGGATTTGAAGAGTTAATCATTTTATATATCATTTTATATTATACATGAATTTATTGGTAGCTGAATGACATTTCAGCACAGAATCCAATGTTAACATAACAGTGAAAAAAAAAAATGATACATGCTAAGAAACATCAAGAGTAGTAACACCAGAACCTCACTCTAAATGATTATGTGACGTTTTTATTTAAATTAAAATTTTTAAAATATTGTGAGTGTTTCATTCACCCACTCTCTCACACTACTACTAATCTCTTTATTTTCTTCATTCTATATTTAGTTCTCATATCCAACCTATTACCTATTACCGAATTCTGTGATTTCTATCCTCTCTGTAGAACTTTACTTCAACTTAACTAAGCTCCCTTTGATTCTGGAGGTGGTATGGCTAGAAAGACCTTGGTCCTTGTCTTCCTTGATGAAACCATTTAGCAAAAAAGACCAAGGCTGTGAAATAGAGACAGTTTTTAAGAGAGGCAAAGTACATGTGGAAAAGCACAGAGGCAAACCGGAGTGAATTGTGCACAGCAGGGTTGGCTTAAGTTGCTTATATGGGGTAACTTTCCAGCTTGTCTTTGGCCAGTCATCTGGCTTGGGTTTTCATCTCAGGACTCAATGCTCCTGCTGATCAACAAGAGGCCAGCTGCAGCCATTCAGCCGGGGCCCTATCGATCTCACTTTCTCTTCTACTGCACTGTTGTCCCTGCCCTGTTCACCCTCCACCCAGCACTCAGAACTTATTTTTAATTTCAAATGCATGTCATATTATATTATTCATTAGCTGAAATCTGCTCAACAACTTTCTATTGCCCTGAGAATAATATCTATTAATATATTCCCTTAAGGAATCTATATGATTTGCACATTTTAATGTATTTTTGTCTCATCTCATCCTTGTCTTCTACACTCCAGACATAGTGGCTTTCATTTAGCGATATGAAAGTCAAGTTCTTACCTATCTTGGGATAAGCACACAAGCAGTCTTCTGTCTTGAGCATGCTTCTTCTAACCTCTTCACCTAATTAACCATGTTCAGGTCTTAGCTTGTGTATCATCTCCTCAGGACATATATCTATTTGATTCTGAACAACATTATGTCCCCACATTCTGTAAGCCTCTTTGTACCAGTAATATGACTTCTATCTATTTATTTGTTGCTCATAATATATCCATTTTTCCAACCAAAATATGAGCCTTATGTCAGGAATCAGGTCTATCTTTTTTAATGTTATATCTCAAATACTGAGCACAGTAGTTGGCACATGGTAGACATTCAATAAATAATATTTTTAATTCCTAAGTGAATGAATGCTCACTCTATCACTGTTGGATAATATAGTTTTAAGTGCGGTCTCGCTACAGGGAGCAGAATTTGATAGCTAAACTCATTTCAAAATTTGGTGTTCTCATTTATTCAACCACTTATTATAAATCAATACATTTATATTCTGTTTTATGTGCTTCATGCTTTATGAACTTCCCAGACTGAAGCATTATCTGGGACATGGTCAACCTTGGGTCAGTAACTTAAACAATTTTCTCAGCCTTAAGACCTAAACTATGCACAATGATAAATTTCCCAAGTTGGGTGTAAACATGTGTGGACTATTCTCATATATACACACATACATAGTGTATGTATTCTCATATATACACACATACATACACACTATGTATGTGTGTATATATAAACATACATATATATAGTGTATATTTACATATATAGTATATGTACGTATGAATTAAATTCCACATGTCTATGGAATGTATAATATAATCATTAAATATGATTTCCTAACACATTATTGACTGGGGGATTTTTGCAGAACCTAGCACCTGTGGTATTAACACGCCTCTGATCAATAATGTGTTAAAATAAAATGATGGGTTAAAATAAAAATGTTATACTAGAGAAAGGTATGTACTATTAGAATATTATAAATGAAAGCAGATCTTTTCAGAGATTTCAACCACAATCACTCAACTGATTTCCTTTTAGAGCTTTTGAATATTATCCCTGTCTAACTAGATATACTAAAACTGAATCTCTTAGGGGTGGGCCAGGCATGTGTGTTTTGTCATCTTAACTCCTCCACTGTACTACCAATCTGTTTTTGTTGCCAACTTCGTCATCTGTGCAAATTGACATAAATCTAAACTTATAAACCGTAGCTCTAAGTGGTTTTGCGTGCTGTTGGCTTGTCTTTCTAAGTTCCTCTTGGTGATGATCCAAGTCTAGCTCTTCTCCAAATGTGTGCAGGGTCTGGTGGTCCTCTCCCATTCTTCAGCCACTTGTATAATTTCATAGTCCACTTAAGTTCAGCATGTCTCTGGTTGAAATTCACAAATATTTTTTATATGGTCCAGGGCTAGCATTCTCTAATTTTTAAGCAGATATAGTAAAACTATTTCCTTGGATTTCAAAACTTCTATGTTAAGATTTAAATTTTAAGACTAAAGAGGCCCTGGACTGTATTCTAGGTCAATAAGCTAAGTGGAAACAAAAAGGCAAGAATAATCCAACTATTCGGGCAAATTAGAAGGCATTTCTACAGTAGCTTTATCTCCATTTTCATTGAGAACAGTAGTAACTAACACTTACTTTGTACTCTCTCTGAGTCAAGCTAGGGTATACTAGCATTCATGTGTGCTAGGTCGCTTCAGTCGTGTCTAACTTTTTGCAACCCTAGGGATTGTAATTTGCCAGGCTCCTCTGCCCATGGGATTCTCTAGGCAAGGATGCTGGAGTGGGTTGCTATGCCCTCCTCCAGGGGATTCCCGATTCAGGGAGTGAACTCACACCTCCTGCAGCTCCTACATTGCAGGTGGATTCTTTACAACTAAGTCACTGTGAAAGTCCAGGATTTACTAGATGCCCAGTTAAATTTGAGTTTCAGAGCTACAACAAATTTATATTTAATATAAGTGTATGTGCCTTAGATATTTCATGGGACATAACTAAAATATCGTTTGCTGTTTATCTGGAATACAATTTTAATTAATTGACCTGTATTTTTATTTGCTAAATCTGGCAACCCTAAGTCAAGCTCTGTTACAAAACAGTACAAGGAAGCAGTGATAAAACAGAATAGAGTTCTGTTGTAGAAAAGTCTATAGTCGGAATAATCAATCCACATGTCTATTTTGATTATAGTGATAAAGGATGATGGAGTTTTCAGATGTGTCTCTGGGTTAATGGGAGATATATTTCTGTATCTAATTTTTTGATTAATATAGCAGATTTTAAAAGTTAAAATAGAGGAAGGAACAAAGCAAATGACAAAGAACAAATTTTTATAATTATTTCTGCAGAGTTAAAATTAAACTAAGATAAAATGCACCTTAGCTTTAACGATGTTCCTGCATCTGTTAGAATAAGTCTCTGCCATTGTGTATGAGGCTTGTTCCAAGTGATTGATTATCAATTTGAAAGTTTATAACTGAGGCTAAAACTCTATACTGGGAAAGGATGTTGTGAACCTATTCCTAAATTCATATGGGTCAAGATATTTAATACATTTTTAACAATTTTTTTTTTTTTCATTTTGAGTTCTTCAGTGTATTCCTCTGTTCAAGTGAAATGCTAAAAATAAAGCAGGACTTCCCTGGTGGTGCAGTACATAGGAATCCACCTACAGCAGAATCCCTTGTACACATTCCAATAATGCATTCAAAGAATGATACTGGTTTAAAAATACCATTTCTTGTCCCAGCATAAAAGCACAAGGGAAAGGAAGTTCAATCTTTTTTTTCCTTGATGCTAAAACTCTAAAGCTTCAGGAAATTTCTTTATTACTTAGTACTGTATGTTCTAATCAAGCATAAAACAGGAAAGTAAGTGACTACTATCAAAGGACCCATAAAAAGAGTTTATGATGTTTCAGAATCAGACAACATAAAAAAGGACATATTCAAATTAGAAACACTATTATAAAGTGTGATTCTATAAGGAATCTCCATAACGGTCTTAATAATGTGATTAAAGAGATAAAGTAATAGCAATATACACAAGTACTAATTAGAACATTGAAACTATTACGCTTCATGTGGGAGACAAGTCATAAAATTCAAAGAATATTTGTAAGAAACACTAACAGACTGTCTTTTAAGTTTTTTAGTGCCTGAGGCTGATTTTGTGAACTTGTGGTTCGAGTTGAAAATGTTTAACAGAATTCAGTTGGCCTAATAATGCATGCTTGTTTCAGAATCTCATTATAATATAAAAATTAATTTAAAGATATAATTTTCTCCACTAGATTCAATGGCATAGTTTGTGTAAAATCTAAAAACTGATCCAAATTCCACAATATTCCAAACAACAAAACTACACTTTAGAAAAAAAATCTGTGTACTATTGCTGTGCAGCCATAAATTTCTTAAGGCTAGAAGTGATGATAAATAGGAGTAGTTTTTAATTAAAACATGCTTAGAACAATACATTTATTGTATTATAAATTTTTAAAATTTTATTTGGAAAGTGTATCTAGAGTAAGCACATAATATAAAATATAGAAAATGTAGCTGAAAATATTATTTGAGAAATGCAGAGCAAAAGAAAAACAAAAATACAAATCCAGGGTTTCTATGTAGTCATTTCTTAACATGAGGGCATAGCTTAAGCTATCTACTTTATAGCAGTTAAGGTAAGAGAAATATAGTCAATGAAATCACTTTCACTAATAATAGTCGATATACTGACAAAAAGTGATAATTCTTTAACTGGGTAAACTTTTATTTTCAATACATATTATCCTCTTCTCCAGGAAGCTCAAATTTCATACAGTAAACATTTGAAAAACTTGGAGGAAAAGTAACCTATATTAACTTTCTTTCTTGCTTTAGCCAATAGACTTCTTAGTAAAAGAGGCTTTTTTATTTTTCTTTTTACCCTAAAACACCTAATTAACAATACCCAAAGAAGACTTTCCTCAAAAGGCATTTGGAAAGCCTGAATTAAATCATTCACAATTGCCAGAAGGAGAAACAAAGTCGTACTCAACCAAGGACGAGACATCTGCAATGACAAGCAGAAATTTCACTTGTATGTTTATATAAAGATGATAAAGCAACATATAGGTAGTCCCTAACTTACAATGTTTCAGTGTATGATTTTTTGACTTTGCAAGTGGTGAGAAAGCTATACACATTCAACAGAAACCATACTCTGGATTTTGAATTTGATCTTTCCCTGACTGGAGACATGCAGTATGAAACTCTCTCCTATTGGTAGGCAGCGGTACCAGTCACAGCTCCCCATTAGCCATGTGATCATGAGGGTAAACAGCCTATACACTAACAATCATTCTGTACCCACACAGCCTTTCTGTTTTCCACTTTCAGTAGAGTATTCAGTAAATTACATGAGATACCCAACACTCATAAAATTGGGTTTGTGTTAGATGATTTTTTCCAACTGTGAACTGATGTAAGTGTTCTGAGCATGTTAAGGTAGACTAGACTAAACTATGACATTAAGTTGTTATGTGTATTAAATGCATTTCACTCATAATATTTTAAACTTATGATGAGTTTATTGGGCTTTAACCCTATCCTAATTGAGGGAAGTTCAGTACCTAATGATAGTCTCAAGGAGCCAATTCTAGACAAGAGTAAAGTGATTTTATAATGGAGGTTAGACGGAAATTCTCAGAGCATTTGCAATTGTAGCAAAGGTTTTCACAGACTTCTTTTAGTAAGAGCTTTCAAAATAGTCGATAATATAAAAACTGAGTGAAAGTCATCAAAAGCAATATTAAGAGAAGCAAAATAATGAAGATCATCTTGCAAAGTTGCTGCTAGTCTTGAATAAAGTGGAGAAAAATAAACTTTATGGCACACATAGATTTAAAGGCTGGAATGCCTGTCCATCAGGCTTACCACTGTATACGGCATTCTTCTAAACCATGGAGATAAATAAAGGTGATTTATGCCCCCATCAGGAGGTGTATGTGGCTGGTTAATAATGGACTGATATGCTTTAAAGTCAGCTCATCCAGAAATTTCATTAATGTTGAGGAGTCTGATAAAAATTTTTTCTAAACAGAAAGGCTACATACTGGCATTCAGACTTCATAACTTATTCAACTTCATTCATCAGCATGGTTGTAGTGATGATTAAATGGTGTCAAAGTGTGTGCCTAGAAAGTAGCAAATGCTGTGAAAGTTTTTTATTAATAATGATAATGATGGTGATGATGACAATGATGGTGGTGGTTTTGATGACACTGGAGATATAAATAACCTGAAACACAGACAAGGTTTCAACTAAAAATTATATTCTAAATATCTTGTCAATTTCAGACAAAAAGGGAAAAGTTTTTCATGTAGGTGAATAATTTACCATGGCACAATGGTGATCTTAGATGTCTCTGTGTAGGTCACACAGGCCAAACTCAAAAGCACTCTGAATCAAAACTCCGTGGATACTCTGATTCTTCCAGGCACATGTTCACAGGCAGATCTGTAAGAAGGTATTGAGAGCGTCATCTCCTAGGCAGGTTGATAAGAAGTCTAGGAGTCTCCAAGAAGAGAGGGGTCTGGAATTCACAAGAAGGTGAAAAGGACAAGCTTTTTTTTTTTTTTTTCCTCTTAGCCTTAGTCAATTGCACAACTCAGTTTAAACTGGATACTAGGGTTTATACAACAATGTATCTAGCTGGAGGACAGTTTCTCCTCCCTGAAAACCTTTTGACTAAACCCTGATATTTTAAAATGTATATTATGGAAGTGAGTCTGGAGGATCTTTCTAAGCTAATCCTGATATTTTAAGGAGTATAGTGGGTCTGGAGTATCTTTCTATTGTCAAATGTTAATCCTGTTATATTAAAATGTAAATTATGTGAGTAGGTCTTGTGAAGTCTTTACAAGGATTATATAACAATAATGTATCCTCCCTGAGGACAGTCTCTGGATTAAACTTTCTGGCTAATCCTGTTACTGATTCAATATATAACTCCACTGCTGACTCTAGCAAGGAGGCACTCTTTCTGCCCCCTTCTGATGCCTATGTCAGAAGCTTTCTATATCTCCTTTATACTTTAATAAAACTTTATTACACAAAAGCTCTGAGCGATCAAGCCTCATCTCTGGCTCTGGATTGAATTCTTCTCTTCCGGAGGCCAAGATTCCCGGAGTCTTTGCTGTGATTTCGTCAACAACCTCTCAATATCACAGGACCATTTCACATCTACCTCTGTATCTCCTGGGAGGCTCCTTATACAGGAGACTTCCCTGAAGCACTTTAAGGCATGGAAGCATACATCTCACCATATAAAACCACTTCACTGTAGTCTAGAATTATCTTCTTGGTGACTGAGAAAATCGCTGGCTCATGACACCAGCTATCTGGTGCCTCTGGTTCAATGTTGTCTTCTGGTGACATAAATCATGAACAGCATGCTGATCTTGCTTATACTCTCTGTGTAAGTGAAAAACTACCTAAGGCCATTTGGTCAAATTGTCACCTTCCAGGCTGCATATATGGAATTTTGGCAAGGCTACCTAGCAGCTACAGTGGTCACTGATGCTTATGGACTACTTGACTTCTTGACAAGGCAAAGAATTCACCCCAACTTAGGACAGCTGTGTAACAAGATGAAAATTCTGCAGTATATTGAGCAAAATGAAAACCTATTGTTTGTATAAATGACATAATATGTATTTATAACAATTACTTGTAAAACAGCTCACATCATTATGCTGATAGAATAATGATAGGATAGTTACCAAAGTAATGATAGAAACAGTAATGATAAAATATTTAATGTTTACAAAATATACTCTGCTAAATCTTTAACATGCATTATTTTATTTCATAATCAACACAATCACAAGGGCTATTATTAAATGGCATAAAAAATAACACAGGGCCAGACAGCTAGCAACTTGCTGGCAGTCTATAAGCCCAAGCTATCAGATTTTATTGTCCTTGAGGTTAAAGAATATATTTCATCATTTCCCAGAATGTATTGAGGAGTTTTAACAGAACTTAATTGAAGAGATCATTTACTAAATAACCTCATGATTATGAAAAGGCAAAAAATTGAATATTGAAACACACTGCTAAGTTTGGGATTAATTGAAGCATTTAAACACAATTATTAAACTCTTGGACTACACTAAAAATGGACAGATATATACCATATGTCCTTATTTATCATTCACTTCTCTACGTATTCTGATCTTCCATCAGAAGAAGCATATGCCACAGTAAACATGAAAGGATCAAGCTGGGATTTTCTAACAGAGTCTTTATTTAAATTATAATTTTGGTGTACTGCCAGATGACCATCTGCCTTATATACTAATTAGACCTGTACCATTTAAAACATACAGCTTAAAGATATTACGTGAAAAGTAAATTTATGGCTTGAATTTTTTTCTAACTTGAGAAATATTTTATCATACTAATAATGCTATTCTAAATATGCATTATGGAAAGTGTTAGTATAGAAAAGAAATTGATATGTAAGAAGAATGTATTAAGTGCAGTTGTATTTTTCAAGTGAGAATTTCAAATAAGCTAAATAGATATACCCAAAATTCAGGACTTATGTGGAAAGCTTTATTCTGTAAAGTGGTTCAGTTATTTTCAGTTCACTGTGTGTGTATATGTGCTCTGTCAATTCAACTCTTTGAGACCCCAAAGATTATAGCCTGCTAGGCTCCTCTGCTCATGGGATTTTCCAAGCAAGATTCCTAGAGTGGGTTACTAGGGGATCTTTCCAACCCAGTGATCTAACCTGCATCTCTTGCAGTTCCATCATTGAAAGGTGGATTCTTTACCATTACATCATCTGGGAAGACTTCTGAGTGCAGAAGTGCATATCATTAGAAGCATATATGGTAGCAAAATTTGAAAGCATTATTACCATCTAAATGTAGTGCTATTTATTGATAGATTATTTTTTCCTGGGTAAGTTTTGATAGCTTATACTTTTCAAGACATTTAAACATGCCAAATATATTTGTATAGTATCATAATATTCCCTTTTATTGTTTTTAACATCAGTAGGATATGACTGTGCAGATTACAACAAATTGTGGAATATTCTTAATGATATGGGAATACCAGATCACTTTACCTGCCTCTTGAGAAACCTGTATCCAGGACAAGAAGCAACAGTTAGAACTGGACATAAAACAAAGGACTGATTCCAAATTGAGAAAGGAGTACATCAAGGATGTATATTGTCACCCAACTTATTTAACTTATATACAGAGTGCATCATGTGGACGTCCAATCTGGATGAAGCACAAGCTGGAATCAAGATTTCCAGGAAAAATATTAACAACCTCACATATACAGATGATACCACTTTAATGGCATCATTAAAAAGGAACAACACAGCCTCTTGATGAAGGTGAAAGAGGAGAGTTGAAAAAGTTGGCTTAAAACTCAACATTAAAAAACTAACATCATGACATCTGGTCCTATTACTTTATGGCAAATAGATGGGGAAAATGTGAGGGAAAAAAGACACTTGCTCCTTAGAAGAATAGCTATGAGAAACCTAGACAGTGTCTTAAAAAACAGAGACATCACTTTGCTACAAAGGACCATATAGTCAAAGTTATGGTTTTTACAAAGTAGTCGTGTATGGATGTGAGAGCTGAACCATTAAGGAGGCTGAGCACCAAAGAATTAATGCTTTCGAAAATCGGGGCTGGAGAACACTCTTGAGAGTCCCTTGGGCAACAAGGAGCTCAAACCAGTCAATCATAGAGGAAATCAACCCTGAATATTCATTGGAAAGATTGATGCTGAAGCTGAAGCTCCAATTCTTTGACCACCTGATAGAAAGCACTGACTTGTTAGAAAAGACCATGATGCTGGGAAAGATTGAAGGCAGGAGGAGAAGAGGATGACAGAGGATGAGATGGTTGGATGGCATCATCGACTCAATGGACATGAGTTTGAGCAAACTCCAGGAGATAGTGAACAACAGGGAAGACTGGCATGCTGCAGTCCATGGGGTCACAAAGAATTGGACATGACTTAGCAACCAAACAACAAGATCGTTATTTTTGCTTTACCTCTAAAGGAGATTTTAAAATAGCAAAAATATATTTTATATTCTTCACATATTTACCACTTTTGACATTGTTTATTATTTTGTTTATATTCAAATTTCTATTTACCATCATTTATTTTTTATTTGAAGAATTTACTTTGAATTTCTTGTAATGCAGGTTCAGTAGCAATTAATGTTCTCCATTCCTGCTGTTCTGGAAAGGTTTTTATGTTCAACTTGTAAGACATTTTCAGTGAGTACAGACTTACCTCATTTTATTACTCTTCCCTTTATCAAACTTCACAGATATTGCATTTTTTATAAATTGAAGGTTTGTGCCAGTCCTGCATCAAACAACTTTATCAGCACCATTTTTCAACACCATTTTCTCACTTCATGTCTCTGTGTCACATTTTGTTAGTTCTCAATTATAGTATTTCAGACTTTTTCAGTACTAGTTCAGAGATGTAGATATTTGTTCAGAGATATCCAGATGACAGTTAACATTTTTAGCAATAAAATATTTTTAATTAAGATATATTCATTTTTCTAGACAAAGTGTTTTTGCACACTTAATTGACTATAAGGTAGTGTAAATATAACAATTACATGCACTTGAAAACAAAAAGAAAATGTGTGACTCTTATCATAATATTTGCTTTATTGTGGTGGTGTGTAGAACTGAACCCACAATATCTTTGAGGCATTTAATTTTATACTCACAGAGTTTAATTTTGTTCTTTAGTACTGTAAAGATTGTCCTTGAACATGTATGTATAATTTCTGATAAAATATTTGTTGTAATTTTTTGTTTCTCTGTGTGGTATTAATATTTCCTTTTGTTCTGGCTATTTCAAAAGCTGTCTCTATATCAGTGTACTATTAGCAATTTAATATGTGGTTTAGTATGTCTATGTTAATGTATATAATTTGAGAAGTTTTGTTTGTTTTTAAATTTTTATTTATTTTTAAATTGTTTTCAAGTGTGTTAGTTTCTTCTGAACAGCAATGTGAATCAACTGTATACACATATTCCTTCACTCCTGAACCTCTCTCCCACCCTCTCATCCTGTGCTTCTAGGTAATCAGAGAGCATTCAACTGACTGTTTATTTTACACATGGTAGTGTATATATACATCAATGTTCCTCTCTCAATTAGTCCTACCCTCTTCCTCCCCCAGTTTTTTCTGTTCTTTGCATCTACATTTTTATTTCTGCCCTGCAAATAGATTCATTGGTACCATTTTCTAGATTCCATATATATGCATTAATATATGACATTTGTTTTATCTCTTTCATCCACATCAGTACAAATGACAAAATTTATTCCTTTGTATGGCTGAGTATTATTTCATATATATATATATATATATATATATATATATATACACACACACACACACACACGCACATATGTATATATTCTTTATCTATTCATCTATTGATAGACATTTTGGCTGCTTCCATGTCCTGGATATTGTAAACAGTGCTGCAATGAACACTGGGGTAAATGTGTCTTTTTTAATTATGGTTTTGTCAGGGTATGTATCTGTTAATGGGATTGCTGGCTCATATGATAGTTTTGTTTTTAATTTTTTAGGAAACTCCAGGTGAATGCTATCAAACATTTTGAGAAGAGCTAATACTATCCTTCTCAAATTCTTCTAAAAAATTCCAGAAGAACATTCCTAAACTTATTCTACAAGGCCACCATCACCTTGATACAAAGATATTACAAAAAAAAAAAAAAAGAAAATATAGCTAATATCATTGATGAACATAGATGCAAATATCTTCAACAAAATACTAGCAAACAGAATGCAACAACTTATTAAAAGGATCATATATCATGATCAAGTGGGCTTTTCCTCAGGGATGCAAAGAATCTTCAATATATGCAAGCCAATCAATGTGATACACCATATTAACAAATTGAAGGATAAAAACCACATAATCATCTCAAAAGATGAAGAAAAAGCTTTCAACAAAGTTCAACATGCATTTATGACAAAAACTCTCCAGAAAGCGGGCATGGAGGGGACCTACCTCAACAAAATATAGGCCATATATGACTAACCCACAAAATAAAGGCCATATATGACTAACCCACAACATTATTCTCAATGGTGGAAGCAGGAGATGTGGGTTCAATCCCTGGGTCAGGAAGATCTCCTGTAGGAGGAAACAGAAACCCACTCAAGTATTTTTGCCCATTGACAGAGGAACCTGGCAGGCTACACCCTATCCAGTAGCAAAGAGTAGAATATGACTGAAGCAGCTTAGAAGCAGGAGCAACAAAACAAGGGTGCCCACCCTCACTTTTATTAGTTAACACATGTTTGGAAGTCTTAGCCTTGGCAATCAGAGAAGAAAAAGAAATAAAACGAACCCAAACTGGAAAATAAAAAGTAAAACTGCCATTCTTTGATGTATATTTAGTTAATGATCCTTCTGCTTCCGATGTTAGGCTCCTTGGATCACTAAAGATATGTTGCCGTTTCTATCCTAGATTTAGAATTCATGCAGCATCACTCCTACCACATTTTAGTAAGTGAAATGTAACAGGCATATAAAGTTCATTAAAAGAAGATATGAAGACAAACTTTAAAGAAAACTTAAATTTTGATGCTTGTGCATTTAATAGTGAGTTATTTGATCTTTTTCATTGCACTTATTCTTTGATATGTGGTTGTTTGCTGCAACAGGTTCAGGACGGAATAACATTAACTGTTAAAAATACATATTTAGTTACTATTTGCTAAGCGTGTTTTTGCAATTCCTTTCGGTTGTTTCATTATCTTATTAATAATGTGTCTGTAAAATTGTAAATACAGGATTCTTTAGTTTAAGGCAGGCGTATCACATATTTATTGAGGATTCTTCCATTCAAAAATAACATGTATAATTCTGGTGTAGATGTGAGACATAAAGTGAAGAGCAAATCAGTCATGACATCTGCCATCATGGAGATTACAGCCAGAAGCACATATTGATTGAATAATCACTTAAGTAAATTTGATAAGAACTTTAAAGAAAATCATGAGAGCACAAATCAGGGGACATATGACTAAGTGTGGAAATTAGAAAAGTTTCTTTATGAAAGTGATATCTCAGATCAAATTTATTGGGCAAGAAAGAAGCAATCCAGCAGTGAGGAAAGATAAACAACTTGGAACAATCCTTAAAATAGAAGACAAGAATGACAAAAATAAAATCAATATGAGTGATCAGCTGAGAGGGAAAAAGAGACCAAATAGCAAATGTTCTGCAGAAGTAGACAAAAAATAGATTTTATAAAACCTTGTAAAAGACATAAAATATTTTGATCTTTATGTTAAGACTGGTGAAGACTTAAAAAGGGAAGACAAGCCACCTGAGCACATTTGAATTAAAAAATAAAAATCTTCAGCTACAACATAACTGCGAGATGGAAAGGGGCAAAAACATTTTTGTCTGAAAATGTTTTCATACATTGTGTATTGTTATATGTTTTAATGTCATTCTACCTATTATACTTATTATAGTACCTATTATAATATATATTGAGTATAGAGAGTGAAGAGTGAAGTTGCTCAATCGTGTCTGACTCTTTGCTACACCATGGAATGTAACCTGCAAGGCTCCTATGTACATGGGATTCTCCAGGCAAGAATATTGGAGTGGGTTGTCATTTCCTTCCCCAATATTGTGTATAATATAGTATTATACTCTATCATATTGATTATTTTATTTTGCTATTTATCTTTAACATAAATTATAATATTTATATTTAATATTTTGGATATAAATTTGGATTTCATTTATTTTTAATTTAATATATTTATTTGTTACTTTAAAATTCCAATTTTGTGAAAATAAACTCATTTCCACAAGTCAAATAGTATCATTTCACACTATAGCATGACTTTTTTTTTTTTTTTATTATTGTTTTTGCCATACATTGTCATGATATCACCATGGGTTACATATGCTTCCCCTCCGGGTCCCCCCTCCCTCCTCCCTCCCCCCCGGGAAATCTCGCTGCACCAGTCCCGAGCATCAATCCTGGCCTGGCGATTGATTAGACACATGACAATTAACATGCTTCAATGCCCTTCTCCCATATCATCCCACCGACTTTTTAAAGTTTCACGTGAAATTATATTTGGATTGAAAAGAATTGGATCTACGCCTGTGGCAGCAAGGAGAGGAAATATTCTGTCACCCTTATAAGAGTCACCAAAGAAGTACATAACTTGCCAAGAGAACAATTTCTCTAATGAAAAATGTGTAAACTCTTTATTAAAAAAAATGATCATGGTATATCCTTCAACTTCTGAGTTCTTATTAAAAAGTAAATCCTGTTGTGGAATAAATCCACCCTGACACAAGGTAAAATTTGTATATATTTTCTTTGTATTTAATTTGTTGCACTCAATTATCATAATAAACCTCACAGAATCCTGTTATTATCCAATAATTCAAAGGACAGCCAAAGGAATAAAGATAATCTTTATAAAAGATTCAAAGTTATTCCTAACATTTCTGCAGTTATTTTCAGTTTAATAGATTGTAGTGAAGTGAAGTTGCTCAGTTGTGTCTGACTCTTTGCGACCCCATGGACTGTAGCCTACCAGGCTCCTCCATCCGTGGGATTTTCCAGGCAAGAATTCTGGGGTTGGTTGCTACTCCAGGAGATCTTCTCCACCCAGGGATTGAACCCCTGTTCTCCCACATTATAGGCAGACGCTTCACTGTTTGAGCCATAAGATTACTTCAAAATTGTAAAATTTTATCTACTATTTCAGGCTTCCCTTATGGCTCAGCTGCTAAAGAATCCACCCACAATGTGGGAGACCTGAGTTCGATACCAAGGTTGGGAAGATTCCCCCAGAGAAAGGAAATGGCAACCCACTCCAGTATTACTGCCTAGGAAATCCCATGGACTATACAGCCCAGCAAAGAGTCAGACATGACAGTGAGTTTTACTCACTCAATGAAAAATTATAAAAGTTAATAACTTGTCTAGAGTTATAGAGCATTAAGTAACTTGTGTAAGATTAGAAAGGTTTTGCCAAGGCAAAAGTTTCAGGTAACATACCACTTTCTGAACAATAACAATTTCTTGTGAACGGAGAAACTGTGCACTTTATATTCCCTGATTGGAGATTCATAAAGATTAGACTGTTAAGAAGTTGGATAAGTTTTAAAATTATAATACCTGTGTAACTTTATGTTAACAGATTTGTTTTATTTTGCTTAAGTTTTATACAATATTATTAAAGATGAATTTCCATTTTTTAATAACTTAATTGTGTAGGATAAAAAGTTGTGTTGAATGCACCTTTGAAAAGCTAGTTTATTATTTCCATAATTGATGAAATAAATAAAATATTATCCTCAAAATTTATTTTCCCAAACCATAACAATATCTTAAAATTATAGTTAATAAGTTGAAATTTCTTACATGGATTTTGAGGAATTAAACAAGTATAAAAATATCTTGTAAGACAGGCAGGGATCATTTATTTTTTACCTCTTTGAACATCTAGTAAATTGCTAGGCTTTTAAATGTAGCTCAAAGATTATTTTGCATTATAAATTTAAAATTTGGTAAAACATTTAGAATCAATGGTAAAACAATTAGGACCTAATTGCTTCTATTTTCTTTCTGTTAAAAGTAAAAATTATTTTACTTAATAACATTAACCTTTGGATTTCTTTAGTGTTCATTTCTTGCCTCAACTATAGAAAATAGTGTTTTCTATCATAAGATCCTGTTATATTTTGTGGTACATCATAATATTAATTCCCAAGTTCAAGACTGCTGCTGGCAATCAGATGTGGATCTATATATTTATCCGTGTGTGCTTTCCATACTTCAAGAAATTAAAATATAAATGAGTTTAGTCGTCGTGCTCCTCTATTCGGAGAAGGCAATGGCAACCCACTTCAGTACTCTTGCCTGGAAAATCCCATGGAAGGAGGAGCCTGGTAGGCTGCAGTCCATGGGGTCAGGAAGAGTTGGACAAGATGAGCGACTTCACTTTTACTTTTCACTTTCATGCATTGGAGAAGGAAATGGCAACCCACTCCAGTATTTCTGCCTGGAGAATCCCACGGACAGAGGAGACTCGTGGGCTGCCGTCTATGGGGTTGCACAGTCGGACAAAACTGAAGCGACTTAGCAGCAGCAGCAGCTCCTCTATTACTTAACCCTCACCCAAGCAATAATATATTGAATAAAATATCCTGGAACGGGAGTCAGGAAGCATGGGTTCTATATCTGATTCTGCCCTTTGTAACTATGATATAAATCAAGTTAATTATGTGTCTGGCATCACTATTTCCTTTTTCTGCAGTTGGAGTTAATGTTGCCCTACTTAACTTGCATTGTGTAAGATCCCAAATGAAACAGTGAGTCACGAAAAAGAAAGTAATGTACCGGTATCTTTACAAATGGAAAGTGTCATTATTTATTTGTAGTCTCAGGATGCTTATTATTTGTGAATTGTGGGCATTTCTGTAAAATCATTCTCTAAAGTTCATTCTCCAGAAGTCATGACTTGGTTTTCGAGTAACGTTAACAATATGGCCGTCAAAACTCCAGGAAGGAGAAATAGATTGATGTGAAAACCACAGGAGGGGTCGAGTGGGAGTGGGAGCGGGGAGGGTGAGTGGGATTCTTCCCCGCTGCAGGGTGGCTTTGTCCTCCACATACACACTTCAGAATGCTGGTGCCCATTACCTAACAATTTTCATTGTTAGGGTTATAGTCTTTTTTCATTGTCAGCGTTATAGGCTTTTTTGTTCACTCCCATGACAAATACGGGTGCGTCCAGAGAGGGAGAGCGTGCCCCAGTGACCACACATAGGGCACCTGCCTCGATATGGGCTTAGCGAAGGAGCCCTGTTTCCTTCAATGCTACACCGTCCCCACCCCCGACACATACCCCGGCAGCCCTGGCATCTCTCCCCTACTTACTACAGCTTCCTCTAAAGGTAGGTACACTGCAGAGGGGCCTCCACCACAGAGGGGCTCCTGACTGACCTCCAGGGCACATATTTGGGCTGCTTGCTGTTGGAGGGGCGGCAACACCTCGCGTCAGTGTCTCGCCTACATGTCCTCCTGTTCACCGTCCATGGTCTTCGCCATTTGAAGGGCCAGTTAGCCGTCTTTCTGTCTGGCAATCACCTCCCCTCCCCTCAACTCACACACCCTAGCTGCCCCAGATACATCTGACCTGCTGGTCTTCCCTCTCAGGGCTAATCCCCCAGTGGGACACTTCTCTTTTCTTGACTGTACATGCTAAGCCTGGGTATAAGCTGCCACCTTGCCAACTCAGGCCTCAATGCATTCCCAGGCCACCATCTTGACCAGTCTCGGTCAGGTCACGCCCTTCTGTAGACTCCGGGCTGATGAGGCCTGCCCCGTTCTTCTGGCTCCAGCTCTGGTCAAGTCATCACATCTCTCCTAGACCCTCTTCTCTTGACTGCTCAGCTCCTGCAACAGGATCCTGCTGTCGGAGGTCAGCAGTCCCTGAAAATGCACCCCGCATCCTGAGAGCCACTTCAAGGGGGCTGAAGCCTAGAGGCAGCCCTGGAGCCAGCAGTGGCTAGTGGTTTATACTGGAAAGATGAAGGATATTTTCTGCTCCTTGTTTTATAAATATAATTTTTCACTTGATATCTTACCAAATATTTGTGTTTGAAATATGTTGAACATGTAGTATTACTGTTTTCTACTTGGCTTTAGCAAACAATAACTGAATAAATTCTTTAAAAATGAAAGTATTTCTAGAATATAATTATATATATATATATATATATATATCTCTTACCAATCAGCCCCTTTCCCCTTACTATGATTGGGTGTATTGAAACATGTTTCTAACCCAGCCACTTGGAAGATTTCCCATTAGGTTTGTCTTTTTCAAAGGTACACAATTTGTGAGATGGAACCAGTACGAGCAGAAAGGGAAATCTATTAATTCTAATATTTTGATACACTTTTTTAAAAAGTTTAAAAATATAAAAGGAAGAAATTCTCCTTAAATGCTTATATTTTTTATATACTTCATAAGTTTGCTTTACTTCTTCCCTGAACCCTCCCCAAAACTATTTTACCTAGTGTCTCAAAAGAATCAAAAGTATGTTTTTATTGTTAGTTTTTCTTTTATTTTCCTTCGCCACTTCTATTTTAGTAAATATTACCAACATTCTCAGAAATCGAGACACTTTTGAATTCATAAGAGAAACCATCTGTTTGTAAAGGATCTGTGTGCTGTCATAAAATTTTTTCCATAAAAGTGTAACAGTGTGTCATTTACATGAGCCACATGGGATTGGGTGGTCATTTTTAGGATTTCACCCTGGCAGTCTAGCACTAGAAAACTCATTTTAAGTGAGTTGCTGTTCACATGACTAACAAATTTCTTATTTATGTTGGAAAAGAATAACCTAGAGGTTATGTAAGTACACAATAAATTAGATTATAACAAAACTCAGAGGGGAAATTGACAAATTTTAAATACCATTGATACATGTATGGTAATTCTTGGCATGCATACATGTTAAGCGACATCACTTGTGTCTGACTCTTTGTGACCCTATGGACTGTAGCCCTCCAGGCTCCTCTGTCCATGGGATTTTCCAGGCAAGACTATTAAAGTGGGTTGACATTTGGCACAGGTAGTCAAAAATTAATGGGTTACTGATTTCCTTAAGAGATTAATACATTATAAATCTTGTTTTTAGAATATTTCAATGGTTCTTGTCTTCTGTTAGCAAGAGAAGATTTTAATAAAACAAGATGCAAACTCTCTACTGATGTTCTGAGGCAAGTAGAATAACAGTAGAGCCTTTTTCTAGATATTGCCTACTTCTTTTCTGGTGAGGTGAGAATGAATTGTCTTGTTCTATCTATTGCTTTCACCATGCTTCCCCTGTTATTCCCAAAGCCTGTTTCAGAATTTGATTAACTGTCTCCAGATATATTATGTAAATAGCAACTGGCTGTAACTATAAGTAATCAAATTCCATTTTTTACATATAAAGATCATCAAAGGCATTTCTCTCTCCCCTTGAGTAATATATAAAGAATCTTTTTTCTTCAATCTTGGGAAACATGGTGCAAATACAACTGCTAGAATCAATAATGAATTTGATGAGAAATGATAAAATTATAACAATAATGAGTTTGTTTTTAACATCTGTTCCAGGCATGCCTGAGTTGATTTTCTGCTTTTGCAGTCAATTAATAATGCTGTTTTTCTTCTCAATTATTTAAACATTAAAAATGAAATGAAGAAAACTCTATAATGACAGAATTAACTCATTTATTTAGGTTGCTTAATCATACTAAAATAAGATCATAAGCAAGAATATCATAAATTATTTCATCAGTTTTAAAATTTATGAATAAAACTTTTCTCATTCAATTTTAGGAACATCTTTTTAATAGAATGACTAGTCAGTCAGTTAATAAATATATTCTTACTATGTGTCAGTCACTGCTCTACATATCAGCAAGTTGAGCAAGATAGAGATTATAATTTCATTATTATGGTAGGCAGCGGAAACATCAAATTTATGGACTATGTATCTATTTCCTTATAGAATCACAGCTCTCTTTTGGGGTCCTCTTCTAACTTCTGTGTTGACTAGGAAAAATTAAATACAGATGTCCTTCTTCAAGTGCCTAAAGCAATCTAGTTACAGTGTGCCCTGTTAACTCCTGGTAAAGGTGGGCACATGACCTAAGCTTGGCCAGTTGGGTCCTTAGCATTCAAACCTTGAGTGAACAACAAAGGGAAAGACAGGGTAACTGATTCATTCACCTAGTGCTTACATCTTGACTACTCTGTTTCTTATTCCATCTGGATTCTCTGGACCCTTCTCCTATTCAGGCTTGCTTTTCATCTATTCTGTGTGTTTCTAATTTCTTTTCAGTATGTTTGCTTAAGTTAATTAATTTTCTTATTTTTTTGTAATTAAAGCACAAAATGTCCATTTTTTTCTAATAAGAACAGAAGATAGAGAAATTAAAATGATCCAGACTTTCTTATTACCAAGTGAAGACTTTAAAATGTTTCCCATTTAAGTTCCTACCAGCACTTGTACTAGGAATACCATATTTCTCACTATGCTTTTATCATATAATTATGAACAAAACATTTCCACTTCAGTTCATAGTCATATTTGGGTGTTTTGAGCCTCCATTGTATAAAACAGAAAACAATTTAATTGCTTCAAAGTGGTAGGTCTTGAACAAGCATGATCAATTTTTAAAAAATAAAGAACTATCCCCAGGAATACAAAATGTTAAAAACTCACAAAAAAGTAAAACTACTTGAAAGTACCAGAAAGTATTTAAGCAGATGGTAGAGCATTTCCTCTTAAAGGGATGATACTATGACACACAAACATTTTGAGTTTGTGCCTTTTTGTACCTGAAGTTGCTCTCACTTCCATCAGACCTTGCAGATAAGCCCACAATATTGTTAGGTCTAGGTTGTGAAGATATGGTTTTGAATCAGCAGAGCTTGCTGAAAAAGCACTGGGAATGGGATCAAAATCCTGAGTACAAACTCTACCCAGTTCCTCAAGTGAAAGTGAAAATGTTAGTTGCTCAGCCAGTCTGACTTCCCAATCCTAAGGACTGTAGCCCACCAGGCTCCTCTGTCCATGGAATTCTCCAGGCAAGAATACTGGAATGGGTTGAAATTTCTACTCTAGGTGATCTTTCCCATTCAGGGATCAAACCAAGGTCTCCTGTATTGCAAGTGGATTCTTTACCATCTGAGCCACAAGGGAAGCCCAGTTCCTTAACTGAGCCACAAATCATGTGTGTGAAAAACAGTCAGGAGAGAGGAGTTTATATTTGGAAAAATTTAATTTCCCCCAGGAGATTTATGGTTTTGTATCTCTGTGACTAGGATTCTCCACCTGCTCTGTTAGCTTAGTCACAGAATGATAAGTTAGCAAAGACTGCAAAGCATATATTATGAATATCTTCAAAGAGATACTAAAAATCACATTTAAACTGTTAAGAGAAATATTTTAACAGTTTTTATGAATCATGAAGTTCTCCCATCTTAAGTGGATATTTTGATGACGTCTAATAAGTTTATAATTATACAACCATCACCACATTCTAATTATATATCATTTTCCCAGGTGGCACCAGTGGTAAAGAAGCTGCCTGCCAAAGCAGGAGATAAAAGAAATGTGGATTCGATCCCTGGGTGGGAAAGATTCCCTGGAATAGGAAACGGCAACCCACTCCAGTAATCCTGTCTGGAGAATCACACAGACAGAGGAGCCTGGCGGGTTACAGTCGATGGAGTCACAAAGAATCAGGCACTACTGAGAGCACACACATGAATTGTACCATCACACTACAAAGTTTGCTCTGCTCTTGCAGTTAACCACCCTGCTCATTCCCTGTCCTAGACAAATGATATGCTTTCATTTCCTGAAGATTTGCCTTCTCTAAAATTTTCATATAAATAGAATTATTCATTGTGTAGTTTTTATGTCCAGCTGTTCTACTTAAATTATCTTTGAGATTCATTTATTTTTCAGCATTTCTGACTATATACCACATTACCAGTTGCTTATCCATTTACGATTTCTTGCTTTTGACTATTATAAATAATGCTGCCTATATTGTCATGCTACTTATATAACTTATATGCAGAGTACATCATGTAAAATGCTGGGCTGGAGGAAGCACAGGCTAGCATCAGATTGCCAGGAGATATATCAATAACCTCACATATGCAAATGACACCACACTTATAGCAGAAAGCAAAGAAGAACTAAAGAGCCTCTTGATGAAAGTGAAAGAGGAGCGTGAAAAAGTTGGCTTAAAGCTCAACATTCAGAAAACTAAGATCATGGCATCCGGTCCCATCACTTCAAGGCAGATAGATCAGGAAACAGTGGAAACAGTGGCTGACTTATTTTTCTGGACTCCAAAATCACTGCAGATGGTGATTGCAGCTGTGAAATTAAAAGATGCTTGCTCCATGGAAGGAAAGTTATGACCAACCTAGATAGCATATTAAAAAGCAGAGACATTACTTTGCCAACAAAGGCTATGGTTTTTCCAGTAGTCATGTATGGATGTGAGACTTGGACTATAAAGAAAGCTGAGCGCTGAAGGATTGATGCTTTTGAACTGTGGTATTGGAGAAGACTTTTGAGATTCCCTTGGACTGCAAGGAGGTCAAATTAGTCCATCCTAAAGGAAAGCAGTCCTGCATATTCATTGGAAAGATTGATGCTGAAGCTGAACTCCAATGCTTTGGCCACCTGATGTGAAGAACTAACTCTTTGGGAAAGACCTTGATGCTTGGAAAGATTGAAGGCAGGTAGAGAAGGGGACAACAGAAGATGATTGTTGGATGACATCAGTAACTCGATGAGCATGAGTTTGAGCAAGCTCCAGGCATTGGTAATAGACAGGGAAGCCTGGTGTAGTGCAGTCCATGGGGTCTCAAAGAGTAAGACACAGCTGAGTGACTGAACTGAACTGGTCTGGTAACATCTGTTATATGAAATGTATTGATAAGTTCCCATTCTGACTTGCAGTTTTTATCATTATAAAGTGTCTTTATTTTACTTATTTTTTAAAGAGTTTCATTTTACCCTATGTCAAGATCATTACTCTTTTTAATATTTATTTTCTGAATATCCTTACACATCCTTTTATTTCACGACTATTCTGGATTTTTGTGATTATTTTTCATTATATGTTTGTTTAAGTATGTAATATGCAATATAAGATGGAGTTAGATTTTGCTTTGTTTGCAACCTATATTTTTCTCTTAATTTTTAAGAAAAGATCATTTATATTTACTAATAAGACCAATTTGTTAGCTTGAATTAACTTTCCTTCTTTTCAGTTGTCATTATATTTATTTGAACTTACAGTTTTTAAAATTATAATTCTATTAATTTTCCTTATAGATATTTCTTTTAAAGTTTCATATATCTGCATTTTGTGCAATATCTGAACCTGTTAGTAATTTAATCCCCACTCACATTCTCTCTCCATTTATTTTAAAGTAATATTTTACTCCCAAACTAATACTTAAGAGGTAATCAGTAGCCATTTTACAGCTTTACTGAAGTAAAATTGATAAGTAAAATTTCTATTTAAAAGTTCAAAAATTCTACCATTTGTATACATGTAATTTAGTTTACATACACTTCAATGATCCTGCCAGACATTTTGTTGACGTTTGTTCTAGGTTTCTTTCTTGAATGTCTGAAGTTCATTCCTAGGGGATTATTCAAGAAGCACTCAAGAGAACAGTCGTTTAGTTCTGACATGTTAATAACTTAATAGCTATTGGTCTCTGGTCTTTATACTTAAAGTAAGTTTGGCTGAGCTCATATTTCTATTCCTTGACTATTTTAAATATGTTACTCCCTTATGTTTTGAGATAAAGTTTCATTATAGGGATTTTCTTTTCTGTATAAGATACCTACATGTTTGCCTTGATCAATATATAAAATTTCATAAGTTTAAGTTGTGTTTTAGGACTGTATTCCTGTACACAGTGTGTGGTAGTAACTCAGTCATGTCTGACTCTGTGACCCCCATGGATTGTAGCCTGCCTCCAGATTCCTCTGTCCATGGAATTCTCCAGACAGGAATACTGAAATGGATAGCCATTCCCTTCTTCAAGGTGATTTTCCTAACCCAGGGATCAAACCTTGGTTTTCTGAATTGCAGAAAAACTCTTTACCATCTGAGCCATCAGGGAAGCCCCCTGTACACAGTACGTTCTATTAATATGAATGATCTATAAATCCCCCTCCCTGGCCTCCCTCTCCTTTTCTCCCTCTCCTCCTCCCCCTTCAGAAAAAATGTGCTAACATACACAGACACACAAACACACACATACACACACATATATGTTATATTTTATAATATATATTTATAAATATATATAATAAAAGATATATATATACTTTCTTTTCAGTTGCTATTCCTTATTCCTTCTTTACATGAATCTTATAACTATTTTTCTAAATTGTTCCTCTTAATTTACCCATGTATTAATCTGTTAATCTTTTTATTATTGTTCTCTATGTCTTATTTCCTTTATTTTATTTGCCATGAGGTCTATTCACTTTTGTACTCCATCTATTTTCATCTTTATGAAATAATTTCATTTCCTATTAATCTGTCTTTTACACATTTTATCTTTATCCATTTTACTTTTTAAACTTTAGACTTTTTGATTGATCAAAATTCTCTTATATCTTCAATATTTTCTTACTTTTTTTAGATTATTTTGAACTCATCTGATTTATACTCATATTATTCTCTCTATTGATTTAGGACTCCATTCATTTACATGTATTTCTTAACGTATCTTTGCATAAAGCTTCACCATCATAGTTTTAGTTGCTCATCTTGAATTGACATGGATTTTTCTGTAATTTTAGATCAACATTTCTACATACCTTTGGGTTGGGCCTCTATAAACAGTATACCTAAGAAGAGTATAATAACAATAATAACAATAAATACTGTCCTCCCTTCTTCACTTTTGTTAATAAATTATAAGATAATTTATCATTGTTGCAAACAGAAAATACATAGTTAAGGAAATTATCTAGACAAGATGCTTTAAATATTAAGGGCATAAAAGTCTCAAAAGAGAGCTGTAAATTATGCACATTTTAACAAATAAAATATTGTTAGCAAAAAAACAAATGCTAAAGAAGTATAATAAAAACTTAACCACGGGGGATGGGGGGAAGGAAGCACATAATTCCTCAGAGTTAATTTTGAGCTCACTGTGATTTCACAAATGCAAAATAGAATGAAAGAAGAAAGTCATTTGCATACAAACCAATTCAGTTCAGTTCAGTCGCTCAGTAGTGTCTGACTCTTTGTAACCCCATGAATCACAACACACCAGGCCTCCTTGTCCATCACCAACTCCCGAAGTCCACCCAAATCCATGTCCATTGAGTCGGTGATGCCATCCAGCCATCTCATCTTTTGTCATCCCCTTCTCCTGCCCTCAATCTTTGCCAGCATCAGGTATTTTCCAATGAGTTAGCTCTTCACATCAGGTGGCTAAAGTATTGAAGTTTCAGTTTCTAAATCAGTCCTTCCAATGAACACCCAGGGCTGATCTCATTTAGGATGGACTGGTTGGATCTCCTTGCAGTCCAAGGGACTCTCAAGAGCCTTCTTCAACACCACAGTTCAAAAACATCAATTCTTTGATGCTCAGCTCTCTTTATAGTCCAACTCTCACATCCATACATGACTACTCGAAAAACCATAGCCTTGACTAAATGGACCTTTGTTGACAAAGTAATGTCTCTGCTTTTTAATATGCTATCTAGGTTGGTCATAACTTTCCTTCCATGTAGTAAGCATCTTTTAATTTCGTGGCTGAAATCACCATCTGCAGTGATTTTGGAGCCCAGAAAATAGAGTCAGCCACTGTTTCCACTGTTTCCCCATCTATCTGCCATGAAGTGATGGGAACAAATGCTATGATCTTAGTTTTCTGAATGTTGAGCCTTAGGCCAACTTTTTCACTCTCCTGTTTCACTTTCATCAAGAGGCTCTTTAGTTCTTCTTCACTTCTGCCATTATGGTGGTGTCATCTGCATATCTGAGGTTATTGATATTTCTCCCAGCAATCTTGATTCCAGCTTGTGCTAATTCCAGCCCAGTGTTTCTCATGATGTACTCTACATATAAGTTAAATAAGCAGGGTGACAATATACAGCCTTAACATACTTCTTTCCCTATTTGGAACCAGTCTGTTGGTCCATGTCCAGTTCTAACTGTTGCTTCCTGACCTGCATACAAGTTTCTCAAGACAGGTCAGGTGGTCTGGTATTCCCATCTCCTTCAGAATTTTCCACAGTTTATTGTGATCTACACAATCAAAGGCTTTGGCATAGTCAGTAAAGCAGAAATAGATGTTTTTCTAGTACTCTCTTGCTTTTTCGATGATCCAGCATATGTTGGCAATTTGACCATTTCCAGTCCTGTGGTCATTGCTGAGTTTTCCATATTTGCTGGCATATTGAGTGCAGCACTTTCACAAAATCATCTTTCAGGATTTGAAATAGCTCAGCTGGAATTCCATCACCACCACTAGCTTTGTTCATAGTGATGCTTCCTAAGGCACATTTGACTTCACATTGCAGGATGTCTGGCTCTAGGTGAGTGATCACACCATTGCGGTTGTCTGGGTCGTGAAGATCTCTTTTGTACAGTTCTTCTGTGTATTCTTGCCACCTCTTCTTAATATCTTCTGCTTCTGTTAGATCCATACCATTTCTGTCCTTTATTCTGCCCATCTTTGGATGAAATGTTCCCTTGGTATCTAGTTTTCTTGCAGAGATCTCTAGTCTTTCCCATTCTATTGTTTTCCGCTATTTCTCTTTATTAATTGTCGAGAAAGGCTTTTTCTTCTCTTCTTGCTATTCTTTGGAACTCTGCATTCAAATGGGTATATCTTTCCTTTTCTCCTTTGCTTTTCACTTTGTCTATTCACAGCTCTTTGTAAGGCCTCCACAGACAACCATTTTGCTTTTTTGCATTTCTTTTTCTTGGAGATTATCTTGATTCCTGCCTCCTGTACAATGTCTTGAACCTCCATCCATAGTTCATTAGGCATTATGTCTATTAGATATAATCCTTTAAATCTATTTCTCACTTCTACTGTATAGTCATAATGGGATTTGATATAGGTCATATCTAGGTCTAGTGGTTTTCTCCACTTTCTTTAGTTTTAGTCTGAATTTGGCAATAAGGATTTCATGATCTTAACCACAGTCAGCTCCCAGTCTTGTTTTTTTCTGACTGTATAGAGCTTTTCCATCTTTCACTGCAAAGAATATAATCAGTCTTATTTCAGTGTTGACCATCTGGTGACATCCAGGTGTAGAGTCTTCTCTTGTGTTTTTGGAAGAGGGTGTTTGCTATGACCAGTGCATTCTCTTCAAACCAGTAAACCATTGAAAATCTAGAAAGCTTATATTTAGTAAAGAATGAACAAAACTAGAGTAATGAAAAATTTTATCCCTGAATGAATTAAAATCTCCTAGACTGTAGTTTTTGCTTTTTATTTTTTCAGACTGGTAACTTTCTGGCCAAATTAGAAAGAAAAATCGTTTAAAAAAAGAGCATTACTGTTCATAATATCATTTCAAGAAGATTGATTTGCACAACATTTATTATAGGCTAAACAAATGTTAAAGGTGCATAGTCCATACAGTAGCCTCAGGTGAAACACTGCCAGAATCATTCATCCAACTGAAAATAAATCTAGCCAGTATATGTAAAGAAAAGTATATGTAAATATATGTGCATGTTTATTTACCATGAGTCTGTAAATTAATATGAGTTAAAATAAATTTAACTAAAAAATTGCTTTTAAAGATAAAAGATTAAAGTAAAATAATATACTTTTGAGGTTTTTTTGTGGTAATATGCACGAATTTTCTATTTTAACCACTTTTAAGTGTATAATTCAATGGGACTAAGTGCATCGCTGATGTTCTGCAGCCATCATCATCTATCTCCAGAATTTATTCATCAATCCAAACTGAAATTCTCTGGTCATTGAATGATAACTACACATTATCTCTGCTCCTCAGTCACTGGTAATTACTCCTTCATGTTTTGTATCTATGAATTTGCCTATTCTATGTGTGTCTTATAAGTAGAATTATATAATTTTTAAACTTTTGTGCCTGGTCTATTTCATTTAGGATAATCATTTCAAGAGTCATTAGTTTTGTAGCATGTATCAGAATTTCATTCCATTTTAAAATCTGAATAATGTTCCTTATATGTATAAACAGCATTTTGTTTATCTATTAGCCTGCTGATGGGCATTTAAGTTGATTGTACTTTTTGACTATTGGAAATTTTCTGCTCTAAACATTGGTATGAGAGTATCTGTTTAATTCCCAGGTTTAAAATATTTTGGATACATATCCAGAATTGGAATTGCTGAGCTACATAAGAAATCTGTTTAACTTTCTGACAAAACACTACACGTTTAAAAGTATATTTTAAATGGAATAATGACATCATATTTTTTTGCTTGAAATTTGGGCATGATCTGTGCTTTAGCTAATAATACTGTGAAAAACTTGAAAGTGCAAGTCGCTCAGTCTTGTCCAACTCTTTGCGACTCCATGGACTACAGAGTCCATGGAATTCTCCAGGTCAGAATACTGGAGTGGGTAGCCCTTGCCTTCTCCATGGGATCTTCCCAACACAGGATCAAAACCAGGTCTCCTGCACTGCACTCAGTTCTTTACCAGATGAGCCACCAGGGAAGATGATACTGTATCACATGTTAAATTCCTCTGTGCTTTTTAAAACATAGTATTTCTTTATATTCTCAGAATTGGATTAGAAATTTCAAGTCTCATTCAATTTTTTAAAATCATGAAGACAGTCAGTTTTCCAGCCTTTTAGCAGTAATACTAGATGCCAGAATAAATGAAACTATATCAAATATTTCTGTGAATATAAATTAAAATTCTAGCATTCTATTTATACTTAATCAAACAAGAGGAACCAAAATGTCATAAAATTTTTAGGTAGGCAAAAATTCATAAGTTTTCTAAAATATATATATTATATCATACATGCTATTAGTATGTAAAATGCTTTCTATTACACTTGATAAAGGCATGAGAAAGATCAAAGAGAGAAGAAATTGGAAAACATAAACTAAATAAAACAGTAATACTGAATAGGAAATAGAAAATTTGATACAAACTAAAGTAAAGGATCAGCATATAGTCCAGTTGTTTTTAAACTTGGCTGCTCATTAGAATCACATCTGGAGTTTGGGGGAAAAAAAAGCAATACCTGGGCATTTGCATTTTTCAAAAAATTCCAAGATCATTCTAATGTGCATCTGCATTTTAAAAAGTGATTACAGGCTTTTCTACCATTTCTAAAAATGATAGTTTTAGTGAAATAGAATTATATTATTTTTCTGTTGACCAATCATGATACAATGGTTTTAAGAAAATAGCTATATAATCACAAGAGTAAAATATATTTATCAGTTTTCATCATGAGATGAAAAATGAAAGATAAAGTACAATTGCAAGCCATATGGAAACATGATTAACCTAACAATATAAAATACTTATACACAGTGTAGGGGGTTAAGTAGAGTGATGTGGTAAATGGAAAGTGCATCCATGCACAAATATTCATCTACTCAGTCTATGTCTTTTGGTTGATTCATTTAATACATTAATATTTAAGTATGATCCTATTATCATTTTCTTAAAGCTTTTCAATATATCTTTTGTTTGTCTTTTCCTTCTCTTGTGTTTCCTGCCTAAAGAAGTTCCTTTAGCATTTGTTGTAATTCTGGTTTGGTGATGCTGAATTCTCAACTTTTGCTTGCCTGTAAAGCATTTGATTTCTCATCAAATCTTAATGAAAGATATCCTGGGAAGAGTATTCATTATAGGCTCTTCTATTTCATCACTTGAAATATATCACGCCATTCCTTTTAGGCTAGTTCTTTTTTCCCATATTTATTGTTTTTCTCTTGTTGCTTTTTAATATTTTACCTTTGTCTTTAACTTCTGTCAGCTT
This sequence comes from Antilocapra americana, assembly GCA_007570785.1. Lineage (NCBI taxonomy): Eukaryota > Metazoa > Chordata > Mammalia > Artiodactyla > Antilocapridae > Antilocapra > Antilocapra americana. The sequence continues at coordinate 22,254,934 of ML663566.1, read as the reverse complement.
GATTACTATGTGTCTTGATGTGGTCCTCCTTGGGTTTAGCCTTCTTGGGACTCGCTGCACTTCCTGGACTTGGTTGATTATTTCTTTTCCCATGTTAGGGAATTTTTCATTTATTATCTCTTCAGAAAAATTTTGAGTACTTTTTTGCTTTCTCCTCCTTCTGGGATCCCTATAATGAGAATGTCAGTGCATTTTATGATGTCCCAGAGGTCTCTGAGACTGTCTTCATTTTCATTTTAATTTCATTTTTGTTTCATTTTTTTATTCTAATTTCTACATTCTGTTTTGCTTCAGTGCTTTCTACTATTCCGTCTTTGAGTTCACTTATCAATTCTTCTTTCTCAGTTACTCTGCTTTTGACTCCTTAGAGTGTATTGTTCATGTCTGTTTGTTTATTAGTTGTAGTCTTTGGTAAACATTACCTGTATCTCCTCCTTTCTTTTTCTAAGATCCTGGATCCTCTTCACTACCATTATTCTGAATTCTTTTTCTGGAAGGTTTCCTAGCTTTACTTCTTTTAGCAGCTTTTCTGGAATTTTATCTTGACTATTTATCTGGAACATAACCCTCTGCCTTTTCATTTTAATTAACTTTCTGTGATGTGATGTTCACTCTAGGGGCTGTGGGATTGTGATTCTTCTTGCTTCTTCTGTCTGTCCTGTAATGGATGAGACTAATAGTCTTGTGTACGTTTCCTGGTGGGAGGGAATCAGATCAGTTCAGTCGCTCAGTCATGTCTAGCTCTTTGCTCATGCTCCATGGAATGAAGCATGCCAGGCCTCCCTCTCCATCGCCAACTCTCAGTCCCTACTGAAACCCATGTCCATTGAGCTGGTTATGCCATCCAACCATCTCATCCTCTGTCATCCCCTTCTCCTCCCACCTTCAATTCTTCCCAGCATCAGGATCCTGTCCAATGAGTCAGTTCTTCACATCAGGTGGCCAAATACTGGAGTTTCAGCTTCAGCTGAATGTTTAGGACTGTTTCCTTTAGGAGGGACTGATTGGATCTTCTTGCAGTCCAAGGGACTCTCAAGAGTCTTCTCCAACACCACAGTTCAAAGGCATCAATCCTTTGATACTCAGCTTTCTTTATAGTCCAGCTCTCACATCCATACATGACTACTGCTCTTTTGTTCTTCTTTGCTTTCTGCCATAAGATGGTGTCATCTGCATATCTGAGGTTATTGGCATTTCTCCTGGCAATCTTGATTCCAGCTTGAGCTTCATCCAGCCCAGCTTTTCTCATGATGTACTCTGCATATAAGTTAAATAAGCAGGGTGACAATATACAGGCTTGAAGTAATCCTTTCCTAATTTGGAACCAGTCTGTTGTTCCAAATCAGGTTATAACTGTTGCTTCTTGACCTGGGTACAGATTTCTCAAGAGGTAGGTAAGATGGTCCAATATTCCCATCTCTTGAAGAATTTTCCTCCCTTTGTTGTGATCCACACAGTCAAAGGCTTTGATGTAGTCAATAAAGTAGAAGTTTTTTCTGAAACTCTCTTGCTTTTTTGATCCAACTGATGACGGCAATTTGATCTCTGGTTCCTTTGCTTTTTCTAAATCCAGCTTGAACAACTGGAGGTTCACAGTTCATGTACTGTTGAAGCCTGGCTTGGAGAATTTTGAGTATCACTTTGCCAGCATGTGAGATGAGTGCAATTTTGCAGTAGTTTGGACATTCTTTAGCATTGCCCTTCTTTGGAATTGGAATGAAAACTACCCTTTTCCAGTCAGTTGAGTGGGACTGGCAGTTGGAAAAACTGGGTGTTGCTCTAGTGGGCAGGGCTGTGCTCAATAAAACTTTAATCCAATTGTTTGCTGATGAGTAAGGTTACTCTTCCTCCCTGTTAATTCTTTTGCCTAAGGCAATCCAGCCCTAGATAGGATTCTCAAGTGGTGCTAGTGGTAAAGAATCTGCCTGCAATGTAGGAAACATAAGAGATGAAGGAAGGCATGGCAACCAACTCCAGTATTCTTGCTTGGAGAATCCCACAGACAGAATAACCTCCTACAACAGTGGAAGATTTTCTTTGGTATCATTGTTTTCCAGTTTCTGGGTCATCAACCCAACGTATATGGGATTTGATTTTATTATGATTGCATCCTGCTACAATCTCATTGTAGCTCCTCCTTTGTCTTTGGATGTGGGGTTTGTTTTTTGCTGTTGTTGTTGGGATCCAGTGTCCTCCTGTTGATAGTTCAACAGATAGTTTTGTTTTGGTTGCTCTTGCCTAGGAGATAAGCTCCTGTTCTTCTACTCCACCATCTTGAAACAATCTTTTGACATCATATTTTCACTTTCATGGCTAGGATATATTATCAGTAAGCTAATTGAGTGTAAATAATTTAGAGGATTTTATAATTAAATTATTTGTGTTATTTATATTTAAAAAGTGTATATTTAAGTGTTCAAAATATTGCTTTCCCTAATCCTTCATGGCCAACTTGCTACTAGGGTCTTTGAAAGCACGCATAATTTCATATATAAATTATGACAAGCACAGAAATGAAGAAGACTTCTGTTATTCCACTTAAAATATGTACAGAGTTATCTTTTAAAAAACTTTTAAATTTCTAATTGCTACCTAAGTCATTTTTAGGATTTTATCATTAAAAAAAAATACTTCATTTAACAGTGTCATAGAAGTGCATTTATCATGTTGTGTAATTATTTTTCTAGATGAAATATGATTAGAGGAATTCATGAGTAAGAGTTTTATATATATATATTCAAAATTTTGAAAAGTTTTATGTTTTATCATTAGAAAATCTTTTTTTAAAATATAATATCATGCTAAGAAAAGCCTTTACTAATCCCAGATTGTGAAATATTCTGCATAATTCACTTACATTTTAAATGTATCTGGAATTTATTTTTTAATGATTCTGGATAGGAATCAAACTTAATTTATATATTCTAAAAGGCTTCACAATATACCAATGAAAAATTTAAACTATTGGATGTTAAAAATATGTATATATTTTTACCAGCTTCACTTGACCCAAATTGATATAGCAAAACTTACTACAAAGTGTGTTAAATGAGTTTCAATTTCTCACTTTGGATATATGAATTCTATAATTGTTTTTTAAGCTCCAAATATTGATACATAAATTGAGTTTATATAAGATTAAATAAGACAAGCATGGTAAAAATTATTTGTGTGAGATTACTGAAAGTTATAGAATCAGAGCATAAGTTTTACTGTAAAACAAAGAATGGATGAAATTTATTTTGAGAAAAGGTTTTAAATTCAACCTAGTAAGATTAGTTACCTTAGTAGAACAAAAAGTATGTTATTAATTCTCACATTCAACTATATTATATTTGAAATTATATCATCCTACACATAGGAAAAAAGGGTATAATATATTCTGATATTAAGGTGTATTAACATTTATTAATGTGTACCAAATCTAAAGAGTCAGTTCAGCTCAGTCACTCAGGCATGTCCAACTCTTTGTGACCCCAGGGACTGCAGGACGCCAGGCTTCCCTGGCCATCACCAATTCCCAGAGTTTACTCGAATTCATGTCCATTGAGTCAGTGATGCCATCCAACAATCTCATCCTCTGTCATCCCCTTCTCCTCCCGCCTTCAATCTTTCCCAGCATTAGGTTCTTTTCTTTTCTTTTTTTTTTAATTGGTTTTGCCATACAATGACATGATATCACCATGGGTGTACATATGTTCCCCTTCCAGAACCCCCCTCCCTCCTCCCTCCTGACTCCCTCCCCCCGGGAAATCTCAATGCACCAGTCCCGAGCAACAATCCTGGGCTGGCAGTTGATTTCACATATGATACTTAACATGTTTCGATGCCATTCTCCCAAATCATCCCACCCCTGCCCTCATCCACAGAGTCCACGAGTCTGGTCTATACGTCTGTGTTCCTTTTGCTGTCTTGCATGCTGGGTTCTCGTTACCATCTTTCTAAATTCCATATATATGCATTAGTATACTGTATCGTTGGTTTTCCTTCTGGCTTACTTCACTCTTGATAATAGGCTCCAGTTCCATCCACCTGAGTAGAACTGCTTCAAATGAATTGTTTTTTAATGCTGAGTAATATTCCATTGTGTATATGTACCACAGCTTTCTTATCCATTCGTCAGTTGATGGGCATCTAGGTTGCTTCCATAGGGTCTTTTCAAATGAGTCAGTTTTTTGCATCAGTGGCCAAAATATTGGACTTTTCAGTTTCAGCATCAGTCCTTCCAATTTTATCTCTGGTTGGCAATTCGATCTCTGGTTCCTCTGCCTTTTCTAAATCCAACTTCATCATCTGGAAGTTCACGGTTCACATATTGTTGAAGCCTGGCTTGGAGAATTTTGAGCATTTCTTTACTAACATGTGAGATAAATGCAACTGTGCAGTAGTTTGAGCGTTCTTTGGCATTGCCTTTATTTGGGATTGAGATGAAAAATTACCTTATCCAGTTCTGTGGCCTCAGCTGAGTTTTCCAAATTTGCTGGCATATTGAGTGTAGCACTTTCACAGCATCATCTTTTAGGATTTGAAATAGCTCAAATGGAAATCTATCACTTCCACTAGCTTTGTTCATAGTGATGTTTCCTAAGGTCCACTTGACTGTGCATTCCAGGATGTCTGGCTCTAGGTGAGTGATCACACCATTGTGGTTATCTGGGTCATGAAGATCTTTTTTCTACAGTTTTTCTGTGTATTCTTGCCACCTCTTCTTAATATCTTCTGCTTCTGTTAGGTCCATACCATTTCTGTCCTTTATTGTGCCCATCTTTGCATGAAAAGTTCCCTTGGTATCTTTAATTTTCTTGCAGAGATCTCTAGTCTTTCCTATTCTCTTGTTTTCCTCTAGTTCTTTGCACTGATCACTGAGTAAGGCTTTTTTAATCTCTCCTTGCATTCAAATGGATATATCTTTCCTTTTCCCCTTTGCCTTTAGCTTCTCTTCTTTTCATAGCCCATTTGTAAGGCCTCCACAGACAACCACTTTGCCTTTTTGCATTTCTTTTTCTTGGGGATATTCTTGATCACTGCTCATGTACAATGTCACAAACTTCCACACATAGTTCTTCAGGAACTCTGTCAGGTCTAATCCCTTGAATCTATTTCTCACTTCCACTGTATAATCATAAGGGATTTGATTTGGGTCACATCTGAATGGTCTAGTGGTTTTCTCTACTTTCTTCATTTTAAGTCTGAGTTTGGCAATTAGGAGTTCATGATCTGAGCCACAGTCAGCTCCCAATTTTGTTTTTGCTGGCTGTATAGAGCTTCTCCATCTTTGGCTGCAAAGAATATAATCAATCTGATTTAGTTATTGACCATCTGCGATATGCATGTATAGAGTCTCTTTTGTTGTTGACAAAGGGTGTTTGCTATGACCAGTGTACATTTCCATAGTTTAATAATAATCAAAGTACAGCTAGTAAATTGACATGAAAGATAACGTCATACTACTCAAAGTATGTCATACTTATAATATGAACAAATGGGGGAATATAAATCATTGTTTTCAAATTTTCTCTTTCCGAAGAATTTCGTAAACCATGTAATTGGTTTCTGCAATTTGGAAACCACGAAGTAAGATATATTCCCATTTTTATTTCCCAACTATGAATTTTATATTTTGGGTAATTAACTACTTTAAAAATGAAACCATGTATGCCAGATTATATACTTTAATATACTGAAATAAAACCAAGGTTTGGATACCCACTAACTTAAGTATTATATTCTCTTTGTCTTTTCCCTTTCCTGATGTTGCAAACAAATGATGATATAAAGAAGTTCATCATCAGCCTGAATAAGCTTATAGATGGAATTTAATGACAGAAAAATAATGTATCACAGAGTTCTTTGTGTGGAATTATCTTAATGCACAAAATCAATTGCATTCTAGCTTTCAGTTTCAATCATGTTGGCTATGATTTCTCTGAGTAAGCATAACTTTGTTTAGTAACCTTGGTTCATAATAGAAGCCAGACAGTTGCTGTCAACTTATAGCAGCCACTGAATCTTTCTATCTGCTACTAATATCTTAGGCATCTTCAAGTTGATTTTTACATCTCAGCTTTCAGAAAATGAGCTATTGCATCGTCATACCCTTTTTCTTCAGCTTAATAGAATATAGTGAATTACTTAATAGGTCTTATTCTGCCCTTTGAATTCCAGGTCTGAATTCTCTGCTGAACTATCTAAGAGTCTTAAAAATAAATTCTCAATGAAGTCACAGCTTGCATTTGTCTTTGAACTTTTATACAAATGTCACAATGCCCTATTATACAAAATTAATGCAAAACATAATGTTACATATTCTTTACCCTTTAGTTAGCTTTCAACTTCAGTGAATCCTCATTGCCATTGTTATGAATTTCAGAGACATAGGAAAATGGACTTAAGGGAATTACTAATAAAAACACAATATTTAACTCTATACAGTTCTTTCTGAATAATGAGCAGTATACCATTTCTGAAAAAAAATAAAAGAGAGAGAATAGGTCTTGATTATGGTTTTATCCTTTCAGTAGTACTATTTCAAAAATAATTAGTCCAGCTTTGTGATAGAAAGCACATAATCAAGTAATAAAGCAAAATCTGACACCATATAATGGAGTTCTGGAAATAAAATGGTGGTAAGATGAAATCCATAATATTTAACAGCATTTCCAAATTATGTGTGTAAGCCATATTTTTATTTCTTAAGTGCAAGTTATATATCTTTGAAATTATGCAGACACAATAGTATCCAAATGATCTGAAACAAATAATGATATAAACAAATTGTGTTATAATAAAAATGGAGAAAAATAGAGAGCTTATATATCTTTACTTGTAGATGTGACTTTAGAAATAAAGTCATTTTAAAATAGGAAAAGTATACCTCAGGAAAAGAAAATAAATTGCATAAGTCATAATGCTATAGGAGCTAGATCTAAGAACTCATGTTTCTTATCGTATTATCAAATACTAAGCTAATGTCATTCAAGAGAATAATCATTTATTTTTCATTGGCAGTTTATTCAATTCTCTTTAGTTGTTCTTTTTTGCTATAATTAAATAATTCATAAACCATGACTATAATATGTACAAGATAAAATTTCACTTGTAAATTTTGAAGCTAGTTTTCTCTTTTGTTTTATATTCTATAAATATTATTGACATTGGGGTCATGTTTAATTAGGATTATATAAAAGGTATTTATACTTGCAAAAGCAGCATTTAAAGGAAAGAGAAAGATAATTAATTAGAAATGAGAATAAAATTTGGTACTGAGAAAATGACAGAAAACTAATATGAAAGGGAAGAAGAAAAAAGCAGGATATGTTGAATGTGTACAAAAGAGAAAGGGATAATTGTGCTTTTAATTGAAACAATGATTTTTTAATGCAATATGTACACAACTACATACTTTCAAATTTCAATGTGCTCTCAAAGGAAAACATCTTTTTGAGTTAGACACTTGGTACATTTCCTCACTCTTGAAGTTTTTTATCAATGTCCGGTTGTTGGAATATTAACCCAGAGCTCATTTTCATCAGTGATCTTTCATATTATTGTACAGTATATTATTTTCTAGTGTACAATTGTTTCTACACACATTGAAGCAAAGATGTGATCTATTATAGCCAGATATAGGAGAAACAACCTCTCATTTTCTAACTTTCTTTAAAACTTCAAATTCTTCGCTGATATAGTTTTTACATAAAGACAGAGCTGGAAAATAATTTGATTTAACAAATCAAAATAAAGCATTCAGGGCCTTATTTCAACGGGAGAAATAACTGGAAAAAAAAACAGTAAACTCTATTTTCTGCCGTTTATTCATGAGAATAATCTAGAAAATAATTCCGATTGCTAAACTGAAGGATATAAAATATTAATATTTATTGGGGAGCTATTATATACATGTCATTGTTCTGGGCCCTAGATTTGCAGAGATGAATAAAGCAGATGTGATCTCTCTCCTCCCTATTCTGGAGATATAATTCCAGATAAAAGCATAAATTGATTAATTTCATAACTGTGGTAAGTGCCATGAAATCATATTAGAGGGAAAACTGACCAACCTTTGGTAGTGAGAAACAGTATATCAATAGGACAAACATGTCTAAGGACAAAGACGAATTCACAATAAGGATTTATAAAGAAAAAAGAAATATGAGGGGGAATTCCCTGGTGTGGCCCAGTGGTTAAAACTCTGCATTTCCAAATGCAAGAGGTACAGATGTGATCCCTGGTTGGAGACTGAATATCCCACATGCTGCCTAGCAAAGCCAAAAAAAAAAAAAAGGCAACTATGCTCCAGTGAAAATTAATGTAAAAAATATGAAGGATTAAAAGAACAAAGAGATTGAGAAGAGACAATTCTTAGAACAAGTAGTCAAAAACTTAGACTATGCTTTCTTGTCAGTATATCTTGTTCTATTTATCATTGACTACTGTTAGATTAAATGATAAAAATTCAATATGTGGGGTGACCTAAGCTGGATACCTGTCAAGAGGTCCAGTTTTTCAGTCCCCTATTTTACTTGCACTTATGGTAAAAAAAAAATTGCTTTAAAATTGTTGTCATTGTTGATTCCTGTGCTACTACAAATAATGAATCCTATTTTAAAAGTATATTTTAGGAGATCGAAAGAAGTTAGCATTATTAGCTTTCAAGAAAGAAAAACATATGAAAAGTTAAATGTGTTTTACGGATCTTTTAGTAAGTAATGCTTTATGTTGGACCTGGTCACTATTGACAAGTAAGAAAGAACGATTAATCAATTTGAAGGGAGAAAAAAAGAATATATATATATATATATATATATATATATATATATAAAAACAGCCTGCCTACTCTGGAGTTTCTCCTTTTCTATCTAATAAGTCACTTGAATAAAAGTTCACTAGCATGGGGACTGGCCAGTGGTTAGGACTTCGCCTTCCAATACAGGGAGTGAGATTTTCATCCTTAGATGGGGAGCTAAGATCCCACATGTCTTGTGGCCATATAATCAAAACAACATAAAACAGAAGCAATATTGTAACAAATTCAATACTTTAAAAAAATAAGTTTACTAGCATGAAGTTGATGATTGTCTTTCACATGCCTGAACACTTTTCTGAAAGATTTCATCTATAAGATCTTTAAGAATAATATAATTGCATGAATAAATACAAAAGGGTCAATTAACCCATTCATAAAAGAATGTCTATAAATTATCTTTCCCTATCCAACTTAGAGGCAAGACCTTTAAGTCTTTGGATAAGATAGAAGTTATGGAACCTACATTATTTTAGGGGTTTCAGATTTCTGTCGTCTGATTAAATCTACTGAAAAGAAAAAACTTTCATTTTTCCTAATGGATCATGCAAGAAAGAAAAGAATCACTTCTCTTAGAGGTTTTTGCCAACTATGGTTGAAGGAAAAAGAGAGACCCACAAATCAAGCTTTTAGATGTATCCAAATCTTGAGCTTCTGTGGTTTTGGATGATAGTCATGTGTTTACCTTTGTTTTTACTTTTTGTTACCTTTCTCCTTTTATATTTATTGATACAAAAAGTTGGCTAAGTTTAAATCAAGTCTAGACTTATTGATTGCAACTTGCCTTCGAATTGTAATTCTGTTATCTAGTGATAACAGGAAAGCATTCTGAGATGTTTGCATGAAGGATGTCATGCATAGCAAATATAAATGATGGATGGATGGTGTACTAGGTTTTTAAAAGTATTAGCTAACATCTAACTAAACCACTTAGAATTTTTTTTTTTAATCTTAGGATCTTGGGAGACAAAGAGCGTTGGAGAGAAACAATTGCTATATTGATTATTTTTAAGTTAAAAAGAGTGATTTCAAATCACTTGAAAGAATGATATAAATACTTAATAAAATAATGGACCAGATATTCAGAGAGGAAATGTTAAGTCCAGAGGCAATAAGATCAAGAACAATAAAAATGATGATTTTTCAGGTGAAAATTATGACAGGTTATCAATATTAATTCCCAATAGAAAATGAAAAAAAAACCCAGCAAGTGGAAGAAAGAAACAGTGTGCATGTGCATACAATTCTGTTAATAAAGAGGTCTAAAAAGACTGATGATTTTATTAAGTATTGTCAAAGTTATATTCAAGCACACTTGTTCATATACTAAACCAGTGTTTTTTGTTTATACTTTTAGCTTTACTTCTTATGTACAACAGTGAACTTTAAATATTATAAGCCAACTAGAGAGCTCTTGAGAGAAAATATATTAAAAGAATGTCATACAATATTAAATTTCACTATCTCCTGTCTCTATTGAGGGGAATTGGGATATAAATGTATGGTTGTAGATATTGGACCCATGATACCTTGGTTAAACTTTGAGCCTTCTGATATTCTAGATATATAACCAAAAGCAATCTGCTTGATTTTTATAACATCAATGTGTCATTCATATAAAAGGGTTGTAATACATTCTCAGTTTTTGTGAATATTGTATGTAAAGTATCTAAATTATAATAAGTACAATGTCATTGGTAGTTTTTTTAAAACAAATCATTTAAGTGAATCATAGAAATTCTTATCATCTTAAGAGCTGTTGTTGAGTAAAGAATTTTAGTGAAGAAACTGCTTAATTCCAGGTACTCTGCTAGGCACTGGGAATATAATAGTTAGGGAGAGATCAGGTATTAAGCTAGTAAGAACTTGACTTAGTGAAGGACTCAAGCTTAAAATTACAAGGGTAACAACAACTCAAATAAACAAACCAAATAAATACATAAAACGTGAGCTTTTGTTGACTCATAAAAATCTTTATATGAGCTTTGCTTGTAAAATTATGATCTTTCTTTCCCTGTCACCTGCTTTCTTGATGCATGATACAGGGTGCTCAGGGCTGGTGCACCGGGATGGAATCAGGAGGGAGGTTGAGGGGGATTCTGGAAGGGGAACAAGGGTATACCCATGGCAGATTCATGTCAATGTATGGCAAAACCAACACAATGATGTAGTGAAAATAAATAAATAAATATTTTAAAAAATTCAACAACTGTAAATAAAAACCAAAACAAACAAACAAACAAAAAAAGGTTTTAACTCCTAGACCTTTATTGGAGAATCCAGTTAGATATTTTCTGGAGAAGATTTTATGAGTTCAATTCTTGCACCTCCTCATGTCTACAAAAGCATTAAAATCATTAGTGGTGACATCTGCTCCTTATGACTGGCAGCAAGGCTCTGCTCAAATGTGTGCTTGAGTACCTGTGCCCTCCTTCACTAAAGTTATATGTAGCGTTGACCTTTCCTGCTACCTCTTTGGAGCAATTTCTCAGAGCTATTTCAAATTCTCTGGGCTATAGTTCTCATTTTTCCCCAAATAAAACTTAGCTGACAATTCTCACATTGTACATTTTTGTTTTCAGTTGACATCCTTATTAATTGGTACTTATTTCATGGTAAATCAAATCTTACTACCAACTAGAGGGGTCCATTGTTTATGTGAAGTTTCTCTAACTTTATTATCTGAGTGATCTTTATCAAATGTAAATCAGGACACATCATACTACTCTTTAGTATCTTTCACAGCTTTATTTTTCCTTCATACCTTAAAAACTACAAACTCTGTAGTCTGTAACAGTCATTTTCAACCAAGTGTAATTTTGCCCCCAGGGAATACTTAAAAAGACCTGGAGATATTTTTGACCATCACAACTGGAAGAGTGCTACTGACATCCAGTGAGTAGAGCTGAGGGCTCCTGTTAGACATCCTAAAATACAGCCATAATTCACAACAAATCACTATCTAGTCCAACATGACTACAGTGGTAAGGCTGAGATCCTCTGGCCTATAACATCGCCAGTGATTTGAAGCCTTACTATCAAGAAAAGTCTTAACTATTCTTCTCTCTTACTCAGTCCACTTGAGTCACATCAGTTTTCTTTCTGGTTCTTTACATTACCATGATATTTCCTACCTTATGAAAAGTTAGTCTCACAATCGTGTTGGACTCTTTGTGATCCCATAAACTACTGTAGCCTGCCCAACTCTTCTGTCCATGGACTTCTCCAGGAAAGATTGCTGGAGTGGATTGCCATTTCCTTCTCCAGGGGATTCTCCCAACAAAGTGATGGAACCCAGGTCTCCTGCATTGCAGGTGAATTCTTTACCAACTGAACCACTAGTTGGAACTAGCCACTACCTGATTGACTTTGGCCACTATTGCTGCCTAGAACAGTTTCTCCAGTCTAATTTCAGAGGGAAAGAAGTGTGCTGTAATGCATACACAGGTAGCATGAATGGGCCAGGGCTCAGGTATGAGTCTAGAGTGTTAATTCAGAGCATTATTAAGTGTGGTAGAATTGAAATTTTCACATAAGAATAATGGAAGTCAGGGATCTATCAGGGAGATAGCATAAACATAATTCTGTTCTAATATAACAATAATGTTTAGAAGAAACAGAAGTTATTGATTATATTTCAAGATTCAGGATTTGGGTATTTTGATAAAGCTTTTATATCATATAACCTTCCAATAGCTCTGTGGTAAAGTGAACATAACTATTCACATTTATAGATGAAAAAAAAAAAAAGTAAAAACCAAATAGATAAGCCCATTTCTTCAGAGTCACCCAATCTCTGAGATAGAATAGGTGGGATTCAATCCCCAAACTAGTCTGATTACATACTTAGCGCTCTTACCACCAAGGAGCTGAACTGGAGGAAAAATGAGACAAGCAAGATGAGACAGTGATTTTGTGTAACAGTTAGGGCTGGGCAATTTGAGAGGTATTCAGAATATGAATCCAGGGAATGAGGAAAGATAGAGATTTAGACAGATTTAAGGGAAAATCAGAACATGCAATTGATAGCACTTGAAAAATGAATATGAGGGTGAGGGTAAGGGAAAATTCATAACTGAATTGGTTTCAGGATGGGTTAGCAGGATATATGGTGATATTATCCTTTAATTTTTATTATTAATAAAAATGACAGTGGGGGATGGTGAATGATTAGTTAAGATAATTTTAGTTCTGTGATTATGGAGCAGTTAAATAGCTATATATATGATTCAGGAGAGAGGTAAAAGTCCTTTGAGTTGGGGTTAGTCACACCCTGTAGACGGTAATAGATTCAGTGCTTGGATGACCTCCATCTGGGGGATTTTATAGAATGAGAAGGAGAGGTTATAATCCAGAGGAACCTCAGCAATTATGAAAGAAGAGGCAGATAACTCTGTTACACAAGTCTAATGTCTTGTATGTAAAAGAAAGAGAATCTCTAAAAGTTAAATAGATGAGCAATCTTTAGTGTTGTAGTACTCAAGTATGATCAGGGCTGAAATGGTAAAATATGATTAAAATATGGTCCTCAGTGAGAATCTAGATGAAAACAGTTTCTGTACAGTAGTGGAGACAAAAGAGATACTAGAACAAGTTAAAGTGAAAAAAGAAAGTGAAGAGAAATATATGCAAAATGAGGATAGACTAGTAAGGGATCTGCTTAATAAAGAAAAGTCTCTTAAATAAGTTTTTCTGGGAGTTCTATTACAATCAAAAAAGGAGAGGTTGAAGTCATGGGAAACAGAGAGAGACAACAGATCCACATTCTCACTTGAGAAGGTAGAAACAGACAGCAACTGTAGAAGATACAACAAGATCAGGTTAAGAGGAGGGCATGGATTTTTCTACTTAATCTGGAAAGAAAAGAGGGAAGGCAGAATGCACATGCAAATGACTGTATCTGTGGATTTAGTTATAGGATTTTTAAAGTGTGCATCTCTGAGTGTCATTATACTTTTCAGTGCTGTGAGTGTTGAAACCATTCACTGAAAGCAAGAGTAGGGTAGGGACTTAAGGCCGTGAAGAAGTGGAGAAAGTGTCTGAAACACAGAATTGTAGCCGATGCGAGACAGTGAACTAAAGCTTGCCATTATTGGACCTGTGGGGTGGTCCAGCATGCACTGGAGAAGATGCAGGTGTGTGGGGGATGGTCAGTTTTCTTTAGCAGTGCTTCAACCCCCTGAATATAGGGCCAAATCCCCCTGGAGAAGGAAATGGCTCCCCACTCCAGTATTCTTACCTGGAGAATCCCGTGGATAGAGCAGACTGCGGGGCTACGACCCTTGTAGCTCAGTCAGTAAAGAATCTGCGTGCAATGCCAGAGACCTGTCCATGGGGCCACAAAGAATCAGACACAAGTGAGCGACTTAGGGCACAGACTAAAACCAGGCAGAAATTTGAAATTCTTAAGTTTTGAAACTCCTCAAATCTGAGGAGCTATGAGAAAGTAATATTAAAAAAACTAATGGAACAAATTGTTGACATTTACCTATTTGAATATAAGCTGCAGATGGAATCAAGATTCTGTTGAGGTCAGAGTAGTTTAATGAAAAAGCTAGAAGGATAAGAGGATATGTTTAGGTATCAAAAGATCTGAATATAGTGTTTTTGAGATCACCAAATTTGGTTAATGACTAAGTGCCTCTATGGTCATGAGTAGAAGGAAAGGGTAGAGCAGATAATAAAATCAAATAAATGTAAGACTAAGTGTAGAAAAGTTATCCATCCATTGGTCCTTGACTTCACTCTGGATGACAGGAGGACTTGTGCAGAATGTCAGGTAGATGTCAGGGATTTCTAAATATTAGCTCTGCCTATGACCTTGCCTTCTCTCCTTACCACATTTATCAACTTCTCTCCTTTGTATTTGATAATAGTTTTATATGTATTTTATTTAACTACGTATATTCAAACTTCTTCAATAAGAAATGCTCCTACTTTTTTCACTGGATTGACTGAAAACATAGTTATATCACAAAAACTCTTTAAAATGATGTAAATTTTAGACAATTATGATATGAACAATCATTGGTTTAATTATATATAATTAGTCTATATATGTATATACATGTTGCAAATATATATATATACACACATATGTTAGAAGCCCTTTTGACACCTTTGAAGAATATTGATGATAGGTTTCATAGTCAGGATATTTCAGAATCCATATAATTTACCACAAACCATAGTTTTACAATAGCCATGATTTTTTTTTTAAAGCAATTATGGTCTAGAATGAATACATATATATGTATAGCTGAGTTACTCTGCTGTGCATTAGAAACTATCATAACATTGTTAATTGTCCATACTCCAATATAAAATAAAAAGTTTTAAAGAATAAAAAATAAAAAAGTAGCTACTTTTCTTTATCTATAAAATGAATATTCTGTGTTTATATATTGAAGATAATATTTATTAAGTGAAAATATACATCAAACATTCTATCCTCCTGAATAAGAAGATAATATACATCAAATCTTTGTTATCAAAAATTAATATCTACTGCAGAAAAAAATGAACCAAAGGGATACAAAGTGATCTTTAATAAACAGGTGACTACAGAAAGATTTGAAAATCAATAAGGTAAAATTGCCTTCCTCTTAAAATGAATTAAGTTCAAATCAATTTATTGCCCAATTATGGACTATAATTTATATAATTTATTTAACCAATACCTTCAGGATTCAGTGGACCCAAGCATTAGTCCTGACAGATTATAGAACTCAGAGACTTTGGCAGATGTCACCAAGGACTTGATGTGCTTATTAATGGGGAAGACATAAAATGAGATTGGTTCTAGGCATTCTCACTGATGCAAATATGTTTTAGAAGAATTTCAAATGATACATTCAATTCTGGGTTGAAAAGTAGGCTTTACCCCTCCTTTTCTTTTTAAATAGCATTGTTGAGATGTAAGATGCACAATAAACTATATATTTAAATTGCAAAATTTTATATTTTGACAAATGTACACATTTGTGGAACCATTTCCAGGACAAATATAATGAACACATTCATTGTTCCCAAAAGTTTCTTTGTGTCCCTCAATAAGTCTTCCTTCCTCCTCTTCCCATGCACTACTCTGTGTAGATCCCTGAACTACATTCTGCTTAATGTAAATTAATTTTCATTTTCTAGAGTTTTATAAAAATGATATCACAAAGTATACTCTCATTTTTTCTGAACTTTAAAAAATTCTGTACCAAAACCCATCAATACAATTTTCCAGGTCGAAAAGCTAAATAGAGACAGAAACTGAAAACAACACTGAAGTCTACCTATAGGTGAAAACAGACAAATTGTGATTTATCCATACAATGAACTACTGCTTGAAAAGAAAATTGAATGAGCTAGTGATAAATGCTACAAAACACGTTAATCTCAAAATAATTGTTCCTATTGAAAAAATTTCAATTATATAATACATGGCTTCTCTTTTAATTCTAGAAATATTTGCAAATAATAAATCTGAAAATCTATTATTCAGAACTTGTTCTTTAAGTTATGCATGGTAAATGTTAATGGCATCTTATTTTATATTAGGAAAAATCTCAAACATTCCTATTTTCCTGAGTATTTTTGAATTAGGCAGGTATATTTAGAAATTTGTCAAATTTAGTGTTCATTATTATTATTATTTTTAAAAATGGATACTTTTTGGCAACTTTTGTCATTCAGAAACTTCTAGAATCTAGAATCTATGGCAGAATTTACTCTGGAATCAAGTTGTGACATGTTATATTTTAAGGTATTGTTAAATTTTATTTCCTGTTATTTTACTTGAGAACTTTGTTTGAATTTTCTGGGCTTTTCAATTTTTGTTGAATATTTGTCAGTTTTTATGTGTGATATTGTAGTTTATAAGAAGAAATATACATTTGGTCCTCATCCCATTCCTGACACAGAACTTCTAATTTCCTAAGTGATTAGAGCCACAGGAGCACCTTTTGTTATAGTATTTGATCTTCTGTCATCAGATTCTAAAACAGATATTTGTCACTTTGATAGTCAGAGACATTTTATCTCTATAATTAGATTAGAAGGAAATGAAAAGCATTCTGGTATAAGGTATGCTTATACCTTATAGGCATATAAGTATTTTCTAGGGTCTGGCATTTAATGAAATGGATACTCAGCTATTGAACAATGTCATTGTTTGTCCATGGTAGATTATATGACAAAGACTTGGGAATGGGCACACCTGAACAGGTTACTCTTATGTTCTGTAACTGTGATGCTTCTTGCTTGCAGGGCTGTTGTTGCCACAGTAGTTGGCTGTGCCTCACACATAAGTGACTCATGAATATGTAGGTAAATATATATATACCTATATATGTGCATACATGCACACACACATATATGTATGCATATATCAGCAATGAACCTATGATTCCAGTAACTAGTTAATAGTAGCTAATTATTATTTTAATTGTGTAAAACTTTCATCCATCCATCTATCCTTCTGGAACTGATAACGTGGTATATAATATTCTTCATTCAGAAATCAATCCCATAGTTTTAGTTGAACCTGGCATATTAAGAATATAGTGGTGGGCATATAACCCAGGCCTAGCTAGTACCTACTGGGAAGTATACAGATGACACTGTTATATGTTATTCATTTATAAATTGAATTATAATTCTGAAGCTACAAGAGAACACATCTATTTAATGCAGTGTGGAAAAACAGAGGAAGTGGGCTTATTGAGAGACAAAAATTGAGAGACAAAAGGGGACATAAGAGGGCATCAGAAAAAAAAAAGACAATACATTCCTAATGATAATTGAGACAATGGATACAGTTTTATGAGTTTTATAGAATATCTGACCTTAAATTACATAAAACCCATCAATATATTCACTGAAATTGTGTTTATTTACTTGGAATTATTAGAGAAATAACTAATCTACTATTAATATCATTTTAAGCCAATATTCTTAAAGAAAGATTGGTGATGTAGATATAAAAATCAAAAAACAGAGAGGGGAAACTAAGATGGCGGAGGAATAGGACGGGGAGAACACTCTCTCCCCAATAAATATACCAAAAGAACTTTTAAAGGCCGAGCAAACTCCAAAAAACAGGAACTGAATGCTGGCAGAGGACATCGGGCATCTGGAGAGGCGACCCAGTGCCGACGTGAGGAGGTAGGACAAAAGAAAGAAAAGAAAAAAAAGTAGAGGGAGAGACAAAGAGCTGGGGACGGGTTCCGTCCCGGAAGGGGAGTCTGGAATAAAGAGGAAAAAAAAAAGAGGAGAAAGGTCTCTGAATACCAGGGAGCATTCTCTCTGGCAGATCTGCGGTGGATCTTGGAGAGCAATATAGCTGAGAGCAGAAGCAGATTAATAGCTAAGCCCTGCAAGGTTCGTCTCTGGCTACAAGGAACAGCCGAGAGCCGCAGCACAGCCGAAGCAGACTGCTCCTGCTCAGGGAGGGGCGGGCCGCGGGCTCAGGGAACGGAGCAGCCTGAGGGACCTAACCTTCCAGGAAAAGCTCCCTCTCCCCCCCAGGTCCCTGCACAAAACAAAGGGCGGTGAGGAGTCAACAGAGAGGCTGGGCAGCTGCGGGCTGCTGACCGGCCCAACCCCCGCCTGAGAGCAGTGGGCATAACCCAGCCATGGGGAGGCTAACCAAGACTTCTGGGGATTCTGGACAGATCGGTGCTATATACACCTTAGAAGGAGTGATCAGCTGCACGCCGAGAAAACAGAGCGGCTGGGCCGGGGGAGAGGAGAAGCCCCACTCCC
>ML663566.1:21701168-22235753 GCA_007570785.1 Antilocapra americana | reverse complement strand
CTTGACTGCTTTCTCCCCATTCTTATCTCTTGCTAGTAACAGTGAGGAAACCTAGACTCACCCACCAGAAAACCACACAAGCCTTTCCACCCAGGAAACTTCGACAAACCACGCATCCAACCCCTCCCATAGAGAGGAATCCCCACAATAAAGGGACAACACAGCAAGATAAACAAGATGAAAAGGCAGAGAAATACCCAGCAAGTAAAGGAACAGGATAAATACCCCCTAGACCAAACAAAAGACGAAGAGATAGGAAGTCTACCTGACAAAGAATTCCGAATAATAATAGTGAAAATGATCCAAAACCTGGAAAATAAGTTGGAGTTACAGCTCAATAACCTGCAGGCAAGGATTGAGAAGATGCAGGTAAGCTTTAACAAGGACTTAGAAGAAATGAAAAAGAGACAAAATACAATGAATAATGCAATAAATGAGATCAAAAACACCCTGGAGGGAACCAACAGTAGAATAACAGAGATAGAAGACAGAATAAGTGAGGTAGAAGACAGAATGACAGAAATAAATGAAACAGAAAGGAAAAATGAAAAAAGAATTAAAAGAAATGAAGACAACCTTAGAGACCTCTGGGACAATATTAAACGCACCAATATTCGAATCATAGGAGTCCCAGAAGAAGAAGACAAAAAGAAAGACCATCAGAAAATTCTTGAAGAGATAATTGTAGAAAACTTCCCTAAATTGGGGAAGCAAATAGCCACTCAGGTCCAAGAAACACAGAGAATCCCAAATAGAATGAACCCCAAGCGGGACACCCCAAGACACATATTAATCAAATTGGCAAATATCAAATACAAAGACCAAATATTAAAAGCAGCAAGGGAGAAGCAAAAGATAACTCACAAGGGGAATCCCATAAGGATAACAGCTGATCTCTCAACAGAAACGCTTCAGGCCAGAAGGGAATGGCAAAACATACTTAAAGTCATGGAAGAAAACAATCTACAACCCCGACTACTCTACCCAGCAAGGATCTCATTCAAATTTGAAGGAGAATTCAAAATTTTCTCAGACAAGCAGAAACTGAGAGAATTCAGCAACACCAAACCAGCCCTCCAACGAATGCTAAAGGATCTTTCCTAGATAGGAAACACAGTTGGGATAGATAATCTGGAACCCAAAACAATAAAATAAATGGCAGCGGGATCATACTTATCAATAATTACCTTAAATGTAAACGGGCTGAATGCCCCAACCAAAAGACAAAGATTGGCCGATTGGATACAGAAACAAGACCCCTATATATGTTGTCTACAAGAGACCCACATCAAACCTAGGGACACATATAGACTGAAAGTTAAAGGCTGGAAAAAGATATTCCATGCAAATAAAGACCAAAAGAAAGCAGGAGTGGCAATACTCATATCTGATAAAGTAGACTTTAAAATAAAGGCAATGAAAAGAGATAAAGATGGACATTACATAATGATCAAA
Organism: Antilocapra americana; assembly: GCA_007570785.1. Classification (NCBI taxonomy): domain Eukaryota; kingdom Metazoa; phylum Chordata; class Mammalia; order Artiodactyla; family Antilocapridae; genus Antilocapra; species Antilocapra americana. The sequence goes on along the minus strand of ML663566.1, from coordinate 22,234,298 downwards.
GGATCAATCGAGGAAGAAGAAATAACAATTATAAATATTTATGCACCTAACATAGGAGCTCCACAATATGTAAGGCAAATGCTAACAAATATGAAAGGGGAAATCAACAACAACACAATAATAGCAGGAGACTTTAATACACCACTCACACCAATGGATAGATCAACTAGACAGAAAAGTAACAAGGAAATTCAAACTTTAAATGAAACAATAGACCAACTAGACCTAATTGATATCTATAGGTCATTCCACCCCAAAACAAGGAATTTCACCTTTTTCTCAAGTGCACACGGGACCTTCTCCAGGATAGATCACATCCTGGGCCATAAATCTAACCTTGATAAATTCAAAAATATTGAAATCATCCCAAGCATCTTTTCTGACCACAATGCAGTGAGATTAGATATCAACTACAGGAGAAAACCTCTCAAAACTTCCAACATATGGAGGCTCAACAACACACTGCTGAATAACCAACAAATCGCAGAAGAAATTAAAAATGAAATTCAGTTATGCATGGAAACGAATGAAAATGAAAACACAACAGCTCAAAACCTATGGGACACTGTGAAAGCAATGCTAAGGGGAAAGTTCATAGCAATACAAGCTCACCTCAGGAAACAAGAGAAAAATCAAATAAATGACCTTACTATACACCTAAAGCAACTAGAAAGGGAAGAGATGCAGAAGCCCAGGTCTAGTAGAAGGAAAGAAATCTTAAAGATCAGGGCAGAAATAAATGCAAAGGAATCAAAAGTGACCATAGCAAAAATCAACCAAGCCAAAAGCTGGTTCTTTGAGAAGATAAATAAAATTGACAAACCGTTAGCCAGACTCATCAAGAAACAAAGGGAGAAGAACCAAATCAACAGAATTAACAATGAAAACGGAGAGATCACAACAGAAAACACAGAAATACAAAGGATCATAAGAGACTATTATCAGCAACTATATGCAAATAAACTGGACAATTTGGATGAAATGGACAAATTCCTAGAAAAGTACAACTTTCCAAGACTAAACCAGGAAGAGATAGATAATATTAATAGACCCATCACAAGCACGGAAATTGAAACCGTAATCAGAAATCTTCCAAAAAACAAAAGCCCAGGACCAGATGGCTTCACAGCTGAATTCTACCAAAAATTTAGAGAAGAGCTAACACCTATTCTACTCAAACTCTTCCAGAAAATTGCAGAGGAAGGTAAACTTCCAAACTCATTCTATGAGGCCTCCATCGCCCTAATTCCAAAACCCGGCAAAGATGCCACAAAAAAAGAAAACTACAGGCCAATATCACTGATGAACTTAGATGCAAAAATCCTCAACAAAATTCTAGCAAATAGAATCCAACAACACATCAAAAAGATCATACGTCATGATCAAGTAGGCTTTATCCCAGGGATGCAAGGATTCTTCAATATTCATAAATTGATCAATGTAATACACTACATTAACAAACTGAAAAATAAAAATCACATGATTATCTCAATAGATGCAAACAAAGCCTTTGACAAAATTCAACATCCATTTATGATAAAAACCCTCCAAAAAGCAGGAATAGAAGGAACATACCTCAACATAATAAAAGCTATATATGACAAACCCACAGCAAACATTATCCTCAATGGTGAAAAACTGGAAGCATTCCCCCTGAAATCAGGGACAAGACAAGGGTGCCCACTCTCACCACTACTATTCAACATAGTTTTGGAAGTTTTGGCCACAGCAATCAGAGCAGATAAAGAAATCAAAGGAATCCAAATTGGAAAAGAAGAAGTAAAACTCTCTCTGTTTGCAGATGACATGATCCTCTATATTGAAAACCCTAAAGATTCTACGAGAAAATTACTAGAGCTAATCAGTGAATATAGCAAAGTTTCAGGATACAAAATCAACACACAGAAATCCCTGGCATTCCTATACACTAACAGTGAGAAATCAGAAAGAGAAATTAAGGAAACAATTCCATTCACCATCGAAACAAAAAGAATAAAATACTTAGGAGTATTTCTACCTAAAGAATCAAAAGACTTGTATATAGAAAACTATAGAACACTGATGAAATAAATCAAGGAGGACACAAACAGATGGAGAAATGTACCGTGTTCGTGGATTGGAAGAATCAATATAGTGAAAATGAGTATACTACCTAAAGCAATCTATAGATTCAATGCAATTCCTATCAAGCTACCAGAGGTCTTCTTCAAAGAATTAGAACAAATAATTTCTCAATTTGTATGGAAATACAAAAAACCTCATATAGCCAAAGCAATCTTGAGAAAGAAGAATGGAACTGGCGGAATCAACCTACCTGACTTTAGGCTATACTACAAATCCACAGTCATTAAGACAGTATGGTACTGGCACAAAGACAGAAGCATAGATCAATGGAACAGAATAGAAAGCCCAGAGATAAATCCACGCATCTATGGACACCTCATCTTTGACAAAGGAGGCAAGAATATACAATGGAGAAAAGACAACCTCTTTAACAAGTGGTGCTGGGAAAACTGGACAGCCACTTGTAAAAGAATGAAACTAGATCACTTTCTAACACCATACACAAAGATAAACTCAAAATGGATTAAAGATCTAAGCATAAGACCAGAAACTATAAAACTCCTAGAGGATAACATAGGCAAAACACTCTCTGCTATAATCCAAAGCGGGATACTCCATGACCCACCTCCCAGAATATTGGAAATAAAAACACGAATAAACAAATGGGACCTAATTAAAATTAAAAGCTTCTGCACAACAAAGGAAACTATAAGCAAGGTGAAAAGACAGCCTTCAGAATGGGAGAAAATAATAGCCAATGAAGCAACAGACAAACAATTAATCTCAAAAATTTACAAACAACTCCTGCAGCTCCATTCTAGAAAAATAAACAACCCAATTAAAAAGTGGGCCAAAGAACTTAACAGACATTTCTCCAAAGAAGATATAAAAATGGCTAACAAACACATGAAAAGATGCTCAACATCACTCATTATCAGAGAAATGCAAATCAAAACCACAATGAGGTACCACTTTACATCAGTCAGAATGGCTGCCATCCCAAAGTCTACAAGCAATAAATGCTGGAGAGGATGTGGAGAAAAGGGAACCCTCTTACACTGTTGGTGGGAATGCAAACTAGTACAGCCACTATGGAAAACAGTGTGGAGGTTCCTTAAAAAGCTGCAAATAGACCTGCCATATGACCCGGCAATCCCACTGCTGGGCATATACACCGAGGAAACCAGAATTGAAAGAGCCACGTGCACCCCAATGTTCATCGCTGCATTGTTTACAATAGCTAAGACATGGAAACAACCTAGATGCCCACCAACTGATGAATGGATAAGAAAGCTGTGGTACATATACACAATGGAATATTACTCAGCATTAAAAAAAAATTCATTTGAAGCAATTCTACTCAGATGGACGAAACTGGAGCCCATTATCCAGAGTGAAGTAAGCCAGAAGCAAAAACAACAATACAGTATATTAACACATATATATGGAATTTAGAAAGACAGTAATGAGAACCCAACATGGGAGACAACAAAAGGAACGCAGATGTATAGAATAGACTTGTGGACTTTGTGGATGAGGGTAAGGGTGAGATGATATGGGAGAAGGGCATTGAAGCATGTTAATTGTCATGTGTCTAATCAATCGCCAGCCCAGGATTGATGCTCGGGACTGGTGCAGCGAGATTTCCCGGGGGGGAGGGAGGAGGGAGGGGGGACCCGGAGGGGAAGCATATGTAAACCCATGGTGATATCATGACAATGTATGGCAAAAACAATAATAAAAAATAATAATAAAATAAATAAATAAAACAATAGAAAAAAAAATCAAAAAACAAACCCCTCTATTGTTTACAAAAAAGAGATACCATAAGAAGATAGGAAATACAGAAAAAGTTACTTCAGCAAACTCTCAAAATGAGATAAACTGAGCTGTATATGAAAATATATAAGATTTAGAAATCGATTCATTTGCTATACCACACCTCAGATATGGTGGAAGGAATAAAAGGAAAGTAAACACACACAAAAATTCATAACTTCCTCTTGGAGTAAAGACAAAATGTGTACTCAAGGGTACAATCATTGCAACCTTGATTTTAGTTAGTTGTTTTGGTAAATGAACTGTTACATATGATTATACTATTATGAAATAAAATGTATGCTGTACATAGTTATCTTTAATGTATTTGATGAAAAATCAATTACTTTTTTTCATCAAGATAAACTGGTATATTTAAGACAGTGCCTGGAAATGCCTTCTGCTTTACTGACTATGCCAAAGCCTCTGACTGTGAGGATCACAACAAACTGGAAAATTCTTAAAGAGATGGGAATACCAGATCACCTTATCTGCCTCCTGAGAAATCTGTATGTATGTCAAGAAGCAACAGTTAACTGTACATGGAGAAACAGACTGGTTTCAAATCAGGAAAGGAGTACGTCAAGCCGGTATACTGTCACTGTGCTTATTTAACTTATATGCAGAGTACATCATGTGAAATGCTGGGCAGGATGAAGCACAGCTGGAATCAAGATTGCCGGGAGAAGTATCAATAACCTCAGATATTCAGATGACATAGCAGAAAACAAAGAACTAAAGAGCCTCTTGTTGAAAATGAAAGAGGAGAGTGAAAAGTTGTCTTAAAACTTAACACTCAGAAAACTAAGATAACGACATCTGGCCCCATCATTTCATGGCAAATAGATGGGGAAACAATGGAAACAGTGAGAGATTTAAATTTTTTATGGTCCAAAATCACGTGACTGCAGTCATGAAATTAAAAGATGCTTACTCCTTGGAAGAAAAGTTATGACCATCCTAGACAGCATATTACAAAGCAGAGACATTTACTTTGCCAATGAAGGTCCATCTAAATCAAAGGTATGGTTTTTCAAGTAGTCATGTATTGATGTGAGAGCTGGACTATAAAGAAAGCTGAGCGCTGAAGAATTGATGCCTTTGAACTGTGGTGTTGGAGAAGACTCTTGGGAGTCCCTTGGACTGAAAGGAAATCAAACCAGTCAGTCCTAAAGAAAATCAGTCCTGAATGTTCATTGGAAGGACTGATGCTGAAGTTGAAGCTCCAATACTTTGGCCACCTGATATGAAGAACTGACTTACTAGGAAAGACCCCAATGGGGCAAGATTGAAGGCAGGAGGAGAACGAGATGACAGAGGATGAGATGGTTGGATGGCCTCACCGATTTGATGGACATTAGTTTGAGCAAGCTCCAGGAGTTGGTGATGGACAGGGAAGCCTGGCATGCTGCAGTCCATGGGGTCTCAGGGAGTTGCACAGGACTGAGCAACAGAACTGAACTGATGATCATAATTATGCAGAATTGTTGAGTGTTTTTGTAACAGAATAATGCTTTAGACAAATACAGTACACTTTGAAATATATACATACTCTTCAATATTTTAAAGCTAAATGAGTTTCCCTCTTGAAATAAAAATATATTACTTGATGCATTAACAGATTAATAGTTTAAATGAAACATAAAGTAAATGAACACAACTTACAGGTTCAGGGTGATGCTTCAACATTAGTATTTTCCCTATTACCATAAACTGTTTAAGAAATTTGCAATGAAAGCAGAGTTATCCAGATGCATTCAAGGGGTCAATATGTCAGTTTGACTAGTTGCAATTTAGACAACTTGGGAGAATTCATGAACTCTTTCAAACTGCATAGGAACTACGTGTTCACGTAGATAACAATTTGTATCCACTTACATATTTTTAAGAAAGGATAATTTGTTTCTGAGAAAATACTCATATTTAAGAAGTAACTCAATTTGCAGTGTCTGGTCAAATTAACTGTTTTAAATTCTACATATTATCCAGTTTATTCACCAAGGACATTGGCCTTTCAATCTTGTTTGGATGTCTTGTGAAATAGTTCTGTCCAGTCAATTATGCAACATTTGGTCATGTAAGGCAAAAGAGCCCTATAAATAATAGGCCATGCAAAGGAAATACTGATGAGCTGCTTCTATATTGCTTTCTTCCTTGATGTTATTCTAGTAATTTTGTGTCTATGTTTAAGATGGTTAACCTGGCACTTATTATGATAACAGCATATGAGAATAAAAGGATGAATTACAAAGTGCATGATTCCTATTGATGTAAGCATTTTCTCCCTATCAGGAATGTGCCTGGTAACAACAGTCAAACAATGCTCTTTACCTTCCAAATTGAACACTGCACACTGCCTGACTTTAGATATAATTACTTCACATAATTGTTTCTGTCAAGAATAAATGAAGCCTTAAAAGAACAATGCAATCATTACAAGTGGAGCATCTTAAGATATATATTATGCTGGGCCTTTTACCCTTAGTTTTTTCTGTCCTGATATTAATGACTAAAGATGCTTAAAGCATGCATCTTTGGGCAGATATCTGAGCGCTTGAGCTATTCATGGGTAATTTTAAATACACTCATGTTGCTCAATGGAAACCTAGTAAAAGCAGTATTTGTTTGCAGTTAATTTGTTCAGCCCGAGTGAAAACGTGTTGGCAGTGCAGGGACAGAATAAAACATGGAGACAACATCCATATTTTTAACACTAAATGATGTTTCTTTTGCAGTGCCTAAAGAAGTGGTTTCTTCCCATCATTGAGCTTTACCTTAGAATTTCTGGTTTGCAAAGTCAATTTAAATGGTCCATTTAGATTAAAATATATTGAATGGAAAAGTGCATAAGGTAGCTTACATGCAGGTATAAATTTGAGACAGTTAATTAATTAACCCAGCAATGCATGGCACTTCTACAGAGATAAGATTCAGAGATCATCAATATTTATCATTCCTGATGACATTTCAACTGTATTTACTCTAAAATAGGAAAGAGACCATACTTAAAATTTTCAGGGTCTCCAATGCAGGGCATTTCTATGCCATTATCAGTATTATACATATATGTATATTGTGTTTTTGGAAGAATCTGTGAATTGTCTCTCATTATTCATTACTTGATGCTATTAAAAAAAAGCTACTGGGAACTGGACTTCATGAAGTTTTCAATATATTATATAAAATATGTATTGAGTAATATGTAAATGTAACATTCATTTAAGTGTCATGGAATAAAATAGAGAGTGCTCTGAATGTTACATAACAAGGTTTGGGTGGGGCTTGCTGAAACTGCAAAATTTGTTAGGAAGCAGGAGACAGGAAAGTAGAAGTAGCTTCCTAAAAGTTCAAAGGTCAGCCTTGAGTAAATGTTTGCTTGAAAATGTAATAATTGATGACTGTAATTTATACCAAGTCAGAGAGCTGATAGATAGCATTTTGTCACTATGTCCCTCAGCCAACTATACCAATAGTTTCTTTGCACTTTCTGTAAAAACAAAACAAAACAAAAAACTCTCCTTTAGAAAAATCTCATACTAGATCCAAAATTTCATCATCATTCTCTCCTCACACCCTAGCCCCCAAAAAGGAATCCAAGCTGAAAACCTTTATATCAGAAACAGTGTACACCTCTCCTCACACTCATACAAATGCAACCACCTAAAAATGACAGTATTGAATATGAAAAGTGAAAATGTTAGCCACTCAATCATGTCCGACTCTTTGAAACCCCATGAACTGGAGCCTGCCAGACTCCTCTGTCCGTGGAATTCTCCAGGCAAGAATACTGGAGTCGATTGTCATTCCTTCTTCAGAGGGCCTTCCCCACCCAGAGATCAAACTTGGTCTCCTGCACCATAGGAAGATTCTTTACCAAATGAGCCACCAGGAAGCCCTCAGTTTATAGTCTCCTCAGTTTATAGTCTCCTCAGTTTATAGTCTCCTCAGTTTATAGTGACAAATGATCCCTAAAGTGTGAATTTTTAATGTCTAGGACATACCTTTGTATGGAAGCAGATAAATGATTCTTAAATGAAGAAGTTATATTTTTATAACCTCATTTCAATACTTAATTCTATTGATCTTTTCCTCTTTGAAAATTTCTCTTCTACTTGTGCTTTTGTAATTCTATTTTCTCTTTCCTTTGTTACTTAAGTTCTCCTTTCCTGGATGCTCTATTGCTGACTTCCTAAAAGTTATAAAACTTCAGTGATTTGTCTGTGGCCCTCTCTTCTCTTAATGCACCTCTTTGGTGATCTCTTATTCTGATACTGTCAGTTGTTTCCTGTACATAAATGACAATCTGAAGATGAGGGAACATTGGTATAATGAAAGGCACTTGGGTTTGGCGTTATCTTATGGTATAAAATTCTAGCACTTCGGCTTCCTGACTATCTGTAGTAAAAAATGTTTTCTTTATTTCCAAGCATCATTTCTCCCTTTAATAAAACATATATCATATTACAGTATGTACCTATATCATTTACATATATATCCATAACATTGTATGGATTTTCTGAGAACGTAAAATGGCACCTAGTGGGCATTCAAGGAAGAATTTGCCTTATTACTAAATCCAGCCTATCCTTAACCCAGAATACTTATGGATTCCAGATCTATATACACACTTATTTTTTTGATGTCTTCATCTGGATGGATAGACAAATCATAACTCACAGCTTTCCTCAAACTAACTCCACTTTCTGGACATAAGTCTTGCTTAACTGCATCCTTATTTCCCATTTCCTTTCAAGTTGTCCAGACCAGAAACCTGAAACATATCTTAAATTTGTTTAATTGATCAAACTCAAGTCTTATCAGTCATCTTGTCCTACAAAGCCAATGCTCATATGTATTTTCAGTCCAATGTCATTAACTTGTTCTTATTGCACCCTCAAATATCAGTCAGACTATCACAATCAAACTCCTGACTGATTTGCCTCTTCTAGCAGTATTCTTCAATGATCTGCTTTAATTGATGCTGTCAGAATCATATCTCTGAAATCATAGATTATTTACACATTCTTTTGCTAAAAAGTAGTGCTGCTTCTTAATATTTTAAATAAGGTCATTTCCCTCTTCTAAATGTTAATTTATCTCTAGTCATACTGAAATATGTGCAGTTTTCAGATCACTGTGTAGACTCTTAATCTCTGTTTTTTGCATACAGTATTCATCCTCTCCACTCACTCTACTCCCATCCATTATGGCTCAAGTCAAATACCAGCTTTGCTGATTCATCCTCATTTTGGTTAAGATCAAAATCATTGTATTTCTTTACCAGTTATATTGTTCTGCACTACTGATGCTTCTTTAGAAGTTATCTTTTCCATTTTCTTATGTTGTTTTCAATATTTTGATTTTTTAAAAATTAATTCCTATTGGAGTATAGTTGCTTTACAATGTTCTGCTAGTTTTTACTGTACAGAAAAGTGAATGTTTTTTTAATCTCTTTGCAGTTAGATCACCACTGAACACTGAGTAAGTTTCCCTGAGCTGTAGAGTAGGTTCTCATTAGTTATCTGTATTATACATAGTATCAATAATATGAGTATATATATATATACTTATAAATCCTACGACTGGAGGAAGGCATGGAGGTCCACACAAGTATTCTTGCCTGGAGAATCCCCACAGACAGAGGAGCCTGGAAGGCTACAGTTCATAGGTCACAAAGAGTCAAACAGGACCTAAGTGATTTAGCATGTATGCATGTCAATCCTAATCTCCAGATTCATCCCAACCCACTTCCCACCCTGGCCCTTGGTGTCTATATGTTTGTTCTCTATATCCATGTTTTTGTTTCTATTTTTCAAATAAGATAATTAAAGGGTTGACTGATTGGATACTATCCTGGTGCTGGGAAAGACTGAAGGTCAAAGGAGAAGAGGGCAGCAGAGGATAAGATGGTTAGATTGCATCATTGACTCAATGGACATGAATTTGAGCAAACTTTGGGAGAGAGCAAATGAGGGGAAGTATGGCATGCTGCAGTCTATGGGTTAACAAAGAAATGGACACAACTTAAAGACCAAACAAAAAGAACAAGAACATCATTATTATTCTAGACTCCACACATGTGTTAATATATAATAAGTGTTTTTTTTTTTCTCACTTATTTCCCTCTGTATAACAGTCCCTACGCCCATTCATGTCTCCATAATGACCCAATTTCTTTCCTTTCTATGGCTGAGTCCACTTCATGGATCAGAGCCTTGTCATGGCAAAGGGCTTATGCAACTCAATGAAGCTAAGAACCATGCCATGCAGTGTCATCCAAGATGGACGGGTAATAGTGAAGGATTCTGACAAAATACGGGCCAACAGAGGAGGAAACGGAAACACACTCAGGATTCTATCCTAGAGAACCTCACGAAGAAGATGAAAAGACATAAAGATATGACACCCCTCCACCAGGTTGGAAGATGTCCGTTATGCTACTGGGGAAGAGCAGAGGGCAATTACTAATAAATCCAGAAAGAATGAAGTGGTTGGGCCAAAGAGGAAAAACTTTTCTGCTGTGGATGTGTCTGGTGGTAAAAATAAAGTCTGATGCTCTAAAGTACAATATTGCATAGGAACCTGGAATGTCAGATCCATGAATCAAGGTAAATTGGACATTGTCAAGGAGGAGATGACAAGGGTGAACACTGGCATCTTAGGAATCAGTTAACTAAGATGGGAATGGGCAAATTTAATTCAGATGACCATCGTATCTACTACTGTGGGCAATAAAGGGATTCCCAGGTGGCAGTAGTGGTGAAGAACTCATCTATCAATGCAGAAGAGGTAAGAGATATGTTCCCACCCCCACCCCTGCCGAGTTGGGAAGGTCCCCTGTAGGAGGGCATGGCAACTCACTCTAGTATTCTTCCCTGGAGAATCCCATGGACAAGGGGCCTGGCAAGCTATAGTCCATAGTCTCAAAGAGTTGTACACAATTGAAGTGACAGCACACATGTATGGATGTGGACAAGAATCATTTAGAAGAAATGGAGCAGCCCTCATAGACAATAAAAATGTCCAAAGTGCAGTACTTTGGTGCAGTCTCAAAAATGACAGGATGATTTCAGTTATTTCCAAGGGAAACCATTCAACATTATTGTAATCCAAGTCTATGCCCCAACCACTAGTGAAGTTGAAGTTGGCTAGTTCTACAAAGACCTACAAGACTTCTTAGAAATAACACCAAGAAAAAAAGATGTTATTTTCATTATAGAGGATTGGAATACAAAAGTAGGAAGTCAAGAGAATAACAGGCAAGTTTGGCCTTGGAGTACAAAATGAAGCAGGGCAAAGGCTAAAAAAATTTTGTGAAGAGAACTCACTGGTCATAACAAACACCCTCTTCTAAAAACACAGGAGATTACTCTATATATGGACAATGCCAGATGGTCAATACCCAAGTCAGATTGATTATAGTCTTTGCAGGTGAAGATGAAGCTCTATAAAGTCAGCATAAGTAATACCTGGAGCTGACTGTGGTGCAGATCACCAGGTCCTTATTACAAATTTCAGGCTTAAACTGAAGAAAATAGGGAAAATCACTAGGCTATTTGGGTCTGACCTAAATCAGATCCCTTATGACTATACAGTGGAAATGATGAATAGGTTCAAGGGTTAGATCTGGTAGACAGAGCACCTGAAGAACTATGGATGGAAGTTCATAACACTGTAAGAGGAAGTGACCAAAATCATCTCAAAGAAAAAGAAATGCAAGAAGGCAAAATGGTTGTCTGAGAATGCTTACAAATAACTGAGGAAAGAGATGTAAATATTTTTAATTTCATGGATGTGGTCTCCATCTACAGTGATTTTGGAGCCCACAAAAATAAAATCTATCACTGCTTCCACTTTTTCCCCTCTATTTGCCAAGAAGTCATGTGACCAGATGCCATGATCTTAATTTTCTTTTCTTTTTTTAAATATTGAGTTTCAAGCCAGGTTTTTCACTCTCCTTTTTCATCAAGAGGCTCTTCAGTTCCTCTTCTGCCATTAAAGTGGAATTGTGTGCTTATTTAATGTTGTTGATATTTCTCCCAGAAATCTTGATTCCAGCTTGTGATATATCCAGCATGGCATTTCCCATGATGCACTCTGGAGATAAATTAAATAGGTAGAGTGACAATACACAGCCTTGTCGTATTCCTCCCTCAATTTTAAAAGTTAATTGTTCCATGTCTGATTCTAGCAGTTGCTTCTTGACCTGCATACAGGTTTCTCAGGAGGCACATAAGGTGGTTTGGTATTCCCATCTCTTTAAGAATTATCCACAGTGTGTTGTAATGAAGGAAAGCTATGACAAACCTAGAAAGTGTATTAAAAAGTAGACATTAATTTGCCAACAAATGTCTGAATAGTCAAAGCTAGGTTTTTTTTCCCAATAGTTGTGTGTGCATTTGAAATTTGGACCATAAAGAAGGCTGAACACTGAAGAAGTGATCCTTTCAAATTGTTTTGCTGGAGAAGACTCATGGTAGTCCCTTGGACTGCAAGGAGATCAAACCAGTCAATCCTAAAGGAAATCAACCCTGAATATCCATTGGAAGGACTGATGCTGAAGCTGAAGCTCCAGTACTTTGGCCATCTAATGAGAGGGGCTGACTCACTGGAAAAGATGCTAATGCTGGGAAAGATTAAAGGTAAAAGGAGAAGGGGGGCATCAGAGGATGAGATGGTTATATAGCATCACTGACTCAATGGACAGGATTTTAGCAAACTTTAGGAGATAGGAGGACAGAGGAGATTGACGTGCTGCAGTCCACGAGGCAGTAAAGGGTAGGACACAACTTAGAGACAGAACATCAACAGCATGCCCTAGTAATAGTTCATTGTATGTATGTACCACATCTTCTTTATTTAGCCCTCTGGTAATAGACCTTTAGGTTGCTTCTGTGTCTTGACATTGTAAATAGTGTTGCAATGAACATGCATGTGTCTTTTTTAATTATGGTTTTCTCTGGATAAATGCCCTGCAGTGGAAATACATTGTGTCATGTTGTAGCTCTTATTTTTTAATTTTTGGAGACTATCCATACTGTTTTCCACAGTGGCTATGTCAATTTGCATTTCCATCAACAGTGCAAGAGGGTTCCCTCTTCTCCATTCCCTCTCCAGCATTTATTGTTTGTAGATTTTTTAAATGATTACCATTCTGACTGGTGTGAAATGATATTTCATTACAATTTGATTTATAGTTCTCCAATAATTAGCAATGTTGAGCATCTTTTTATTTGTTTAATGGCCATTGGTATGCCTTCTTTGGAGAAATGTCTGTTTGGGTTTCCCACAAATTTTTTATTTGATCTTGAGTTAGTCTTCTTGTTTAATGAATTAATGAATAAACAATCAATGTGCCATTTTTTGATGCTTGGGGCTGGTGCACCGAGATTTCCCAGGGGGAGGGAATCAGGAGGGAGGAGGGAGGGGGGTTCTGGAGGGGGAGCATATGTAAACCCATGGCAGTTTCATGTCATTATATGGCAAAACCAATAAAAATAATAAATAAATAAAAAAATATTTAAAAAATGTATAATGTTACTCATGTGAATATATCTTCTCATTATGTTAAAGCATTTCTTCATTTTTACTTTATTTTTCACCAGTTGGAAGCATTGGTCCTCCTGGTTTGCCAGAATAACTAGAAACAAACCACAGCTCTGCTGTTGACATATATATGTTACCCTTGTCAAGTTATGCAATATGTCTATGCCTCACTTTTCTTGTGTATAGACTATAAATAATAAACTTGTGGATGCATTGTGTAAATTTTCTCTAACAGTATTTTGGAAGAACCTAGAACATTCAGTATCCAATATGTATTATTATTGTTAGTATCTTCAATACTGTTGCTAACAAAGTAGATGCTAAAAGTAATATTGTTCTCAAAATCTTACCTTTCATCCCAATGCAAAATAAATAGATCTAATTATTTTTTTATTTTATAAATTGATGTTGATCTAGTTATTTGATAAATTGTCATCTACATAAGAAAGGACACATTTGCTAACATACAGCTATTGCCCATAGTTGTCTTATCAGTCAAAACTCCATAATAAGAATATCTTGAAAATATATCTAGTGTTATAGAATTTCAGTCTAAGAATTTTCTCTCATAAAAGAGAATTCATATTTCCCAATGTTTTCAATATACTTAATTAAAACTTAATCCAAGCATTTCTAGCACTTTTATGGGCAGATTGTTCTACCTACATATGAGATACAGTGAATTTAAAGAAAACTACTCTAGATTCATCATCATTGTTCTTGAATATTTGAGCCTTTAAATAAACAATTATTTAATTGTACATCACTCCATCAATGTAAATGATCATAAGGGATGATAATTTTTCCATAATAATTTTTAGAAATATTAGCACAATTACCCAGGAATTTCTTTAGGGAATAAGCAGTGAGTTGTATACTCAATTGTTTTGTAGGGTAAATATAATTTTCAAAATTAAAGTGAGACAAATGCTTAACTGTATGTTATGCTTGACAGTTGAAATACCTGAGATATTTCATGGATGCACAGAGCAGAAGAGGCCCACTGTTCAATCCTTATGTAAGAGATATGATCTTTCCAATGTCTCAACTTTGAAAATGTAGTTGACATACGATCTATTACAGATAAATTATGTATGAAAAAAGTATCATTTTCCCAAATCCAAATTTAGACATGTAGACATTCTGTTTTGTCTTATTCTTAGAAGAGAGTCAAATGACCATGCTATATGTAGAAATATACTACTATAAACAGACCATGAAGATGATCTTTATATCTGACATGTTTACAACCACTGACTTGCATACTAATGTTTGCATCTAAATTTAATTAGAATGACTGGTATATAATACAGAGTCATAAAGCATTTGCTGAATATTGTTTCTGTCTAACCTTATTGCAAAGTTACCTTCACGTTTTGAATTGTCATTGTGTAAATATAGTCAAGATACAATTTTATCTTAGTATAAAATATAATTGACCCTGACTTTTAACAAATGGCACTTGTAATGTGAAATTTGCAGAATTACAAAACCACCTAACAAATAGAAGATGAGGTGGTCTTTTTACAGAGTTGTGCTATTAACTATGTATTAATAAAATAATATTAACACTAATTTTGGAACATTTTAAGAGGGAACAATAATCACCTTTTCATTTAAAAAACAACAAGAGGGCTACTTGGTCTTGGAATATGATTATTTTTTGAGTGCCAGAGAATGAACCCTTCATAATTTAACATTTTAATCATTTCAAGGTGATTTGCTTTTACTGTAAGAAACCCTGTGTTGGCACTTTCTCCACATGTTTCCTAGGCATAATCACACATTAGTTGCAATTTTATTTGCAAGATAAGACAATTATGCTAAAGAAAAATGCTTCTTTTTTAACAAAAGTTGTAAAATACCACAGGTATCCAGTTTGAACTAATACTCAGACTGGAAACTCATTACCCCTCAAAATGTCAGTTCTGATGAAGTATTTTAAAAAATTCCAAGAATCAAATTCAAAATGTCTTTACTAAGCTGTTTTATCGTAGCGTGTACCATTGGAAATGTGATGAGTCTTCATGTAAAAATGCTGATTTGAATTAGATTTAGAATGTGTGTCATCCTCAATTAGCCTTTCCTTCATCAAAATGATCTCACAAACACGGAGAATGAATCTTTATTTCCTCCTTTGCACATGGGAGGTCATTTGTCAGATTTAATATATTTCTACCTATGTCTTCCTACATGCTTGGAGTTCAAGATGGATGACCAGAGACTTTCAGAAAAAGTTTCTAGCTTAAAACTTAAATTTAATTTTAATATAATGCCAAAACCATTCATATTGAGGCTGAAAATTAAAATAACATTTACTAAAATAACATTGATTTATTTCCATTTGAGAGGATAAAACATGGTTTTTAATCCTTGTCCCTCCTATAATAGCAAGTTCATATACAAGTAATTACTGAGATCAGGACAAGAAACATGTAAATGCTGTTGTAACTTTTTTTTCTTGAATCATTCAGTTAGCTTTATGGCCTGGATTTGAATTAATACTACTATCTGTGATATTACAGAAATGCAATCACTTATTTTATGGCTGTTTGTTTAAAATCAATTAACCTAAGGTATTTTATAAATTAACATCCCAACATTTGAACAATTATAGTAATCTTATAATATAGATATCAATTTAGAGATTATGAAGCCCATGAAAATTGCAGTTTGGTTATACTAGTGGTAGAAGATTCATACACTGAATGGTTTCCAAGGGAACCCCCAGTATATGATTATGGCTATCCTCTAAAGAGCATTAAATTCATTGATTAATGGGTTATTTGCAAAGCCTAGTGTTCACAAGGTCAGTCCTTGAGGAGTTTGTTTATGAGAACATTTCAGTTCTTGTGATTATAACTAAGAACTTTACTTCTGCTATGGAATATTTGTATCTTGGCAAAGCATTAAAAATAGCTATCCTGGTTTGCTTAAAGAGGAAAGCAATACTTCCTATTGCAAGCCCTCATTGATGTCTTGGTTTTTAGACTTATATCACCTTCTAGATGAGACTGTAGGACGACATGATATGAAAATCTTGGTTTCCACTTAAAAAATAAAAACTAAGGCTACAAATTTGGTTTTGTACAAGAACTGCTAATCGCCACTCATAAGTAGTTAGAAGATAATGCTGCATACTGCACATTTATGAAGTATTCAGTTCTGTAACACCAATAATAATGTATAAGAAATTTTAGCATGTTATAACACAATACTTTGGAAAATTCAGTGGAGGACTCAAAGGAAATAAAAATAAAAGACTTTTCTCTAGCAAAAGGGTACATGGAAGAATATACATGTATGGTTTTATCATTCTTAAACAAATATGCTTTATAAATATGAAGGTGAGAATAATTATTTTCAATAAGCATTTTGATTAGATTAGGATTATAATGTTTATGGGTGCTGCTAAGTCGCTTCAGTCTACAGCAATTCTTTTTTAAAGTTTCAAGTGAAATAGAAAAGAACCCAAAAGTACCTGTTCTAACAAGTAGTCTATTAACGTTTATTAAACTCCAGTTGTATTTTAAGTTTCTCTTTGAAGTTAATGAAAAAAATGAACATTGTGCTATAATTTATATTTCAAACTAATAATATTATTTTATAGTAATTCCATGATTGGTGTCATTGTTTCTTTCAGTGAAAAAAAATGTAATTGAGTACAACATATAATAAAAAATGGTCATTGATATTATTTCAAGAATATTGCTTTCTTTTGAATTGTACAACATAAAATTAAAAGGAAGACTTTCTATGCAGTAGACAATTATATACTTAAGTGTGAAATATGCCATTAGAGGTCTTAAATTAAAATTTCTAAATTCAAGTTTGAAATAAACTCAAGTATTTCTCTTTCAATATACATATAAGAGGATCCTATCAAATAGCTCATAATCCAAAACCCCACCAACAAGAGAAATCAATATTGTCTCAATACTAGAAACAATTCTTAGACAATGCAAAGTGAGATTATGAAGACACTTGGTAAAGGGAAATATTTGAAGTAGAAAGTGAAAAATAAAATTTGCTAATTATAATTTTAAATTTCTCGTGATATTTATGAGAACAGGGACTGCCTCAGTCTTGTTCAGTCTCACACTCATTTTGTAGCATCTCTCCTTCATGGAGCTCTATCATAATCAGCGGGAGAAGGAGCTGACACATGAACTAATCCATAAACATGATAACTTCAGTAGAGGGAAGAACTACTGTGAAAATAAAACATGATAAGAAGATAAAGGATGAGTTTCAAAAGTAGGCAGAGAAAACCTATGTGGAGGTTACCTTTACGCCAAAACTGGAAGCAGTCATGGGCGAAGCCATGTAAGAACTAGTATCCCAGACACAGAGCACTGGGACATACGGGTTCTGAGAGCAAAGGGTTGGACGTGGGAGAAGGACAGAGGGAAGGTAGGTGTGGCCAGAAGAGAAGAGGAGAAAGAAGATGACGTAAGAGGCAAGCAGAGCTCGAACAGTAGTGGTGATTAACAAAGACAGTTCTAATGTGCACAGAACATTTGAGAAGTGTCAGCCTTGGTTTTCATGTTTAAAATGCATATTCTGTTGGACTTTATCTCTTAGGCAAGACTTTTAGTTTTTATTCAAATTGAGAAAGGAAAAAAATATGTCTTTATGGGATATTGTTTACAGTTAGCTCTTATGAGGTAAATTGTGCTATAAATCAGAGGAAATAGAGGAAAACATGGCTTGAGGGAGTTTTTATTTTGTTAAAGAAAGATGATCTATTATAAGGTACATTTAAATGAAATAGGTGGGAAAAAAAAACCTTTTGAAGAAAAGGTATAACCCAGTCTTTTTATCATTAAAATGGAGAAAATAAAGAAAAAACATATTTTATTGTGAGAAATGAATAAAATTTGTGCATATGTGTGTGTGTTACCTGACTTGCAGTAAGTAATCAGACAGTGGCTACAAAGATGATGATGACAAGGATGATGATGATAAAGAAGGAAGAGGAGGAATATCAGAGAAGGAAGGAAGAAATTACCATCACAAATCCTTGGATAAAAGTGAGAGTACAATTTACTATCACTATACATCTTTTTAATCTGAAGAGAAGGGAAAGCAAATATGAGAAAAATATCATCACTTTGATCATGTAAAGTTGAGTTAGTGCTCACTTACTTGTGTCTGTTTTTACGAAAATGTAATTTTCATATTCAAAAACCCTATTGAATGAGAGAATTGGATGTCTGAGTTGTGAAAAGAGACAAGGATGTTGAAATAATCATATCATAGTGTGAGGAATCCCTGTGGTAGGGAAACAGGGAGACTGGTAAAGTTGAGCACCTCTGTCTCATTATTACTAAGGTATTTAATGCTTAGGACTCTCTGTTACTATATGTAATTGATTTATGTCAAGTGGTGGCAAAGATACTTAAAAGAATTCTGTATGTTAGGGTTCCAGAAAGAGTAAAAATAGACAATCAATCAAAACAAACAAACAACAACAACAACACAAAAAATCTGGACAATTAAAAAGATATTTGTCCAAATTAGTCAAATAACCCAAAAATTCCTTCAGCATTATATTCCTCAAAATATATGCTTTACATTGGTACCTTACTTCCTGTTTCACATCTACAACATTAAAGTATAAGCATCTATTTTATAATCTTAATGAAATACATATTTTTGGATAGAAGAAATCTATATCCATTGACTGTATGTATCTTAGGTCTCAGAAATCAGAGTGTAGACATAATGTGTCTCTGACTTCCCCAATAACATGAAAGAGAGCAAAAACTGAAAAAGTCGAGAATTACTACAGTCACATCATCTTCAACTAAGCTGCAAATCCAAAATATCTGCTGTTGCAGTAAGTTTCTAAGAAATCTGACTTAAAAATATAATCACATGTGGTGAGGTGGAGGGCTTCCCTGGTAGCTCAGCTGGTAAAGAATCTGCCTGAATGCAGAAGACCCTTGTTCATGCTATTCCTGGGTCTGGAAGATCCCCTGGAGATGGGAGAGGATACCCACTCTAGTATTCATGGGCTTCCCTGGTGGCTCAGCTGGTAAAGAATCTGCCTGCAATGCATGAGATCTGGGTTCTATCCTTGGGTTGGGAAGATCCCCTGGAGGAGGGCATGGCTACCCAATCCAGTATTCTTGCTTGGAGAATCCACATGGACACAGGAGCCTGGTGGGCTACAGTCTATGGGTCTCACAGAATCGGACACTACTGAGCAACAGAGACCAGCATAGCAGTGGTGAAGTGGACAACATCAGAGTTACTAGCAAAAGAGAGACAGGCACTTAAACTATATAATATATGGCTTGTCCCTACCATATCATGCCATAAAATTAAACAAACAAACAAAAAATAATCACATTGAGTAAGACAGAGAGTAATTTCTTCTTATCGATCTAGTAAAAGAAGCAGATTAATGAAGAGCAGCAAGTACAACTTTTCTGAAATAGTTATGATTCCTCAAATATGATTTGTGGTTTGGCAAAATATCATAATATGATTTACTGAAATAATATGCAGAGGTCTGAGTCATTTAAAACTATGTTACTTTCATGATAACTCCTAGAAAATGTGAATGTAGTATGTTTATCAAGTATCTTGCTAAAAATTTTCATTGAAGTCACTATACCAATATGTAATAGCAGCTTGGAGAAATGACAAGAATAAAAAAAGACAGACGACAGCCAACGGTTTTCTGTTATGATTGGGTTGGATAAAGCCGCAGAGTAACTTGAAAATCATAGTTTTCTCCTGCCTGCCACCTATCTTTTTGGTCATTGTTACTTCACTAACATGTCCTCCTTTGCTTATCTTTTGTTGTGTTTAGATTTCTTCAGAAAAAGGACTGAAAATAGATATAAAGACAGTGGTAAAGCTGTTTCTTCTAGAAAACTGGATCGTGGAGGGATGGGTGAAGAGTGGTCAGACTGTTCCAATTATGAGTAACAAAGTCATTATGAAAAAGACAGTTGTGTCAAAGATGAGATTAGCAGTGTTCTAACATCAGTGCTATTGGTAACTGAAGCAGCTGCTTAGAGTGTATGACATAGATGAAGAAAATGAGACTCAACCTAAAAAGATGGCCAGTTAGTAATCAACAAAATTTGTTAAATACAGACCATGTCTAAGTGATTTATATCTGTAATCCTTGATACACATAACAGTCCTCTTTGGCAGTTATTACTGCCATCATTTTTCTGATTTGGAAACTAGAATGGTTAAGCAATCTCTCCTAAAGTTACCCAGTTAGTAGCGGAACATGTGAAATTCACCCTCAAGTCTGTCTGGTTCCAAAGGCCATGTTCTTTTTTTTTTTTTCTTTTTTTTTTTTCTAATAAAGCTTTTTATTTTTATTTATTTTTTTTATTGTTTTTGCCATACAATGTCATGATATCACCATGGGTTTACATATGCTTCCCCTCCAGAACCCCCCTCCCTCCTCCCTCCCCCCTGGGAAATCTCGCTGCACCAGCCCCGGGCATCAATCCCATGTTTTAACCAATCAGTTCAGTCTCTCAGTCATGTCTGACTCTTTGCAACCCCATGGACTGCAGCATGCAAGGCTTCCCTGTCCATCACCAACTCCCAGAGCTTGCTCAAACTCATGTCCATCAAGTTGGTGATGCCCTCCAATCATCTCATCTTCTGTCATCCCCTTCTCCTGCCTTCAATCTTTCCCAGCATCAGGGTCTTTTCCAAGGAGTCAGTTCTTTGCTTCAGTGGCCAAAGTATTGGCGTTTCAGCTTCAGCATCAGCCCTTCCAATATATATTCAGGACTGATCTCCTTTGGGATTGACTGGTTTGATTTCCTGGCAGTCCAAGGAACTCTCAAGAGTCTTCTCCAACACCACAGTTCAAAAGCATCAGTTCTTCAGCACTCAGCTTTCTTTATAGTTCAACTCTCACATCCATACATGACTACTGGAAAAACCATAGCCTTGACTAGATGGACCTTTGTTAGCAAAGCAGTGTCTGTGCTTTTTAATATGTTGTCTAGGTTTGTCATAGCTTTTATTCCAAGGAACAAGTATCTTTTATATGATATACAGATTTTGTGTTTACTTAGTCACTGAGTCATGTCTGACTTTTTGTGATCCTTTAAACTCTAGTCTGCCAGACTTCTCTAGTCTGCCAGACTCCTCTGTCCATGGGATTATCCAGGCATGAATACTGGAAATGATTGTCATTACCTTCTCCAGGGAATCTTCCTGACTCACAGATCTAACCCATGTCTCCTGCATTGGCAGGTAGATTCTTTATCACTGAGCCACCTAAGAACCCCATATGCATTTAAGAGTGTGCCCAATTATGGAGGTTTGGGAGGAGAGGAGAGTGGGGAACAACACAAAATTGATGCTATAGAGTGAAAAAGCCTGAATGTCTTAGTCATATTCCACTCAAATTTTAGTCTAATATTTTCTACATTTGACATTTAGCTAACTACTAATTCAGTTTCCACACATGAAGAAAGTGAATAATTATTTATATAGGATTATTGCAGTAGTGAAACAAAATAATTTATAATATATTATTATAATAATATGTTCCCTAGACCCAAGGAGTAATCCATATTGGTTCCTTTTCCATCTCGCTTGTTCAAGAGCAAATGTTAGCAAATTGCTGTGTCATTTTAAGAATATAGAATTGCTGGCAGGTCAGTGTACACATTGTTAAACATATATGTGTTTATTAAACTTATATTGGTATGCTTCTTTCTTATCTTTCCAAAATCATCTCAAAAATTGTTAGCTTAACAAAATAATGTTGCAAACGTGAGTGTGTCTTCTGATTGCCAAAATAGAGAGTGGTGGTGGAGGGAATAAAAGTAATAGAATTTTGATTTATCAGACTCAAGCAAAAAAAAAAACACAAAGTTTAGTCGCTCAGTTGTGTCCAACTCTTTGTGACCCCATGGACTGCATCATGCCAGGCTTCCCCATCACCAACTCCCAGAACTTGCTCAAACTCATGTCCATCAAGTCGGTGATGCCATCCAACCATTTCATCCTCGGTCATCCCCTTCACCTCCTGCCTTCTATCTTTCCCAGCATCAAGGTATTTTCCAAGGAGTTAGTTCTTTGCTTCAGGTGGCCATATTATCAGCTTCAGCATCAGTCCTTCCAATGTATATTCAGGACTGCTTTCCTTTAGGATTAACAGGTTTGATTTCCTTGCAGTCCAAGAGACTCTCAAGAGTTTTCTCCAACACCAGAGTTCAAAGGCATCAGCGCTCAGCTTTCTTTATAGCCCAACTCTCACATTGATACAAGACTACCTGAAAAACCATAGCTTTGACTAGATGGACCTTTGTTGGCAAATAATGTCTCTGTTTTTTTATTTTTTTTTATCAGATTCAAGCAAAAACAAAAACAAACAAAAAATGCCCCCAAACAAAACACAAAATGCCAATCATATTAATTTCATCACAGGTGAATTATATGGCTTACCATTAGCATAAATTTACACGAAATAATATTTAACTGAAATAGTCAACAGATGTAAATGCTGAAATTAAGTGAAAAACAAATATATTGTCTTCACTCTTATTTATAATAAAAATATATAGATTATAGCTTAAAAGAAATCTTGTTTCTCCTGTAAGCAGACAGAGTGGAGATGGGAAGGAGGTTACTTTTCAGATTGATATGAGTAGTTTTTTCAAGCTATTGCTGCTGGTGTACTTTGTCCTGTTTCCCACCAGATTAAAAACATATTTAAGAAAATTAGCTTTACCTTTCCATGTTTATATCTTCCTAATAAACATTAATCAAAGTCACTTTAGTTTTAGGTTATAGGAGATTTTTTTAGTAGAAAACAGCTTAGAAATGAAACTTCGAAATACAATAAGCTTGGGTTTCATTTCTGGCTTCAACATTGATTGTTTTCTTGATAATCAGAAACTAGTTTAAACACTATGATTTGCAGATTCCTCTCTGTAAATGGAGGTGATAATTTCAGCCTCCAAATATGCCACAGATTAAATGAAATCATATGTATACATCAATTAATATATTTATAAAGCATAGAAACATTAAGAAGATTCAAAGTTTTGCAATGCTCTAAAAGTTTACTTACTATTCTCTCTATTGATTCTCTAGAGGAGGATTTATTAGGGTTTTTTTAAAGAAAGAGTTGCTTTAATTTCTTGCATGTGTGCTTAGTACTAGGTCATGTCTGACTCTCTGTGACCCATGGGTTGCAGCCTGCCAGACTCTTCTGTCCGTTGGATTTTCCAGGCAAGAATATTGGAGTGGGTTGCCATGTCCTACTCCAGGGGATCTGTTCCACCCAGGGACTGAACCTACATCTCCTGCATTGGCACGCAGATTCTTAACCACTGAGTCACCTGGGAAGCAATATGAGGATAATAGAATACCCATGCTGAAGTTCAGTGATGACTATTCTTACTCTTCTTTTCTTTAAAATATATTTATTTATTTATTTATTTTCTTTATGTTACTTTGTGGATTTTGCCGTACATTGACATGAATCCACCATGAGTATACATGTGTTCCCCTTCCAGAACCCCCCTGCCACATGATTCCATCCCTCTGGGTCATCCTGGTGCATACAAATGGCTAACAAACACATGAAAAGATGCTCAACATGACTCATTATCAGAGAAATGCAAATCAAAACCACAGTGAGGTACCACTTTACACCAGTTAGAATGGCTGCCATCCAGAAGTCTACAAGCAATAAATGCTGGAGAGAATGTGGAGAAAAGGGAACCCTCTTACTCTTCTTAACATGAATGAGAGGGTGATAATATCTGATTAGGCAAAATGAAGGGAACTTTCTGATCATATGGTTGACAACCTTTGCTCTGGTGAGTTTTGAAACTGGTAAACAAACAGAATTGCAATACCAAATATAGAATATGTATTTTTAGTAGGTACATCAACTGTTGAAAATCTAACTTATTACAATAAAATGAAATATAGTACAGCTTAAGTTATCCAAATATTCCTGTTAAGAATATACTTTCCCTTATTTCCACATGATTATTACATGGCAATGATACCTATATTCAATTAACATTTATTTGATACTCACATTTGCTTTTAAGACATTTTTGTGACCCACCTAAATGCATTACACAACCTAAAATTGATTCTTATTTTCACATGACAGAATTAACATTAAGGCATTAAAGATACTCAATAAGTTTCTCTTTTCCTTCCAGTATTGAAATTTTCTTTCTACATCTGTCAATGATAGAGTTTAAATCATGATTTTTGAATACAATGGTATCCAAAATACCTATTAGCTAGATCATTGATAAATACTGATTAGCTAGACAGCAGTTCTTGCTAAAGCAATCAATGTCAATCATTGCTGAAATCAACATTAAGAAATTTAGGGCTGCTTACTTATTTTGCAAATCTTCATAAAAACAACTCATTTGGTATCACTGATATGGAAAGAGAAGAAAAGCCAGAGAAAGAGGGAGCAAGTAAAATGAATGGAGAATGGAGAAAAATAGAGATGGACAGCCAACTCACAATTATCCACAGAAGAAAGAGCACAGCTTGTAGTCATATATTCATGAGTTACCTGGCTGGTAAATTCGGTGGCACAGGCAGATATACTCAGTTCCACTCCTGTCCATCCCATTTCTTAAAAGACTCACAGCATCCTCCTTTGTACTCTGCCGTGAGTGGGGAGGCCTAGTGAAGGGCTTCATTTCACTGGCCTGAAACACTGAGTTCTTCAACACTGAGCATGGACTGTTTCTCAACTCGTGTCCTATTTATATGTAGAACTGACCTATGCATTGAAGGACAGTTATCATTCCTAAATCTCAAATAGCAATAACATCCTTTAGTAAGTATGACAGCATCAAATGTCCCGTTCCCACATTTCCAAAGGCTCTTCAGTTGAAAATCTCAGTACTATGTTTTTGTTCTTTACAATATGAAATTTACATTAAAATGTAGAAACTGTTCACAAATTTGATTAAAAAAATACTACTTGGGACCAAAAGAGATTATGAAGAGCTTTTTTAAATCTACATTGAAAAATGCCATTCAACTTTATATTTATTAGTGATAATGCTAATAACTGTGTATCCATCAATCTACTTCCTGGATCATCTGCTGACAGGTTCTGAACTTGAGGAAGAAAGCTCAATAATATATTTCTAGATCAGGGTTGATTCTTCAAAATGATATATTTTCAATAAAAATAGACCTGATGGCTTAGAAAGAATACCTGCTTTGAAGTAAGAGAATTGTTTTTTAGTCCATTCTCTTGTAAAATAGCTTTTGATGATTTCAGAAGAAAAAAAAATTTGAATAGAGTGAACATGGTAAATTTTAACTTTTATAACACTTTTTCTACATAATTTCTATCAAAATTAAAATGGTACAAATTAAGACACACATGGCTGACTTAAGAATTAATAAAGACTTAGAATCCACCAGCATAGTTAATATTCAAATGACTGCATTATCTCCAAGGCACCTGAATATCAAAAAGGAAGAGGAGATTTTATTGATCTGGGAAATGGCAGCAGGTTATGCTTATTGTATATAATAAAGACTATTGATTTTTTTAAGCAGAAAAATGGCACTTTAAAAGGCCCATTTTATATCAGCTGCAGCTGAATGATTCTACCAGACTAGAATTTTTCAGAATTATTTTTATTGGAGCAAAATGTATAATTTGCCAGAAGCCTCCTTTATACCAACAGAATGGGAGTTCATTGCTATAATGAATGCTTTCCCCTAACATATGAATTGAAACTGCAATCTATTCAACTGAGCTAAAATCGTAGGCAATGTTCTCATTGCAATAAAGGACATTACACTAAAAAATAATGTCCTTAGCTTATACCACCTAAGGAGTTTGAGAGGGAAGCGATTCCTTCCTAAGCAAATATAGATATGTTCAAGAGTTGATAATGATACTTGAGCATAAAGCCAGTACACATTATTTCAGTAAGTTGTAATTATTTCGGTGAGTAATCAAACTTAAGCTGTAGGTTTAGGAGAAGATACTTCAAACTACCACTGAATCACTGTTACTGATATTTTATAATGTGCTGATGGAGGTGATTGAGCTTGTTACCACTTTTATACAATACTTTTGAAATAAGACTAACAATTTTTGTGTAGTTCTATAAACTACTGAGTGTAATAGTACTTTGTTTTTATGCATTTGTCTTATAATTCACAGAATTATCATAGAAAGAGCTATTGGTAGATGGGTTAGCAATTTAGTATATCACTTAACTCACCAAAGAAGTAGTTATCTCTGAAACTAACCTCAAATTCTGCCAGGGACATAGCTACACTACATGGTACAGACTCATTTGTCAGTAACATATGCCCATATGACAGATCTAGCCAATAGAATGTGAGAAAATATGCCCATTTCAGGATTGGACCACCCAATATTTCCATATGTACTTACCCGTGCTCAGACCCCTTTTCAGTTGGCTACAATAGAGATTGGCAAGATAAAAGTAAAACACAAATGTTGAAGATAGTATAATATTTACCTTTCTAAATTCCTGATTGATGACAGGAAGGAGACTGTCCCTCATCTGCTATATTTTCGGCTCATTCAGAACTACTATATCAGCAAGAAATAAATTCACTACTTTGGAGCTATTTATATTTAACCAATTATTTATAACAATAGTTAGCACTATCTTTACTAATATAGAATGTTCTAACTTTAATAGGATATTGCTATAAAACAATCCTAAATTATGGATGTAGACTTGTATTATGCCTTGAAGGACAGGCAACAGATAACAAGGAAACAGATATAGTAGATTGGAAAACTTGAATGCTTTGCTATTCTCTTGTAAAATATTTGCTAAAATTGAGGTTAGGAATAATTTGAAAGAAAGACAAGTGCTTGCCAGTCCTGTGGATCTGGAAAAATGGGTTGGATAGAACCAGAATGGTACTATATATTATTTTTACTGTTTTTCAATATTAAAAGAGATAAATGACTAAAAATGGAATTGTCTCAATTGCAAACAAAAAATGAAAGAGCATAGAGAACATATGTAATATTGGGAACTCCTAGGATTAGAAAGTCAGCAGCTTCCAGATCTTAAATAGTAGGATATAAGTCTAAAAAGAAAACCCAGTTTCATCCTTGGGTCAGAATGATTCCCTGGAGAAGGAAATGGCAAAACACTCGAGAATTCTTGCCTGGAGAATCCAATGAACAGAGGAGTCTGGTGGGCTACAGTCCAAGTGGTCAAAAAGAGATAGACATAACTGAGTGACTAACATAAGCCTAAAAAAATTTTAGATCAATATGTCACATAAATACATTTCATCTTAAAAAGAAATGCAAAAAAAATCAGCCCTGGAGCAACTATTGGGTGCTCAGTGGAAAGTTGGTTACTTCCCACTAAAGCCTATTGCTACCAAGCTTCAAGAAAATAAGATGAGACAAAAGAATAAAAGAAATAAAAAATATTTAACAAATAGATTAAATAAAAAAAGAAAAATTGGAGTCCTTTACTTTAGAACTTCCTTAAAGTATATTGGTCAAAAGCATTCTAAATCCTACAGGAAACTTTATTTCCCTGATTATGTCCTGAGAAAGCCTGTATAGATAAATCAAATATTGGATTCCCAAACTATCCTTAAAAGAAAGAAAATTATATAAACTGGAAGGTCCTTGAGAATATGCTCCCAGGGATTTCCCTGATGGTTCACTGGTTAAGAATCAACCTGTCAATGCAGGGACATAGGTTTGATCCCCGGTCTGGGAGGTTCCCATATGTCTTGGGGCAACTAAGCCAGTGCAGCCCAACTACTGAGCCCTGTACTCTAGAGCCTGCATTCTGCACCAATAGAAGCCACCACAATGAGAAGCCCGTGCACTGCAGCTAAAGGGTACCCCCGCCCCACATCCCACTAGCTACAACTAGAGAGAGTGTGCAGCAACAAAGACCCAGTGTGGCCAAAAATTCATTATTTAAAAAAGAAGAGCACGATCCTCTATGACCCACCTCCCAGAATATCGGAAATAAAAGCAAGAATAAACAAATGGGACCTAATTAAAATTAAAAGCTTTTGCACAACAAAGGAAACTATAAGCAAGGTGAAAAGACAGCCTTCAGAATGGGAGAAAATAATAGCCAATGAAGCAATGGACAAACAATTAATCTCAAAAATATACAAGCAACTCCTGCAGTTCCATTCTAGAAAAATAAATGACTCAATCAAAAAGTGGGCCAAAGAACTTCACAGACATTTCTCCAAAGAAGACATAAAAATGGCTAACAAACACATGAAAAGATGCTCAACATCACTTATTATCAGAGAAATGCAAATCAAAACCACAATGAGGTACCACTTTACACCAGTCAGAATGGCTGCCATCCAAAAGTCTACAAGCAATAAATGCTGGAGAGGATGTGGAGAAAGGGGAACGCTCTTACACTGTTGGTGGGAATGCAAACTAGTACAGCCACTATGGAGAACAGTGTGGAGATTCCTTAAAAAACTGAAAATAGAACTGCCATATGACCCAGCAATCCCACTGCTGGGCATACACACCGAGGAAACCAGAATTGAAAGAGACACGTGTACCCCAATGTTCATTGCTGCATTGTTTACAATAGCCAGGACATGGAAGCAACCTAGATGCCCATCAACTGACGAATGGATAAGAAAGCTGTGGTACATATATACAATGGAATACTACTCAGCATTAAAAAAAAATTCATTTGAATCAATTCTACTCAGGTGGACGGAACTGGAGCCTATTATCCAGAGTGAAGTAAGCCAGAAGGAAAAACAACAATACAGTATACTAACGCATATATATGGGGTTTAGAAAGATGGTAAGGAGAACCCTGCATGCGAGACAGCAAAAGAAACGCAGATGTGCAGAACAGTCTCGTGGACTCTGTGGAAGAGGGCAAGGGTGGGATGATATGGGAGAATGGCATTGAAACATGTTAATTATCATATGTGAAATCAATCGCCAGCCCAGGGTTGATGCTTGAGGCTGGGGCACCGGGATGACCCAGGGGGAGGGAGGAGGGAGAGAGGAGGGAGGGAGGAGGGAGGGGGGTTCTGGAGGGGGAACATATGTATACCCATGGCTGATTCATGTTAATGTATGGCAAAACCAACACAAAAAGAAAATTTAAAAAAAATTAAATAAAAGAGAAGAGCATTGTCCCATGTCTGCTTCAGATGTGGCCATCAAAGATAGGCCATCAAAATGAGATAGGACTTCCCAGAAGGTGAACTAAGAAGCAACAGAGAAAAACTGGGAAAAAAGTTTATTCTAGGTGCAGACTCTGGATGTAATAAATGAATTTTCTCCAGAAAAGGGAAGAGGGTCTTCACAATGCCGGCCCAACAGGATTCTACTAGAGCCACAAGTGAAATTGTTAGTCACTCACTGGCTGCCCACACTTTGTGACCCCAAGGACTGCAGCCCACCAGGCTCCTCTGTACATGGACTTCTCCAGGCAAGAATACTGAAGTGCGTAGTCATTCCCTTTTCCAGAGGATCTTCCCAACCCAGGGAGTGAACCCAGGTTTGCTGCATTGCAGGCAGATTCTTTACTGTCTGCGCCATCAGAGAAGGCCAGTGTGGAACAGTAATGATTTTACCTCCCTTACTTTTTATTTTTTCTAAATTGACTATGTGTTTTAATGTGTGTATGTGTGTGTGCTTTCCCAAATCTGTTCCTCTATTCTATATTTGGGGGAAAGAGCATGAACATGAAAGTCGCTCAGTTGTGTCCAACCTGTGTGACCCCATGGACTGTCCATGGAATTCTCCAGGCCAGGATACTAGAGTGGGCAGCCTTTTCCTTCTCCAAGATCCTTGGGGATCTTCCCAACCCAAGGATCAAATCCAGGTCTCCCACATTGCAGGCAAATTCTTTACCAGCTGAGCCACAAGGGAAGACCATATTTGGAGGAAAGTAGAGGCAAATAACTTGTCTTTTAGTTTGTGAATGTTTAAAGGATGAGGATTTATGGAAATGTTGGACTTGGATCTGTTTGCTGTTAATGGCTAAACTACTTTGAATTCATTTCCTCAGAGATTTGTTGATGTCTTTTTTGCCTAGAAAATTGAGCAAACATTGTTGGTTAGTAAGCATAAGAATGATCTCTGACAAAGAATACTTGTTGTCACCAAAATTTGTATTGTCCTCTTCAGCTTGGTATCCATCTAGACTTGTTCTTCAGCCACATCAGCAGTTATGTATGGACACATGACTGACTTCTACTTTAAATAATATGTGTGGAAGTGATGTGTATCGCTTTGAGGCCTGGCCCTTAAAACCTCTCTGTTATATTCTCCTATTGTTTTTATGACCCAGCCATTGATAGATCACCATTAGGATTTAGAAGTTGCAGTTAGAGATGAGAAAACATCTTTTATCCTGGGTTTCTGCATAGTTTTGAGGGGAAAAGCCTCTTTTCTGATGTCTCTATCTGCCTAGGATGCTATATGAGTAAGAGGAACTTCTAATATTTATAAATATTAAAGAATCATGAACCAGAATTTTTAAGAATTTAAGAGCAATCTAATACCTATGTTCCTTGTTTTTTTCTACAGAAAGGTACTGTAAAATATAAAGGCAGAAAAAAAAACTTTTAAAAATGAAAATAGGACTAAAATATAAAATTGCTATCTAATGATTAAACTTCTACTTCAATTAAGAAATAAATTATAAAAAAACAATAGAAGTATCAAAACAGTCTAAAATGCCAAATGATTTTGTATTTAGATATACTTGTAATTCAGAATTTGGGGGAAATTTTGAAATAAATAGGAAATATGATATATGAAAAGATGTATATTTTATTTGTTTTAGATTTGAATCTCATTCTTTAGCTCTGTAACACATTTGGTAGATTTTCTTCCCCAAATTTTAAATTATAACTTTTTTCTGTTAGTTTGTTATTTCTAATTTATGCTGTTACAGAATATCTTTTACAATTTTATGGAAATACTACCTAAGAATCAGTTTCATTGCATTCATTGGATATTACAAATATTGCTTGCTTAAAATGCATTTTTTCTCAGTCCAGGTTGAATAGATTAGTTCCATGATTATGCCAGCTAAGCTGTTTACATCCTTCTGAACTTCAATGGCAATTTTTAATTTTATATCACTTTAAACTTTGTGCTGTATAACTATTTGCATAGATCTCTTTATTAATTAATATTATAGAAAACTCTTTGAATGTTTTCACTCTTTGTTCATCCTTTATGTTCAAGCCTCTGTAATAAATTAAAATGAGAAATTTTGCTTTGCTCAATAAAATAATATATGCTAATGGACACATTTATTCCTTTATCAGGTCACTGTACTAGAATATGATTAGAGCTAAAACTTTGAGACTATCACTGCAGAACAATCACAAAGGATAACTTCTTTGTAATGATTGGTTGCATCACAGCTATTAATGTGGCTTACCTTGGCCTCAGTTTTCTATCTAATGTAAAGTTTGCATGTCTGTTACTACTGGCTCCCTGTGGTCTGTCCAGTCTAAATTTCCACTTGGCTAAATGCAATATGCAAAATGAAAGTATATTTCAATTTACTAAGCATAAGGGCCATTTATAATCAGCACAAAACTGTTTAAAATATTTGTATATGTAAAGGATAACCCCCCCAAAAAAATGGCAATGCACTTGTTTTCCCTGCTTTTAACAAGTCTGATATTACTTTAAATGTAGTAAGTACAGTTATCAAGAAATCAATAGCTTAAAAACAAACCAAAAACCGCACAAGTCTTTTTGAAAAAGAGTATAAAACTAAACTAAATAAATAAAAGTAGCCTTTGTTTTTCCTATGAGGATGCATTTAGAGTCAGATAAGGTGGGATTACAGAAATAAATTAACTTTTTTGAGGAATGGGACTTCAGGCAAATCTGTTTCTGAGATTCTCATAGTTTGTGTGGGGTATCACAAACATAATTTATGTCTATAATATGTAGTATATGTAATTTTGTTATGTATATATATATATAATGAGTTAGGCATATATATTTATACATTAGTGTTTTTCAGAATTATTAGTAGAAGCTGTCAGCATATATTCATTATGATCCTCAGAGAAATAAATCTAAATAAACATATTTGCCTTTTTATAGTTCAACATTTGACAATTATAAGGCAATAGCTATGCTTTTATTTCTGTAAACCTTTTCTAAAATTAAGAAAAAACTACTAATGGGTATCTTATAGAAATAAAGCTGGTGAAGGAAGTAGATAAAGGAAGGGAGGCAGGAGAGGAAACGGGATTATGAAGAGGCATTCATCACTCTGGCACCAATGTTAGTGGATGGAAATGGTTGATCCCTTTCTGCAAGAGAAAGAACATATTGTGCAATTATGTCCTGTGCTGAATGTATTATTGGCATTCAACCAATTAATAATAACAAGAATGAGAACAACTCTGTCTGCGATAAGAATAAGACTTCCAATATTAGTCACAGTCTGCTTAGCTTTAGGTTGGCTTAGATAAATGTAGTAAAGACAAGGAAAACATCCCACTCCACACTTTTTGGTTAATTTAATATCTTTGCTAAGTGCTTAGGTAGTACAGTGACAGACACAAGAAAAATGCATGAATTGATTGCACTGATAGATAGAGTCCATTTTAGCACAAAGAAAAACCCTTATAATTAGATGTGAATACCTGGTTTCTTGCCATCCATCACATGTGCAAGTTTAGAAAAGTATTTTTGTAATGAATTAGAAATGAGTAATATTTCATAATGCTCACCATGTATTATACACATCCTGCCATAAATGGCTGTCTGTACTGACTATTGCAAGATTCAGAAATGGCTCAACTATCTTTAAAGAACTTTCCACATAGTACTCTGCCAAAAAGTCTTGAACAACTTAGCACTTTCAAAACACCCGAGTCATTTTTGTAAAACTTTCCTGAGGCATCTACTTAAGTCCTACACAAGTTCCTAGCAAACAGAAATCAAATGAATATTTAGTCCATCAATTTAGGAGACGTAGACCACATTTAAATGTTTTACGGCTCTGTGTAGCTAGATAACACCGCTAAAAATCAGCTAATAAGGCAAAGTGTGTGTTTTAAGTAGAGTTTTGTTTAGTGAAAAAAGCAACCATATGCATTTTAGTTTATACTAAGACCCTAGCAATGAGCTGAGAGCAGAATCAAATAATTGCATAGTGTGATTTCTAACTTTACAGGAAGGAGAAAACAAACACGAAGAGAGAGAGAAGAGAAGAGAGAGGAAGATATTAAGGGAAAGTGATAAGAGGGAGAGGGTAGGCTAAAGGTGGAGAGGGAGACTAAGATGTACTGAGATGATTAATTCTACCCGGATTTGATCAGCATGAGAGATATTGGTCAGATACACCAAGCATACCAGAGTCAAATGATGAGTGGAATAAATAAGGAAAAAACCTATAGTCTAAAGCAATATTGAAATATTCTTATCATTCCAGGACAAGGAGTGACTAACTTTAAAAATGTGAAATAAAAATAATAATCTCCAAGCATATATAGAAGTGGAGAACGACTGGCTATTTTCTCTATGTCTGGCTGTAGCCTCTTCAGTTTGTTCCACAGAATAAAGGAACACAAAGAGCAATTTTACTACAAATGTTTGGGATTTTTTCTTAAATATTCTCACCCAAGTTCCAAAGTAAATGATGCTAAATGGCAGTGACTATGATGTTTAAAAATTAGAAAATAGCAGATAATAGCTAAGAAAATTTATTTAATACAAATAAAACAACTTGCTTGCTACATTTCCCTAAGCTTATAACTACCATCAGAGCAATGAGTTAGGATTCTTGAAGTCTTAGTTGTAATATGTTCATTTCTTATGAGGAATGGATAAAAGCAATGTGCTTATTTTTATTCAATTTCACAAGGATTTGGGAAAATGTATAAAAGGTTGAAATATTTTATTTATAGTTTTTCTTTATCTTTAGGAAACAATTACTAAAATGACAACAAAAATAATGAATGAAGCTGGTGCATAAAATTATTAATGAATCTAAATTGCCTCATATCGTTATAACTCCTTGCCTCAGGTAAACATTTGACAATAAAAATGAATAAAATACATTTGGACAATTAGAAAATAATGAAAAACATTCAAGAATGACATTTGACAAAGGCAGATAAGGGGATATTGTAGTTGAAAAAATGAGCACTTATAGATCGGCTGCCCCTGATGTGATATATCATAGATTATTAAGAAAATTGTGCACAAGTATATTGAATCACTTGCAATTAGTTTGGGGGCAAAAGGAAAATGGACTATACCTAATTAATGATGACAGTGAAAGATGTTGATTCAATAGAAGATCTTTATAAATTACAAATGAGATAAAAACATATAAAACCAAGAAAATAACTCTACATTTATCATAGATGGGTAAGCCCAGCAAGGAAGCAATTATAGAAAGACTATTATTGAAACAAAAAAATACATTGAATAAAGAGAAAAAATGTATAACATAGAATGAGCTATGAAGAGCATTTAGAGGCAGTGTGAAAAGTATCAAATGACCAGGTGTGCCCTACACATCAGTAACCTTCAGTGTAACAAAGAGCTGAGTTTAGAATCCCACTTGCTATTTTGTAGCTGCAGGAAAGTCTGAAAACATATCTGTTTAAACAAAGCATGCATATTATTATGATTAATTAATTGTAACTACTATATCCATTTAAAATATTATTCAAAATTGAAAAATTTAAGAATGGCTAGAGAAGTTACTTTATGTAAATATAATTAATATCTTCTTTAAGATGATTTTAAATATGTCTAAAGATAAGGGGTATTCTTAATTATTTTTCCTGATATTAAAAAGGTTTCCAGTTCAATGGATAACAGATACTTTCCATGCACAAAAGTTAGGCTTTTTCAAGTGATTGTTATTTTTCCTTTGTAATATCTACCTGTTGATTTCAAAACTGTTTATTTCTTTCAAGTCATTGGTTTTAGAAATAATATTTTAAAAGGCCTTTGTGAAAAATTTGCAAGAATGGAAGAAAAGCAAGAAAACATTATATCTATTTTGTTTAGTTTATAATAACATAGTGCATTAATCGTTTTTGTTCAGAAAAATTGAAACTGGTTCAATTCCCTCTTGTCATAGAGAAGAATATAAATGTTGTGCAATCATATAATTGATTTTGGATTATTCAAAGGGGCTCTTTGGTAGAGATAATTTAACAAAACTGATGATATTGGTAAACGAATATTTTCATGAAATTTGGAGACTTTTCTTCTGGAAATGCTGAAATTCCAAATGATCAATGTTAAAATGGTCAAAGATTTTTCTCACAAAATACATTCCTCAAAGCTTACTTCATATTTATAATGTTCAATTCAAATCTTCAATTTTATCTTCACATTTGGAGTTTCTTCATTTAAAAAAATGAACCATGAAGGAAGGGCATTGATATGGATGTATTAAGCAGAGAGAAGATTGTTAATAAATTAGTTAAGCTTCATTATTAATCCTTCAAAACCTATTCAGATTGCCCTTTTGGTTGTCACTTACACATTCTTGAGAAAAAGAATAAAGATTACTTGGTGTCAGGAAGTTGAAATAATAACATTGCTGAAATTTATTGATGTGTCACAAATCTTATTACAATAATGCATTAAACAAGGGATCTCATATACATAAAATTTCTTCTGGTTTATCACTCTCATTTTGTTTGTATAACCACATATAGTTTCACTATGTCTCTAATAATAATATTGAAAAAAATAATAACCTTCCAGGCATCAGATGAAGTCTCTGGTGATGTCATATTCACTTTGACATTTATACTGACTTCATTTATGACAGACTGAAGGTGATGAACAGGTCCAAGCAAGAGGTCACCTTGTGTCAAGACTGGTATACAATCTGTCAAATTCAGTGACTGTGAGTCTGCTAATGAGGAATTAACTAGACAGAATGTTGCTATTTGACTGTTTTCATGCACTCCAAACCTGTTAAACAATGCTAATCAGGTGTTTATTAAGTGAAACCATTATGCCAAACTTGCTGCAAACCTCACC
This sequence comes from Antilocapra americana, assembly GCA_007570785.1. NCBI lineage: Eukaryota > Metazoa > Chordata > Mammalia > Artiodactyla > Antilocapridae > Antilocapra > Antilocapra americana. The sequence goes on along the minus strand of ML663566.1, from coordinate 22,197,844 downwards.
ATATGTCAGAGAGGTTGTAACATATTATTCATCCATTTTAGAGCTAGATTAATAAGAGGCATTCACTGAACTTTTCTTTTCTTAGCCTTTGGCTATGCCTTGGAATCAAGGTTACACTTTTGTTTCAATTTTTCTTTAAATGGAAACACAATTGCAGAAATTTCCTTTGAGCTAGACTGAGCCTCTTGGTGAAAAGCTCTGTTTATTTACTATTACATTGAAAATCAGCTTTTTATAAGCAGAGTAAAAGAAAAAATTGTCAACTTAAGCAAAATTTGATAATGGACTAAAATAATAAAATTGTTATTATATAGAGTGATACACTTTACACTCAAAGTGAACACATTAGTTTTTTGGAGTCTTCACTTTACAAATGAGTTGGGAACAAGCAGGCAGTTACAAATAATTCCTGAACTGGATACAGCTGTACCTGAAAATGTATAACTACTTCTAATCTAACATTTTATAAGCTAGCATTTCCTTTACATAAAGAGTATTAATTATAAGTACCCTTGTAAATGGATACAAAATAGATAAAACATTTCCCTCTCTAACTTAATAGTATCTTCGTGTTTTAAGACCAGTGTTAATATTTACTTATTCCACATGAATCTTTTAGTTATTTATGTATTCTCTGAATTTTACTATTATATTTTCATTTTATGAGAATGGAAATAGCCTTTAAGTCAGAAGATCTGAGTTTACATGTAGAAGCATCGTTCTATCAGTCATATGATCTTGAACAAGTCATATAATCTATCAATTATCAAATCTGAATCAAAATATTTTCCATTTATGATCTTTGATTGAAGCAAAATGATATATAATGCAATTTTTAATTTGATATATAATGCACATTTTAATTTAAAAGCATATTAAAGTTAAAACTAAAATAACAATTTATGTTAGTATCTATCATAAATGCTTTAAATGTGTGAAAATATTTTATATTTGCTTATGCTTGAACAATATCATTTTTTTAAACTGACATCATGATCATACTCTTCCTCTTTACTACTATCTTAACCATCACATACGCTTTATGTGCTTAGGTATTTCTATCCAGCTAGACATTAAGCCAAAAGTAGAAAATACATCTTCAAAAATTTTTCTATCAAAAATCACCTGAAGTAATATTGTGTTATTTACAGAAGGCAATAAATAATATTTAAGTTATGACCAATCTAGACAGATTATTAGAAGGTAGAGATATTACTTTGCCGATAAAGGTCCATCTAGTCAAAGCTATGGTTTTTCCAGTAGTCATGTATGGATGTGAGATTTGGACCATAAAGAAAACTGAGAGCCAAAGAACTTTTGAACTGTGGTGTTGAAGATGATGCTTGCGAGTCCCTTGGACTGCAAGGAGACCAAGCCAGTCAATAGTAAAAGAAATCAGTCCTGAATATTCATTGGAAGGACTGATGCTGAAATTGAAGCTCTAATACTTTGGCCAATTGATGTGAAGAACTGACTCATTGTAAAAGACCCTGATGCTGGGAAAGACTGAAGGCAGGAGGAGATGGGGATGACAGAGGATGAGACGGTTGGAGGGCATCACTGACTCAATGGACATGAGTTTGAGTAATTTCAGGAGCTGGTGATGGACATGGAAGCCTGGCTGTGGTGCAGTCCATGGGGTCACAAAGATTCGGACATGACTGAGTGACTCAACTGAATGGAACTGATACATGTAGAGAAGATTTAGTGTCCAACTTAGCCTCAGCATAATTTTTTTCAGGCTGTTGAAGCTTCCAGAATAAAATTCACAATATTTAGGAAACTTCCAAAGACTCTTGCAGTTTCAAAATTGGAATCAAGTGTTCTTACTATGGATTCCTATAACACTGTACTTCTCTTATTAGAACATTTTTAATATCTCACTAAATAAATATAAACTCTGTGAGAAGTAGGGGTTATTTGTATATGATTAGTCTAGAACAATAGCTGGAACACAGTATGTCTTCGATATAAATATTCTTTAATTTGCTGATTGAAAGAGTGATTGATGCCCAAATTTTACTTCTACTGGAAAAAAATCATTAAACAATTTAAACTGAAAAAATAAAGCAAATAAGAATGTGGGCAATGGTTTCTTGTTGGTTTGGCTCTTATGCATCCTCCTGTTTGATAATTATGGACAGGGATCCTCCTTATTCATGCTTCCATGCTTTCCAATATTTCAGACTCTGGAGTAAATCATAGATTATGTAAATAACCACAGATTTATAAGGACAACCTCAAAATAATTAACTTTAAAATGGATATTTTTAGAGAGGCATAGTTTTAAAGGCAATAAAATATGAAGGTCTATCTACCTTAACTTCCAAACTGTGTTAGTTATTTATTCCATAGAAACTATTAGAAGTGGATGCTAATTTTCTGTTTGAATATTTCTATCACTGAGACATTCATCCTTTAGAAAGCTACATAACATTTCTAAGTTTTAATATTTAAAAAATAATTTTATTTTGTACTTAACTGTATCCCAAATAATTGTATCCATTAAATATTTCTACTATCTGACACAAATTAAGGATTTTAATTGTGCCCCATGACAACACTTCCCATACTTAATCAGAGCACTGTCAATCTATTTTCTCAACTTTTGATTTTTCAATAATTCTGAACATTGTATATTTTAGACCCTTTCAATATCATTGAAATATATATATATACACCTCAATGCATATATATACATTGAGATATATATCTCTATCTGATGCAAGTGTCCTCTTTCTTTCTTATTGTTAACTTTCATTTATTTGAGTATATAATAACTGCTTATCTAGAATCATAACATTTCTGCTTCTATTAGGTTGAGATTATGAAATTTATGGCATTCTTTTGAATTCATGTAAATTCTGTGCTCTCTCTTTCATCTTTAGAATCTATCTTTTAAAAAATCTAATTTTATTATAAGGGAGAACACTAAAATTTAATAAGCATTCATTATATGTTAGCTTAGCTCCTTTGCTTAAAACAAATTTTACTTATGTCTCAGCCTTAGCCATCAAAGAAGGTGATGTTTCCTCAGTTGAGCACTACTAGAGGTAGTTAATTTATCTTAAAAGCCAAGTTGTATCTAAACAGACACATTAACAAACCAAAGAACTGAAAACTAATACCTAAAAACACAAACCTAAAACAATACTGATCTTCAGTATGACTTCCCTCAGCTAGAATCATAGAATCTGAATTACTTTGAGAGGGAGAAGAAAGAAACTCTCCTGGCTTATTTTCATTTTAAAATATTTGCCCCTGAACATTATTTTTTCTTGACTTGTTATTTTTTTTATTGGTGTTCTCTTTTGCCTGGTTTATGTGACTTTTGCTAAACAGATAAAGTTGAATTCTTTGGGCCAGTGCAACTGTAAGGGAAAGCTATTGCATGATTTCTCCTCACTCCACTCTTTAATTTGAAACGCAGATAAAAGTAAAGTCTAAGGCAAGAGGCTAGATTTGCATTAGTCAAATGCCTGCACAACTATAAATAGTGTATGGAGTTACTAGAACAAAGAACTCTGAGTCAGGTATTTTTGTGAGTTAACATATACCTACTCCAAAACTATTTCAGTGAATGAAGACATAAATGAATCCAAGAAATCTGAATAAATGGGGAGAATGAAGCAAAAAAGAGTACATATTTGAAAATCAAGTGAACACTGGAGGGAAATAATAATAGCTTCCATTTATTATTTGTCTTTAACTTGCACAGCTCTTTTCATAGACATCCTTTAAGCCATTTATAAAAAACATAAAGCTAGGCAAGTTGAATATTAATATCTTTACATTTCAGATGAAGAAACTTTGGTTTTTCTGAATTCACACAGTCAGAAAAGGTTAAGACAGATTCAAAATCAGTGGTAGTCTTTGACACTAAGATCTAAGCTGCTTATATTCCAATATCTGGCTCCTTTGAAAAACTGGTAAATGGTGAATTTTGAAATCTGTTTTCATTATATGCATAGGAATTGGATATTTCAAAGGAATCTAATTGACACTATTTCAACATTTACAAATTGTGTGCTTTAGTAAATGATAATTCTTTATAAATGCTATCTGTATGGTTGGAGCCTGACATTGTTATTACAAATAAGCACTGAGTTACCAGCTATTTCATCCTCTCCAAGTATTTTCTGTAGATTCACATTCATGAATATACTCTAGTTACGTATGATGATATAATCTGTGATAATCTGTGATATGTTAAACATACCTTGAGCAAGATGTCTCCTATCATTGCCATATTTTAGTGCTGAGCACCCATTCCATCAATTTCTAGCCATAGTAAGAGCTTAATAAAAGATATCTAATTTACTTGGGTTAATATCCATGTCCTTGCTTGGATTATGACCATGATAAACCATGAGTATTTTAATATATCTATTTCTTTTCTCATTTATTTTTACATTTTAAATACTAAGTCCTTCTTATTTCCATTATGTTTAGTTTGTTTTACTGGGATCACATTTGTCCATCTGAATCTAATCCCATTGTAATGACATCATGGCCTTGTCAGTAAGATCCATGCTTTCTTTATTTTGCCTCTATGTGTATGTACACACACACTCTTAAATGCACATGTGTGTGTAAAACAAAAAGATGAAGCTTTTAATTCTTTATAGGCTTTCCTATATAGTATTTCTTCTAAAGATATCTTTAACATTGATAAGATGTGAAAACAGGAAGCAGAATTGAATTTTAAAAATTATAATCAAAATTTTATAGTCATTGATGATAAATTCTGAGTATCTTATTGTGTATGAAAAGTCAAGCAACTTTATACAAATTCTTTCACACTCTTTGTAGCATTGTGTTTCTGCCTTGTAAGTATAGGAGTGGGACACTTTCTATTTTAGGTAATTCCCATCTGAAAAAAATTGAAATTTAGACTAATTAGATCAAATATTTCAATTTTAGAATTTTTAAAAAATATATAATTATGTGAACATAGAACCCATTGCATTGTCCAAGCGAAGGCAATTGAAAGTTACTGACAAACTTTTTAATTGTCAGTAACTTGTGATATATTAAAGCTTCATGTATTAAAGCTTTCTCCATTTGTTAAGATGGTGGCATTATGATGTAGTGGAAAATACATGGGATTTAAAGTCTGGTATACTTAATTGCAAATTGCAGGCCTCACAGTTGGGAACTGCATGAAGTTCTAAGTCAAATCATATTTCTTTCCACTGTGGTAATATTTATCTAATGTAAGAGACTCAGGTTTGATCCCTGGATCAGGAAGATCCCTTGAAGGAGGGCATGATCACCCACTCCTGTATTTTTGCTTGGAGAATTTCATGGACAGCCTGATTTCATAGCCTGGTGTGCTATGGTCTATAACATCATGAAGAGTTGGACACAACTGAAACAATTTAGCATACATGCGTATATGCATATATGTATTAGTTCTTTTGCTTTCAACAACTTTTGTCAATTCAACAGGATTGTCCATTATAAACGAAAAATTAAACTGTCTTTAACAAAATGCTTATAGAAATGTGGAGACTTTTTATACGTAGACCATTATTGCTCAATATTAGAGCCATTCTATTTTTCCTATTCCCCTGAGCACTTCACTCAACTGAAGTTATACACTGATGAAAAATTAACATGGTTATTTTCCACATATTTCAAGGTTCTTTGTTTTTACTAATATTTCACAAAGGTAAATGTGTTGCTTACACTATAGATCTCTTTCTACCTGTTTCAAAGTGAATATATACAAGATACTTTCTTTTAAGTTAGTAGAAACTCAGTGACCATACAGATCCTCTGAGTATAGAACAAAGAGAAACAGGCTTTTGATAGTTTAAGGGAAAAGTTGATAGAAATTTAGACAATGTAAACTGACAAGATATTAGAACTTTATACCCCAAAGCAAAAATATTAAAAATGCCTCATTTTACACATGTTAATAACTCCACAAATATGGTACAAGAGATTAACTACATATAGTCTTCTTTCTCATTTACAAATTCTATTTCATTAATTACTATATTAGTTTGGTGTTGAATTTTTATTTTATTTTCAAATATATAAACACATGCTAAATATTTTTTTGTAGAAGTAAAATTGAAGCCACTGGCTTATTATTAAAAATATTTTCTAGAGAAGTTAAATTGATATTAACACATTATGATCTTAATGTTTCTAAAATCAGATATTTTTGTAACATGGCAGAAAACCAAATAATTTTTTTAAATTTTCATACATTAGAGATGTAACAATTTAAGCATGCAAGTTCAAACTGAGTTTCAATTTTTCTACCTGGATTTGAAAATTTTATCAGTGCTATATTCACATGAATTTTTCAACATTTAAACTGCTAAATATGTTTTCATTTATTTTAGTTATCATTTTATTCAAGTTGTTATCTTCACATTCATTATTTACGGAAGAGATCTAAACACCAAAATATGATCATTAGTATAATCGAAATTCTTTAAACTTTTTAATGATTTAGATTCATTATTTTTAAAAATTTATACCAACATTTCTGAGAAATTACTGAGGGCTATTTGAAGGAGGAATAAGGACCAACTTAAAATCTCACATATTCTGCTGAAAATGTATCTTCCTGCCTAGTTTCCATTTATAATTTTCTGAAAAAAGCTTCCAGTAATGTAGTTATCAATGCAAATAATAAATGTTAAAAAAAAAAGTTGGATGAAAGCCAAATCCATCAAATACTCCCTCCAAAAAATAACTTCCATCGTCCATCCCAGATGACAGTGCCTTGAACATCTTTAACTTTTCCATCAGAACCATTTAGCATTACTATGCTTCTGCGCAGCTGGAACATCACTACCATTGTCACAACCAGGCAAACAAATTTATGATGATGTTCCTGGGAATATGGAACTAATGCAAAGGGGATTTCTCTGCAGTTCTTCATTAACATTTTATTCATTACAACAAGGGAGTTTTAAGAGTTTCCTTTTAAGCAAATTAGGTCACTGGATAAAAAACACACAGCATGGAAACACAGTGTATTACTACACAGAACAAAAGATCTGGTTAATAAATTATGATAATGGGATTAGTCATTTGCTCATGTTGAAAGGCACATTTAAATATTTTGGAATTAACTTATAGAAAGAAAATTTTTTTTCATGTATTATTTTCCCTTGTCTATATTTTTCATGATTGTTTTTGGCCATTTTTTCTCTGAGTGTATATATTGCTTTTTAAATACTTTAAATCATTTAAGATGAGAAAACATATTTAAATAGGTAGAGTATGTGTTTTAATCCTTAAATAAGAATACCCAAAATGTTGAGGAAAGCAATACAAGTACGTTGAGAAATAGGCTCTAGTAGGTTTATTATTTTTCTTTTTCATGAAAAGTCTGTTTTTATTTTTCACATATTGTTAAAAGATAGGTTAAAGATGTTTTGGAGAAGGCTATGGCAACCCACTCTAGTACTCTTGCCTGGAAAATCCCATGGACAGAGGAGCCTGGTAAGCTTCAGTCCATGGGGTCGCAAAGAGTCGGACACAACTGAGCAACTTCACTTTTTCTTTTCACTTTCATGCATTGGAGGAGGAAATGGCAACCCACTCCAGTATTCCTGCCTGGAGAATCCCAGGGATGGTGGAGCCTGGTGGGCTGCTGTCTATGTGGTCACACAGAGTTGGACATGACTGGAGCTACTTAGCAGCAGCAGCAGTAGCAAAGATGGTTTTCCCCAAAACGAACATTCCAGTTTTCTGTGTATCTTCCTGCATCTAGATATAGTTTTGTTTTTTCATCATTTTTTAAAGTATTTTGAAATATTGGACAGTCTAGGTGAAAGCATTGTCATTTTCTCTTGCTTTATAATGTTCCAAGATGCTCTGCTCTATCCAAAGTTGTTTCAGTATTGATTTACCACGTAGGTTAAGAAGCTTAGGAGAAAATAGAGGAGGATGTGGGAGGGCTGCTAATTCACATAAAACACTATCTTAGGTTGAGGTCCCCAAAAGCAGACCCTGAGATAAAAGTTAAAAAGCGTGTGTTATATGCAAGGCCCGACACTTCTATATACAAGAAGTGACAAAAGCAGGACAGAGAAGCTGAAGGAACTGAGTACAGGTGGTACTCCACATGTGAATTTCATCTCACCGTCTCACCTGGAAGCAAGGAGACCCTGTATTTTGCTCCCCTTGGTCCATCAGTCATTGTATGCAGGCTGGAAGGATGGTGTCTAAGCTTCCAAGGAAAGATTTCTTGTTCAGCCCTAAGGCAAATTTTCAGAGACAGGAGCAGTCAAGGCTGCCATTAGCAGCCAACACTCAGCATGTGGGGTGTGGTACACTGACCATCTGATACTCTGAGGCTTTAAAGAGGATGCCAACATAGCGACTAATACTACCATCTAGCAAGGTTAAATACTAAATATCTAGCAATGTTATATTTCTGTAATATTGTATATTTTGCAAAGTATTTTTTATATTCATTATGTTATTAGATACTGATAATACTACATGCGTGGCCTATACTATTACCATATTTGCTATATGAATAGTCTATAAGTCAAAGAAGAATACACCTCTCTCATTTTACCTGACATGAAATTTGAAATAAGACTCAATCTTATGTCACCTTTGTTGTTGTCTATTATGTCTTCATAATATTTTTCACTGATTTTTAAGAATGAAAAATTGAGATAATGTGATGTCACTTGTCCAATGTTGCAGAGATAATAAGTAAAACTAAGGTTTGCATAATTATCACTGAAATGTTACACTGTTTCAATATGTAACATTTGTACACTATGAAGTTTTTTTATATTTATATATAATTATTAGAAATTACAGATTTCAGAAAAATTAAACATACTCTATATTTAACATAGTTTTATGTATTAAACATAGTGTTCTTTTAGTAAAATATTAGTCTTATATAAGAAAATAGCAATTACACAAAGAAAAAATACTTATGGTATAAAATGGTACAAAGTGTAACATGAAACCATATTATGCAACTTGATGGAAGGAAGGCAGCAATTAGAAAAGTCTCCTTATGTGAAGTGGCACTATAAAAACAGAACTTGCAAAGCAAAATTTTGGAGAGTGAAAGGAGAGTTAGCATTCCTGGTACCTTATAGCATATCCAGCACATAAATGCTCTTCAATACATATTTTTGAATGAATGACTCATTTTAGACAAGAAAACTAAAACTCAGATGACACATACAATGAAGCATGTGTGTGAAGAAATAAGAGTTTGGTTGGGATAAGATATAAGAGGTAGGTAAAGGTCAGACCATGATGGTTTTCCGAGAGTATTGATGAGTTTCTCTGTGTCTTGAGGCAATAAGATGTTGAAGTTCTTTCAGGGAGGGAGTATCATTTCAGTTTGATTATATCTTATAGGTCACCTAAACAGCATAATAAACAAGCAGAGACATTACTTTACCAATAAAGGTCTGTCTAGTCAAAGCTATTGTTTTTCCAGTAGTCATATATGGGTGTGAGAGTTGGACTGTAAAGAAAGTTGAATGCCAAAGAATTGATGCTTTTGAATTGTGGTTTGGAGAAGACCCTTGAGAGTCCCTTGGACTGCAAGGAGATCCAACCTGTCAATCCTAGAGGAAATCAGTCCTGAATATTCACTGGAGGGACTGATGCTGAAGCTGAAACTTCAATACTTTGGCCACCTGATGCGAAGAACCAACTCATTGGAAAAGGCCCTGATGCTGGTAAAGATTGAAGGCTGGAGAAGAAGGGGATAACAGAGGATGAGATGGTTGGATGGCATCACCTATGCAATGGACATGAGTTTGGGTAGGCTCTGGGAGTTGGTGATGGACAGGTAAGCCTAGTGTGCTTAAGTCCATGGCGTCGCAAAAAATTGGATACTACTGAGCGATTGAACTGAACTGAACTGAACTATATATAGGTCAGTCTAGTGGCTTTTTAAGATTAGCATAGACAAACAATGGGACTGAAGTCAAACATATTAGTGAGAAAGTTTAACCACAGAAACCCAGTACAGATCACCTGAATGAGGTCAATGGGAGATGAGTTAGAAATGAGTGAATGTAGATGATAAATGTTTGAAATAAAAATGACAAATACATTTTAATTCAAATTCAAATAGTCACTGATGGAACTACAGTGTTGATTGTCTAGTGATCTGAGTCTTTGGTAAAGTGGCATCTCTACATTTATGGACCTTGATTAGAGGTTTCATCTATGTGCCCCAGTTTTAATATGATGGGAGAGGCACAGAGTGGGAGAAGTCAAGATTGATGACCTAGATTTATGAGATACATACCTAGATGCATGAGGGTTTTCCATTTGAATGGAGACATGTAAAGACTGAAGGATGGAAGAATAATGATTCCAACTTCAAAAATCATAGACATTTAATACCAATGAGAAATAGTTGTAAGATTATAAATGCTCTGAGATGAATTTCATATGCATGTAAACTTATGCTAAGTGCTAAGCAAAATATAAGTGATTTTTAAAATATGAAAAGAATGAACAATTCCTTAATGCCTATTTCTCTTGACAGGTGAGGGAAAGCATATAGAAAGCATATAGTGCTTTATATCTCTCAGATACAGAGTATGAAATACATCTCTGTCCCATCCTTCTAGAACGAGGACTCAAAATCTCCAATCCAAGTTTTTGGGAAACTCCTAATGATCATTTACAGTGAAAACGTGATTTGAAACTGGTTTGACATTCCTGGTGCTTGCTACATCAATTTTTATGACAACAAAGGAAAATGGTTATATAATACTATTTTTCCCTTGGGGAAATGTGTTAATATATACAGTTTTTATTTCCATAGGCAAAGCTACACGTATTATACATATAATCTAAACATAGTATATGTACATGTGTGTATTATATACACAGAGAGAAATAGAAATGTGTTTTTGTGTATATAATATGCATACGTATGTGTGTTTGCACATATATATCAGAAGATATCCTCTAAATAAATAACAAGTATGATTAGAATACCCAATGCAGAATCACTTCACAATGAAAGCACAGACCTTTTACAATAAATAAGGCAGATGGAAGCTAGTTTGGAAACAAACTAAGAGTATTCATTCTATTGGGGTTATGTATTGTTTCAATAATTTTTTCATTCTTTCTCACATCCCCTGCTGTTTTCCCTGACCCCTACCATCTCAAACACACTAAAAAACAGTCACTCATATGATAGGAACCCCACAAAATCATGCAAGCATACAAAATAGATAGCAGGGCCACAGGTTCCATCAATTATGCTGTTCCTGTCTCTTAAATAAATCAACCTTACTTTCAGGTGAAAGAAAATCCCTTGAACTCTCTCTATTTTTGACAACTAGAGCAAATGAAATTTAGAATATTACTAAGGTAACTAAAACTAGCACTGCTTTCTGTAATCTCAATTTTCTGCTTTCGTGTAAATGTGCTTTTCATCTTAATTGTCTGAATTGACACAGCCAAAGACAAAGAACCAAACTCATAGCCCAGGCTCCTATCAGCTTTATTAGAAAACAGACTTTATAGTCCAACACAGAAAAGATTTGTTTAAGGGACAAAAGTTCCCAACATGGTAAGGTAGTCACTTCCAAAAAAACAGTTCCACAGCCTTATCATAAACAGAATGAGTTATATAAGAAATAGAAGTACAGAAACACATAATTTGGTGGTGCTGATCATCAGAGGCTAAGCACATATCCTTTTGATATAATGCTTTGTTTTCCTGTCTTAAAGGCTAAATTCAATTTTTAGCCTTGTTATTTCTACAACCTTTATACTTGCTGTTTAAAAACAAAATGGCCTGTACTAAGTTTAAAATCTATATCCTCAGATAAATTATATTCACACAAATTACATAAAATATGTATGTATGAAAATACTTCACATGGATAATACACATATTTTAATAAAATACAAATATACATAAATATTATAATAAAAATATTTATTTATAATAATAAATGTACTTATTTTTACAAATAGCAAATGTAACATAAGGAAAAATAATCTTCCAATTCTTACTGTAATCTGAATTATTAATCATTTAAAAATGAATCCAACTTTTTTCAATTCAAAAACTGAAACTCTACAGAATCAGTTACTAAGAATGTTAGTATTCATTATGTGGATTTTCAGTGATAGGATGTCCCTCTTCATTTTAGTTTTGTTCAAAGTTTAAGAAATTTCAACCAACTTACATCATCGCAAGAAGAAGAGAGGTTATATTCTTAATAAATGAAAGTCTATGGAAATAACTTGATTCAGGGACTCATCAGAAGCTATGTATTTTCTTTTTCCTCTTTGCTCCCCTTCTATTCCTCTTCCACCTCTCTTCCTCACTCTCCATACTTTTATTCTGCTTTCTTCTTGCTAGTTTAGCTCTGAGAGAAGTTCAGAAAGTTAAGAAATTCTCTTTTTTTCTTCAGAAAATATGCAGGCTTGATTCTGATTGTGTCATGGCTCCATATATGGACCAATCACTTTGGCAAAATGAAGGTGATTGATGAATTAACATTCATAGAATTTGTACCAACTCCTGGAACCAAGGGTAGGATGAGTGCCACTGAACTTTAATGGACAGGAACTGAGGAATTAGAGGTTTTCCATGGTATATCTGAGTGATATAATGAAACTAAGATTTTGGGCAGGCAAGCAAATAATATAGGTCTCCTACAAAAGTTAGAAAGTTTGGAATGTAGTGAAAAGACATTTTACACACCACTAAAAGCAATGACAAAGGCATAATAATGAAAAACTGGAAATTTAGGGAAAAGAAAAAGTGATAAGACACCCTTAAAGGATGAAGAGTTGACTATGCCTATGGACTAGGGAAAGGAACTTAGCTTCTTCAGAGACAACAAAAGAAAGGTAGGTTAGGCCAAATCATAAAAGACCATAAATGCCAGGCTAAATATTTGAGAGTATAAAGCCATTCAAGCTTTAAAGGAAGGGACAGCCTTGATCTAACCTTCCCTTAGGGAAATGAATTTTCAGTGGTAGCATACCTAGATTGTAGCTGTAATCACTAGGGTCGTGGATATCAATTAAGTGACATTAGGCTAAAGTAAATAGAGATCTGGGGTTATGATTGTGATGGATTGTGAGGAATGCAATAAAGGTAAACATTATTAATAAGAGGATAATTATGGAGGTGGGAAAACAAGACAAAGAATGCAAAAGTGACTAAAGATTTAAAATCTCTAACTAAGAAAATGGTGGAAACATCAGCTTAAATGATAAAACGCTGAGTCACTATTCTGCACATCTGAAATTTGTTTAATATTATAAATCAAATATACTTTGATTAAAAGAAAATATAAAACAAACAAATTCAGCCTGTGCACAGTAATGTCTGAGTACATCTGTATTTATTTGTTAAATGGGACTTCCAATAGTATTTTAAATGGCAGGGGAAATAAAAATCCTATTCAAGATCATTAGAATAAGTAATGCGGTATGCAAGAGAATATGGAGTATGTTGGCCTTCAGAGCTGCCTACAAGAAACTTATTCTTCTTAGTAAACTAAGTGAAAACCAATGTAGAAAATATATAGGCATTATTAAAGCTGATATTAACATTTCTAATATGTAAGCTTAATTCCATCAAGACTGCCTGTTGAAGCTCTAAACAACTTACTAACTCTGCAGTTTATTGGAACAATATAAATTTCACTTTATGATATGTGTATGCAATTATGTTATTCAATAAATGTTTGATGACTTTAAAATTCACATTTAGATGAAAATGAAAGAATCACACAGCAGAATAAATATATTTTGCTTTCTTCTCCTTCCCTCAAATTTACTAAAAACAGTAAGAATTATGTAATACATATTGCACAAATTACAAAACATACTGCACAAACATATTCCAGTTATGATATATCAACAAGATCAATAAAATATCTAAGGATAAATCAAATAAGCAAGGTCTAAGGCTTCTTTGGCAAAAACTATGCATCTTTCATGTCAGAAAATAAAAGAAGACTGAATAAATGATGAGAACCAATAATGTGTAAAAGAATTCAAAATTTTAATTGTTTCAAAACTAAATGTTAAAATGAAAACAAAGGTTAAAATAAAGTGAAACTAAAAGTATTTTAGAAGATACAGAGTAGACTATAAGTATAACCTTGGAGTGAGGGATGCTTTATTTAAGTATCCTCAAATTCCTCAAAAGAGAAAATCACTTAACAGAAAATATTGATGAATTTGAGGACATGAACACAGAAACCTGACTGATAAACAAAAAATAAACAGGCAAAAAACCAAACAAGCCAATAGAAGAAAAGTGAGAATGGCATTTTACACCTTGTGTCTGTAACTTCCACTAAGTACACCATAGTTAGAACATCTGGGCTTCCCAGGTGGCGTTAGCGGTAAAGAAATCTCCTGCCAGTGAGCAGGAGACATGACAGACTCAGGTTCAATCCCTGGTTAGGAAGAGATCCTGGAAAAGGGTATGGCAATCCACTTCAGTAGTCTTGCCTAGAGAATCCCTTGGAAAGCGGAACCTGGTGGGGTATAGCCCATGGGGCAACAGTCTGACTGGCAAAGTCAGACATGACTGAGGAGACTTAGCACAGCATAGCATAGTACTTCTTGGGTTCAATTCTAGAATATTATTCCCTCAGATATTTTCCAGGTTATCTTTTTTATTTTAATCTTTTCTCTGTTCTAGTTTGTCTCCAGAATGTGATCTCTGATTACCCTATCTAAAGTATCACCCTGTTTTTTTTTTTAAGCCTGACCCATATATTTTTCTGTCTGGGACTGAACAATATTTGTACTATTACATAATTATTCATGTCTTGAGACCTTCTATAGTCAAATGAAAGGTTCACTAGCTTGGATATCATCCTGTACTCCACCATATCCGAGGATCCTAGAATTCCTGGCACACAGTAGGCTCTTTGAATATTTATTGAGTGAATTAAAAGATAAATTATTTAAAAAAATAACAGATGGGACTATCTAACAAAAATCACATGTCCAGTTTTGTGCTTAATAAATATTTTCTTATCTTTCATTTTCACTGTTGTCAACCAGAAAGTTTCAATCTAATAGGTGAGAAAGCTACAAAAAAAAAAATGCCTTTGTTATATCAAGTTATATTTACCTCAACTTTATAATTTCTATGTAATATAATGTTGTAAAAACTAATATTATAAAGAGATAGTTAGGGAACTTGCTTCATATTTCTTGACCATAAGCAAAAATTTGTTTAATTGAGAATAAAGTCTAGAATACCGGAATGTTTTCTAACTTTTTTCTAACTTCTAGTCATTTACATAGGGTTTTTATCCTTTATTTCTTCCTTTTTTTTTTCTAACTTTAAGTTTATGATGCATCTCTAAAGAACAATATGAAACTATGAGAATGATAAAAATACTCTGTTCTTAAATTCTAAGTACCACTAGTAAGTACTATACTACCACATATGTTCTAGAAAGAAAATTAAAATAACTTTACACAAACGAATCTGTATTTCTATTGATAATTAATAACCACCATGCTGTGAATAACTGATGATAATGTACTTCTAAGAGAAATCAATAAATTTACACTGAAGTTCAAGGTAATTGGAGTTGCAGAATAGAAAATGATGTATCGTGCATTGATTCCTTAGCAATCTTTAAACTAAAAAGAAGAGAAAGCTAATTACTTTAGCAGGTATCTGAAAATGATAAGATTTAAACAAGCTAATTATATGTTCTTGAATAATTATTTAACTTTGATGAAAGTTGAGGAAAGGCATATTGTAATTCAGACAAAGAAATGTTATATTTCACTAATACAGCATAATCCTGCTCTATTTAATAGTCTTACCTTATTTTAAAGAAGCTTAAATATAAAAAACAAACACTATTAAACAGAAATACATAGGACATGCCCATATAGTATGCAAGATAAACTGAAATTCCAAAGATGTTTATATATATAAGACTTAAAAATTTATCAGGTAAAATGGCAAAAAAAGAAGTTTTTTTTTTCTAATAGCAGTAATTTAAGTGTGATTTTACTATATAAATGTTTACTTACTTCTGACAATGTAAGAGAAGTAAAACTGTATAAGCTGATCAAGGTTTGAAGATTTATTTATGTAAGTACTACTTCAGATTAAGTTTTACAGACATATCACCAAATCTGGAAGTATTTATTTTTATTAATGGTTTTTAATTTCTCAGATATAAATATTTTGGAATGAATGCTGAAAGTTGTACAGCTATAGAATTTGACCACATGGTTTGCTCATTTAAAAGTACTTTTTTCCATTATTATTTGACTATCCTTTTCTTTTCGCCCATCAAAATCAGTATGTGACAAGTTCAACTTAAAGCCATCTCTATTCCTCCTATTCATAACATTCATTAACACAAATACTAGTACTACTAATAATATCACCTAGTTTTAAGGCTCATTAAGTGGGTTAGAGTCAATATGAGTATTCACATGGTGCGTTTAAATTGTACTGGTTGGTTTAATTATTATTATAACAATTAAGTTATAAACCTCCTGGAATTCTTGAGACTAGTCAGTATACTTCTCACAGTAAGAGAACGTTCAGTGCATTTGGAAGATTTCCTGTTTCATTTACCAAGGATCCTTCTTGAGATTTTTCACAGGCTCCTAACTTCTTAAATTTTGAGAAAATACCCGCATGGGTCCCAGAATTGGGAATGGGGTTTAGGGCAATATACAAAGCCTCTTCTCATGTATAGTTGAGAAGAAAATCAGATCAAGTTAAAGCAGTGTTAAAAACAAAATCCTATACAAAATTTCCATAACACATCAAAGAAATGCTGTGTGGGGAAAAAAAAAATTGAAGGACATTTAAAATCAGAGGAAGTAGCAAGATGAAATAAAAAAAAAATCCAGGCCAGACCAAATAAAAACAACAATAACAAAAGCCTCAGAGGAAACAACCAGTTTGGATTAAGAAATATTACACAATAGGATTAAATACTGTATGAACTGTGCATATTTATAATGCAAACTGCATAATGTAGAGGACCATGGATGCACAGTTCACATTTGAGAAATATTAATACAGAATTCAAATAGCCCAAGGGAAAAAGACAGATATAAAAATTATGAGAAAAGAATAGATTTGGATACAGGTAAAACAATATTTCTGATGAAAAAAAAAAGTAGAGTAAATAGAAAAAGAGCAAATCTACAACATGGAAATTCTTCCTGAATTTAAAAGTGTCCTAAAGATTCAGGAAAATAGAACTATTTAACTTTATCAAAATCAATGCAAGTAATTCATATACATAAACAACTAAAACTTCACAGGAATCTAATATCAGAGGGAAAAAAGATATGCAAAAGGCCAAATAAAAAATACATAAAAAATAACCCAAATAGAAGTTAACTCTATATTTCTAAGAAAATCAAATTCTATAAAATAAATATCAGAAGCAATTTTTATAATCCAAGAATCTTATATCTAATATCTTCAGATAGTCTAAGGTTCATAAGATATATTTACATAAACCTTACTGTCCACCTGAGTACTTCTCTTCTGCTCTCTACAACCAAGCTTTAACAGCTTTAAATTTCTGGAAATTTGCTTAATTTTAAATATTCATATGATATCATATTTAGATTTTTAGTATTACTCTAAAATATATGTAATCAAAATAAAGTGTTCTCAGCCAAAATAAACCTTATTTATATAATGAGTTTCTCATATTTTAATATAAGGTATGAAATTTTTAAAAAGTCTGTGCAATGGTTTAATTTTGCAACTCAGCAAAAGAAGTTGAACTTTGCTTTCACTACAGTATATTTTGAGAAGGTTAAATGATATAAGGTTCCATATCTATTAAATGATACTATTTAAACAAGATCTTTTAGGGGGAAGGATTATATACATATATAAGTTGTGAGTTCTTACCAGGAAAATCTGCCAGGAGTTCAACTAGCATAAGGATACAATTAATTTCTTGGAAAACAAGGAAACACGTGTCACTAATGAATGAAACTTGGGACACTGTACTAGTTCTTTCAAACAAGAGGTCAAGGGAAGGTAACCCCCTACTTTGTACAGGGAATTCTGCTCTGTTCCATAACATTCAACAAGCACTTGTTGAGTATTCTGATATAGTAGAGGTCCTGGATATGCCAAGATGAAGAGTATTATTTCTTGCTCTCTGGCAGTTTATAGTTCAGTAGACAAGTGACAAAATATTAAAATGTCAATTAGAATGTGTGTGTAGCAACTGAGTTTTTCACAGATTATTATGAGAGGTAGTAGATGTGATACCCTAACTAAGAATGAGAGTCCAAGGATTACAGAAATTATGGAAGTTGGCTTACCTCTTTTCTGGCTGCAAACTCAATGCTGTCAATTTTTGTATGCTTGAACTGGGTCACATGATCCAAATCTGGAGCAGAGAGTGTGTGTATGTATATATACACTCGGTGCTCAGCTGCTTCAGCTGCGTCCAACTCTTTGTGATCCTATGAATTGAAACTTGCCAGGCTCCTCTAACCATGGGATTCTCCAGGCAAGAATACTGGAGTGGGTTGCCACGCCCTCCTCCATGGTATCTTCCTGACCCAAGGATCGAACCTGCCTCTTCCATGTTTTCTGAATTGGCAGTCAGGTTCTTTGCCACTAGTGTCACTTGGGAATATATATATATATATAAAATTACCTTAGGTTTTGATCCTGGTTTAGTATTCATTTGCTTATTCACTACTTGCCTTTAAAAGAATACTATTCTATCGAGGTATGATTGAATACAAAATCTGTGCAAATTTAATAAATACAGTGAGTTTGGAGATGAGTGTATACCCATGAAATCATTACAACAATCTATGCTGTAAGTATATCCATCATGTCCTAATTAAATATTTATTGTTGCTGTTGTTTTGTTGTTATTTGCTTTGGGTAGAAGTTAAACTTGGGATATACACAGTTATTAGCAGAATGCATTTCTATATAATACATTTTATTTTTCTCTTCATTTACCTTTTGTAATAATTTTGAAACTATATATTCCCTGGAAAGTATGTGTAATATTTAAAGTATATTTTGTAATAATACAGGGAATAAATAATACTTTAATAGTTGCTATTATTGTGAGAGACTTGTACAGTAAATGACTAACCGTATTATTTTATAGTAAGACCAAAAATATTATAGGTGTACTAGAATATTTGATAAGAACAATTCTGAGAATTTAGAACCAAAGTTTAAAAGAAGGTTAGCAAGCCTAGATAAAGAACCAAATATATATACATATATATATTATATTATATATGAATAGAGGAGATTGAAAATGAAAAGGCAGAGGGATTAGTCTCAATTAAAGGGGCCAGAAAAAATCCTGAAAAAAATAAATAATGGAGCAGAAATAATCATTTCCCAGATAAGTAATTCAAAGAATTAGTAATAAGAATGGTAACTGAATTGGGGGAAATAAAAGCAAATGACTATGGTGATAATGTTATCAAGAAATTAGAAAATTTAAAAACTCAGACAGAAATGAAGAAAGTGATATAGATGATAGAGTAATAAAGATTACCCAATCAAAACAGCAAACAATAAATAAATTTAACAAATGAAATCAGTTTCAAAGACCTCTAGAAAAACATTAAGAGTATACACATACACACTATAGGATTCTTATATACAAAGGAGAGAGAGAAGGGGATTAAAAATGTATTTGAAAAAAATATGACTGAAAACCTGGCAAATCCAAAGAAGGAAACATATCCAGGTACGAGAAACCCACAGGGTACAAAACAAACCCACATGAAGACATCATAATTAAAATAACAAATGTTTAAGCTAGAATTCTAAATGTAGCAAAAGAAAAATATACAAGGGAATCTATTAATGCTGTTAGCTGTTTTTCTGCAGAAACTTTACAAGTCAGAAGGGAGCAGAATGATAAATTCAAAATAACAAAAGATTAAAAGATAAAATATTACAAATGCAACTAGAACTACAAAAATTTAAAGGATAAATATGAAGATATAAAATATGGCATCAAAAGCACAAAATGTGAGAGACAGGGTAAAAATGTGAATCTTTTGGAATGTATTTGAATTTAAAGGTAGACACTGTTATAAGTCAACAAATAGGAACTCCATAGCACAAGTAAAAAAATCTACAATAGAAACACCAAAGCTGAAAGAAAAGAACTGAAAGCAAGCTACTAAAGTAAATCATAAAATCACAAGGGAAAAATCAAAGAGAAGAAAAGTAAAGAGAGAACTAGAAAAAAAAATGAAAAACAAGGAATAAAGTAGGTTTAATTATGATGATTTTGATGATTAAACATTAATGGACTAAATGCTATAATGAAAAACACATCAATGGAACAAGAGCTGACTTTTTGAGAAGTTAAAAAAAAATGATAGAACTTTAGCCTGGCGTATCTAGAAGAAAAGAGGACTGACTAAGATAAACAAAATAAGAAATGAAAAAGGAGAAATAATAGCACTACAGAGATACAAAAAAGTCATAAAGGAGTAATATGAATAGTTATATGCCAAAAATTGGACAACCAAGAAGAAATAACCAAATTTCTAGAAGCATACACCCTGCTAAGACCAAATAAAAAGAAATAGACCATTTGAACAGATAAATTACTAGTAGTGAAATTCAATTTGTGATAAAAGTAACTTTCAGAAAACAAAAGTTCAGGACTGGACAGTTTTATAGGGGAATTCTACCAAACATATAGAGAAGACTCAACACTTATCTTCAAAATATTTCAAGAAAATGAAGAGGATGGAGCATTCCCCAAAACTTTCTATGAGACCTCCATTGCCCTGTTACTAAAACTAAACAAAAATATTATCAAAAATGAAATTGCAGACTCCAAACTCTGATAATCTGATGTGAATATCTTCAACAAAATATTAGCAAACAAAATCCAACAAATATATTTAAGGATCACATAATATTATCAAATGGCATTTATTCCATGAATACACAAGTTATTCACTATCTGTAAATCAATCAATTTGATATACTACGTTAAGTTAAAAAAGGATGAAAAACATCACAATCATCTCAACAGACACAGAAGAAGCATTTGACAAGATGCAGTATACATCCATGACAAAAACTCTTTAAAAAAAGAGTAGATATAGATGAAACATATATCAAAGTAATAGAGGCCATTTATGACAAACCCACAAATAGCATCATATTTAATAGTGAAAAGTTGAAACCTTTCACTATTCACTGTTCTAAATTCAGGAACAAGGCAAAGATGCCCATTCTCACCAATTCTATTTCACATAGTATTGAAAGTCCTAGCCACAGTAGTCAGACAACAAAAAGAAATAAAACATCCATATTGGAAGAAAAGAAGTAAATTTGTCATTATTTACAGATGATATGACTCTTTATACAGAAAAGTCTCCCCCCAAAATTATAAGAACTAATAAATAAATTCAGTAAAGTTGCAGGATACAAATTAATACACAGAAATATGTTGCCTTTCTACACAGCAATAATGAAATATCAGAAAGAACAGCAATAATGAAATATCAGAAAGAAAAAACAGGAAAAAAATCCCTTAAAATTGATCATAAATAATAAAATACTTAGCAATAGACTTAACCAAGAAGATGAAATGCTTATACTCTGAAAATTGTAAAACACCAAAGAAGGAAATTGAAGATAATACAAAGAAATTGAAAGACACCTCATGCCCTTACATGGGCATTAATTAAAAATTAATATTTTTAAAATGGCCATACTACTCAAAGCAATCTACATATTTAATTCAATCCTTATCAAAATACACATGAAATTTTTCACATAACTAGAACAAATAATCCTAAAATGTATATGAAACAACAAAAGACATCAAGTTGCCAAAACAATCTTGCGAATAAAAGAATAAAGCTGGAGGCATAACCTCCCTGACTTCATAGGATACTACAAAGCTACAATAATCAATGGATTTGGTAAAGTTTGAAGGTTACAAAATTAACAACACAGAAATTTATTATATTTTTGTACACTAACAACGAAAGACCAGAAAGAAATTCAAGAAAGAACCCCATTTAAAATTACATCAAAAAAATAAAATACCTAAGAATAAATGTATCTAAGGGGACAAAAGAACTATACTCTGAAAATTATAAGATGCTGATAAAAGAAATCAAAGATGATTCAAGCAAATGGAAAGATATACTGTATTACTGGATTGGAAGAATTAATACTGTTAAAATCAATATTGCCAAATAACCAAAGAAATCTTGAAAAAGAAAAACAGAACTAGAGGAATCAAACTCCCTGACATCAGATTATGCTACAAAGCTAGAGTCAGCAAACAGTATGATACTGGAATTAAAATAGATACATAGATCAATGGAACAGGATAGAAAGCCTATAAATAAACCCACTCACCTATGGTCAATTAATTTATGACAAAGGAGGCAAGACTATACACTGGAGGAAAGACAGTCTCCTCAATAAATGGTGTTGTGAAAACTGGACAGCTGCATGCAAAAAAAAAAGTGAAATTGGAACACCCTTTAACACCATACACAAAAATAAACTCAAAATGAGTTAAAGACCTAAATTTGAAATTGAACATTATAAAACTCTTGGAGGAAAACATAGGCAGAATAGTCTGACATGAATTGCAGTGATATGTTTTTTTTATTTTTCTCCCAGAGTAATGGAAATAAAAATAAACAAATGAGACCTAATTAAACTCAAAATGTTTTGTTCAGCAAGGGAGACCATAAACAAAATGAAGAGACAACCCACAGATGAGAGAAACTATTTGCAAATGTGATCAGCAAGGGATTAGTCTCCAAAATTTACAAATAGCATATGCAGTTTAATATCACTGAAACAGACCAATCAAAGTGTGGGTAGAAGATCTAAGTAGACATTTTCCCAAAAAAAGATATACATGTGGTCAAGAAGCAAAGGAAAAAAATGTAAAGCATTGCTAATTATTAAGGAAATGTAAACCAAAAGGAAAATGAGATATCACATCACACCAGTCAGAATGGCTATCATTTAAAAATCCACAAACAATAAATGTAAGAGAGAGTATGGAGAGAAGAGAAACCTCTCAAACTGTTGGTGGGAATGTAAAGAGGGGCAGCCACTATGGAGAATAATATGGATGTTCCTTAAGAAACTAAAAATAGAGCTGCTATATGGAGATACCAAGGGAACATTTCATGCAAAGATAGGCGCAATAATGGACAGAAATAGTATGGATCTAACAGAAGTAAAAGATATTAAGAAAAGATGGCAAGAATACACAGAAGAACTACGCAAAAAAGATCTTCATGACCCATATAACTATGATACTGTGATCCCTCACCTAGATCCCGACATCCTGAAATACAGTCAAATAAGCCTTATGAAACATCACTAAGAACAAAACTAGTGGAGGTGATAGAATTCCAGCTGAGTTATTGCAAGTCCTAAAAGATGATGCTGTTAGAATGTTACACTCAATATGTCAGCAAATTTGGAAAACTCAGCAGTGGCCACAGGGCTGGAAAATGTCAGTTTTCATTCCAGTCACAATGACAATGAAAGGCAATGACAAAGAATGTTCAAACTACAGCACAATTACACTCATCTCACACACTAGCTAAGTAATGCTCAAAATTCTCCAAGGGAGGGTTCAATAGCATATGAAACAAGTACTTCCAGATGTTCAGGTAAGTTTTAGAAAAGGCAGAGGAACCAGAGATCAAATTACCAACACCTTTTGGATCATCTATAAAATAAGAGTTTCAGAAAAACATCTACTTCTGCTTTATTGACTATGCCAAAGCCTTTGACTGTGTGGATCACAACAAACTGTGGAAAATTCTTCAAGAGATGGGAACACCAGATCACCTTACCTGCCTCCTGAGAAACCTATACGCAGGTAAAGAAGCAACAGTTAGAACTTGACATGGAGAATAGGACTGGCTCCAAAATGGAAAAGGGGTACTTCAAGGCTATATATTGTCACTCTGCTTATTTAACTTATATTTAAAATACATCATGCAAAATGCCAGCTTGATGAAGCACAAGCTGGAATCAAGATTGCTGGGAGAAATTTCAATAACCTCAGATACACAGATGACACTACCCTTATGGCAAAAAGTGAAGAGGAAATGAAGAGCCTCTTGATGAAAGTGAAAGAGGAGAGTGAAAAAAGCCTGCTTAAAACTCAACATTCAAAACACCAACTTCATGGCATCCGGCTCCATCACTTCATGGTAAATAGATGGGAAAACA
The DNA here is from genome assembly GCA_007570785.1 of Antilocapra americana. Taxonomy (NCBI): domain Eukaryota; kingdom Metazoa; phylum Chordata; class Mammalia; order Artiodactyla; family Antilocapridae; genus Antilocapra; species Antilocapra americana. The sequence goes on along the minus strand of ML663566.1, from coordinate 22,173,624 downwards.
ATGGAAACAGTGACAGACTTCAATTTCTGGCTTTCAAAATCACTGCAGAATGTGACTGCACTCATGAAATTAAAAGACACTTGCTCCTTAAATTAAAAGGTATGACAAACCTAGACAGCACATTATAAAGCAGAGACGTTACTTTGCTGACAAAGTGAAAGTGCTAGTTGCTCAGTTATGTCTGAATCTTTTTGACCCCATGGACTAAATAATCCATGTAATTCTCCAAGCCAGAATACTGATGTGGGTGGCCTTACCCTTCTCCAAGGGATCTATCCAATCCAGGAATTGAACCAAGGTCTTTCACATTGCAGGCAAATTCTTTACTACAAAGGAAGCCCAAGAATACTGGAGTGTGTAGCCTATGCCTTCTCCAGGAGAAATTGACCCAGAAATTGAACCAAAGTCTCCTACATTGCCAGTGGATTCTTTACCAAAGGAGCCATCAGGGAAGCCGTTCCAACAAAAGTCTGTCTATTCAAAGCTGTGGTTTTTCCAGTAGTCATGTATGGATGTGAGAATTGGACCATAAAGAAAGCTGAGCACTGAAAAATTGATGCTTTTGAACTGTGATGTTCAAGAAGACTCTTGAGACTCTGTTGAACTGCCAGGAGATCAAACCAGTCAGTCCTAAATGAAATCAGTCCTGAATATTCATTGGAAGGACTGTTACTGAAGCTGAAGCCCCAATACTTCAGTCACCTGATGCGAAGAACTGACTCATTAGAAAAGACTCTGATGCTAGGAAAGACTGAAGGCAAGAGGAGAAGTGAACTACATAGGATGAGATGATTGGATGGCATCACCGACTGGAAGGACATGAGCTTGAGCAAACTACAGGAGTTAGATATGGACAGGGAAATCTTGAGTGCTTCAGTCTGTGGGGTCTGAAAGTGTTAGACACAACTGAGCAACTGAACTGAACTGATAACTCTGCAATCTCACTCCTGGGTGTATTCCTGGAGAAAAACATGATCTAAAAGGATACATGCACCCCAATCTATGTTTATTGCAGCACTGTTTACAATAGCCAAAACATGGAAGTAACCTCAATGTCCATCGACAGAAGAATGAATAAAAGTGAAGATGTTGAACATATATACATTGGAATATTATTGCTATTGAGTTTCCCATTCATGTCCAACTCTTTGTCACCCCATGAACTGTAGCAAGCCAGGCCTGCCTTTTCCTCACCATCTCTCCAAATTTGCTCAAGTTCATGTCCATCACATTGGTGATGCTATCCAGCCATCTCTGGATATATCTGACACCCTCTTTTCCTTCTGGCCTAAATCTTTCCCAGCTTCAGGGACTTTTTCAGTGAATTGGCTGTTTACAACAGGTGACCAAAATACAAATACAGGAGCTTCAGCTGCAACATTTGTCCTTCCAATGAGTATTCAGGGTTGTTTCCCTTAAGATTGACTGGTTTGATCTCCCTGCTGCCCAAGGGACTCTCAAGGAGTCTTCTCCAGCACCACCTTTCAAAGGCATCCATTCTTTGAGGCTCTGCCTTCTTTATGATTCAGTTGTCACAATCGTAAGTTACCACTGGGAAGACCATAACTTGACTGTACAGAACTTTGTCCAGAGTAACATCTCTGTTTTTCGATACATTGCCAAGGTTTTTCATAGATTTCTTGCCAAGAATCAATCATCTCATTTATGGCTGCATTACTTGGCCATAAAAGGAATGAATTAATGCCATTTGCATTAGCATTGATGGACCTAGAGATTGTCATACTGAATTGAAGTAAGTCAAAGATAAACAGAAATATTATATGGTATCACTTATATGCGGACTCTAAAAAAGAAAGGTTACAAATGAAATTATTTACAAAACAGAAGCAAACTCACAGAGGATTTCCTATGATTATCAGAAAAAGGAGGCATAGTAAATGAGTCTGAGACTGACATGCACTCATTGATGTGTTTAAACTAGATAATCAACAAGGACCTACTGTACAGCACAGATGACAGTGAAAGAATTAATCACTCAGCCATGTCTGATTCTTTGCAACTCCATATACTGTAGTCTGCCAGGCTTCTCTGACCATGGAGTGATCCAGGCGAGAATACTGGAGTGGGTAGTCATTCCCTTCCCCAGAGTATCTTCCTTACTCAAGATTGAACTTGGGTCTCCTGTATTACAGGCAGATTCTTTACCATCTGAGCCAACACTGCTTAATTTTATGTGGCAGCCTGGATGGGAGGGAAATTTGGGGAAGAATAAATACGTATAATCCTACAGCTCAGCCCCTTTGCTGTCCACAGGAAACTATCACCACATTGTTAATCTGCTATACTCTAATATAACATCAAAAAAAAAAAATGTTGGCGTTAAACAAATAAGAAAACAAACAGAAAACAGCAAGACACTGGCACAAAAACAGACAATGGAAAAAAAATCAATGGAACAGAAAAGGGAGCCCACAATTAATTTCATACACCTATAGTCAATTGATCTGCTACAAAAGAGGCAAGAATATACAATGAGTAAACGACAGTCTCTTCAGTAAGCAGTGTTCAGAAAACTAGAAAACATCATATAAAAGAATGAGATTACAATATTTCCACACATCAATTATCAAAATAAACTCAAAATTAATTAAAAATCTAAATGCAATACTCAAACTCACAAATGCAAATATAGGCAGAACATTCTTTGACATAAATCATAGCAATATTTTTTATTTTTCTCATAAGGCAAGATAAGAACAAGAGTAAATAAATGAATGGTACTCTAAGGCTATATTTTGTCACCCTGATTATTTAACTTATATGGAGAAATATATCATGAAAAATACTGGACTGGATGAAGCACAAGCTGGAATCAAGATGCTGAGAGAAATATCAATAACCTCAGATATGCAGATGAAACCACACTTACGGCAGAAAGTAAAGAACTAAAGAGCTTCTTGATGACAGTGAAAGAAGAGAGTGAAAAAGTTGGCATAAAACTCAACATTTAGAGAATTAAGATCATGGCATCCGGTCCCATCACTTCATGGCAAATAGATGGGGAAACAGTGGAAACAGTGACAGACCTAATTGTCTTGGGCCCCCAAATCACTGCAGATGGTGACTGCTGCAGCCATGAAATTAAAAGACGCTTGCTCCTTGGAGGAAAAGTTTTGACCAATCTAGACAGCACATTAAAAAGCAGAGACATTGTTTTGCCAAGAAAAGTCCGTCTAGTCAAAGCTATGGTTTTTCCAGTAGTCATGTATGGATGTGAGAGTTGAGCTATAAAGAAAGCTGAGTGCCAAAGAATTGATGCTTTTGAACTGTGGCGTTGAGGAGACTCTTGAGAGTCCCTTGGACTGCAAGGAGATCCAACCAGTCCATCCTAAAAGATATCAGTCCTGAATATTCATTGGAAGGACTGATGTTGAAGCCGAAACTCCAATACTTTGGCCACCTGATGGGAAGAACTGACTCATTGGAAAAGACCCTGATGCTGGGAAAGATTGAGGGCAGGAGGAGAAGGGGATGACAGGGGATCAGACGATTGGATGCCATCACCAACTCAATGCACACAAGTTTGAGTAAAATCTGGGAGTTGGTGGTGGACAGGGAGGCCTGGTGTGCTGCAGTCCCTGGGGTCTCAAAGAGTCGGACATGACTGAGTGACTGAACTGAACTGAAACACATATATATACCTATTACAAAATAAAGACCATATATGTATATTACAAAATAATGAGTGTTATATAAATAGTGTGCTCACTATGTCTATTTAACTATCTATGTATCTATCTATGCACGCATGTTTGTGTGTCCTTTCTTTAAAGATTCTTTTCTCATATAGGTCACAGTGTATTCAGAAGAGTTCACACTGCTATATATAGAAACCAGATATATAAGCAAACCAAGTATCCATCAATAGAGAAATGTTAAAAAATCAGTGGAATACATATATCATGGAATATCACGCAGCTGTAAAAAAAAATGAACTTTTGCCTCATGCAGCACTTTGGATGGACATAGAAAATATGCTTAATGATATGTGAGAGAAGACAAATACTATGTGATATCACTTACTTGTGGAATCTAAAAGATAAAAAGATGAATATATACAGCAAAATGAAAACAGACTCACAGGTATAGAAAACAAACTAGAAGTTAACAATGGGGAGGAGCAAGATGAAGCATGGATTTAATAGATACAAGCTACTATATAAGATAAATAAGCAACAATGATACATTGTTCATTATAGTCATTATTTCATAATAACTTTTAATAAATTATAATCTATTAAAATATTGAAACAATATGCTTCTAAACATCCAAAACTAATATTTTAAATCTACTATACTTCAGTATAAATATGTATATGAAGATATTCTTACAGAGAACTTTAAATGTCTTAAAATTCTATTGTGTTTCATAATAGTTTGAAACACTTTGTTTTGCTGAAATCTTATAGAAAATATGTTTTATTAATATATTATTTTTTTATTTTTATTGTAACAAATTCAATAAAGACTTTTTACTTTATTGTGTTGGTTTTGCCATACATTGGGATGAATCTGCCATGGGTGTACATGAGTTCCTCTTCCAGAACCCCCTTCCCACCTTCCTCCCTATTCCCTCTCTCTGGGTCATCCTGGTGCACCATCTGTGAGCACCCTGTATCATGCATCGGATCTGGGCTGGCGATTCATTTCACATATGATAATTTACATGTTTCAGTGCCGTTCTCCCATATCATCCCACCCTTGCCCTCTCCCATAGAGTCCAAAAGACTGTTCTATACACCTGTGTCTCTTTTGCTGTCTCACATACAAGGTTATCATTACCATCTTTCTAAATTCCATATATATGTGTTAGTATGCTGTACTGTTGTTTTTCCTTCTGGCTTACTTCACTCTGTATAATAGGCTTCAGTTTCACCCATCTCATTAGAACTGATTTGAATGTATTCTTTTTAACGGCTGAGTAATATTCCATCATGTATATGTACCATAGCTTCCTTATCCATTCATCTGCTGATGGACATCTAGGTTGCTTCCATGTCCTGGTTATTGTAAACAGTGCTGTGATGAACATTGGGGTGCACGTGTCTCTTTCAGTTCTGGCTTCCTAAGTGTGTATAACCAGCAGTGGGATTGCTGGGTCATATGGCAGTTCTATTTCCAGTTTTTTATGGAATCTCCATACTCTTCTCCATAGTGATTGTACTAGTTTACATTTCCACCAACAGTGTAATAGGGTTCCCTTTTCTCCACAACCTCTCCAGCATTTATTGCTTGAATATTTTTGAATGGCAGTCATTCTGACTGGTGTGAAATGGTACCTCATTGTGGTTTTGATTTGCATTTCTCTGATAATGAGTGACGTTGAGCATCTTTTCATGTGTTTGTTAGCCATTTGCATGTCTTCTTTGGAGAAATGTCTGTTTAGTTCTTTGGCTCACTTTTTGATTGTGTCGTTTATTTTTCTGGAATTGAGTTGCAGGGGTTGCTTGTTGAGATTAATTGTTGGTCCGTTGTTTCGTTTGCTATTATTTTCTCACATTCTGAAGGCTGTCTTTTCACCTTGCTTATAGTTTCCTTTGTTTTACAGAAGCTTTTAATTTTAATTAGATCCCATTTATTTGTGCTTTATTTCCAGTGTTCTGGGAGGTGGGTCATAGAGGATCCTGCTTTGGTTTAAGTCGGAGAGTGTTTTGTCTATATTTTCCTCTAGGAGTGTTTTAGTTTCTGGTCTTATATTTCGATCCTTAATCCATTTTGAGATTATTTTTGTGTATGGTGTTAGAAGGTGTTCTAGTTTCATTATTTTACAAGTGGTTGACCAGTTTTCCCAGCACCACTTGTTAAAGAAATTCTCTCCTCCATTGTATATTCTTGCCTCCTTTGTCAAAGATGAGGTGTCTGTAGGTGTGTGGATTTATCTCTGGGCTTTCTATTTTGTTCCATTGATCTATATTTCTGCCTTTGTGCCAGTACCGTACTGTCTTGATGGAATGCAAAAAATCTTGAATAAACAAAGCAATCTTGAGAAAGAAGAATGGAACTGGAGGAATCAACCCCCCTGACTTTAGGCTATACTGCTAATATAATATTTTTTAAAAGAAACGTTTATTTGAATTAGAAAAAGATCTTTAAACATCTCTTATAATGTTCAAATACTTGACAAAGTATATCAGACTATAATAAATTTATAATAATTGAAGTATCATATAAATCTTCCCACTTAAAGCCATGAGGTCTCAAGAAATTAGCAGCAGAGTATATTAAAAACATGGATTCCCCACCACCATAGGCTTCCCTGGTGGCTCAGCTGGTAAAGAATTTGCCTACAATGTGGGAGACCAAGGTTCAATCCCTGGGTTGGGAAGATCCCCTGGAAATGGGAATGGCACCCCATTTCAATATTCTTGCCTGGAGATTCCATGGCCACAAAGAGTCAGATACAACCGAGCAACTTTCGGTTCACTTCCCCACCACCACTGGCTCTCATGATTCTCATTCAGTTGGTCTCATATGGGCTCTGTCCTGGTCAGCTACCATTCACCTGGTTGATTCTGAATTAGATGCCCCATAGTGCACCACTTGAGAAGTAATATCAGGAAGAGCCTCGGAAACTCTTTGAGAATGTTTTTATTTTTCACATTGTGCATATTTATACAGTGGTAAAGAGATAAGATTTAGATTAATTAAAGGTTGGAATGTAGAGCTGTAAATATGACATGTATGTGTGTGCTTAGTTGCTCAGTCATATCCAACTCTTTGCGATCTCATGGACTGTAACCCACCAGGCTCCTCTGTCCACAGGGATTCTCCACTCAAGAATACTGGAGAGGGTTGCAATGCCCTCCTCCAAGGGATCTTCTCAACCCAGAGATCAAACTCAGATCTCCTGCATTGCAGGCAGATTGTTTACCAGCAGAGCCACCAGGAACATAGTCCAAATGAGCAAATATTATTCAGCATTACTTAGATTTGATATTTGGATATTTTATTCTATACAGATTTATCTGGGATCGACACTTTCTCATATCTTTCAAAATGATTTACAAATCCATGGTGGTTCAATTGTAAAGAATCTGCCTACCAATGTAGGAGATGCAGGTTAGATCCCTGGTCAGGGAAGATTCCCTAGAGAAGGAAATGGCAACCGACTTCATTACTTGTTCCTGGGAAATCTCAAGGACAGAGGAGCCTGGTGGCCTGAAGTCCATGGGGTTGCAAAAGAGCTGGACATGACTTAATGACTAAACAATAAATACTCTGCTATATTTCTTGTGTGTCATTCACTTTTAACTTTGCTTCTTTTTTTCTTTTTGTCCTTTCAAAAACATCTTACTATTGTCAACATGGGACAGCAAGTCTACACATAATAGGGATATGTTTTTGGTCATAACTGAGTTGTTGACATCACTAAATTAGTTTGAGTGCTGAAAAACATTTTTGCAGCAATACAACTCAGGTGACTTAATTTGTCTGCTTATTCCTCAGCCTCTATAATAACAGTTTTCTTGCAGGTGGAAATGCTTTTTAGTTTGCATAATTCTGTGCTACAGTATTGTACCATATTGAAATATATGAAACTTTTGTTTAAGATGAATAGGTGATAAAGTGTTTTATAAGACCTATTTTTTTCTATTACTTTCACAATACTTTGTTGCAAAACAAACAATGAAAAACATCACCATTAACATACCAAAAAAGTACCATAAGGTTAAACTGTTTGCTTTTACTTTGATATACTGTATATGATTTGGCATTATAACAATAAAAACAAATGAAAACTAAAATAATGATGAATTTTCTCCATTCTCAATTGGAGTCAAAAAAAAAGGAACATAATTTGCACAGGATCTTTGTTAAAATCACTTACTTTTTTCTCAAATTAATAGCCTAGGATAGCTTTGAAAAGAAGAAAGATAGGTTGAACATGTAAACTTTCACTTTTATTCTTATGAATGTTCTCCTAATGTATTTTTTTCACAAGAAACAAGATTTGAAAGTATTTATTTATATTTTAAAATCAACATTGTAGAGCTCTATTTTTCCTAATATAATTATTTTCAGAAATCTGAGTTTTTGTCCACAAGTTGGAATAGAACAATCAAATAAGAATCTGACAATAAATATTTCTGACATTGCTACTGTTGTTCAGTCGCCCTCTACTTCTGATATAATAGAGATGATTTAAGTAAACAACACTTAAAAAAAACGAGTCACTAACTAGACAGACAATGATGGCTGGAAGAAAGTGAATTAACCTTTAGAGTCACCATTCCTCTTGTGGGACAATTCCAGGTTCTTTTCTTTCATGTGGCCAGAGTACTGATGGGATTAAATTTCAGTTACTGTTAGTATCAACTTACTAGACAACATAGTCTTCGCTTGTTCTTAAATCTTTCCTATCCAACTTTTTCACTTCTCCACCAGTTTTTCCTACACCCCATCTTGTATCTGCTTCTAGAAAATCCAAACAAAGGATGAGAAACATAGAAGTTGAAGAGATGAACAAGTGTGAAAGCCATATTCCTTTGCAAAACATAGAATTGAAAAGAAGAAAATGATTCAAAAGTCAAGTCAATATAACTGGTAATGAAGAAACTAGAGAATTTGAGTGCAGACCAAGTAATGATATACTTCATATTTCATACCTAGACATTTTGGTTTTATGTGAAAGTCAGCTTACAAATTTTAATAAAGTATAATTGTATTAATATTTTCCAAATTATGGAAAACTAATAAAATGCTTTCAAATTCTCTTCTTCTGTAATGCTACATTTCCTCCTATAATCATGGGTGTGATACAATTGCTTCTTTTTTATTTTCTGCTTGCCCTCTCTGATACACTAAACAATAATTGGTCTCATTGGTTAGTTTGCCAATATACTTGTCTATGGTTCAACAGTTCCAAAACAGAAAGATTTGGAACAATATACATATGCAGAGTATTTGCTTCCATTGTTAAATAACATACCATTTCACCATATTCAAAGATTTGGAAACTTCCATATATTCTTCCTTGGTGTATCATTATTTATGAAAATGCTAAGTAAACATGCATGATGAAATTGAGAGAAACCACATTTCTAAAATAGGGTATACTGTGGTTTGTTGTTTTTAGGCAGGCAATAAAACTTTGAAATGAATCATAGTTACAATTCAATATAATGCTGCCATCATATGGAAAAGTATTGTTGTTTGTATGTGTGTCAGGGGTCATATACATCCTAAAATTGGAAAAGAGCAATTTCAATATGAAAAGAATGAAATGAAATTATGGTTAGTTATCATGCAAAAATAATGAACTAAAATTCTCTCTCATCAAGTAGAGAGAGTATAAATTACACAAGAGGTAAAAAGTGAGGAGCACTTATTACTTTTTGTTTAAAGGATGAATACAGAATCCTTCCTCAAGGAATCTGATCACTCTTCACTTAGGAACTCTAGGTTGTGAATAGAAGCAAGTATATAAAATTGGGAAAAGGTCCAAAATCTCCAATACAGTATCTGAAGTCTTTTGTTTGGCAATACTAGAAAGTGTTTTGGGTTTTTTTTATTATTATTATTTTGGTTACTATATAAATCAGATAAGGCCTTAGTGCTCTGTCAGCTAAATTTATTCCTGGGAACCTCATAATCTATGGACCATAACCAAAAACTTCACTGTCAATTCATTCCCAGCAATATGAGTATTGAAATCTGTACTGCTTCTATGCTACTTAGTCTCTGACAACCAGGTTCTTCCATTAAGTTAAAGAAACCACATCAGTTCCAATTTATCAAATGAGTTTCCTCTGGCATGTAAGAAGAGCAAGAAACCATGCTACAAGTTCTCTCTCTAGTCCATGCCACATTAGGAATTTACCGCTATACACAAATCTCATAATGAAAATGAATGAAAAAGTCAAGCCTTTGAATGATAAACCAGTGTTAAAGCCCAGATTCTGGAGCTTGTACAGACCAGTGGATAAAGAAATCTTCTAATGAGGATAATTATAAGTAGTTTATATAGCTTTAAAATTTGTTTAAAAAAACAGGGTGGGGTAGAGATATACGTAGATTCTTGAGCAGTAGCAAATATTGTATAATGATTATTGATAAAGATGAGGAAGGTATTCACAGATGAACACTTTGGAATGGCCCAGAATCTGAGAATATTTTTGTGTGTGTCATGAATTCTCGTCTAAAGAAACGCACCAAGGATGACGCATATTTAAATAGTAGAATGATTAGGATGACCCATAATAAGAAAGATATTTGCCTTTTCTGCCAAGCTTGCTGTTCAGTTGCTAAGTCATGTCCAACTCTTTGCGACCTGATGAACTTCAGCACATCAAGCTTCTCTGTCCTTCTTTATCTCCTGGAGTTTGCTGAAACTCATCTTTATTGAGTTGATGATGCCATTCATCCATCTCATCCTCTGTCACCCCCTTCTCCTCTTTCTCTCAACTTTTCCCAGCATCAGGGTATTTTTCAATGAGTTAGCTCTTCACATCAGGTGGCCAAAACATTGGAACTTCAGCTTTAGCATCAGTCCTTCCAATGAATATTCAGGGTTGATATCCTTTAGGATTGACTAGTTTGATCTCTTTGCAGTCCAAGGAACTCTCGAGCATCTTCTCTGGTACCACAGTTTGAAAGTGTCAGTTTTTCCATGCTCAGCCTTCTTTATGGTCCAGCTCTCACATCCATACACAACTACTGGAAAAACCATAGCTTTGACTATATGGACCTTTGTCAGCAAAGTGATGTCTCTGTTATTTTTGTTTGTTTGTTTGTTTTTAACACACTGTCTAGGTTTGTCATAGGTATCCTTCCAAGGAGCAAGTGTCTTTTAATTCCATGCAGTCACCATCTGCATTGATTTTGGAGCACAAGAAAATGAAATCTAATGCTGTTTCCACATTTTCCCTATCTATTTGCCATGAAGTGATAGGACCAGATGCTATGATAGGATCTGCCAGCCTAGTGATACCAAAAAAATGGATTAAAAAACAGTATCCATGGACACAACATTTATTTTATCAAATTCCTACCATGTGCCAGACTCTGATCCAGGCTCTGATGATGCAACAATGAAAGCAACAAAATATACCAAACAATAGGGAAGTCTGTTCTCATGGAAATTATGTTCTGGTGGTTAAGGATAGTCTGGAAAAAAAAATCATAACCAAGGGTGAGTTCACTAGACTCTTTGATGTTTTAAACCTTGAGAACCCCTGAGTTCCTGACATGATTCCACACTGCTAGTCTTTAGCAGACTAATTATACTGGATGCTTCCATCAGGAGGAGGGCACAGTTAGCATGATTTCCTTACTGTAACAGGCACATATTTTTATTTGAATTTCTTTTCCTATTTTGTTTTTGCAAAGAAAAAAGAATGAATTTATGAATGTCGTGCAAATCATAGTATTCAAATTACTTCCCAGTGTGAGGTAATGGGATAATTCCTTTGAAATTCACTGGTCTTAGACTGCACTTGATTTTCTAATTGTTATTTTCTTTATTTTAGAACCAAATGGTCCTGCAGAATAGTACAAAGGTTTATTCAATACAGCTATTGCCAAGATTGAAAATATCTTATGAGGCTGAATTTTTTTTAAAGGCATATGGTATGTGCTTTATGACAGAGTATAATATACGATGTGTATCTGATTCAGAAACAGATACTAAGGGGTGAAATTGTGGCTGATGTCTCTCATGATCATATCTAGTGACAGGCTTAGAGACTCTTTTGAGTTTCCCAGGGAGGAAGAATTTGTTGGACCCAATAACAATTCCACTGAATTTGGGATTAATCAGAAAGATTATTTGATGTCAGCTAGTCTGTTTTGGGAGAAGGAAATGGCAACCCACTCCAGTATTCTTGCCTAGAGAATCACGTGGACAGAGGAGCCTGGTGGGCTGCTGTCTGTAGGGTCACACAGAGTCGGACACAACTGAAATGATCTAGCATGCATGCATTGGAGAGGGAAATGACAACTCACTCCATTATTCTTGCATGGAGAGTCCCAGGGATGGAGGAGCCTGGTAGGCTGCTGTCTATGGGGTTTCACAGACTCGTCACAGTCACAGTCAACTGAAGTGACTTAGCAGCAGCAGGAGCATTCTGGGTTTTTGTTTTTTGGGTTTTTTTTTTTTTAATATTTCATTCTATAATCATAAAAGAATAGGAAGTCTATTACAATTCAGTTACCTTCAGTTGATCAAACACTAATTTGCACATGTCATCTCTCACTAGTTCATATATTGGCTTTGGCTGTTTTATTATAAAGAGCTTATACATTATAATGTTCCCACTACAGAGTTGAGTTTGCATTCATTCATGCACTCATTCTACAAAATTTTTTATACTGATTACCAAAATAAGGAAAGTTCTGATTTCTACAAAGATTTAAATATAAAGTCCTGCCCTCAGTAAACCTAAAGTTATAAAGATTAATGATAAAAGGGTGAATTAGAAAATAGCTACAATTAAATGTGATAACTACATATCAGAAGATGGAATGGGGGGTGGTCCTAAGATAGCGGAGAAATAGGACGGGGAGACCACTTTCTCCCCCACAAATTCATCAAAAGATCATTTGAACTCTGAGGAAATACCACAAAACAACTTCTGAATGCTTGCAGAGGACACCAGGCTCCCAGAAAGGCAGCCCATTGTCTTCGAAAGGAGGTAGGACAAAATATGAAAGATAAAAAGAGAGACAAAAGAGTTAGGGATGGAGACCTGTCCCAGGGAGGAAGTCATAAAAGAGAAGTTTCCAAACACCAGGAAATCCTCTCACCTGAGGGTCTGTGGGAGTTTTGGGATCTCAGAGGGCAACATAATTGGGAGGAAAAAATAAATAAACAAAACCCACAGATTACGCGCCTAACTGCAACTCCCAGCGGAGAAGTAGCCCAGATGCTCTTGTCCACCAGTCAGCAAGCAGGGGGCTGAACAGGGAGGCGCAGGCTGCATTGATTAGGGTCAGGACCGGGCCTGAATGCCCTGAGGACAATCTGAGGGAGTTAACGTGAAATAGCAACCCAAACCATGGGCTAGCCAGAGAGGGGAAAAAAAAGAGGAAAGCGAGCCAGCGAGCTAGCGAGGGAGAGAGAGAGAGAGAGAACTTTCCTGTGAAAAGCTCTAACCTGAGGCACTGCTGGTCTGCTCATAGAACAAAGGACTGAGCGAATACCAGAGCAGAGATAGCTGGCAGCAGACCAGCCCAGCCTCTGCTGGAGGCAGGGAGGCAGGAGGGCAGCAGCCAGGGCCAGAAGGCAAGGGACATCCTCTACCGAACTGCGAGCAGGCGCCCAGTTACTAACCAACTCTTCCTGGGATCGTAGATGGTTGATGTCTGCCAGGAGGGTCACAGCCAGAGATAAGCTCCCCAGAGGAGACACACAGCACACCTGAGATGGCACTCCCACTGCGCACCCCGGAAACTGAGCGGCTGGGACAAGGGAGGTGATAAGATGCACCTTCCCACCTAGAAAGAGTGCACTCGCCAAGCACGTGGTCACCTGAGCTTCTTGGACCTGGGAAGGGCACAAAACACAGGCCCAGTCAAGTCTGTGCCTTTGTGGAGTAACAGAGAACCTGAACCTGAGCGGCTCAGACCTGGGAAGTACACACAACCCAGGGCCCGCCTTGGACAGTTCCCCTGCAGAGTAACCTGGAGCCGGAGCAGTGTAGACCAGGAAAGCACACATGCCTGAGTGGGGGCAAACCCAGTGTGGCCCAGATACTGCGAGCACTCCCCACACATGCCAGTGGTATTTGTTTGCAGTGTTCCTCCCCGCCTGCAGCACAATTGAACAAGTGAGCCTAAATAAGTGACCATTTTTGCCCCCTTGTGTCAGGGTGGAAGTTAGATACTGAAGAGATTTGCAAACAGAGGAAGCCAAAATAAACAAAGAGGGAACAGCTTTGGAAGGGACAGTTGCAACAGATTAAAAGCTTGTAGTTAGCACTGGCTACATTGGAAGGGATCTATAAACCTTGAGAAAAAGTATAAGCTGGAACAAGGAAATATCTAAAACTGAACTTACCCCACACTGTCCTCAACAGCTCCAGAGAAATTCCTAGATATATATTACTATTGTCATTTTAATATTTTTTAATTTTTAAGTTCTTAATTACTCCTTTAATTTTCATTTTTAAAACCTACTATTACCTTGCAAAAAAGAAGACCCTATTTTTAAAGCAAATTTCATATATTTTTAAATATATTTTGTGATTTTGTTTTTTTTTAATATTGTATTTTTAAGAGTCTAATCTCTACTATAGATTTTTAATCTTTGCTTTTTGGTATTTGTTATCAATTCTCTACCTTTAAAAATTCATTCTTCAGTACCCATTTTCACTCAGGAGTGTGATTACTGGCTTGATTGCTCTCTCCCCTTTTGACTCTCCTTTTTCTCCTCCAGGTCATCTCAATCTCTGCCTTCTCCCTTCTCTTCTCTGCTTAACTCTGGGAATCTCTTTAGGTGTTCCAGGCTGTGGAGAACACTTAGGGAACTGATCACAGACTAGATTGGTCTCTCTCCTTTTGACTCCCCCTGTTCTCCTCCTGGTCACCTCTATCTCCCTCCTCCCTCTTCTCTTGTCTGTGTAACTCTGTGAACCTCTCTGGGTGTCCTCCACTGTGGATAATATTTTCATCATTAACCAAGAAGTTTTACCATCAGTGTTCTATGGATGGAAAAGTTTTGAGTCTACTGTAAGAATAAGACTGGAAGCCAGAGGCAGGAGGCTTAAATCCAAAACCTGAGAACACCAGAAAACTTCTGACTCCAGGGAACATTAATCGACAAGAGCTTATCCAAAGCCTTCATACTTACACTGAAACCAAGCTCCACCCAAGAGCCAACAAGTTTCAGAGCAAGACATACCAAGCTAATTCTCTAACAACACAAGAACATAACCCCAAGCACAAAAATACAGGTGACCAAAAGTCACACCAAACCCATAGATATCTCAAAACTCACTACTGGACACTTTATTGCACTCCAGAGAGAAGAGATCCAGATCCACCCACCAGAACAGCGACCCAAGCTTCCCTGACCAGGAAACCTTGACAACCCACTTGTCCAACCCCACTCACGGGGAGGAACCACCACAATAAAGAGGAATCACAAATTTCCAGCATACAGAAAGGCCACCTCAAACACAGCAACCTAAACAAGATGAAAAGGCAGAGAAATATTCAGCAGGTAAAGGAACATGATAAAAGTCCACCAAACCAAACAAAGTGGAGAAGATAGGGAGTCTATCTGAAAAATAATTCAGAATAATGATAGTAAAAATGATACAAAATCTTGAAAACAAAATGGAGTTATAAATAAATAGTCTGGAGACAAGGATTGAGAAGATGCAAGTTTAACAAGGACCTAGAAGAAATAAGAGAGCCAATCAATAATGAATAATACAATAAGTGAGGTCAAAAGAACTCTGGAGGGAACCAACAGTAGAATAACTGAGGCAGATGATAGGATAAGTGAAGTGGAAAATGGAATGGTGGAAATAAATGAAGCAGAGAGAAAAAAGAATCAAAAGAAATGAGGACAACCTCAGCAACCTCTGGGACAATGTTAAATACCCCAACATTTGAATCATAGGATTCCCAGAAGAAGACAAAAAGAAGGGCCATGAGAAAATACTTGAGGAGATAATAGTTGAAAACTTCCCTAAAATGGGGAAGGAAATACCCACCCAAGTCCAAGAAACTTAGAGAGTCCCAAATAGGATAAACCCAAGGTGAAACACCCTAAGACATATATTAATCAAATTAATGAAGGTCAAACACAAAGAACAAATATTAAAAGCAGCAAGGGAAAAACAACAAATAACACACAAGGGGATCCCCCTAAAGATAACAGCTGATCTTTCAATAGAAACTTTTCAAGCCAGAAGGAATGGCAGGACATACTTAAAATGATGAAAGAGAAAAACCAACAACCCAGATTACTGTACCCAGCAAGGATCTGATATAAATATTAAGGAGAAATCAAAAGCTTTACAGACAAGCAAAAGCTTAGAGACTTCACCACCACCAAACCAGCTCTTCAACAAATGCTAAACAACCTTCTCTAGACAGGAAACACAGAAAAGATTTATAAACTCTAACACAAAACAACAAAGTAAATGGCAATGGGATCATACTTATCAATAATTATCTTAAATGTGAATGGTTGAATGCCCCAACCAAAAGACAAAGACTAGCTGAATGGATACAAAAACAAGACCCCTACATATGCTGTCTTGAGACCCACCTCTAAACTAGGGACACATATAGACTGAAAGTGAAGGGCTGGAAAAAGATACTTCATGCAAACGGAGACCAAAAGAAAGCAGGAGTAACAAGACTCATATCAGATAAAACAGACTTTGAAGTAAAGGCCATGAAAAGAGACAAGGACACTACATAATGATCAAAGGATCAATCCAAGGAGAAGATGTAACAATTATAAACATATATGCACTCAACATAGGAGCACCACAATATGTAAGCAAATGCTAACAAGTATGAAAGGGGAAATTAGCAGTAACACAATAATAGTAGGAGACTTTAATACCCCACTCACACCTATGGCTACATCAACTAAACAGAAAATTAGCAAAGAAACACAAACTTTAAGTGATATAATGGACCAGTTAGATCTAATTGATATCTATAGGACATTTCACCCTAAAACAATAAATTTCTCCTTTTTGTCAAATGCACACGGAACCTTCTTCAGGACAGATCACATCCTGGGTCATAAATCTAGCCTTGGTAAATTCAAAATTAAGATTAGATGTCAAATACAGGAAAAAAAAACTATTCAAAACACAAACATGTGGAGGCTAAACAACACACTTCTGAATAATCAACAAACCACAGAAGAAATAAAAAAAGAAATAAAAATATGCATAGATTGCTTCCATGTCCTGGCTATTGTAAACAATGCAGCGATGAACATTGGGGTGCACGTGGCTCGGAAGCAACCTAGATGCCCATCAACTGACGAATGGATAAGAAAGCTGTGGTATATATACACAATGGAATATTACTCAGCATTAAAAAAAAATTCATTTGAAGCAATTCTACTCAGATGGACAAAACTGGAGCCCATTATCCAGAGTGAAGTAAGCCAGAAGCAAAAACAACAATACAGTATATTAACACATATATATGGAATTTAGAAAGACAGTAACGAGAACCCAACATGGGAGACAACAAAAGGAACGCAGATGTATAGAATAGACTTGTGGACTTTGTGGATGAGGGTAAGGGTGGGATGAGATGGGAGAAGGGCATTGAAGCATGTTAATTGTCATGTGTCTAATCAATCGCCAGCCCAGGATTGACGCTCGGGACTGGTGCAGCGAGATTTCCCGGGGGGGAGGGAGGAGGGAGGGCGGACCCGGAGGGGAAGCATATGTAAACCCATGGTGATATCATAACAATGTATGGCTAAAACAATAATTAAAAAAAAAAAATAAAAAAAAAAATAAAAATATGCATAGAAATGAATGAAAATGAAAACACAAATCCTATGTGATTCAGTAAAAGCAGTGCTAAGGGGAAGGTTTATAGCAATACAAGCCTACCTCAAGAAACAGGAGAGAAATCAAATAAATAACCTAACTCTACACCAAAAGCAACTAGAAAAACAAGAAATGAAGTACCCCAGCATTAGTTAAAGGGAAAGAAATCATAAAAATTAGGGCAGAAATAAGTGCAAAATAAATAAAGGAGATCATAGGCAAAATCAACAAAGCTAAAAGCTCGTTTTTCCAGAGATGAATAAAATAGACAACCATTAGACTGACTCATCAAAAAGAAGAAGAAGAAGAAGGAGAAGAATCACATCAACCAAATTAGAAATGAAAATAAATCACAAAAGAGAACACAGAAATACAAAGGATCATAACAGACTACGATCAGCAAATATATGCCAATAAAGTGGACAACTTGAAAGAAATGGACAAATTCTTAGATAAGTGTAACTTTCCAAAGCTGAACCAGGAAGAAATAGAAAATCTTAACAGACCCATCACAAGCACAGAAACAGAAACTATAATCAAAATTCTTCCAGCAAACTCAAGCCCAGGACCAGATGGCTTCACAGATGAAGTCTACCAAAAATTTAAAGAGCTAACACCTATCCTACTCAAACACTTCCAGAAAATTGCAGAGAAAGGTAGACTTCCAAACTCATTCTACGAGGCCACAATTACTCTAATACCAAAACCAGACAAAGATGCCACACAAAAAAGAAAACTACAGGCCAATATCACTGATGAACATAGCTGTAAATATCCCTAACAAAACTCTAACAAACGGAATCCAACAATATATTAAAAAGATTGTACATCATGACCAAGTGGGCTTTATCCCAGGGAGGCAAGGATTCTCCAACATTCACAAATCAATCAAGTGATACACCACATTAACAAATTGAAAGATAAAAACCATATGATTATCTCAATAGATAATCTCAATAGATGCAGAGAAAGCCTTTGACAACATTCAACATCCATTTATAATAAAAACCTTCCAGAAAGCAGGCATAGAAGGAGAATACCTTAACATAATAAAAGCCATATATGATAAACCCACAGCAAATATTATCCTCAATGGTGAAAAATTGAAAGCAATTCCCCTAAAGTCAGCAACAAGACAAGGATGTCCACTCTCACCACTACTATTCAACACAGTTTTGGAAATTTTAGCCACAGCAATCAGAGAGGAAAAAGAAATAAAAAGAATCCAGATTGGAAAAGAAGAAATAAAACTCTCACTGTTTTCAGATGACATGATCCTCTACATAGAAAACCCTAAAGACTCTACCAGAAAATTACTAGAGCTAATCAATGACTATAGTAAAGTTATAGGATATAAAATTAATACACAGAAATCCCTTGCATTCCTATACACTAACAATGAGAAAAGGGAAAGAGAAATGAAGGAAACAATTCCATTTATCATTGCAACGAAAAGAATAAAATACTTAGGAATAAATCTATCTAAAGAAACAAAAGACCTATATATAGAAAACTATAAAACATTGATGAAAGAAATCAAAGAGGACACAAATAGATGGAGAAACATAGCATGTACGTGGATTGGAAGAATCAATATAGTGAAAATAAATATACTATCCAAAGCAATCTATAGATTCAACACAATCCTTAGCAAGCTACCAATGGTATCTTTCAGAAAACTAGAACAAATAATTTTACAATACGTATGGAAATACAAAAAACCTCGAATAGCCAAAGCAATTCTGAGAAAGAAGAATGGAACTGGAGGAAACCTGCCTGACTTCAGGCTATACTACAAAGCGACTGTCATTAAGACAGTATGATACTGGCACAAAAACAGAAATATAGATCAATGGAACAAAAGAGAAAGCCCAGAGATAAATCCATGCACCTATAAACACTTCATCTTTGACAAAGGAGGCAAGAACATACAATGGAGGAAAGACAATCTCTTTAACAAGTGGTGCTGGGAAAACTGCTCAACCACTTGTAAAATAATGAAACTAGAACACTTTCTAACACCATACACAAAAATAATCTCAAAATGGATTAAAGATCTAAATGTAAGACCAGAAACTATAAAACTCCTAGAGGAAAATAGGCAAAACATTCTCTGATGTAAATCATAGCAGGATCCTCTATGATCCACCTCCCAGAGTAATGGAAATAAAAGCAAAAATAAACAAACGGGACCTAATTAAACTTAAAAGCTTCTGCACAATGAAGAAAACTATAAGCAAGGTGAAAAGACAGCCTTCAGAATGGGAGAAAATAATAGCAAATGAAGCAACTGTAAAAGAATTAATCTCAAAACTATGCAAGCAACTCCTGCAACTCAATTCCAGGAAAATGAGAGATCCAATCAAAAAAATTAGCCAAGGAACTAAACAAACATTTCTCCAAAGAAAACATACAGATGGCTAACAAACACATGAAAAGATGCTCAACATCATTCATTATCAGAGAAATGCAAATCAAAACCACAGTGAGGTACCATCTCACGCTGGTCAGAGTGGCTGCTATCAAAAAGTCTACAAACAATAAATGCTGGAGAGGGTAGAGAGAAAAGGGAACCTTCTTACACTTTTGGTGGGAATGCAAACTAGTATAGCTACTATGGAGAACAGTATGGAAATTTCTTTAAAAACTGGAAATAGAACTGCCATATGACCCAGCAATCCCACTGCTGGGCATATACACTGAGGAAACCAGAACTGAAAGAGACACATGTACCCCAGCATTCATTGCATCACTGTTTATAACAGGACATGGATGCAACCTAGATGTCCATCAGCAGACAAATGGAGAAGAAAGTTGTAGTATATATACACAATAGAATATTACTCAGCCATTAAAAAGACTGCATTTGAATCAGTTCTAGTGAGGTGGATGAAACTGGAGTCTATTATACAGAGCAAAGTAAGTCTGAACAAAAAACACCATTACAGTACTTTAACACATATATATGGGATTTATAAAGATGGTAATGATGGCCCTATATATGAGACAGCAAAAGAGACACAGATGTAAAGAACAGACTTTTGGACTCTGTGGGAGAAAGCAAGGGTGGGATGATTTGAGAGAATAACATTGAAACATGTACATTAACATATGTGAAATAGATCACCAGTCTAGGTTCAATGCATGAGACAGGGTGCTAGGGCTGGTGAACTGGGATAACCCTGAAGGATGGTGGGAAGCGAGGTGGGATGGAGGGTCAGAACGGGGAACACATGTACATTCATGGCTGATTCATATGAATGTATGGCAAAAAAACACCACAATATTGTGAAGTGGTAATTCAATTTAATTAGAGCAATTTACTCCAATTAAAGTAAATTTTAAAAAATTAAAGAAAAAGAATATGGAATAATTGTGGATAATCTGAAGGGTAGCAGGCAGGAATGGAAGATGCCATTGTAAATAAGTTAGTTTGAACTGTAGTAAAAAGTTTATTGAAGATCAAGCATAAGACTTCTGGCAGAGAACATCTGCTTACAAGAAACCTCATATGTCTAAAGACTCAGAGGTAAGAGGGCATGGCATACTTAGGAGATTAAAAAAGCATACATTGGCTAGAGAAGAGGGGGTCGAGATAATATTAATATACTCTCCTGTGTATATTACAGTGCTCAAAAAATGAATATGTGGGCCAGAGAAGAAAGCAAATATAAAGTATCTGAAGATAGCCTTTCCTTCTATATTTACTATTATTCTTGTGAAGTAAGATCATGTCTTCAAGAAAACTGTGACTGACTGATATTACTTATAAAACATAGAAGACACTTTAACATATGAACAGTCACTCAAAATTAACATTATACATTTATCAAATTAACTTTCAAACAAAAAAATTCAGGTTACTCAAGAATAAGACACACAGATGATAGTTTGATTGGGGAAAGAGAAAGGAAGACATTAGGAATGTTCTGTTGAATGAACTATATTTTGGAAGACCACTAAGATTGAAATGTGCTGAGTGGTAACTGCTCTCTGAATATCTAGAAATTTAGGACAAATGATGGAATAAGCTACAAAGAAAGTATTTCTTATGATTGTATTTGAGCCTGATTATAACTCAAAATATATGTTTGTTTCACACATTTATTTCCCCAAAGCTATTGTGACAAAAGTCATCTATAGTACCATGAACAAGCAAAGGGATAATTGCACTCATTTAGGAGAAAATGCTTTGTGGCCTGTGACTTTTTAATGATTTGTAATTTTTGTAATCTTGTTTTATAGAAACATTTAATTTTTCTTCAAATGCTCTTGCAAAAGTTTTTAATGTCTTATTTCTTAATTCAAGAAATGTACAGATCCATAAATTCAAACTTCACCTCGAGACTTTTATAATAAGTTTCAGGGCTTATATTCATTGTTTCTCCCAATGGACTAGTGATTAATCAATGCATGCTTATCACCTTTATTAACTCACTTCAGATTCTCTTTAAGAGAGAGAAAGCTTTTAGTTTTAAATACTAATTGTTTTTCTCTTTAAAACCACACAGAAATCCTTGGATAAATTCAATTATAATCTTTATCAATTTCTACATTATCTGTTGTAAACTGGCCAACAGAATTAGTCATAGCATTAATGTCACTGGTTCTTCCTGATATGCTGCAATGTTCCCATAGAGGAAATACTTTCTCCTTTCTACAACACGGTTTTAGTCACAAACTGACATTGCTTTAACAATGCATATGATTAACTTGTGAAATGCCAACTCCTGTAACAAATACTCAAAACATGTACATCTCAAATACTGGAGACTTTTTTAAAATCATACAACAATTTTAAAGACTGTTTAGGACATCAAGTAGGTTTCCCACATGTGTGATTCATTAACCTGTGGCCCCAGCACTCTCCAGAAATTAATATAAGCACAGGGAGGTGATCATGGAAACTATCACTGGCAGGGAAGTGCCTTCCTTCCAAAACCTTCTTAGAGGCATCTCATTATTACTAACAGACAGGGATGTCTTTGAGTGGCATACCATTTTATCTTAGTATAAAATATAATAAAGGTGATGCCACCCAATCATCTTATCCTCTACTGTCCCCTTCTCCTTCTGCCTTCAGTCTTTCCCAGCATCAGTCTTTTCCAATTAGTCAGTTTTTCACAGCAGGTGGCCAAAATATTGAAGTTTCAGCACCAGTCCTTCCAATGAATATTCAGGACTGATTTCCTTTGGGATTGACTGGTTGGATCTCCTGGCAGTCCAAAGGACTCTCCAGAGTCTTCTCTAACACCACAGTTTAAAAGCATCAATTCTTCTGTGCTCAGCTTTCTTTATAGTCCAGCTCTCACATCCATACATGACTAATGAAAAAACCAAAGCTTTGACTAGATGGACCTTTGTTGTCAAACTAATGTCTCTGCTTTTTAATATGCTGTCTTGGTTGGTCATAACTTTCCTTCCAAGGAGTAAGTGTCAAATATATGCTATTTAAAAGTTTCCACAGATGTAAAAGGGCTTCTATTGTGCCTCCGCTGGTAAAGAATCCACCTGCAATGCGGGAGACCTGGGTTTGATCCTTGGATTTGATCTTCCTCCAGGAAGATCCCCTGGAGAAGGGAAAGGCTACCCTCTTTAGTATTCTGTCCTAGAGAATTGCATGGACTGTGTAGAAGTAAAATTTAGGTTGACTACTGTGGGGCTGGAGATGACTCTTGAGAGTCTTTTGGACAGCAAGATCAAACTAGTCAATCCTAAAGGAAATCAACTGTGAATATTCACTGGAAAGACTGATACTGAATCTGAAGCTCCAGTACTTTGGCCACATTATGGGAAGTGCCAACTCAATGGAAAAGACCCTGATGCTGTGAAAGATTAAAGGCAGGAGCAGAAGGGGATGACAGAGGATAATATGGTTGACTAGCTTCCCTAACTCAATGCAAATGAGTTTGAACAAACTGTAGTGCTTTTGGAGCCCCCTAAAATAATGTCTGTCACTGTGTCCAGTTTTCCCCCATCTATGGGCCATGAAGTTAGGGGACTGGATGTCATGATCTTAGTTTCTGAATGTTGAGCTTTAAGCCAATTCTTTCACTCTCTTCTTTCACTTTCACCAAGAAACTCTAGTTCTTCTTCACTTTCTGCCATAAGCGTGGTGTTATCTGCATAGCTGAGGTTGTTAATGTTTCTCCTGGCAATCTTGATTTTGGCTTGTACTTCATCCAGCCCAGCATTTCACATGATTTATTCTACATATAGGTAAAATAAGCTGAGTGACAATATACAGCCTTAATGTACTCCGTCCCCAATTTGGAACCAGTCTGTTGTTCCATGTCCAGTTCTATCTGTTGCTTCTTGACCTGCATGCAGGTTTCTCAGGAGGCAGGTAAGGTGGCCTGGTATTCCCACCTCTTAAAGAATTGTGATCCACACAGTCAAAGGCTTTGTCATAATCAATAAAGCAGAAGAAGATGTTTGTCTGGAACTCTCTTACTTTTTCAATGATCCAACAGATGTTGGCAATTTGACCCCTGGTTCCTCTGCCTTTTCTAAATCCAGCTTGAACATCTGTAAGTTAACAGTTCTCATACTGTCATTCAAAGATCAAATGCTAGCTTAATTGAAGTAAAACATGTACCAATAACTGACATGGAAACATAACTCTAAGAAGGTATAAAGGACATTATTATTGAAATGAGTTAGGAATTAGGCTAAGGATATAATGGAAAAAATGTCATTATCTCATTTTTACATGACTTCAGTGAGTTTCATTAGATGAGTTGTAGGAAAAATTTTTTAACATTACCTTTATAGGTTACCTGATTCAGACTTCCATGACCATTCAGTGATTAACAATCTGTGCCTCCAATGCAATGGGTGTGGATATAATCCCTGATCAGGGAACTGGGATCCCACATGCTACACAGTACAACCAAAATATAAAATTAAAAACATAAAGCTTTCCTGACTTGAGTCCTGATGAACTCTGCGATATACTTCTCCAAATTTTTATTAGTTATAATCTGAACACACTGGATTTTTTTCAATTACTTGAATGTGACATGGTCCCCATATCCCATATATCACAGCAGTAATAGATAGTTTCCTGCCTGAAATGCAATATTCTTAATTTCCCCAATCACTAGTTAAACTTCAGGTTCTAAGTTACTGTTATTTCCTCCAGGAATGTAGTACTAATCCCCAGGTTATTAGACCAGAGCAGCTACCTCTAATACAAGATATCACAGCACCGTCTCTGCATTCTTCCACTTTAAAGGTACTTACTAACTTTCTCCCACACACCAGGCATAAGATTTGAGTTTGAAGATGTTTGGGTATCTGACGAAATAGATATGGTATCCACTTTCATGGAATTTATGGGAAGGCAATATTAAAAGTGTCATACTAAACCATGTTAATTTTAGACAGACATTTTGATCTGAAGGAAAGTTCTATGAGAATTTGCAAATTAAATTGGCGTTTAAAGACTTTTTCACATAGGAAATATTAATGGAGTTGAAATTAGGATGAAGAGTAATGTTTAAGTAGTATGGTACACAGTTACCTTACACAAGAAGAAAAGAATATGTCTCCTTGTGGTACATCTATTTCGCTTGTCTTGCATCTGTGTTCCTGAGTTGGGGGTTGATAATAAAATACATAAGATACAATATGTTTCACCCACCCAATACCAATTTATTTTGCCATAAATGAAGTAACAAAGTAGACAAAAATACAAAGTTCATGACAAAGACAAGGTAGAGGTTTCATGGACATCAGGAACACCGCACTGATGATGACTATAGTGTTAAAGAGTTTAAATAGGTGAGTGTAAACCACCTCACAATAGAGAATCAATAATCCATGATTACCATTGCATTATAAGTTCTACTGGTCCTGTGCTCCTTAAAGATAATGTGAGTAGAATCCATCTTCCAGTGCAGATCTTATTAATAACAGGTATTTGTTTTGCAATAAACTGCATAGACAGTAAGTATAGGTGCTTACTTTGGAACACAGTGTTCTCAGTTTCTCATTTATCTGGGATCCAGTTTTTTGTCATCAGTCAGTTGAGTCACTCAGTCACATATGAATCTTTGTGACTCCATGGACTACAGCATGCCAGGCTTCCCTGTCCATCATCAATTTTAATTTCATATTACCATAAAGTTAGCTCAAGGGTCATATCTTCAGGCTTCCATGAAGCTAGGGAAATGGCCTAAAAAATAGTCATTAGAACTTGACTTCTACCCTCACAAAATCCACCAAAAGAATGGGAAGACCTTGATGTTGGTGGAAGGTGTGGGGAACAGTCATGTTATATATTTCTAGAAATCAGAATGAATTCCTAGACCCCAGATGTCAAAGAGGAATAAGTGAAGTGGCACAAGAGAAGACTAAAGAGATAAATATGATTATGATCACAAAAGTTGTCTATGCATGTGTTAAATTTATTCCATGAAAAAATTAAAACTCATTAAAGGATTTGATATGTGGAGGGTTTAATAAGATTGAGTTTGAAACTGTAAGTCCAGCAACAGCATAGGTACTTAGATGAAGAAAGAAAATGCCAGGTTGTGGGAACAATTTAATTAAGCTTTCTTGTTAGATAAAATTGGAGTAATGGATGTCATGATGGAGAGACACATATAAATGTAGGAGATGATTCAGTTCAGTTCAGTTCAGTCACTCAGTCGTGTTCAACTCTGTGACCCCACGGACTGCAGCACACCAGGCTTCCCTATTCACCACCAACTCCCAGAGCTTGTTCAAACTCATATCCATCGAGTCAGTGATGCCATCTTACCATCTCATCCTCTGCCATCCCTTTCTCCTTCTGCCTTCAATCTTTTTCAGGACCATGGTCTTTTCCATTGAGTCAGTTCTTTACATCAGGTGGCTAGAGTATTGGAGCTTCAGCTTCAGTATCAGTCCTTCTAATGAATATTCAGGATTGATTTCCTTTAGGACTGATTATTAAATGGCAAAATATAATTTACCATTTAATGGTAAAATTTAATTTGCCATTTAATGATAAAAATTTAATTTACCATTTAACGGTAAAATTTAATAGGAGATGATTAAATGGTAAAATTGAGAGGACTTTCTGAGAAATTGGATATTAAATGGAAGAGGTATGTGGTAGAAGTTCATTCTAACTTGATAGTTTGTATTGTCTTGCTTTCTAAGAATACTACCAGAAAACCAATGTTCAGATGAAAATCATGGTTTTGTCTTAGACTTGTTAGGTTTAAGATATCTTTGAGAAATCCAAGTAGAAATGTCCATTATCAGGGAGATATCCATTTCTGGAGCTCAGAGGAGTTCTGTGAACTGGGATTATAGCTTTGAAAGCCATGACCCCATAGATGGTAATTGAATGGACCTGGATGACATTTCCTAGAGAATATCTACAAGAGAGGAAAATATGGAATAAAATCAAGTCTTGCCAATCTTCACTATATACTGGTCAGATAGCAGACAACGACTTTGCAAAGAAATGTGTGATGTAGTAACCACAAGGAATTAGGAAAACCTGGAGAGAATAGTGTAAAAGAAATCAAGAGAAGAGACTATTTTACTAAACAAAAAAAAAAGAAAGAAAGAAAAGTTGAAACTTGAGTAATATGTGCTGGATTTAGAGTTATAGAAGTAATCAGTGGTCTTAGTGAGAACTATTTCAATGGAGTGATATAGAAGATGACAGTTTTGTTTAGAGGCTGAGGAGTGAAAGAGACAGGACACTTAGCCAACTCTTCAGAGTAGTTTGGCTATGAAGTTCTGGAAATAAACAGGAAGCTGGAAGAATATAAGAGAATAAGATATACATTTTTTTTTATTGTTTTTGCCATACATTGTCATGATATCACCATGGGTTTACATATGCTTCCCCTCCGGAACCCCCCTCCCTCCTCCCTCCCCCCCGGGAAATCTCACTGCACCAGCCCCGAGCATCAATCCTGGGATACCTTTTAAAACCAAAAATATAATTGATTTTGTGAAGTTTCTGAAAAGACAGGAGGAGTTAAAGAAATTTTTAAGTCCATTAAAAGACTAAGTTTCTATTTGACTGGAGACTATTTTGGATGGCCCTCAGAGCAGAGAGCTGGCTCTGTGGAGCTAAGCCAGTCTGCAGAGAGTCCAGACTTGGGACAGATGTCATCTTTCTTGACAGACAAGATGAGCACCCTATCTACACAAGATACTTAGTTATATTTCTGGGTATGTTGACCCCTTGATGGTGAGTATGTTTTGTTCAAGTGTCTTCTGACATCTTAGCTCAGTTATAAGTATATAAAGCTATGAGGTTGGGCTGGAGTGAGGCCAGGCCCTTTTAGGAGTTCCCCTCCCTCCATCGGAGCTTCTGTGGTGGCTCAGTGGTAAAGAATCTGCCTGCAATGCAAGAGCCATGGGTTCAATCCTTAGGTTGGGAAGATCCCCTGGAGAAGTAAATAGCAACTCACTGTAGTATTCTTGCCTGGAGAAATCCGAGGACAGAGGAGCCTTGCAAGCTATAGACTATGGAGTTGCAAAGAGTTGGACACGACTGAACAACTAACACTTTCACTACCTCCGTCATGTTCCATTTCCAGCCTGCTGGTTAAAGCAGGCCTCCTCTGCTGAATCTTAGCCATGACACACGTAGAATATCTATTCCTAATTTATGTTATGAAATAATGGAACTTCATGGGCTTCCCAGGTGGCTCACCTGGTAAAGTACTTGCTTGCCAAAGCAAGAGATGTAAGATACGCAGGTTCAATCCCTGGGTCAAGAAGATACCCGGGAGAAGGGCATGGCAACCCACTCCAGTGTTCTTGCCTGGATAATCCCGAGGACAGAGGAGACTGGTGGGCTACTTTCCATAGTGTCACAAAGAGTCGGACACGATTAAAATAATTTAGCACATATGCAATGGAGCTTCAAAAGATTTTGTGTGCCTTACTACTTCTCTGCATATAAGTTTTACTTTTTTTTCCTAATAAATTATATAATCTATCTCTAGCAATAGAGTTAAGTATTGGTGTCCCTCTTGTACACACTATTTCATAATTTAACTAAAGCAGATAAAATGGTCAAATCACCTGCCTCATAGATCACTTGCAATTGTTCCATATAATACGATATTCCAATAGACAGACACCCATAAAACGTTTCAAGAAATCACACACCACCATACACCAATGGCAAAATCTCATAAAGTCTTCAAGTCTTTCTGAGGAATGAGAAAATGTATACATTTTTATAAAAAACAACAACAACAACAAAATAGATCAAGCAAAATCTGTTCTATCTCCCACTTGCTGCCTACAAATTACCCACAGGGAAAGAAAGAATCCCAATATATTCTAGAACTGCTTAACAACATCTGTAACACAATTTATATATCTTCACAAAGTTTATGTGCAATGTTGTGTCTCCATTTATTTTAATGTTTTCTTTTTTTTCCAGGTTACCAATATTGTCTCCATTTCTTCTAGTTCTAGAAGTCTGCCTTTCTGGTTGCTTATAGTATATATAAGAAATGATACAAGATTCATTGAAATTTAAGATGAAATGCCTGGCTTTCTGTATTTTCCACCCCCTCTTTCATCAGATGCTCTAGAAAGGGGGTTTTTAACACATTACTGAAATAACAAATGTCATTTTGTGTCAGAACAATACTGGTAGCATGTTTCCACAATCATAACCAGAGTGGAAACATGAATTTCCTTAGTATTTCCCAAATATTCCAATATCAGCAATGAAATATGCCCCTTTTGATCAAATGCCAACTATGTATTTAGGAATTTGTTATGAAAGCTGTTAATTGGTATATGATCAGACAGAAATTGCTTTTAAAATAATCCCTGACATTTCTGTCATAAATCATCATGTCATATTCCACTCTATCATGGTAGTTTATAAGAAAAGAGCATAAACATGACACAATTTGTCAATAAAATCTAACAGAGTAGAGTACCATACGATATGACACAAGATTGAAGCAGGAAGTCAACAACTTCAGATTAAAGTGTGATGGCCAATTGCCATGAGAAACTAACCTGACTTTTCTGTGACAATAACATTGCTAATGCTGAATTCAATGCAAACATACTTTAGTAAATACTTTAATTTCTTCAAGTGGAATAAATAGAATGCTTTCCCCTTCTCCCCCAATTGAGAAAATTTAATTGCATATATCTTAGTAATAAAAATATCATTCCAAAATAGACATAGAAAATAAGTATGTACAGAAATGAACAAAGTGTTTCATGCCTCAGATACCTGAGGAAAATTATGTTTCTTAAGGACATTTTGATTTTATCTCATTTTATCAGTGTGCTCATGGGGATGTAGGGAGGTCAGTAAGCACATAGAATTATGGAAAGAATGATTCCAGTCCTTTCATAGTAGAATGCAAAATGCCATGTTTTAGCTATTCACTTAGCTTTGCTGAATAGATTGCTCTTGCTCTTTCTGGCTTAGATGAAGAGCTAACCCCAAATGACATAAAGAATACTAGCTTGTGAATGCACCAGATGTTTGATGCAATATGTAAAACCTGTCACACAAAGTAGAAGAAAAGTTATTTTTAAAAGAATATTTGAATATATAACTCCGATTCATCTGCTTTTTTTTCCAGACCATACACAGACTTCTATATAAATTATAAAAGGTGGATCCTTAGATGAAAGCTGTCTATAATTTGTGGAGACCATTTTCTTGTCAACTTGGTAGTCTTTCTCATAGAGGGTTCATTATTAGGCAAACCAATTAAGTGTGCTCAGAGTAAGCCACATATGCTAAGTACACAATTTGTATAAAATTCTAATCTGTTCATTACCTTTATACCAGTGATTTTTTCCCCCTGATTTGGAGTAGTGAGTTCATTTTTTTAATAAGAATTTTGTGTTAAAAATGGCATGTTAAAATGCCTGACATGAGAATTCTCAAACTGTCTTAACTAGATTTTGGCATTTAATAAGCTGTAAACTGCTGAAGCTATTTGCAGATGAAGTCTCATTTTTGTCCATCAGCAGGGGGCTGGAAGCATAATTAATTGAGTGAAAGTTAAAAGACGGACAGCACGGTTACATTTATGCAAATACTGCAGCAGAACATCTAATGAAAGAGAAAAATAGCTTGCAACCAATTGGTTTGGTTTTGGACCAAAATCCACAGGGTCCATTTAAACATTGCAGATTGTGCATCTGACAATTAAGACTTATAGTTTTTTTTTTTTTAATTCTAGTGTGATGGTAGGAAGTGTAGGCAAAAAGTTGAAGTCCAGAGAGACAATTCTATTTCTGCTCTCATCTTTTTTACCTCTCATGAATGTTAAAATATCCTTGCAAAAAAATCAGAAATCAAATGATGTATGTGTGTGCAACCATATGCCAGGCTCTGCTATTTGTTTCTTTTATTCATATCCCAGGCATATGTACCCTTGCACACCAAAGGTTCCATTTAATTAAAGTTAGTTAAAAGCTTAGACCACAGAGATCAGGACAGCTGCTGGAGATATTAACCTGGTTGCTGTTTTGGGACAGTATAAAGCCTTTGCTGGTATTCTCATCTCCTATTACATATTTTGGTGGGGTTTTTCCCAGTAGCTGTTTGCCTCAGAAGACCACTGACTTTTCCTTGAATGCTTGGGAAACATTAGCTTTTACAAGGATCAAAGGAAATATCAAATTGAAACTTTGCATATTCCTCATTCATATGTTTTTCCTCATAACTGTAAGGATGTGCATGACTACCTAAGTGATTGGTTTTTGACTAGTCTCTTTGTATGTGTATTTGATTTGTTGGCTATTCAGCAAGACACTGCTTCCCGCAGAGAAATTCCCTAAGAACTCTTTTGCTTTTTCTTCTCATACTTCTGTTCTTAGGGAAGGGCCTGTTTAGGTAGTTGAGATTTAATTATAACCTTGTTCTTTTGCTTTTTTTTAATGCTACAGAATTTAGATTTATTAGCAAAGCAGGAATGGGTTCTATGTGCATGTCAAAGAATTTTATATGTGACTCTCTTTTAAGAATCACAAAACACAACTTTTGTAGTAATATCTTTTTCTTCAATTAGAAATATCACTAATATTTCTAGTCAAAATTCTATGAAACAAAGTTTTATCTTAAAAATTAAGAATACAATATTTCTGATGTCTGTCTGGGGATGGTACAGAACTTACAATAAAATGAAAACAAAAAATGTCCTTGATATGTTCTCAGTGAATGATTATAACATGTTTTTAAAATAATCTAAATTTAAAGATGGGTAAGCATTAAAATATGAGAGCACAGAAAACTTAAAGTAAATGAATTCACATGGAAGATTTTAGATTTAACTGAACTTCACATATTATTTATGTCCCATGAAATTCTACTACTTATTATAAAATGTATTTTTGTATAATTGCTTAATTCATTCAAATCATTAAGCCCATGGTGAAAATATTTTTAATATGTTGTCATGAGTTTTTCATAAACATATTTTAATTAATCCTCAGAAGTTTAATTTCAAATGTGGAATGTGATTGCATAACTCCCAGAGTTGCCAACCACTTTGTTTCTAAAAATAATGTCCCTTTAAGTATATAGCTACTGTATATATTGGGTTTTTTTGCACTCTAAATACTGAAATATTTTCATCTTTTTAAAGATTAATACTGAACAATTTTTATCAATAACCATTTCACAGATTAGTATAATCTGCTGAAGAAATTTTAATATGAACACACTTAGTAAAACCAAGTGCATTATACATATATAGAATAAATTCTGTATATAATATAGAGAATCTCATGGACAGAGGAGCCTGGTGGGCTATAGTGCATAGGGTTGCAAAGAGACAGAAATGACTGAAGTGATTTAGCACTCAACACACACATACACACACACACACACACACACACAAGCACATATATGCATTATGATATATCCAATCCTGAGAAGCTTTTGTTTGCTTTATTTCATTAAATGGAGAGTCAGGAAAATATTTCTAAAGTAACTCCTGTTTAAGGCAAGTATTTATCCAAACAAACATAATTTCCCAGTCTTCTAGTTATTGGGCGTCCCTGGTGGCACAGTGGTAAAGAAGCCACCTGCCAATGCAAGAGACACTGGTTTGATTATTGGGTCAGGAAGATTTCTGGGAGAAGGAAATGGCAATTCACTCCAATATTCCTGCCCAGAAATTTCCCTGGACAGAAGAGACTTGAGGGTTACAGTCCATGGGGTAACAAAGAGTCAGAAACGACTGAGCATGCACTCATGCATACACACATTAGTTATGATCATGCTCTTATACATATATTGTAAATGAGATTCTCTTTATATGAAACACAAGTTTGTTACTGTTGTTTAGTTTAGGCTTTACTTCAACAATAATTTTATTTTGATTTTGATGAAGGAGAGCAGGCTTAGATTTGTTAAGACATTCCAGAATTTAACATCATTCCAAAATGTTTAAGCTTCATCATTTTGAATATTCCTTTCCATTAATACAGAGTTTTAATATTCATTTATGTGGCTGTTTCACTCCACAAAGAAAACATGTAAGTTGCTTATGGTGATTTAGAGCTATTCTTTGGTTGAACAATGTAAATGTAAAACACTATGCTTGTTGCCAAAATATTAATACTCTGGCTCATCTGAAATTATTAGAAAGGTATATCTACTTTGTCGTTATATTAACATTTTATTTACATTTCTATATATTCTTACTTAAATTACTCAAAAATCCTTTTTCTGGATATAAAATAGAAAGTATAATAGCAAATGGGAATTTAAGCCAAATAAATTCAGAGGACATATATCTTAAAATACAAATCTAGACATTTGAAGAGAAAGTATCTATTTTGTATTTTAACTAGTTTGAATGATAACCCATTCTATGCTAAACTAAAGTAATAAGAACCATATCTCGTGTTCCCTGTTTTCAAATATGATGGAATTATAAAAGATGAGGCAAGAAAGATATATAGTTTTAAATTTTCTAGGTAGTAATTACTTAACATATATGTTACTTTAGATTAATAGTAATTTTCTAGCTAAGTAAAAGAAAAATAAAGACAAAAAAAGGAATATCCATCTTTTAGTACTCATTCCTCTGAAATAAGTTAAGAATACTAAAAAAAAAAAAGGCAATAAAATTTCTGCTGGGTTTTGAGTTAGTCAAACTTGTAACTTTTCATTTCTTAGAAATCTCATGAAAGTGAACATGATAAATAGAAAACCACTTCTAACAGAGTTGTTTGCCAAAATTAATCTATCAGGGCAGAATATTAAATGTTATAGACAGTATATTGTGATGGAATTAAGTACTACATTTATGAAAACAGTTAGAGTTTTGCTAGTGTTTACTCTCTCTTTTTTTTTTTTTACTACATTACTGAACACGGCCCCACCCATCAGAACAAGACTCAGTTTTACACTCAGTCAGTCTCTCCTATCAGGAAGTTTCCATAAGCCACTTATTCTTCTCCATCAGAGGGCAAACAGAATGAAAATAACAATCACAGGAAACTAACCAAACTGATCACATGGATCACAGCCTTGTCTAGCTCAGTGAAACTATGAGCCATGCCAGGTAAGGCCACCCAAGACAGACAGGTATGGAGGAGAGTTCTGACAAAACGTAGTCCACCAGAGAAAGGAATGGCAAACCACTTCAGTATTCTTGCCTTGAGAACCCCAAGAACATTATGAAAAGGCAAAAAGATATGACACTGAAAGATGAACTCTTCAGGTCAGTAGGTGCCAAATATGCTACTGGAGAAGAGTGGAGAAATAACTCCAGAAAGAACGAAAAGATATCTGGAGCCAAAGCTAAAACAACACCCAGTTGTGGATGTGACAGGTGATGGAAGTAAAGCTTCCGATACTGTAAAAAGCAATATTGCATAGGAACCTGGAATGTTAGTTCCATGAATCAAGGCAAATTGGAAGTGGTCAAACAGGAGATGACAAGAGTCAATATTGACAGTCTAGGAATCAGCAAACTAAAATGGACTGGAGTGGGTGAATTTAGCTCAGATAACCATTATATCTATGACTGTGGGCAAGAATTCCTTAGAAGAAATGGAGTAGTCATTATAGTCAACAAGAGTCCAAATGCAGTACTTGAATTGAAGATGACAGAATGATCTCTGTTCGTTTCCAAGGCAAACCATTCAATATCACAGTAATCCAAGTCAATACCCCGACCAGTAATGCTGAAGAAGCTGAACTTGAATGGTTCTATGAAGACCTACAAGACATTCCAGAACTAATACCCCCAAAAGATGCCCTTTTCATTATGGGAGACTGGAATACAAAAGTAGGAAGTCAGGAGATACCTGGAGTAATAGGAAAATTTGGCCTTGGAGTACAGAATGAAACAGGGCAAAGGCTAATAGAGTTTTGCCTAGAGAACACAATGGACATAGCAAACAATCTCTTTCAACAACACAAGGGAAGACTCTACACGTGGACATCACCAGATAGTCAATACCGAAATCAGATTGATTATATTCTTTGAAGCCAAAGATGGAAAAGTTCTATGCAGTCAGCAAAAAGAAGACTGGAAGCTGACTATGGCTCAGATCATGAATTCCTTATTGCCAAATTCAGACTTAAATAAAAGAAAGTAGGATAACCCACTAGACCATTCAGGTATGACCTAAATCATATCCCTTACAATTTTACGTGGAAGGGACAAATAGATTCAAGGGATTGGATCTGACAGGCAGAGTGCCTGAAGAACTATGGACAGAGGTTCATGACATTGTACAGGGGCAGGGATTAAGATCATTCCCAAGAAAAAGAAATGCAAAAAGGCAAAAGTGCTATCTGAGAAGGCCTTACAAATAGTTGAGAAAAGAAGAGAAGCTAAAGGAAAATGAGAAAAGGAAAGATATACCCATTTGAATGCATAGTTCCAAAGAAGAACAAGGAGAGATAAGAAAGCCTTGCTCAGTGATCAAAGCAAAGAAATAGAGGGAAAAAATAGAATAGGAAACTCTAGATTTTCTTCAAGGAAATTAGAGATACCAAGGGAACATTTCCTGCAAAGATGAGAACAATAAATGACAAAAATGGTATGGACCTAACAGAAGTAGAAGATATTAAGAAGAGGTGGCAAGAATACACTGAAGAACTATACAAAAAAGATCTTCATTACCCAGATAACCACGACGGTGTGATCACTCACCTAGAGCCAGACATCCTGGAATGAGACGTCAGATGGGCCTTAGGAAGCATCACTAAGAACAAAGCTATTTGAAGTGATGGAAATCTAGTCAAACTATTTCAAATGATGATGCTGTGAAAGTGCTGTACTCAGTTCAGTTCTGTTCAGTTGTGTCCAACTCTTTGCAACCCCATGGACTGCAGCACACCAGAACTCCCTGTCCATCACCAACTTTTGGAGTTTGCTCAAATTCATGTCCACTGAGTGACTGATGCCACTCTATCATCTCATCCTCTGTCATCCGCTTGTCCTCCCACCTTCAAAGTTTCTCAGGATCAGGGTCTTCTCAAATAAGTCAGTTATTTGCATCAGTTGGCCAAAGTATTAGAGTTTCAGCTTCAGCACCAGTCCTTCCAATGAATACAGAGGACTGGTTTCCTTTAGGATGGACTAGTTGGATCTTCTTGCAGTCCAAGGGACCCTTGCAAGTCTTCTCTAACACCACCGTTCAAAAGTATCAGTTCTGCGATGCTCAGCTTTCTTTCCAGTCCAACTCTCATGTCCATTCATAACTACTGGAAAAACCATAGCTTTGACTAGTTGGAACCTTCTTGGCAAAATAATGTCTCTGCTTTTTAATATGCTGTCAAGTTTTTCATAGCTTTTCTTCCAAGGAGTAAGCATCTTTCTATTTCATGGCTGCAGTCATCATCTGCTGTGATTTGGAGCCCCCCAAAATAAAGTCAGCCACTGTTTCCACTGTTTCCCCATCTATTTGCCATGAAGTGATATGACCAGATGCCATCATCTTAGTTTTATGAATGTTGAATTTTACACCAGCTTTTATACTCTCTGCTTTCACTTTCATCAAGAAGCTCTATAGTTCTTCTTTGCTTTCCTCCAAAAGTGTGTTGCACTCAGTATGCCAGCAAATATGGAAAACTCAGCAGTAGCAACAGGACTGGAAAAGGTCAGTTTTCATTCCAATCCCAAGGAAAGGCAATGCCAAAGATTGTTCAAACTACCACACAATTGGACTCATCTCACACTCTATCAAAATAATGCTCAAAATTCTCCAAGCCAGGCTTCAACAGTATGTGAACCATGAACTTCCAGATGTTCAAGTTGGATTTAGAAAATGCAGAAGAACCAGAGATCAAATTGCCAACATCCACTGGATCATTGAAAAAGCAAGAGAGTTCCAGAAAGCAATCTACTTTTCCTTTATTGATTACTCTAAAACTTTTGATTGTGTGGACCACAACAAACTGTAGAAAAGTCTTGAAGAGATGGGGATCCTAGACCACCTGACCTGCCTCCTGAGAAATCTGTATGCCGGTTAAGAATCCCAAGTTCAGAAAGGAGTACATCCAGGCTGTGTTTCGTCGCCTTGTTTATTCAACTTATATGCAGAGTATATTTTGTGAAATGTGGGATGGGATGAAAAGCACAAGCTAGAATCAAGATTGCTGGGAGAAACATCAATAGCCTCAGATATCCAGATAACACCACCCTTATGGCAGAAAACAAAGAAGAACTAAAGAGCCTCTTGGTGAAAGTGAAAGAGGAAAGTGAAAAAGTTGGCTTAAAACTCAACATTCAGAAAACTAAGATCATGGCATCCAGTCCCATCACTTCATGGCAAATAGATGGGACAACAATGGAAACAGAGATTTTATTTGTGGGGTGGGGGGTGGGGGCTCCAAAATCACTGCAGATGGTGACTACAGCCATGAAATTAAAAGACACTTGCTCCTTGGACGAAAATCTATGACTAACCTAGACAGCTTATTAAAAAGCAGAGACATTACTTTACCAACAAAGTCCCATCTAGTCAAAGCTATGGTTTTTCCAATAGTCATGTGTGGATATGAGAAATGGACTACAAAGAAAGGTGAGCGCCGAAGAATTGATGCTTTTGAACTGTGGTGTTGGAGAAAACTCTTGAGAGTCCCTTGGATTGCAGGGAAATCCAATCAATCCATCCTAAAGGAAATCAATCCTGAGTATTCATTGGAAGGACTGATGCTGAAGCTGAAACTCCAATATTTTGCCACCTGATGTGCAGAACCAACTCATTTGAAAAGACCTTGATGCTGGGAAAGATTGAAGGCAGAAGGAGAAGGGGACGGCAGAGGAAAAGGTGGTTGGACGACAGTACTGGTGTGGTGAACATGAGTTTGAGTAGGCTCCAGGATTTGGTGATGGACAGGGAAGCCTGGCGTACTGCAGTCCATGAGGTCGCAAACAGTTGGACACAGCTGAGTGACTGAAGTATTTACTTTATTGAGGTGATGTTTCCAGAAGTAAATTTGAGTAAAAGTTTGAAGTACTAGCCAGATTTTTTTTGCTTGCTCACTTATGTTAAACTTATATTATTCAACCATCTCTAATAAATTGGTGATGTCATTAACAAGGGATGAACTGTAACAACTAAGAATAAAAATATTGCACATAAATCTTCAAGTCTTCAAGTCTGCTTTTACAGGAAGTTAAAAGTTTTAGACACGAAAATCCATTTCATACTACTTATAATGTCTTAGATATAGAAAGAATCATCTGTACTTCAGAAAGAATAAAACTTTTGTTGGAATGTGTGAGTCAATAACGATAAAAATTTAGTATTTCTCTTTTTTTGGTGGATAAATATGTACTAGAACAAGAGAAGAGTAAACATATTTGGATATTGGTCAGTGTCTTTTTTAATACAGGATAAATCTGTTTTAAATACATAAAATAAATGATACGAAGATGAAATTCTTGGGACTTTCCTGGCAGCCCAGTGATTAAAGCGCCAAGCTTCCACTGCAGGAGCACAGGTTTGGACCCTGGTTAGGAAACTAAAATCCCAGTATGGCACAGTCAAAAATAAAAAAGATAAAATTTTTAGCAGACATCAAACACTGTCATCTTAAGGTCATTTTCTTATTTAATTTTACAAATGAGAACACTGAAGCAGAAGGAGATTAAAATATTAGGTTTAAGGTAATATACCTAAGAGGAAGATGAGACAGGATTTGTATTCAGATCTGTTGGACCTCAAAGTTCAAACTTTTAAAAATATTAAGAGTTGCTAGTGGTACATTTCTAATGGAAAATTAAATATCATCATTTTGTTGATGTGGGTAATTTCTTATGTTTCAGACACTTGTAAGAATTACTTATTTCTTCTTCCTGACTGACCAAAGTTACATTGTAAGAATATCAGTCATTTAAGTTTTGTTCTGGCCATAGTACTTATTAGTTGAATGGTTTTGAGTAAATTATTAACATTTGTTTTCCAGTGATGTTATGACATAGGATAACTAAAGTGGTTACATATATATTGATTAGAGTCTCTATACTGAAGTATAAGTTTCACTTATATTGGTGTGTTATTAGCATGATGCAGACAGAAAATCAAGATGCCTGCCTTCAGTGAACATGTGGTCCAATAGTAGAAGGCTAAAAATGTTATCCAAATACTATGTCATTTCAGTCATACCTGACTCTTTGAGACCCTGTGGACTATAGCCTGCCAGGCTCTTTTGTTTATAGGATTCTCCAGGCAAGAGTATTAGAGTGGATTGCCATGCTCTCCTCCAGGGGTCTTCCTGACCCAAGGATCAAACCCTCGTGTCTTATGTCTCCTGCACTGGAGGGACACACCACTACTTTACCACTTTACCACTACTGCCCCCTGCAAGCCCTCATTCAAGGACACAGGAATCTAAATCCATAGTCACAGATTTTCCAACCATGAGGAAACATACTAAGAAGTAGATCCTAAAAGTACCAGGCTCCAGCTTTGGTAGAAGCATATCAATGGCTTGTTACTCTTTATGCCAATATGACTGTCATGCTGTCAATGAATGGGCTAAATATGGAAAGAATTCATATTATATAAATACTAGAATATCAGACTAACAATAAAATCAGATGCCAGGTTACAGAGAAACACAAAAACCAAGGGCAAGACCAATACTAAAAGTAAAATATTCCAGATGGACAAAGCAGAAGTAGAAAAAGCAAGAGTTCACACTAGCCATTTGAGTGAAAGACACTGATGACTTTCTAACTGATGGTTTAAAATATCATTTCCAAGGAACTTGCTGTTCTTTTCATTAGCTAGTTAATAATTTTAGCTATAAAATATAGAGCTAATAAGTGACATAAAGTGAATGGTACAAATAGCCAAAAAGGAAAATATTTTGACAAATAGTACATCTTGATCCATGCTACAGTTATTAAATTTTCTCTCCCACTGGGAAAAAATACGGATTTTTTTTGGAAACCTTAATTAGAAAAGTCATCATGAGTAATAGTAATATTATATGATTATCAAAATCCTATTGGATTTTGAAATCTAACTCTTGATCATCTTTGCATCCATACTATGTGGTATTAGCAGATTTACTACTGAAAGAATTGAGTTAAAATCATTTAATATAGATATAAACTACATTAACTTAATTTCAGATTGTCATACCTCATGAAAAAGTTAAATTCAGAAAGAAAAAAAATCCTCATGAATATAAACATATTTAATTGGAAAGTGCAAAGAGGCTAATCAGTCCCAGGTATAAAATTCCTCAATGTGTTTATTGTTTATTCTGGGTACAGATTAGTTGAAAACAAAAATGCAAGTCAATATTTCACTAATGCATTGAAATTCAGTCTACATTTTTCTACTAATAGTATTGGAAATAGTTTGTTCTGAGTTCCCCAGTTTTCTTTCCTTTTCATTTCTAGCCCTGTTCCCTAAGAAAATCAGTATCTAGAAATGCTAGCTCCAAACTATCTCCAGTGAAGAATCTGTTCAATTGTGATATACTAAAAAGAGACTGAAATAAAAATAGTGAGCAAATTGGAAAAGTAATCATATGTTTATATACTACTTTTTCTGGAAGTAATCTTAGATAAAGAAACTGAAATCCATGATCTAGAAAGCAAGGTCTGAGACTCAAACCCATCTCTTTTTACTTCTAGGCTAAGGTTCTATCATGGGAGCCTGAATGAAGCAAAATGACCAGCAAATGCAAGGAAATATATACAGTAGAAATAAAGAATAAACATGCAATCTAATTGGGTTAAGATAATAGAATTTATATATATATAACTGAAGTGAGAGTCTTTGGTATATGTTCATATGTACAGATATTGCAAATAATATCATAGCACAGATTTAACATGTTTTTAAATGCCTTCTTGTTTTAACAAATGTTCTTTACTTTTCATTTACTTTTTTAATTGAAGTATAGTTGATGTACTGTGTCATGTTAGTTTCAGGTGTACAGTACAGTGATTGAGTTGTACAATAGATAGGTTCCTTTTCATAGTTTTTTCTTTTATAGATTTATTACAAAATATTGAACATAGTTCCCTTTGCTATGTAATAGGTCCTTGTTCGTTATCTATTTTATATACAGTAGTGTGTATATGTTAATCCCAACAACTGCTTTTTAATTGGATTGTTTTCACTAATTGCTTTGAAGAATACATAGTGGAGAGCCTGCTAAAGCAGGTCTTCATTAGGACATATTCAAAACAGATCTGGCCCCTGTAGGCAATAAATTAAATACGGTAGAATGATTCAAATCCCAGTACTTAATACCTACTCTAACTGAATAAGATTAGAATTCTAGACTTACCCTTTCTATATAGACTAAATACATCCTAAACTGCTGAATAATTCAGTAGAATTTGATGAAATAACAGCAAATACTTCATTCTAGTTTTTACGGTTAGAATGGTGTGCTTTCGAAAAAAATAGAAAATTGTTCTCAGTCCATGCATAGACAGCCAATCTACTGTTGCCTTTAGAAAAGCAGTACAAGATTCAGCACGAAAAGAGCAACACATCTGGTACTAAGCTCTGATGCTTAAATGAGTATGCAAGGAATTATTTATTTTACAAGGGAGATATACTGTACACTCATGGTAAGTGCAGTGTATCAAAGGCCACTGGTGTAAAGGGCTGGGAAGGTATATGATTAAGAAGACTTCACATTCACTGTGAGTTTGTTTGTTTAGAAATCCCTTATCTATTTTTTATGACTTCTGTTGGGTAATCTGGAGACCAACTAATAATTCCATGATACTATAATACTAGTTTCAATTTTCTGACTAGCTTATTCAAGCTTAAATAACCTCCATGGGTTTACATATGAATAACATTGTTCAGAATCCAAAATGGGCTGAAATGAATTTTTTCCCCCTCACAGCACTTGTTGATGTGTCCCAAATGGCTAAAAGCAAAATTTAAAAATAGGAAAAAGCAGAAAAGAGGATATGATATTATAATAACGAGTTTGCAAAAACCACTAAAATTTCATCATCTGAGTAAAGTACTAATTACTACATTAGATATTTTAAGAACAAAAATTGACTAAATGCTACTAGATGCCTGAACATATGTTTTATACTTCATATAGATTATATAATACAAACAATAATAATCTAAACATACTGCTTATATCAGTCTCATTTTGTAGGACATTGAAAGTGAATTATATACAGTAAATTACCAAGATTATCCATATTATGAAAAACAAGTGAAACTCTAATCTGTTGCACTAAATCATGGTAAATCTTGATACCATACATATTTTTATATTTGCTTCTTTTTAACATGAGGCATGAAATGAAAGGTGTGGAACTTGTCCTGAAGTGTGTACCTTTAAGAGAAGGATATACATAATCTAGAGCATTGTTGTTCAATAAACTTGGCAAGTGATGAGAAACTTTGGTGCTGTCTAATATGGTAGTCACTGACTAATGGCTCCATGTGACTATTGAGAACTTGAAATATTTCAAGTAAGACTGAAGAATTTACTTTCAAATCCTATTAAAGTTTAATTGATTTTAATGCAAATAGTCGCATGTATTATATTGGACAACACTAATCTATAGCAGTAAGAAATTAGGCTAATTAGGTTATATATCTATTCTGATAAGCAAAATAACCATTGGAACAATGAGAGTATTCCATTGCCTCTGCAACCTTAAAAATAGAAAACTGAGTAAAGGAATTACACATGATTTATTGTAGTAAAATATTTTCAACTTTTCAAGATGATAAGGCATTACTGGGTAAAAAAGTATTAATTTTGCATTAACAAACTAAAGATTGTCCTTTATGATTCTGTCATTTTTCTCCTGCTAAATATGCCCAGTTTTAAAAAATTGAAGCACTTCCATGTAAATAACATAATGCATTATAAACTACTTTTTAATGAATGAGCTCCAATTATAAAATTTAAAATTTGTATTTCATAATGAGGATTTATGAATAAGTAGAGACAATATTAATAAAAGGACTATTATTTATATGACACGGTGAGTACACATGTTCATATGACACATTTGAGCTATAAGAATAGTTAACTTTAAAGGGGATACAATAAATTTGACAAATTATACAGATATTATCCCTATTTTTTGGTCAGGTTACATTTAGGCTGTCCAAAGAAATTTTTAAAGAAAATAAAAACTGAACCAACACGATAATGTAATGAAAAAAATTAATTAATTAATTAAAAAAATTGTCTTCTCTTTATGCTTAATGTGTTATTATTAGCTAACATAAGTCCCTTCATTTGTAATATCATGTGATTTCATTCTTCCCATATTCTAGGTGAAAGGGTTTATGGATACATTACACAACATACTACTATATAATAGAAAATAACAATAAAGCTACTCTGTCACCTTTTATCCATGACAAAACAACATATTATTTCTTCTGCTTAGAAGCTTACTTGGTGCCTTGCATTTTGGTAGTTTAATTTCATAGTTATAGCTTATTCACTTTCTAGAATTCAAATTGCATATGACATACATGTGAAAATAAATGACTACTGTAGCTTCTCTGTGCACAGTTTTATTATCATTTGCAGTTCAGTTTTTAATATTAAAACTTAAATTTTAATATTAATTTTTTTAATATTAACAATAGTAAGTAAGTAATAGGGTCCAGCAGAAATATTTTATCTGAACTTAAGTGGACATAATTTATGGCATAATTTATTTATATTTATGGGGAAAATACTGTATATTTCCTACCTTTTCCTTTCTTTAAGAATTCAATAACTTGAACCCATCCTACTTGACAGAAAATATTACTCATACATAAGCGTAGCAATTGTGATAGTGAATAACAAGATTTAAAGTCGATAGAAAAACATTTGTTCTTGTCTTCCTGTGAACAAAAGAGGCCTAATGAATTTATAGCTGCAGAGGTCAAGCAATATTAAAAGTGTGAAACAAAGCTTTAAGAAAAGCAAATTCACCAAAAGCAAAGTATTTGAAAATTATTAAAAGTATACCAGCTCATTTTAGGGTTTTCTGACAACTTTATTCATTTTGATGAAAAATTGAGAAAGTCAAGAAAAAACTATATGCACCTATAAGCTTGACTCTCAATATAATTATAAGGGCATATAACATCTATGAAAACATTTTATGAACAATATAAAACACACAAGAGAAAATAGTAGATATACTGTGTTGATACTTATGTTGCCCAAATTCAAACTGAGCAAACTGCCAACAAGACACAGGTGCATAAAAGATGAACAGGTGAAAGAAATAAAATGTTATTGTGGAAAAATATTATCTTTGTCCATTAAGCATTTACCTTAGGAGACATTAGCACATCTGTTTTGTATTTACTAGAGATATAGGTTTATACAAACAAGTTACATTAAGTTATAATTCCAAATCTATATTTTCCCCCAGACCTATGTATGGAACACTGAAATTATAATATCTGAGTCATGATATAAATTCATTCCTGTTAACTGCACTGAAACTTTTTCTAGGCATTTGATATAGCAGTGAATTCATTCCAAGATTATTAAGTTGAATATTTAGAATATAATGTGTTATTATATGGTTTTGAAATAATATTGTCATGTTGTTATCATTTTGAGTTTGAGTCTATACACTAATCACTCTGATTGACAACTCTTCTAATCAGTTTTTACAGACCTCAAGGAGAAATGCTATGTGAACAAACTAGACTTGTGGCCACTGGGTATATAGCAAACCTTGAAAGTAACCTGCAATGAAATCTATGTTTTTAAAAGTAGAATATTATTTTACTTACTGTTCATTTAAAAAAGTTTTTAAGTCATTACCCTCAAGTACCCAGCAACCTAATTTTGCAGGAAATACACACACACACACACACACACACACACACACACACACATAAA
Organism: Antilocapra americana; assembly: GCA_007570785.1. Lineage (NCBI taxonomy): Eukaryota > Metazoa > Chordata > Mammalia > Artiodactyla > Antilocapridae > Antilocapra > Antilocapra americana. Next base: position 22,128,819 of record ML663566.1, on the reverse strand, counting down.
CGTGTATAAATATATATATTTATGCAGGTAAAATTAATTTTAAAAATGTGCTTTATTCATGTAATAGAATTGAAAACAGGCTCTAATTAAAATCTAAAGATTTTTATAACTTGGCTTTAGACTTTGAGGAAGTTTTTTAATTTCTCCACTAGAGCTCTGAATTAGTTGATTTCTAAGACCCACTCTAGGAATGCATACACACTTACAAAAACATATGCATGTATTCCATATATATGTACATACTTTTGTGTATAAACTGCACTTTATTTTTTGAATATAATTTAAATTAAAGTTAACTTTCTCAGTTAACTATTTCAAATCATAAAAGATGATGCTATGAAAGTGCTGCACTCGATATGCCAGGAAATTTGGAAAACTCAGCAATGGCCACAGGACTAGAAAAAGTCAGTTTTCATTCCTATCCCAAAGAAAGGCAATGCCAAAGAATGCTCAAACTACCACAGAATTGCACTCATCTCACACACTAGTAAAGTAATGCTCAAAATTCTCCAAGCCAGGCTTCAGCAATATGTGAACTGTGAACTTCCAGATGTTCAACTTGATTTTAGAAAAGGCAGAGGAACGAGAGATCAAATTGTAAACATCCACTGGATTATTGAAAAAGTAAGAGAGTTCCAGGAAAACAACTATTTCTGCAAATAGATGGGGAAACAGTGGAAATAACATCAAACTTTATTTTTTTGGGCTCCGAAATCACTGCAAATGGTGATTGCAGCCTTGAAATTAAAAGACACTTACTCCTTGGGAGGAAGGTTATGAACAACCTATATAGCATATTAAAAAGCAGAGACATTTCTTTGTCAACAAAGGTCTGTCTAGTCAAGGCTATGGTTTTTCCAGTAGTCATGTATGGATGTGAGAGTTGGACGGTGAAGAAAGCTTAGTGCCAAAGAATTGATGCTTTTGGGTGAAACTCCAGTACTTTGGCCACCTCATGCAAAGAGTTGACTCTTTGGAAAAGACCCTGATGCTGGGAAGGATTGGGGGCAGGAGGAGAAGGGGAAGACAGAAGATGAGATGGCTGGATGGCATCACCGACTCGAGGGACATGGGTTTGGGTGGACTCCAGGAGTTGGTGATGGACAGGGAGGCCTGGAGTGCTGTGGTTTATGGGGTTGCAAAGAGTTGGACACGACTGAGCAACTGAACTGAACTGAACTAACTTTCTCAGTATAAAAATGTGTATATTACAGAAAATTAGGTTCAAATAGACATATGAAAAATACATTTTAATCACAATAACTGTTTAAAATACAGATTGTCTGTATATATTAGTCATACTTCTTCACAAAAGCATACATAAATATTTAAAAATATATATCATAATATCACTAGTAACAAAATTGAATCACTAATCAAAAACCTCCCACAAAACCAAAGTCCAGAACCAGAAAGTTTAATTGGTCAGTTCCACCAAACATTCAAAGCATTACTACCAAACTTTCTGAAACTCTCCCAAAAATAAGAGGAGAGAGAACACTTCCAAACTCATTTTACAAGACTGGTATTACCTTGATCCCAAAATCATCAAGGACACTATAAGAAAAGAAAATTATGGGTCAATATTGCATAATGGAGATGCAAAAATCTTCAATAAAATAATAACAAAATAAATTAAATGATACATTAAAAGAATCATGCACCATGATTAAGTAGAAGTTATTCTAAGTATGCAAGAATAGTTCAAAATCTAAAAATCAGTTGATGTGATACAACACATTAAAGTAATAAAGAATAAAAACTACATGATCATCTCAATAGATGTAGAAACAGCATTTGACAAAATTCAGTATCAACTTATGACTAACTCTCAACAAATGGTTATAAGAGGAAACACACCTCAACACAATAAGGGCCATATATGAAAAGCCTATAGATAACACCATACTTAACGGTGAAAATCTGAAAGCTTTCCCCCTAAGACCAGGAAAAGGATGTCCACTTTTGCCACATTAGTTAACATAGTACTGGAAGTCTTAGCAAGAGCAAATAGGTAAAAAAATGAAATGAATATGCAAGCAAGTTGTAAAGGGGGAAATAAAATACCACTGTTTGTAGATGACATAGTATGCCTAGAAAACCCTAAAGATTACACCAAAAAAAGGAAAAAAAAAAAAGTTAGAGCTAATAAATTTAGTAAAGTTGCAGAATACAAAGTATATAAAAATCTGTTGTATCTCTATATAATTATAGTGAACTAGCCAAAATATAAATTAAGAAAAAAAATCACATTTACAATTGCATCAACAAAGATAAAATACCTAGGAATAAATTGAACTAAGTGAAAGACCTGTACACTAAAAACTATAAGACACTAATGAAATAAATTGAAAACACACACAAAATGGGAAGATTCCTCATGCTCCAGGATTTGAAGAATTAACAATGTTAAAATGCCCATATTATCCAAAGCAGTCTTCAGATTCAGTGTAATGCTTATCAAAATATCAATGTCATTTTTCACAGAAATAGAACAAACAATCCTAAAATTTATATGGAACCACAAACACCTTATATAATATATAAGCTTTATATAAATAGCCAAAGTCATCTTGAGAAGGAAGAACAAAACTGGAGGCATCCTTCTTCATGGTTTCAAACTATGTTACAAAGCTATAGTAATGAAAACAGTATGGTACTTATACAAAATAGTCAAATTAACAGAACAAAATGAAGACCCCAGAAATAAATCCATACACCTATGGGTTTATTATAATAAAGGAATTAATGATATACAATGAGGAAAGGACAGTCTCTTCAATAAAGGGTGTTAGAAAAACTGGACAGCCATATATAAAATGACGACACTAGATGAATCCTACACCACTCACAAAATTTACCTCAAAATTAGCAAAATACTAAAATATAAGAATTCAAATCCTGAAATTCATAGAAGGAAACAGAGGGTAAACTCCTTGATGTAGGTCTTAGTAGCAACTGTTGGGGGTGGGGTGGGGGGGTGGATCTTATTCCAAATTAAAGACAACAGAAGCAAAAATAAACAGATAGGACTACATTAAGCTAAGAAAGCTTCTGTACAGCAAAGAAAATTAAAAGGCAACCTACCAAATGGGAGAAAATATTTGCATAGCATCTATCTGATAAAGAATCAATATTCAAAATATGTTAAGAAGTCATACTACTCAATAGGCAAAAAATAAAAGCAATCTAATTGGGAAAAAAAAGGGTAGAGAATACAAATAGACATTTTTTCTAAAGAAAGTCTTCATATGGCAAATAGGTACTTGAAAAAAGTGCTCAGCATTCCTAATCAGGAGGGAAATGTAAATTAAATATCGAAATGAGGTATTATCTCACAACTGTCAGGATGTTTATTATCAAAAAAGATTAGACATGACAAGTGTTGGCAAGGATACAGAGAACACTGATGTACTATCAGTAAGAATATAAACCAGTGAAGTCACTATGCAGGGTTTATTTTAGTGCTTTTACCAGACCAAGTAATTTTCTGCCACATCATACCAAAATAGCAATTATAATAGTTATGACAGCTTCCTGATCCTGACTCTAGCTACAGTTATTTGGCCCATGCCTGAAAATCTTAACCAATGTGGGACAATATGTTCTTGGGTAGACTGGGTTCTGGACCAAGAAAGAACTGTATGAGTATCACAGAAAAGAAATTGTAAAGCTGAGACATGCATAACTCCCCTCCTTATGTGTATGAGGAAATGGTTTACAGAGATAAAAAATTAAGGGACTCAAAAGAGATTTTTGGTGACACTCAAGAGTCGGGTTTCAAAATTTATTGTCTCTCAGGTATAGACCTGTTCCTGGGGGATGGTGGAGGAAAGGAGGATAATGGGTTGAAGAGGAAGGGGATAGAAGGTGGTGAGAAATGAGAAGCGGATTTGTGTATGATAAATATTTATATGCATCAGTATATACTGTGCTTATATAAAAAATGAATAAAACTACATTGTCCATTTTTGGTCAAAATGGGAATATGTGATCTGTAAGAGAAAAAGATGAATTTAGACCCAAACTTTACAGAGTGAATTGGCATATGTCATTTTAAATAGACTTTTTAAGTTTGTTAACTAGCAGGAGGTATAATTCATGATTCATAATAATTATTTAAAGTACTGCAGGTTATCTTCTAGATCATTCTTTCAGAGGATGCCACTTTAAGAAATTGATGAAAAATTCTCCAATGAGTACAAAATTTCCCATTGTTTGCTTGGAGATTAACATGTAGCCAAAGACAAAATCATGAAGTTCTACTTATGAAGAAATGGAAGAAGGTTGAAATATTTCATCCTATATGAATTTTTAAGAATTGATATTAGAAAGGATGTACTATGATGAAGAGACTGAATATATAATTAATAAATAATAGTAATTTGTTGTAGTAGCTACATGCATAATTATCTGAAATCACCAATTTTAACATATAAATTTACTAATGTTAAATAATAGAAACATGCCAATCAAAATGGGAAAGAGATGGTGGAGTAAAAGAACATGCACTCATATTCTCCTGGGATAACTCCAAAATTACAAATCACTGCAGAATAATCATCTACAAGAGAATGTTGGATCCCACCAAAAAAAATACCCCACACCAAAGGGCAAAGGAAAAGCCCCTGCAAGATGGTAGAGGGGCAAAATCACATTTAGAATAAAATCCCATACTCACCAGAGACCCTCAGAGGGCTCAAACAAAAGCTTGTGCTCATAAGGACCCAGAGACCCCTGCCTTTGAGTGTTTGAGTGTCTCCTGTGGATGTACAGGTCAGCTGTGGCCTGCGACAAGGGCAGGGGCTCTGGGTGCAGCAGATCAAGCTCAAACAGCATGTGGCATAAGAGGTCATAATTAACCCCACCATGGAGCCACCAAGCAGATGACCCACTAACTGCAGAACAATTACACCAAAGAAATTCTCACACTGCTAAGAAAGTTCCAGGACCCACACAGATTTCCCAACATGGGGATCTAGCAAAGGGACTGAGAACTCCTATGGAATTTGACTTTGGAGACCAGTGGAATTTGATTACAGAACTTACACAGGACTGGAGAAACAGACCGTTGGAGGGCACAAACAAGACCTTGTATGCAACAGGACTCAGGAGAAAGGAGCAGTGACCTCACAAGATACTGACCCAGCCTTGCCTGTGAGTGTTCTGGAGTCTCTGATGGAGGCGTGGGTCAGTGGTGGCCAGCTGCAGGTTGGGGGCACTGAGTGTGGCAGTGCAATCATGTATGGAAAATTTTGAAGAAGGTCCACATAATTTTCATTACATCCACCATAGTTTGATCTCAGGTCAAACAATAGGGAGGGAACATAACCCCACCCATCAACAGAAAATTGGATTAAAGATTTACTGAGCATGGCCCCACCCATCAGAGTAAGTCCCAGGTTTCCCCACTGTAAGTATCTCACATCAGAAAGCTTCCATAAGCCTTTTATCTTTATCCATCAGAGGGCAGACAGAATGAAAACCACAGTCACAGAAAACCAATCAAACTCATAACATGCACCACAGCCTTCAACTGTAAGTCATGCAGTGTAGGGTCACACAAGATGAACAGGTCATGACAGAGCATTCTGACAAAATGGGGTCAACTGGAGAGGGAAATGGCAAATTACTTCAGGATTCTTGCGTTGGGAACCTTATATACAGTGAAAAGGCAAAAATGTATAACACTGAAAGAGGAACTCCTCAGGTCCATAGGTGCCCAATATGCTACTGGAGAAGAATGGAGAAATAACTTCAGAAAAAATAAAGAGATGAAGCTAAAGTGAAAACAATATCCAGTTTTGGATGTGACTGGTACTGGAAGTAAAGTTTGATGCTATAAAGAGCAATAATGCATAGGAACCTGGAATGTTAGGTCCATGAATCAAAGTAAATTCAAAGTGGTCAAACAGGAGATGGCAAGAGTTAACAAAGACATTTTAGGAATCAGTGAACTAAAATGGACTGGAATGGGCAAACTTAATATAGATGACCATTATATCTACTACTGTGGGCAAGAATCCCTTGGAAGAAATAGAGTAGCCCACAAGTCAACAAAAGAGTCCCTAATGCAGTAGTACTTGGGTGCATCTCAAAAATGACAGAATGATCTCTGTTTGTTTCCAAGGCAAATCATTCAGTATCACAGTAATCCAAGTCTATGCCCCAACCAGTAATCCTGAAGAAGCTGAAGCTGAACTGTTCTATGAAGACCTACAAGACCTTCTAGAACAAACACTGCAGCCCCCCACCCCCACAAAGATGTCCTTTTCATCACAGTGGACTGAATGTAAAAGTAGGAAACCAAGAGATACCTGGAGTAAAAGACAGATTTGGCCTTGAATACAAAACAAAGCAGGTCAAAGGCTAACAGAGTTGTGGCAAGAGAATGCACTGGTTATAGCAAACAGGCTCTTGCAACAGCATAGAGACTACTCTACACATAGATAGGACCAGATGGTCAATACCAAAATCAGATTGATTATATTCTTTTTAGCCGAAGATAGAGAAGCTCTAGACAGACAGCAAAAGTAAGACCAGGATCTGACTGTAGCTCAGATCATGAACTCCATATTGCAAAATTCAGACTTAAATTGAAGAAAGTAGGGAAAACCACTAGACCATTCAGGTATGACCTAATCAATATCCTTACAAATTCCCTTATGCAGTGCAAGTGACAAATAGATTCAAGGGATTAAATCTGTGCCTGAAGAACTATGGGTGGAAGTTTGTGAAATTTTATAGGAGGTAGTAATCAAGACCATCCCCAAGGGATAAAAAAATGCAAAAAGGTAAAATGATTATCTGAGGAGACCTTACAAAGAACTGAGAAAAGAAGAGAAGGGAAAGGCAAAGAGAAAAGGAAAGATATACCCATTTGAATGCAGAGCTCCAAGAAAAAGCAAGGAGAGTTAAGAAAGCCTTCCTCAGTGATCTATGCAAAGAAATAGAGGAAAACAATAGAATGGGAAAGACTAGAGATCTCTTCAAGAAAATTAGAAATACAAAGGGAAGATTTCATGCAAAAATGGGCTCAATAAAGGACAGAAATGGTATAGACCTAACAGAAGCAGAAGATATTAAGAAGAGGTGGCAAAAATACACAGAAGAACTATAGATAAATGATTTTCATGACCCAGATAACCATGATGAGATCACTCCCCTAGAGTCAGACATCCTGGAATATGAAGTGAAATGGGCCTTAGGAAGCATCATTATGAGCAAAGCTAATGGAGGTGATGGAATTCCATTTGAGCTATTTCAAATTCCAAACGATGATGCTTTCAAAGTGCTGCACTCAATAGGCCAGCAAATATTGAAAACTTAGCAGTGGCCAAAGGACAGGAAAGAATCAGTTTTCTTTCAAATCCCAAAGAAAGGCAATGCCAAAGAATGTACAAACTACTGCACAATTACACTCATCTCACATGCTACCAAAATAATGCTCAAAATTCTCCAAGCCAGGCTTCAACAGCACGTGAACTGTGAAATTCCAGATGTTCAAGCTGGATTTAGAAAAGGCAGAGGAACCAGAAATCAAATTGCCAACATCTGCTGGATCATCAAAAAAGCAAGAGAGTTCCAAAAAAACATCGATTGCAGCTTTATTGACTGTTCCAAAGCCTATGACTGTGTGGATCACAACAAATTGTGGAAAATTCTTAAAGTGATAGGAAAACCAGACCACCTTACCTGCCTCCTGAGAAATCTGAATGCACATCAAGAAGCAACAGTTAGAACCAGACATGAAACAACAGACTGGTTCCAAATTGGGAAACGAGTACACCAAGGCTGTGTATTTTCACCTGCATTTAACTTATATGCAGAGTACATCATGAGAAATCCCCAGCTGTATGAAGCACAGGCTGGAATCAAGATTGCTGGGAGAAATACCAATAACCTCAGCTACGCAGATGACACCACCCTTATGGCAGAAAGTGAAGAAGAACTAAAGAGCCTCTTGATAAAAGTGAAAGAGGAGAGTGAAAGAGTTGGCTTTAATCTCAATATTCAAAAAGCTAGGATCATGGCATCTGGTCCCATTGCTTCATGGCATATTGATTGAGAAACAATGGAAACAGTGACAAACTTGACTTTTTTGGGCTCCAAGATCACTGCAGATGTTTCCTGCAGCCATGAAATTACAAGATGCTTGCTCCTGTGAAGAAAAGCAATGAACAACCTAGATAGCATATTAAAAAGCAGAGACATTACTTTGCCAACAAAGCTCCATTTAGTCAAAGCTATGGTTTTTCCAGCAGTCATGTATGGGTGCGAGAGTTGAACCATAAAGAAAGCTGCGTGCAGAAGAATTGATGCTTTTGAACTATGGTGTCAGAGAAGATTCTTAAGAATCCCTGGACTGCAAAAAAAAAAAAAAAAAAAAAAGAATCCCTGGACTGCAAGGAGACCAAAACAGTCTATCCTAAAGAAGATCAGTCCTGAATATTCATTAGAAGGATTGATGCTGAGTTGAAGCTCTATTACTTTGGCCACCTGATACGAAGAACTGACTCATTGGAAAAGATCCTGATTCTGGGAAGGTTTGAAGGAAGGAGGAAAAGGAGATGACAGAGAATGAGATGGTTTTCATGGCATCACTGACTCGATGGGCATGAGTTTGAGCAAGCTCTGGGAGCTGGTTAAGGACAGGGAAGCCTGGTGTGCTGCAGTCCAGGGGTTGCAAATGGACACAACTGAACGACTGAACTGAACTGACCAATGAAAATAATAGCAATTTATTTCCTACATACCCATTTTTAAAAGAGAAAACACTGAAGTTTTGACACTATGTTTCAGTAGTTTGTGGAAGGATATTGTTTCAACTTGTTCCAATAAAACATCTCAAGAAAATAGAATAGAGACCATGCATTCATAAATTTTTCATTGATTTTACTTAATATAAGAAGGATGTGACTTCAGCTAATTAAATTAAAATATTTGAAATATATTTAATTTGCAATGTTTATTGGTTTCAGGTGTATAGCAAGTGATTTATATATATATATATATATATATATATATATACACATATACTAAAACTTTAAATAACTTATAAATCTACAACATCTTATAAATTATATAGGTATATGTTACAGATTAGGACTTCCATCGTGGCTCAGATGGTTAGGAATCCGCCCTCAATTCAGGACATACGGGTTCCATCCTTGAATTGGGAAGATCCACTGGAGGAGGGCATGGCAACTCACTCCAGTATCCTTGCCTGGAGAATTCTATGGACAGAGGAGCCTGGTAGGTTACAGTACTCTACCATTTGTTTAGAAGTATATATGGAATCACATCAAGGATGTGGATATTCTGTGAACATACTAGAGCTTGAGAGAAGAGGCTAAGGATAAGAATTATTATATTTTACTTTCATACAATGATTATGTAAAGCTGTAAGGGAAAAATTGTTTTTAGCAGTAATTTTTCCTTAAGATTTCTAATTCATTATTCTCTTTTAAAGTTCAGTCTGTCCTCTTAAAATTTGATCCTCTATATAAGATGGATCTATGAGAGGTATTGCCAAGTTCTGAGATCATTTATTCTAACCAATTTCTCTTTATCAACCTTAAGAATCTTTATCAAAAATCAATAGAGATTAGAATGCATCCACATGAAATCTGGCAGATCAAATGAAACCCAAAACCCTTGTTCAGTCTTGTCAATGTACAATCTTTTGCTCAATATGCAAAGCTTGTTCTAGGAGAAATCAAATTTTCCCTTGTCTTCAAGGGTCAGAACCATAATTTCTATTTCAGAAACATAGTTGATTAAAATAAAAGTATTAGATTTTATCCAGAACAGTCAAATGAAATAAGTGTCCGTTATCTATCATTTTACTCATTATGTGTATGTACATAGTCTGCATGAGAATACTGTCAAACTAAACTCATTATTTGGGCTACCTTGAATAGAATTTACCATTTTGTGAGATGATCTCTCAAAAGTCATGAAAAGAAAAGCGTATCATAAATATGACCATTTCAAAAATTCTAAGAACAGTGAAAAACCATTTTGAGTTCTGTATTTTATAACATCTTTATCTTTCACAACCATTATGCGTCAACAACTACTAACCTTTACTTAATGCCGTCTCTGTTATCTTGGAAAGCCTAAGCAGTGGTAGTCAATAGACTCAATAGGTACAATGACTCAAACCCAATTAGTGATCATTCTTGCCTTCATGGCAGTGCAAGTACATTTTCCCATTTGTAGTGATCCCTTGCAGAAATTCTGGGGTCCTTATTTCTTCTGTTTTGTAGCTTTACTCTTACTTTTGTCATCTGCATTCAGAGGGAGGGAAAAATGTAGGAAGTGGCACAGCCACTCTTTAAATGTCTTGGCCTAGAAATGCTACAAACCATTTATTCTCACATTTCTTTATCTAGAAATTGTCATACCTAACCACAAAGGTGGAAGGAACATGTAGTCTTACAGTAAGCAAGATGAATATATCTTAAAATGAGCATTTCTCAGTATTTGCCATAAACACACATTAAAAAATACTTTTCTGAAGTAGAATATTTAGTTGATATTAGTTTTGAAAAGAAAGGTATTATAATGTCTTAAATTTATCACTGTGAGATAATTTTTAAATGTGGCAAGTTCCAGTAAGGCTTAATCACACAAGAAGTAAACATATATTTGTGACAACATGTATTTTGCTTAGAATTTCACCCTTTTAGTGATTAGTGAGTCTTTTCTACTTTTATTTATTTAGAGAGTAAACAATTATATTCATAATGTTCAATCTAATGTGTATCTCTTATTGCTTAAGACGAAAACTTTCAAATTATTTTTGCTATTAAAAACTAGACTGTATTGATTTCTCTCAGCTTAATTAAATGACAAATCCTTACATAATAAAGGAAAAACTGACCATGTGTCTGTAATCCAAAAAGTTTTCAATTCATATGTATATATAATATATATTCAAAAAACAGAATCTTGATTTTTATTTTTAAAATCTGAAATACCGTCCCACTTCTTTTTTGATGTGCTTCATATATCAAGATATATTCTTGAAACTTGTAAATAGAACTGCCCTCATCTAGGTATCATTTCAGAAATACTCTCTTTGTGAGCTTAAATGCTTTTTAAAAAATTTACTTGATTGATAAAAGATAACTTCAGTGGATATTTCAAATAAAATGTTTAATTAAAAAAAAACACAACAAAGATAAGACACTATGCTCATTTAAGTTGTGAGGCTTCATGCTGTATTCCATTTGGTTCAGAGTATAGTTTTCATGATTTATTGACAGCTTCTGTAGATGGCTTTTTATTTTCAACTCATCCCAACCCTGGTCAAACAATACAACCCTCCTGCTTTTTCAATATTTTCCTAACATCTCAGCTCATTTAATTCTATTGATCCACTGAAGAGTATAATGGCACTGAAACTGGAATTAATAGCACCTCCCTTTCCCAGTGCTAAGAGCTTTCCTATTGAGTCTGTGGACCATCACATGAAATCATAAAAGTAGACTAAAAAGTAGAGTGACCTTTATCAGCTACTGTTGTACTGTAAAATTCAGCAAACCTCAGAACATCATTTTCAATTTTATGGCACTGTTTTCTTAAATAATAAGGGAAGGGGTGGGGGGAAGGAACAACTGCCCCCTGCTCAGCATTTACTTAAGCAGAATTGGCATTAATAGAGTATTCTGTCAAAAACTCAAGCTCAAGAAAATGTATGGCTTTGTCCACAGCAGCAGCTATCTTAGCCGATTGCACTGTCACTGCTTCACACAAAGCGCATTGCAACACCATTAGTGGCCATAAATAATGCACAAGCTCTTATGCAGTACTCAGCTAAGTGCATGGAAACCTTGGGCTCCTGTTGTCAGAAATTCAATGGATTAGTACCTAGATTTATTTTAAGTCTGTAAAGCACTTTGTTCTTGACAGCGTTCAAAGTAGAAAGACTGCTATCCTGAATGTGCATCTTAATACTGTCATTCCTGTCTTGTAAGAGTAGGTGATATATGGGCTGCAATATTTCGTTTTAATATTTAAAGTTTTCATTGTGCAGATACAAAGAAATATATTAATAGTTATCTGCTGCTACTTTATTGATCTAGAAAAGAACAAAGATAACCTGAGAAGTTTCACAGGGAGGTTAGTAAAATGGAGGCATTACAATTACTTACTATACACAAATTAGAAATATGATATATCATCTTTAGAAAATAAGGGCCTCTGAACATTGAATTTCTTCTTTCTGAGTGAATATTCTATGTTTAGGGGGCGGTGATTTAAGCATACTTTAACCTAATGAGCTATTATTTACAGTTATAGTTCCTTCAAGTGTGTGACAGTATTGTTTCTTTTTTGAAGGCTAAGTGATTTTACATGGTTAATATTTTGCTGAGCAAGAAATATTCTAGATATTATTTAGAACTGCTTCTTTATAACTCCAGAGGTTGAGGGCAGTTTTTGTCTATAGATAAGTTCAGGATTTGAGCCTGATAATCTCCTATGCATTGAAAGGATAAAAACACTCCTGTATAGATTAAAAACATTTTTCTATTGATATTGGGATGTAATAGAAGTACAGAGATATCTCATGCAAAGGTCGATCTTTCTCAGTTCTATGAAGATATAAAATCTTATTTCAAAATAATAATAGTTACCTTTTCATTCAGCCTACATGGTCCATGAATTTTAATATAATTTGTTGAAATGTCACTCAGTGAATTAACTATTCATTATCAAGCCCTCAGAATTTAAAGTTAAATATGTAACCAATGACTGTAATTACATACATTAAACACATTTATTAAGCTATAAGCATGATGTCATGTCAAGCTATTCCTATTTGACCATATCTGACTCCTTTAATACAATGTGATTTTTAAATACCAGTTTATTAGACTCGTGAAAATGCATTTTATTCTACTTACAAAGTTCACTGTTGAATAAAAAGGACATATGTTTATGTTCCATTATTTCAGAAGACAATCCATCCAACATATTGTTGAGAGAGTTGTGATTTGCTGCTCATAAAGACAATATGATGAAAAGGCCAGCTGAAATTAGGTTTTGAAATACATTGAATATATAATTAAATGGAAAGATCATATTGTTCAGAATAAAGAGGATTTAAAGAACTTTATATCAAGGAGATAAAGTCTTCAACCTAGTAAATTCTTTTACTTTAACTCAGTTAACAAAGCTAAAAGTTCAAGGACCAACAAACAATTTGCATATTCTGATCAATAGATGGCGCTTTTCCCCTTTCTGATAGGCTTGGATACTGAATTCTGGTAGAGTACAACTTTTTGTTAAGTGTTGTGAATTTTCAGTACTACCTATTAAATACCAAATACTTCAACTAGTCAAAAGCTAATTTTTAATCTTGACAAGATTACAAGGATTTACATTATTGCAAACTTTATAAAATTATCTTTTGGTACATCATCAAGTTTTGCTACCAATAATTGTATTTAAAGAGAGAGCTCTCTATTATTTTTACAATTCAGAGATTCAGGAAAGAGCTCTCAGTTTCTTTAATCTTTAAATTATTTCCTACTCATTCAAGTAGAAAATTTCTGCAAATCAGAATATAGAATATCTGAAGCATAAGGCCTCTTAAAATATCACTGCAATGATAAATGTATTTATGATTTTTAGGACATTTGTCCTAAAAATGAAACCTGAATTTATACTATCATAAAATGCATCTTGAAAATACAGCTAAAATGATAAACATAAGAAATTCAGCAAGAGATACACTGTAAGAGGTACATCTTTACATTTTGATAGATTATAAGAGTTTGATTTATTTACAGTGAGTATTATATAGTTAAATCTAAAAATTATTGGCCATCTAAAGATTTTGTTAATGGCAATTAATAGTTTTTGGAATTTGAAGCAGAGAAGAATTTATAAAAGTATTTCTTTCAGATAACATCTAAATTTATACTAAAAATCATGTGTCTAAATTGCTTTCTTTTCAATAAACCATCTAGTCATGTATAAATATACAGTAATTAGCTTATAATATCTAGATAATGTAGAAAAATAGTCTAACTTTTGTCATTTAAAATATGATCAGCTAGTGACAATTAGTTTAAGATATGAGCAACATACTCAGTAGTGAATTTTTTGATATACTTAGATCAGAAATTCTCACTTATAAAATATAGCTAGTTAGAAAATTAAGAAAAAGTTTGCATAGTCCTTGTATTCTAAGTAGTCTGACTCCTTTTTACATTATTAAATGAAAGTATATTTGCATGAATTCCTTAGCAAAATTTAAATTTTATTTTCCCCAGAATGTACAGTGTGACACTCCTAAATACAGTGGAAAAAAGAAAAAGAAGAAAGCACACACACATTTTACAACTATCTTAGGTTTCTAACAGAATAGTTTAAGTTTTATCCTCAAATGAATGCTACTGTATAAGAGACTGGAAACAGTTTTGCTTTTTGATAAGTCCTCAGCTGTATTTCCTTCCTGAGCATGACTGTTCCCAGATTCAAGGACAGTAAATGAGGACCAAATCACTCCCTTCCATCCACCTAAGTGTCCTTGGCTACTCTAGAGTTCTCTTATATCTCAATGTGTCATCAACTTTCTCTTCCTCAAGGTAGTAGGAGTTAATATCAAATTCAAAACAAGTTTATCTGTATTTTCTTCTGGAACTTAGAGTCTTTTCTAGAAAACAGTGCATTCTGGAATTGATGTTATTTTATGACAATGATACAGGAAGTTTTTAGGTATCTTAATATTTTTTAGGTATCTTAATAAAGTTTCCTAGAGATTTTTTGGGAGAAAAAGATATCAGAGTGTAGAGCACAGCTTTTGGAGTTTCATTATGCACAGGCTAGAGTTTAAATAGCATCATTTTTTGTGTGTGTAATTATGGGTTGTTCTTATATAACATTGGGCACTATAAGGTAATAGCATAAGACAATTTAAGCAAAAATTCTATACTCTCCATGTATAAAAGGATCAATGTTACACTGATAAATGAGAAGTATCAATAGTATAGGCTTAAACAGTCTTGAAGAGACAAAAACTGATATGATAGGCACAGCCTTGCATTATCAAGACAGCAATGATAAAGTACAACACTTAAGAGATTTTACTAACAGTTTAAGAGTTCTGGCACACTACAGCTTGTATAATGAGGCTTCTAAATGTTCAGCTCACAGAACTTGCATTTGCAGAGATAAAATACTCTACAAACTCTATTTCATTAATCTTCACAATATCTCTGTGAAGAATTATGAACACCAATCAACAGATTACAGAGTGACAGCACTGAAATATTGAATGAATTCCCAGTTCTCTCAAAGAGAGACTTAAAGCTTCTCCTTACAATGGAATAGTTTGTGTTTTTATTTTTATTTGCAAGGTGGGGGATGCTGGTGGTGGAAGGCATTTTTTTAATTATTAAACTGTTTAGTTCTCTAAGCCCAAGTTAATGTATGCTAAATCCTGTAAAGTAGTAACATGTTGTACCTTCTTAGGCAGAAGGAAAAGTAGAGAAGGTCTAAAATCTCAGCATTTGGAATTTAAAAATAGGTTAAATCAATATTTTAATGTCAAAATACTTGAATACGCAGAAGAATAGCTTTTTAAAAAGGCACTGTGTATAACTGTGACTCTTTACAATGCCTATGCTATACTTTGCATTAATGCCAGATAAGAATTTCAGTCTTGCAGCAAATCAGTCATCATATTATTAAATACCCATTCAAGTGACTTCAACAGCGCATGGTTTGTATTGTATTATTAACAGCTCTTCAAAGGCAGACAATATCATCACCATCAATAAATAGCTATTGACCACTTACTGTGTTTAACTTGAGTTTTTGAAAGATCATTTTGTTTCCAATTTGTTAAGCTAATCATTTATAGAATTTTTTCATGTTGACAAACCAAACTCAAATCATATCCATAGGGCGAATACTAGTACAGGGAATTTAAAATATTTAAAAGGCATTTTAATAAATGAATTTAAGAAACTGTTCAACTCTTCATTATAATAATGAATGCAAAAATGAGTATAGGAGCAGTCAAAACTTAAGTGGGCTTCCCTGGTGGTTCAGCAGTGAGGAAACTACCTGCAAGGCAGAAGCTGTAGAAAATGTAGGTATAATCCTTGGGTGGAGAAGATGCCCTGGAGGTGAGCATGGCAACCCACTCCCATTCTTGCCTGGAGAATCCCATGGACAGAAGAGCCTGGTGGGCTACAATCCATAGGTTCACACAGAGTCAGACATGGCTGGAGTAACTTAACATGCACGCACTCAAGAATTAAATAATATCACCATTATCTTTCTTTTTAAAAGCATTGTTTATTTATTTTAATTCGAGGATAATTACTTTACAATATTGTGATGGTTTTTGCCATACATCAATATGGATAGGCCATAGGTATATGTGTCCCCCTCCATCCTGAATCCCCTCCCACTTCCCTTCCCACTCTATCCCTCCAGGTTGTCCCAGAGCTCTGGCTTTGGGTGCCCTGCATCATACATCAAACCTGCAGTGGTTATCTATTTTACATATGGTAATGTATATGTTTCAATGCTATTCTCCCAAATCATCCCACCCTCTCCTTCTTTCTCTTTGTTCAAAAGTCTGTTCTTTATGTTTGTGTCTCCTTTGCTGTTCTGTACTTAGTATTATTGGTAACATCTTTCCAGATTCCATATATGGGTGTTAATATATGGTATTTGTCTTTCTCTTTCTGACTTCACTCTATAAAATAGGCTCTAGGTTCAAACACCTCACTCAGTTCAGTTCAGTCACTCAGTCGTATCTGACCCTTTGCCACCCCATGGACTGCAGCATGCCAGGCCTCCCTGTCCATCACCAACTTCCAGAGTTTACTCAAACTCACGTTTGCTGAGTCGGTGATGCCATCCAACCATTTCATCCTCTGTCATCTCCTTCTCCAGCTGCCTTCAATCTTTCCCAGCATCAGGGTCTTTTCAAATGAGTCAGTTCTTCACATCAGGAGGCCAGAGTATTGGAGTTTCAGCTTCAGCATCAGTCCTTCCAATGAATATTCAGGACAGATTTTCTTTAGGATGAACTGGTTGGACCTCCTTGCAGTCCAAGGGACTCTCAAGAGCCTTCTCCAACACTGCAGTTCAAAAGCATCAATTCTTCAGAGCTCAGCTTTCTTTATAGTCCAGCTCTTAGATCCATAAATGACTACTGGAAAAATCAAAGCTTTGACTAGACAGACATTTGTTGGCAAAGAAATATCTCTGCTTTTTAATATGCTGTCTAGGTTTGTCATAATTTTTCTTCCAAGGAGTAAGCGTCTTTTAATTTCATGGCTGCAGTCACCATCTGCAGTGATTTTGGAGCCCCAGAAAAGAAAGTCTGTCTTTCTTTTCACTGTTTCCCCATCTATTTACCATGAAGTTATGGGACCAGATGCCATGATTCTAGCTTTTTGAATGTTTAGTTTTAAGCAGCCTTTTTCATTCTCCTCTTTCACTTTCATCAAGAGGCTCTTTAGTTCTTCCTCACTTTCTGCCATAAGAGTTGTGTCATCTGTATATTGGAGGTTATTGATATTTCTCCTGGCAATCTTGATTCCAGCTTGTGCTTCATCCAGCCCATTGTTTCTCATTGTGTATTCTACATATAAGTTAAATAAGCAGGGTGACAATATATAGCAGTGATATACTCCTTTACTTATTTGGAACCAGTCTATTTTTCCATGTCCAGTTCTAACTGTTGCCTCCTGACCTGCATACTGATTTCTCAAGAGGCAGGTCAGGTGGTTGGGTATTCCCATCTCTTTAAGAATTTTAAACTGTTTGTTGTTATCCACACAGTCATAGGCTTTGGCATAGTTAATAAAGCAGAGATGGATGTTTTCCTGGAACACTCTTGCTTTCTCGATGATCCAACATATGTTGGCAAATTGATCTCTGCTTCCTCTGCCTTTTCTAAATCCAGCTGAACAACTGGAAGATCACAGTTCATGTACTGTTGAAGCCTGGCTTGGAGAATTTTGAGCATTACTTTACTAGCATGTGAGATGAGTGCAATTGTGCAGTAGTTTGAGCGTTCTTTGACATTGCCTTTCTTTGGGATTGGGATGAAAACTGACCTTTTCCAGTCCTATGGTACTGTTGAGTTTTCCAAATTTGCTGGTATATTGATTGTAGCACTTGAACGGCATAATATTTTAGAATTCAAAACAGCTCAACTGGAATTCCATTACCTCCACTAGCTTTTATCATAGTGATGCCTCCTAAGGTCCCCCTTGACTTCATATTCCAGGATGTCTGGCTCTAGGTGAGTGATCACACCATTTTGGTTATCTGTGTCATGAAGATCTGTGTATTCTTGCCACCTCTTCTTAATATCTTCTGCTTCTGTTAGGTCCATACAATTTCTGTCCTTATTGTGTCCATCTTTGCATGAAATGTTCCCTTGGTATCTCTAATCTTTTGAAGAGATCTCAGGTCTTTCCCATTCTATTGTTTTCCTCTATTTATTTGCACTGATCAATGAGGAAAGCTTTCTTAACTCTCTTTGCTACTCTTTAGAAGTCTGCATTCAAATGGGAATGACTTCTGTTTTTCCTTTGCTTTACACTTATCTCCCTTACACAGTTATTTGTAAGGCCTCCTCAAACAACCATTTTGCTTTTTTGCATTTCTTTTTTTTCAGGGATGGTCTTGATTCCTGTCTCCTGTACAATGTCATGAACCTCTATCCATAGTTCTTCGGGCACTGTCTATCAGATCTATTCCCTTGAATCTGTTTGTCACTTCTACTGTATTATCATAAGGGATTTGATTTAGGTCATACATGAATGGTCTAGTGGTTTTTCCCTACTTTCTTCAATCTAAGTCAGAATTTGGCAATGAGGAGTTCATGATCTGAGCCACAGTCAGTTCCTGGTCTTGTTTTTGCTGACTATATAGACCTTCTTTATTTTTGGCTGCAAAGAATATAATTAATCTGATTTTGGTATTGACCGTGTGGTGATGTTCATGTGCAGAGTCTTCTCTTGTGTTGTTGGAAGAGGATGTTTGTTATGACCAGTGCATTCTCTTGGCAAAACTCTATTAGCTTTTGCCCTGCTTCATTTTCTACTCCAAGGCCAAATTTGCCCGTTATTCCACGTGTTTCTTGATATCCTACTTTTGCATTCTAGTCCCCTATAAAGAAGGGATATCTTTTGTGGGTGTTAGTTCTAGAAGGTCTTGTAGGTCTGCATAGAATCATTCAACTTCAGCTTTTTCAGCATCACTGCTCAGGGTGTAAACTTAAATTACTGTGATATTGAATGGTCTGCCTTGGATATGAACAGATATCATTCTGTCATTTTTGAGATTGCATCCAAGTGCTGCATTCCAGCCTTCTAGGACTGACTCAAATGCATTCTTTTTTATAGCTGAGCAATATTCCATTGTGTATATGTACCAAGGCTTCCATATCCATTCTGCCAATGGAAATCTAGGCTGCTTCCATGTCCTAGATATTGTAAAAGCTGCTGCAATAACCATGTGTTTTTTCACTTCTGCTTTCCTCAGGATATATGCCCAGAAATTCCTTGGATTTCTCAGTTGTATGATAGTTTCATTCCTAGTTTTTTAAGGAATCTTAAAATACTGTCCTCCATAGTGGCTGCACCAGTCCACATTCTCACCAACAGTGCCAGAGGGTTCCTTTTTCTCCCCACCTTCTCCTCTTACAAATTTGAAAATTTACAAATGTCTTGTTTGTAACTTATCTTTCAAATTGTAAAACAAAACAAAACAAAAAAACTCTCCCATTTCCCTTGATTACTATCCATATAATTAAAAGGCTTAATTTACTTTTTAACCTATATATTTTTTCTGCCAGTTTTCACCTTCTCCACTATTACCATTCCACTCCAAGACGGATCACTATGTACAGCTTTACAGTTCTTTGTACAGTTCTATAACAGAGAACTATTCAAGGTGCAATCTGTGAGAATGGTGCCACCTATAGTTGGAGCTGTACAAAAACAGCACCGCAGCCACGCGTCCAAGTTAACATCCTCTGGCATCCAGTACGGCTGCAGTTCCGATTTCATTTGCTTCCATTATTAGTTCCTCCAATCACTGTCTAAACTGAAGCTAAAATGATACTCTAAAAGCGACAGTGCACCATAGTATTTTCCTATTTCAAACCCTTAAAATAATTTTCTACTGCATTTCACATACAATTAAATTATCTTTTTATTTGCTGTATCCCTGACATATGTTCCCTAGCCATGGTTAACTCAATTCAAGTGTCCCCTCATCAAAGCAGCATTATCTGACCACTCATTTTTAATTCACAGCTCATTTTTCTTCTATTCATTCTATGCCTCTACAATAGATTTGTTTTCTTTATGTTACTACTTATCACTAACAATGCATCT
Source organism: Antilocapra americana (assembly GCA_007570785.1). Classification (NCBI taxonomy): domain Eukaryota; kingdom Metazoa; phylum Chordata; class Mammalia; order Artiodactyla; family Antilocapridae; genus Antilocapra; species Antilocapra americana. Next base: position 22,108,429 of record ML663566.1, on the reverse strand, counting down.
TATAGTTTTCATTTGCTCTGAAATGAGTGAGTCTATCTTACCCTTTAAACACTAGACTTAAAGAAAATAGGAAAGAATTTTCTTGTGAGTAACTGACAATGCCTGGTACACTAGATAACTTAATTTGTATTTCTGAATGAATAAGTGAATAAATGCAATATTTAAAATTATGAATGTTAATATCATGCTCCATCACAGTATATTATAATTTTATGTATATTGAATGAGAAAATTTGTTTGAACTAAAGAAGAAATTAAATTATTGCCATTGTAGGAATAGCAAAGATTTAATAAGAATGAAAAAGGAACTATAAAGTGAAATATATGAAGTAATAGAATTGTTCTTTTATACATGCCATAGGGAATTCACCAGTTTTTTTTTTTTATTGTTTTTGCCATACATTGTCATGATATCACCAGTTTTATCTGAACCTCAGTTTTCTCATATGGAGAAAGAAAAAAAAATAGAGTAAATAATCATTAACGTTTTTTTCAGTTACCAAACGATGATTCTATGATCTCAGGCAATTATTTAAGGTCTTTGTCTCAGTTTGCTCATAGATCTAATTCAGTTTTGTAATTCTCATACCATTGGCAAAAAGAATAAGTAATAAAAGTAAAAGGATTTGCACCCACAAAATTGTTATATGAGTATGATGAGTTACTAATGTTATTCTCTGGGTAATGGTAAATTCAGCCCATACTGGAAGCCCATTTATGTTAGTGAAACTCTCATTTATGTAGTCCATCACGATTTACAGAATACTTTTGTACTTAATGCTGTTTCAATTCCCACATCCTATGCATGAGACACAGAAAATGTTATTATCCCCATTACACAGATAACAAAACTCAGTTTCAGTAATGTTAGTCTCTTGCCCACAGTCATTTAGGCAGTGAAATTCTGGATCATGACTGGAACTCATGATTCTTTGAGCCCATGTTCAGAAATCTTTCTATTACAGTAATAAAGTTCTAAACAACAGAATAGTTGATTCCTTTGAATGGTCACATTGAGATATAGAATTATGGTACTGTATTCTCAGCCTACGAGGAACATGATAGTCATATAAATAATGAAATCCTATTATGATCTTACAAACTATAGATTACATTACAAAGAACTTTGAATCTAGTTCTAAATTTACACTACAACAGGTAGATGAGTTCCTAAGGTCACTTAGTTTTCAAAAATTATCAATTGCTAAAGTAGTCTTCATGTCAGTAAAAGTAAACTGAATCATACTTAATATAAAAAGTGCACATAGCACCCTCTGTCAATTACTTAATCTCATTTTAAAAAATAGTTCTGTGTATTTGACACCTGTCAAAAATTTAGTTGACAGACTTCTTTTTTCAATCTATTACACCTTCTAAGAATCTAATCAATGTGTCCAATTTGCTATTCATAATTTGCATAGCATACTTATGGCTTTATTCCATATTTATCTTCTACTTTCTTATCACCAACTTTCAACATTCATCAGAAATATTAATGAAAATCCTATTACTTCAACCACACATTTGGGTACATAATAATGCATTTATTAATTAATGTAAAATTATAAATAAAGCTAAGGAAGCTTTCTTAATTTGAAAAATTAATCAAAACAAGGAAAATATATATTTGGTTTTACTGTGAATATTGTAATAATAATTGTACAAATTTACCACATAATCTACCTTAAAGAAGGAGAAGCATCTTTTATGATAATACAAACACAATATTTTAGGGTTTGTATCAGAGGCAGATACACAATTCGTGGGCTACTGTTCAAAAATGAATATGCCCAAGCTTTTGTCCCAAAAACATGGGAAAAGTACCTCATGGGTACTTACAAAATGTGTTTCCTTTCATCCTTAATGTCTCTATTCCTGCCTCTCTCCCTTCTTTCTCCTTGCCTCCCTCAACTTGTCATGGTATTTTTTCCTATTTAATATTGTTCTAAAAAAGGAAAAATTTAAAAATTTAGCTATTAGCATAAATTTTACCTTTCATCTTCATATTGGCCAATAGCAGTTTTAAGTGGAAATGTTGGAACATTTCACTCATACATGGAATTATTGAAATGTCCCAATTTTTATGTCTTGGCTCATTCCCAGAGGTGTCTGAAGCTGAGCAAAAGAGATGCTTCCCACCCCTGGATCCAACCACCATCTTTCCCCTTGTGCCACTGTCTTGCTTAACTTAAAAAGCATCATTTCTAAGATAAAATTGTTGAGCATTTCAAGATGTAAATGCAGAACATTAAACCCTAGGTGTGTAGTCCTTTTGCTCAACTGTCCTGGTTGCAGGCCCATGAAGTTGCCTTGGTTCTTATACTCCGTGAGTTCATAGATACTGTCATTCCAATACAACCAAAGGAAAATATTTTGACACAGTGAGATAGGCCCGAGGTCTCAAGATTAGTTACTAATATTCTCAGAGGATTATTTTCATCTTAAGTATGAGCAATGTCTATGTACATGAATTATTACATTAAATTTAGCCTAAATACCTTTAACAAATTTTTCTGTTTGTAGTATATTGTACATGCCCACATATATATATATGTGTTTGTGTGTATATATACACATATATATTTCCTCTTTAAGTATAAGCAAATTTGCATATAAATTTGAATATATATATATAAATCTGTAAATAAGTATACATATGTTTTTATGCTGTTGTTGTTTAGTCGTGATGTTTAGTCATGTCTGACTCTTTTGTGACTCCATGGACTGTAGCCCACAAAGCTCCTCTGTCCATGGGATTTTTAAGCAAGAATATTGGACTGGGTTACCATTTCCTTCTCCAGAGGATTTTTCTCACCCAGGAATAAAACCTGTGTCTCCTGAATTGTCAGGCAGATTCTTTACCACCAAGCCACCAGGGAAGCCCATATGTGTTTTTATATATACACTGGAAATTATCCTGTAATGAATTTGTTAGATGCCTTCACAACTTATTTGTAAATTTCACTCTTGTAAATATATTGATTGAGAATAAAAGTTAGACATTTAGAAGAGTATAATCACCTTCAAAGAAGTCTTTTTATTTTTAGGTTCTATCTATACTTATGCAACTGAATAATATAATGACCAAATTTAACATTTTAAATATTTAAATCCTTAAGCTTCTGTCATCTTTCTTCCCAACCATTTAATATTATATAGCCTTCACACTGTTATATTTCAGGGTATGGTAAAATTTGTATATATATACATTCAAATATTTAAAAATATATCTACTTTTACCAAAGTTATGGAATTTACATATTCATTTTAATAAATTTAAATGTTCAACATGTCTTTATAATGAGGAAGTCAAGAAACATTTTTATTTTAGTTATGATTCATATCTGGAACAGATATATTCAATGATACATGTTTTAATAATTTTTATGCTGGCAAAAGAATTAAGCATTCAAAGAAAAGTGTTCAATGATTTAAGATCTAAGAACTGAAATTTACATTATTATACTTTAAAAGTAAACTTGGATATCTATGAAACTTTGGAAAATGCAGACTTTAGTATGGAATAAATTAAAATATCTGGAGGCAAATAAATATATTTCATTTAAAAAAATAAAATAAAAGCAAAAATAGAAAAACCAACTTATAGCCTTGTTTTGCAACTTCACCATCTTAAACAAAATGTGTCCCTCAGTGGATTTGTTTTGTTGAAGTTCTCAGTTAAGGATATGCTTTATTTGTGTAAATGAGTTGTTTTGGGGGAGATTCCTAATGGAATTCAGTCTTGTACTGCATAACACATCTGAGTATCTGTGTTATTTTTACATTACAATACACACTATCATGTCTAATTGCTTAATTATATTCTGACAGAATAAAATGTGGAGAGGGACAGGAACTGTTCAGTACATTCCTGCTAATGTCAGGAATCTCATTTAGAAGTTAACACACCCTTCAATTCTGTAAGAATGAAATCTTGTTCTGCTGATAAGGACTAAAAAAAATGTTTAATATAATTCATGTATGGATATATGGTACTGATTCAGGATATTTTGTCAAGAGAAAATGAATAAAAATAAAATGTTTAATTTTTCAAGAAGAAAACATATGAATTTCAGCTTAAACAGAATCATTTTTTCAGTATATTATGCATAAGTTTTCATTGAGAAAATACAGATTCCATAATATTTAGAACCTAGACTCAAGGTTATTGAGGAAATTATACATATAGAACTGAAAAAGAAATAAAAGATGATATAAAAACTAAAAAAGCTAATTTGAGAGGAGCAAGACAGTAAGTCACTTGAAAAGTATTGCATTTTAAAATACTTTGTTCATTTTGTCTTTAATAAAATAATACATATATTGGAAATATAATTTTTTCCTTTAAACTTTAAAATTCTCTATAAGTCATAAAATTAATATCTTGTCAGTTGTCACAGCTCCCTGTTTTGACTGAACTATCCCATGCCATTTACTATCTGATCTTAACAACTTTAGTCTCTCTCTGAGTGAATGAGTGAGTGAGTGAAGGTTGGTCAGTCATATCCAACTCTTCGCAACCCCATGGAAGAGTCCATGGAATTCTCTAGGCCAGAATATTGGAGTGGGTAGCCTTTCCCTTATCCAGGGGATCTTCACAACCTAAGGATTGAACCCAGGTCTCCTGTGTTGCAGGCAGATTCTTTATCAGCTGAGCCACCAAGGAAGCTCTTAGTCTCTTTCTAGATCTCCCAATTACTTTAAAAGTAGGTGTCAAGAATATCTTCAGTGAAGCAACACATTTGCAATATTTTGCAAATACTTTGTTAAAAATCATGTGCCTGGATTTTCTGTGAGACAAAATGGTATAGAAAATAAATCTTGTAAGTCCTTTTACTGAGAGAACTTCAATGGTTACTAGTTGTTGTTTTTAAGCATGTGGCCATGTTCCTTTATTTTCTGAGGCTATTCTCACCTAAGAAAAGGGAAATGGTACTTTATAAGACTATCCAGAGGCAAACTAACACTGATAATTAATGTGTTTTTTTTTAAATTCTCCCTATGTCACTACGTTGCAGGTATCATTAAAAGCTCCATTGTATATGTACAGACACAGCTTTAAACCAGTTAAGCCAATAGTCCAATGGTGCATAACTAGTAAATGAAAAACCAAGAGCAAAAATTGAGATGAATCTGATTTCTAAACACTTGATTTCAAAATTCATTTTCCAACTCTTTACTGCTTTATCATCTCTCTTTATCTTCTAACATTCTACTTGGTTTCTAGAGAGACTTATTACAGACATTTTAGATACATATAAGGTATATATCAAAAATACATAACTTGCATGAGACACAGAAAATGTTATCATCCCCATTACACAGATAACAAAACTAAGTTTCAGTAATGTTAGTCTCCTCCTCACAAACATTCAGGTAGTGAGATTTTAGACTGTAACTTGAACTCATGATACTTTTGAGTCCATATCTAGAAATGGACTAGATATCCAGACAAAACAGTCTAGCTATCTAGACAATTTTGAGTCCATGTCTATGTATGATTCTGTCTCAGATAACTTTTCTTTCTTACATTGTTATCTTTACTTGAATTTCTCTCCCATGCCATTTCAAGAGTAACATGTATTTTTAATATTATAAGTTTCTTTACAAAGGTAATGTTGTTTGTCTTACTCTCTTCACTGCTATGTATGGTCACATGTAAACAACATGTTAAGTAACAACTATATAGAAACAGACACAGAGAAACATAGATAATTATGCATATATAAAATACATATATTTGTTTAATTTATTTGCATTTATGTAATTTCAGTTCAGTATACTTTAGTCGCTCAGTCGAGTCGACACTTTGTAACCCCATGAACCGCAGCATGCCAGGCCTCCCTGTCCATCATCAAATCTTGGAGTTTAGCCAAACTCATGTCAACCGAGTCAGTAATGCCATCTCATCCTCTGTTGTCCCCTTCTCCTCCTGCCCTCAATCTTTCCCAGCATCAAGGTCTTTTCAAATGAGTCAGTTCTTCAAATCAGGCTGCCAAAATATTGGAGCTTCAGCTTCACCATCAGTCCTTCCAATGAATACCCAGGACTGATCTCCTTTAGGATGGACTGGTTGGATCTCCCTGAAGTCCAAGGGACTCTTAAGAGTCTTCTCCAACACCACAGTTCAAAAGCATCAACTTTTCGGTACTCAGTTTTCTTTATAGTCCAACTCTCACATTTATACATGACTACCAGGAAAACCAGAACCTTGACTAAACGGACTTTTTTTGGTGAAGTAATGTCTCTGCTTTTTAATATGCTGTCTAGGAAAAGGTGTACGTCAAGGCTGTATATTGTCACCCTGCTTATTTAACTTATATGCAGAGTATATCATGAGAAACGCTGGGCTGGAAGAAGCACAAGCTGGAATCAAGATTGCTGGGGGAAATATCAATAACTTCAGATATGCAGACGACACCACCCTTATGGCAGAAAGTGAAAAGGAACTAAATGCCTCTTTATGAAAGTGAAAGAGGAGTGTGAAAAAGTTGGCTTAAGGCTCAACATTAAGAAAACTAAGATCATGGCATCAGGTCCCATCACTTCATGGCAAATAGATGGGTAAACAGTGGAAACAGTGTCATATTTTATTTTGGGGGGCTCCAAAATCACTGCAGATGATGTTTGCAGCCATGAAATGAAAAGACACTTAATCCTTGGAAGAAAAGTTATGGCCAACCTGGATAGCATATTGAAAAGCAGAGACATTACTTTGTCAACAAAGGTCCATCTAGTTAAGGTTATGGTTTTTCCTGTAGTCATGTATAGATGTGAGAGTTGGACAGTGAAAAAGGCTGAGCAATGAAGAATTTATGCTTTGGAACTGTGTTTTTGGAGAAGACTCTTAAGAGTCCCTTGGACTGCAAGGAGATCCAACAAGTCCATCCTAAAGGAGATCGGTCCTGGGTGTCACTGGAAGGACTGATGTTGAAGCTGAAACTCCAATACTTTGGCCACCTCATGCGAAGAGCTGACTCATTGGAAAAGACCCTGATGTTGAGAAGGATTGAGGGCAGGAGAGAAGGGGACGACAGAGGATGAGATGGCTGGATGGCATCACTGACTTGATGGACATGGGTTTGGGTAGACTCCGGGAGGCTTGACGTCCTGCTGTCCATGGAGTCCCAAAGAGTCGGACACAACAGAGCGAATGAACTGAACTGAACTAGGCTTATTGGAGTAAGCTTCTTTTAATTTCATGGCTGCAGTCACCATCTTCAGTGATTTTGGAGCCCCCCAAAATAAAGTCAGCCACTGTTTCCTCATCTATTTGCCATGAAGTGATGAAGCGGGATGTCATGTTCTTAGTTTTCTGAATGTTGAACTTTAACCAACTCTTTCACTCTCCTCTTTCACTTCCATCAAGAGGTTCTTTAGGTCTTCTTCAGTTTCTGCCATAAAGGTGGTGTCATGTGTATATCGGAGGTTATTGATATTTCTTCTGGCAGTCGTAATTCCAGCTTGTGTTTCATCCAGTCCAGGATTTCTCATGATGTACTCTGCATATAAGTTAAATAAACATATAAGTTAAATAATATATAAGTTATATATTGTATGTGACAATATACAGCCTTGACATACTCCTTTTTCTCTATGGAACCAGTCTGTTGTTTCATGTCCAGTTCTGACTGCTGATTCTTTACCTGCATACAGATTTCTCAACAGCAGGTCAGGTGGTCTGGTATGCCCATCTCTTTAAGAATTTTCCACAGTTCATTGTGATCCACTCTGTCAAAGGTTTTGGCATAGTCAATAAAGCAGAAATAGAAGTCTTTCTGGAACTCTCTTGCTTTTTTGATGATCCACCGGATATTGGCAATTTGATCTCTGGTTCCTCTGCCTTTTCTAAAACCATCTTTAACATCTGGAAGTTCATGGTTCACATATTACTGAAGCCTGGCTTGGATAATTTTGAGCATTACTTTACTAGCATGTGATATGGGTACAATTGTTTTGTAATTTGAGCATTCTTTGGCAATGCCTATGTTTGGGATGGGAATAAAAACTGACCTTTTCCAGTCCTGTGGCACTGCTGACTTTCCAACTTTGCTGACATATTGAGTGTAGCACATGAACAGCATCATCTTTTAGGATTTGAAATATCTCAATTGGAATTCCATCACCTCCACTAGCTTTGTTCGTAGTGATGCTTCCTAAGGCCCACTTGATGTCCCATTCCAGGATGTCTGGCTCTAGGTGAGTGATCACACCATCATGATTGTCTGGGTTGTGAAGATCTTTTTTGTACAGTTCTTCTGTGTATTCTTGCCACCTCTTATTAATATCTTCTGCTTCTGTTAGATCAATACCATTTCTCCCTTTATTGAGCTCATCTTTGCATGAAATATTTCCTTGGTATCTCTAATTTTCTTGAAGAGATCCCTAGTCTTACCCATTCCATTGTTTTCCTCTATTTCTTTGCACTGATGGCTGAGGAAGGCTTTCTTATCTCTCCTTGCTAATGTTTGAAACTCTGCATCCAGATGGGAATATATTTCCTTTTCTCCTTTGCTTTCGCTTCCCTTCTTTTCACAAGTATGTTTAAAGCCTCCTCAGACAGCCATTTTGCTTTTTTGCATTTGTTTTTCCTGGGGATGGTCTTGATACCTGTCTCCTGTACAATGTCATGAACCTCTGTCCATAGTTCATCAGGCACTCTGTCTATCAGATCTAGTCCCTTAAATCTATATCTCACTTCTATGTACAATTAGGAGTGATTTGATTTAGGTCATACCTGAATGGTCTACTGGTTTTCCCTACTTTCTTCAATTTAAGTCTGAATTTGGCAATAAGGAGTTCATGATCTGAGCCACAGTCAGCTCCTGGTCTTGTTTTTGCTGACTGTATAGAGCTTCTCCATCTTTGGCTGCAAAGAATATAATCAAACTGATTTCAGTGTTGACCATCTGGTGATGTCCATGTGTAGAGTCTTCTCTTGTGTTGTTGAAAGAGGGCTTTTTCTATGACCAGTGCGTTCTCTTGGCAAAACTCTATTAGCCTTTGTCCTGCTACATTCTCTTCTCCAATGCCAAATTTGCCTGTAACTCAAGGTGTTTCTTGACTTCCTATTTTTGCATTCCAGTCCCCTGTAATGAAAAGGAGATCTTTTTTGGGTGTTAGTTCTAAAAGGTCTTGTAGATCTTCATAGAACCACTTCAGCTTCTTCAGTGTTACTAGTCAGGGCATAGACTTGTATTACCATGATATTGAATGATTTGCCTTGGAAACGAAAAGAGATCATTCTGTAGATTTTGAGATTGCATGCAAGTACTGTATTTCAGACTCTTTTGATGACTATGATGGCTACACCATTTCTTCTAAGGGATTCCTGCCCACAGTAGTAGATATAATGGTCATCTGAGTTAAATTCACCAATTCCAGTCCATCTTAGTTCACTGATTCCTAGGTTGTCAACGTTTACTCTTGCCATCTGCTGTTTAACCACTTCCAATTTGCCTTGATCATGGACCTAACATTCCAGATTCCTATGCAATATTGCTCTTTATAGAATCAGATCTTACTTCTATCACCAGTCACATCCACAACTGGATGTTGTTTTTACTCTGTAATGATGCAATTTATGTATGTTTGTAATTATATACAAAATTATGTAATTTATATTTTTTCAAATATGTATTGAATATATGTATGAATATTTTAATATATACACACAATTCTCATGGCAGTTTATAAATATTTTGCTTTTTGAATCAGTGATTACATAAGAGATTTGTATGCCTGAAAATAGTTGAGCTTTAATCTATATATTCTGTGCTTCAGAATTAGTAGTAAAAACTATTGATTATTCATTCATTACTGTTTTTGTTGTCGTTCTTTAGTTGCTAAGTTGTGTTCAACTCTTTTGAGACCTCATTGACTATAGCCTCAAGCAAGTATACTGGAGTAGGTTGCCATTTCCTGCTCCCGTTATTACTATTATTAAAGCTTTAAACAGCTAAATAAAGTCTTAAGGATCTTCAAATGTAAATGGAATTTCCCCATATCATCTATTTAACAAATGTTTGCAAGACCCACCATAATCCTATTTAAGAAATTTTGAATTCTAAAACACATACTTCCCTTTCTAAAAAATTAATGCTTGATTAAGAAATCAATGACATATTCAACTATATAAAAACATATATAACAAAAATAAAAACATATCTTATCTAAGGAAACTCATTTTCTGAGATCTTATATGTACAATACACCGAGGATGCTTAAATTATAAATGTGTGTGTTAGTTGCTCAGTCTGAATAATAAATGCATATGTATAAATATTATATTCTTATTTATCCTTTTCTAAATGAAATGATCTTAAGATTATATAGAATTCTAGTCCCCTTTTCTTTCCTGCTGAGAGAAATTTTAGAATGTACATCAAATGATTTTTTTTCAAAGTGAAATCATACATATTTTTGAGTTAAGAGGTTTCTTAGGAAAAATGTCCAATATCATCTCACTGGGTCAAATGGGAACAAAGTTACACCAACTAATCCAGGAGTTTCAATAATATGTTGTTGTTTAGTCGCTAAGTCATGTTTGTCTCTTCTGCAACCCCAGGGACTGTAGCCCAGCAGGCACCTCTGTCCGTGGACTTTCCCAGGCAAGAATACTGGAGTGGGTAATCATTTCCTTCTCCAGGGGATCTTCCTGACCAAAGGATTGAACTTGTGTCTTCTGTATTTCAGGCAGATTCTTTGTTGCTGAGTCACTAATGATATAATTAGCATCTATTTACACAGCCACACTATATTTCACTAGTGGTGAACCAGTGAAAGAAAACACGTTCTATATGTTCTAAGCTTTCCAAAACGAGATATACCATTGATAGATTTATGGCTCTTGCTTATTAAATATTAACTTTGGAGTTAACTGGGGGTTTGTTGATCAGCTCAAATCGCCATTGATATTTTAAAGTATAAATATTTTCAGCTTAAATTGAAGAAATATTAAAGATTTGTCTCCACATAAAGTCATATTTTGCATTGATGAAAGTGACCCATATAATTTTTCACAAATATTTCAAAGAAATGTTAATAACTAGATCCAAAGTATTAATGTTAGTCAGAAACTAAAGAAGTAATGCATTGTTTAGTATCATTTAGCTAATAAAACAAGAAGTTTAAAGTCAGCTTGAAGCTCCATATTTATTTTAAATTAGAAATGAAATATGCCAAAATATATATGAATAGTTCAGTTTAACTGATAGTTTTAAAACTGACATATGGTAAAGGAAAACTAATGTACTAGAAATGCTACTAAAGTGAAGGGTTTTATAGTGTCAGTGTCTAGACATAACTGTATTTTTCCGTGATTCAGTTTAGAGTCTGTTTTGAATATGTTATATTTTTAAACCATGGTTCCTGTAATGACTCATTGATCTATACACAAAAATTCAGATGTAGGATTATAATACCAAAATGCAATAATACATTCATTTTTAAAAAATGTATCAACAACCTCAGACATGCAGATGATACCACTCTAATGGCAGGAAGTGAAGAGGAACTAAAGAGCCTCTTGATGAGGGTGAAAGAAGAGAGTGGAAAACTTAGCTTAAAATTCAATCTTCCAAAAACTAAGGTCATGGCACCTGGTGCCATCATTTCATGTAAATAGCTGTGGAAGAGTGGAAGCAGTGACAGATTTTATTTTCTTGTGCTCCAAAATCATTGCAGACTGTTACTACAGTCATGAAATCAAAAAAAGCATGTTCCTTGTAAGGAAGTTTATGACAAATCTGGACAGCATATTAAAAAGCAGAGATATCACTTTGTTGACAAAGGTGTAAATAGTTAAAACTATGTTTTTTCCAGCAGTCATGTATGGCTGTGAGAGTTGGACCGTACAGAAAGCTGAGAAATGAAGAACTGATGTCTTTGAACTGTGGTGTTGAGGAAGATTCTTGAGAGTCCCTTGGACTGCAAAGAGATCCAATCAGTCAATCCTAAAGGAAATCAACTCTGAATATTCATTGGGAGTGTATGATGCTGAAGCTCCAATACTTTGGCCACCTGACAGACTATGGGCTCAGTTGTATCTGACTCTTTGCAACCCCATGGACTGTAGCCTGCCAGGCTCCTCTGTCCATGGGATTTCCCAGGCAAGAATACTGGAGTGGGTGGATTATTTACCCTCTGAGCCATCTGGAAAGCCCTAGGCTGCCTGATGCGAACAGCCAACTCATTGGAAAAGACCCTTGTGCAGGAAAAGGTTGAAAGCAAAAGGAGAAGAGAGCAGCAGGGTATGAGATGGTTAGATAGCATCACTGGCCTCAATGAACATGAATCTAAGCAATCTCTGGGTGATAGTGAAGGACAGGGAAGCCTGGCATGCTGCAGTCCATGGGATTGCAAAGAATTGGACATGACTTAGGGACTGAACAACAACAACAGCTACTAATTCTATACATAGCAACCATACAATGTAATTATAATGTTATATCTATTATATTCTGTTCTTATTCAGAAGTTTTTAAAGAAGAAAAGAGTAAAAATTGATGAAAAAAACTTATTTTTTAAATACAAAAATAATTTATCATTGCTGTAGACAATGCTTGGGTTCCCCTCAAATTTTATATTGAAATCTAATCCCCAGTATAATGGTATTTTGAAGTAGGGCCTTTGGGAGGTAATTAAATAGTCATAAGGGCAGAACCCTCATGAATGGGATTAATACCTTCAAAAGGAGATTCCTTCCTAAGAGTTTCTCTTTCTGAGGCAGATTTCTCTCACCTCTTCTACAGCAACCTATGAACTAAGAAGCAGATTCTCACCAGGCACTGAATCTGCTAGCTCCTTGGTTTGGTGCTTCCCAATCTCTAGAACTATGAGAAATAAATTATTGTTTCTAAGACACTCAGTCTATGGTACTCTGTAATTACAGCTTAAATGGAATAAGACAGAAATTGGTTCAGAGAAGTAGGAGTATATGGGAGTGACTTTGGAATTGGGTGATGAATAGAGGCTGGAAATTTTTGAAATGTATGTTTAAAAAGGCTATGTTGCCTTGAATGGATCATTGTGGGTAATTTTGGATAAGGGCTCAGAAAGAAAAATGGGAAATTGTAAAGAAAATACTTAAGTAATCATGAATGAAATGTTGGTAGAAATGTGGATGGCAACCTGAGATGGAAATTAGGAATATCCTATTAGAAACTAGAGGAAACATGGGATTGGAAACTTGCAATACTGTGGCAAAGAACTTAATTGGATTTCTCTAATGTTAACTCTTTATTCCTCTTATAACTTCTACTCAAGTCACTCATGACTTTGCAGACTGCTGAGGAAGCCCTTTTCCTATATTTTAGTAGCATTCATCACATTGTCGTGTACTACTAGTCTGTTTGCATGCTCCATTTCCACTAGATTGTAAATTACTTAGATCAAAACCTAAGATTAAGAAGAATGCTGTTGTTGTTGTTGCTAAGTTGTGTCTGACTCTTTGTGACTTTATGAACTGCACCATATTAGGCTTCCTTGTCCTTCATTATCTCCTGGAGTATGCTCAAACTCATGTTCATTGAGTTGTTTATGCTATCTAGCCATCTTATTTTCTGCTGCCCACTTCTTTTGCCCTCAATCTTCCCCAGCATCAGGGTCTTTTTCAACAAGTTGGTTCTTCGCATCAGTTGGCCAACCTAATGGAGCTTAGGCTTAGCATCAGTCCTTCCAATGAATATTCAGGGTTAACTTCCTTTAGGATCAACTGATTTGATCTCTTTGCAGTTCAGGAGACTCTCAAGTCTTCTCCAGCACCACAGGTTGAAAGTGTCAATTCTTTGGCACTCAGCCTCTTTATGGTTCAACTCTCAAATACATACTTGACTATCAGAAAAAAACATGGCTTTGACTATTTAGTTGATAAAATTATGCAAAAGGCTTTTCAATACCTTTTAAAATTCTTGATTTATTCAAAACATTTTCCCCCAGTACTGATTAATTATAAAAACTATATAAATTGTAGATAGTCATGTAAAATTCTTTAAATTTACATAAATAGGCCATATGATGGCTTTTAGAAATGTTGCTGAACAGAACATTTTACTGATATTAAAAATGTATGAATTTCTAACTATTCTATGGGCTGTTGTAAATTTGTAAGACAAGCAATGTTTAAATTAAAAAAGAAAAGAAAAGAAAACCATAGAGTTTGTTCTTAATTGTTTCTGTCTTTTTTTTCAGATAAAATATAATTACTGAAAATTTAAAATTTTTGAAAATATTAACCAAATTTTCTTTTAAAAAATAAGCAATGTTAATAGGCACCCAACCAATGTTCCTGATGTGATGAATTTTTACTATCCTAACTTTTTACTTCACTAAACATGATGATGACTCTTCATAAAAAGAAAGAAAGAAAGAAAGAAATCTGCCCCTAGTAAATAAGTACTTCTTACAGCCTTAGAGAAGAAAGACAAAAGTATGCCTTGATAATTACAAATGCAATTACTAAAAAAAATTAGGCAATAGAGCCCAAAAATGTGCTTGAAAATGAACAAACTCAACATTGGTATTTCTTAGAGATTGCTAGCATCCCTGAAAAGTAATACTGTAAATAAACAAAACAAAAAGACCATTGTGCTTTCATTTCTTATCACAAATGTTAAATACATAATTTCTTAAAATTTTCTTACAAATGCTTGCTATATTGTTTTAGTTTCACAAAAGAACATTTTGTGTCTTACTTGAGTCACTGATATAGATTTATCATTATTACTATTCTTTAGAAAAAGTGTCAAAATGCTATATGGATCAATTTCCTTTTTTATTGAGAAATGTTTGTTCTCTCCAATCCTAAAAAACGTTCTTATCCATATTCTCCTTCTTTCTTTGCCTCTCTCCTCCTTGCCTCTTTCTGCATATGACTATGCTTGACAGAATAAGTACAGGTAAAAATGTTTTGAACAGAGGTATCATTGAAAGGTAATAATTCTAGATTCCTAAAATAGTGTTGTAAATTTTGCCAATTCTATATTCACCTTTAATTTCATGAACCCTTGGGAAATTCCCTTTGATTTTATGGGAACTGCATATGAACTCATTATCTAAATCTGATTCAAAAACTATTTGTAAAATCAAATGGCTAAAGAGAAGCCAAAAATTATTCATACACCATGAAGAAAAAAGTAAAAATTAAATCTAAGGTGACTTCAATGTGAGCCAAATAACATAATGAACCTATAAAATGCTTAGTGAAATGCAGTCAGGCTTGTAGATGTGTTTACCAAAAAGGAATGGTCTGCTTTCATATTTATTATTATCATTCACTGATTTAAACTCTTTTATACTGAAACTCAGTAAACAATTTTAATTTACATAAAGCACAGCATAACAAAAATGTAATATAAGAATAAATTTGAAAAGCAGTAGTTTATTGCAGCAACCTCAGTAATTACAAAAAGAGAGAGATGTTATTGAGCCTAAGGAATATTTAATAAAGAACATTATCAATATATATTTCCTTAAGAGTTAATAATACAGCAGTGGGATTCATAAATGCCATCTACCTTCATTTCATTGCTTGAAATCAATGAACTGAACCATCAGAGTAAAATTTCAATGACATATTTAAGGGACAACAAAGCATCATTTTTTACTTCTATTACGTTGAAAGGGAAACGGAGGGTCTAGTTTACTTGTAAGGAGTTTGTTCTGAATAAGATTTTACTTTTCAGACCACTAGACTAATGATTAACGTCACATACCGTACATCTTCATCTAGAAACTATGGTGTCTATTAAATGTAATTACCTTTCCCCATGGCTTTAAATTGACGGCAGATTCAAAATGAAGGTGGCTTCTATTAAATTTAATTACTTCCCCCTGAAGCTTACTTGGCAAAACTGTGGCCAGTAATGAAAGTGGATTCTATAAAAGAGCTGCATGGTCAAGGTGTGGTTATTAAATTAGTATCATTGCTAATGAAAAAATGTGAAACAATACATGAAATAGGATATTTTATCACTCGTGTATTTTTGTGATGACTGATTCAGTTCTCAGTTTTTTACTCACAGGTTTCAGCATTCAACCAATAAATCCAATAACATACTGGATTTTGTTGGGATGTGTTCAGTCTTCAGTTGTATTCAACTCTTTGCGACCCCATGGACTGTAGCCCATTAGGATCCTCTGACCATGGGATTGCCCGGGCAAGAATACTAAAGTGGGTTGCCATTTCCTCCTCCAGGGGATTTTCCCAACTCAGTGATTAAACCCACATATGCTGAGTCTACTGCCTTGTCTGGCGGATTCTTTACCACTGCACCACCTGGGAATTCCTACAACATATTAGTTGATTATAATAATAATTAAAGAAGGAAACCTGTATGGAGGTCAAGAAGCAATAGTTAGAAATGAACATGGAACAAAGAACTGGTTCAAAATTGGGAAATGAGTGTGTCAAGGCTGCATTGTCACTCTGCTTATTTAACTTACATGCACAGTAAATCATGCAAAATTCAGGGCTGGATGAATCACTGTCTGGAATCAAGACTGCCAGGAAAAATATCAATAACCTCAGATATGCAGATGACAACACCTTTATGGCAGAAAACAAAGAGGAACTAAATAGCCTCTTGATGAAAGAGAAAAATCTGGCTTAAAACTCAATATTCAAAAAATTAACATCATGGCATCCAGTCCCATCACTTCATGGCATATAGATGGGGAAACAAAGGAAAAACTGACTGACTTCATTTACTTGGGCTCCAAAATCACTGCAGACAGTGCCTGCAGCCATGAAATTAAAAGACACTTGCTCCTTGGAAGAAAAGTAATAACCAACCTAGATAGCATACTGAAAAGCAAAGACATCACTTTGCCAACAAAGGTTTCTATAGTCAAAGTTATTTTTCTAGTAGTTGTGTACGGATGTGAAAGTTGGACCATTCAGAAGGCTGAGTGCTGAAGAATTGATGCTTTTGAACTGTGATCTTGGAGAAGAATCTTGAGATTCACTTTGACTGCAAGGAAATCAAATCAGTCTATCCTAAAGGAAATCAGTTCTGAATATTCTTTGGAAGGACTGATGCTGAAGCTGAAATGCCAATACTTTGGCCACCTGATGTGAAGAATTGACTCATTGGAAAAGACCCTGATCCTGGGAAGGATTGAGGGCAGGAGAAGGGGATGATAGAGGATGAGATGGTTGGATGACATCACCGACTCAATGGACACGTGAAGTAAAGTTGCTCAGTCATGTCTGACTCTTTGTGACCTCGTGGACTGTCACCTACCAGGCTCCTCCATCCATGGGATTTTCCAAGCAGTTTGAGGAAACTCTGAGAAATAGTGAAAGAAATCGAAGCTTGGTGTATTGCAATCCATGGAATCACAAGGACACAGACACAACTGAGTGACTCAACAACAGCAAATGAGAAGAAAAGGCAAAGAATTAGAAAAGCAAATCCTGGTCTCACGGGCTATGTACTTAATTCTTTCTTGCTGAGCTGATTCATCTGAAAGATAGTCCTAAGAATATATCTTATCTAAATAAGGTTAATATTAAGAAAATTAGAGAAAAATGTATTATCTATTACTGCTCTGCAAATAACCTTGACTTTAAAAAAACTGCCATTTTTTGCACTAGCTTATTTTAGGTAGTTATTTTTTGGAATCTATATCTCTCAACTTCTCATATATGCATTCATAATTCAATATCAAATTTACTATATATTCACAATGTGCTAGCCATATGTGAGAGGTATAAATATACAATATCTATAGGATCTTTTATTCAAAAAAGAGTGATACAAAGATAAAAGACAATAGATATTTTATCACTATGGGAAGAACCTGCAAAGCCTTCTGAGCAGCTCTCCTGACCAATGGAAAATATTCACATCCCTTCCCTCATCATTTGATAGAAATGTACTCTGGCCAAACTTAACATCTATTCACTGATTGAGTCACAGCATAGGCACAAAACTTCTCAGAATTTTTTGTGGTAGGGAGATGATAATTTCCATCCTTCTTGCTGGGAATGAGGGATGCTCTGAGAATCAGAGAATGGCAACCATTCATTCAAGCGTATCTGGTAGTTAATTCTCCAATTTTAGTCACACAAATATGTTTTATACCATGTTGTACTTTTAAACCTGTAGGGAAACATGGCAACTCACCCCAGTATTCTTGCCTGGAGCATCCGCATGGACAGAGGAGCCTGGCAGGCTAGAGTCCATGGGGTGGCAAAGAGCCAAACAAAACTGAGCGACTAAGCACAGCACATACTTTTAAAAAGATTCATTTATATCTGACTTAGTTATGAATTAGTTCTCAGATACTTCCTTTTATGTTTTAAATATCTGTTTCTGTCTCACACTTATTTTTACACCTGTTTTCTATTATAATTTCATGAAATTTTTCATTTTAATATTTTTAAAATGTGATAATAATGAGACCTGGAAATGGTGGGAGCACAAGCACAACTAGGAAGGGAAACTTCTTTGATGCAGTAAAGTCTGAGGGGAAATGAAAAAGAAGAACTTGCTAAGCTAAAAGCACAAGGAAGGACACATCACACAAAAGGAACAGTACAGGTAAAGACCCAGAGGCATGCAGGAGCATCATTTATCTGGAGAACCTGGCTTGAACATAGAATAAATTTCTGTGAAGTGAAAGATATGCAAATAGATTAATTTTGCAATTGAAACAGTGTGACTGAAAGCTTTTTCTGCCCAATATCCTCAGATTTACTCCACTGAATCTTCCTCTACATCAACAAAAGTTTTAAAATTAAATGACAATATGAAGACTGCACTTTCATTTCTTTATATAAAGTATTATATCTGACGAACTTGCTTTTATGGTTAATAATAAAGTTAATATGCTGGAAATTCCATGTTATTATGTATTCAGTGAGCATCAGTTTTTCTGTCTTACTGTTGCACCTGGAATTTCTAGCAGTGTTTTGGATCTAGTATCAGCTAGTTCTTCAATGTTTATTAACACATTTCCAGATAATAGTAATAATATATGTCAGTTATTGAAAGTATACATTTCACATAATACACTGACAAATACCACTGCATTAGTGTTCTCTGTAACAGATCACCATGAACTTTAAGCATCTTGTACTATATAGATGAAAATTATCATGTATGACAAACTTACACAATTTTATATGTCCATTATGCATCAGTAAAACTGGAAATTGAAAAAAGAACAAAGACACACATAAATCACCTGGGTTTCTCAGGTGGCACTGGTGGTAAAGAATCTGCCTGCCAATGCAGGAGAAGATTCCTTGGAGGAGGAAATTTCAATCCACTTCTATCTTTCAATAATATAGGAAATCCCGGAATTCTTGCTGGGAGAATCTCATGGACAAAGGGCCTGGTTGGCTACAGTCCATGGGGTCACAAAGAGTCAGACACAACTGAACGACTAAGCACAGTACAGCAAATCACCACAAAGTAAATGGTTTAAAACTTCAAGTTAAATGTGTTATCTTACCTTTCCGGGAGTCAGAAGTCTATCAAGGTATCAAGGCTTACACTGAAACTGTCCACAGAGCTGCTTTCCTTTCTGAGGGTTCTAGGGGATATTCCATTTCCTGCCTTTCCAGCTTCTGGCAGCCATTCCTTGGAGGTTAGTACCTTTCCTCCATCTTCAAAGCCAGCATTGCATCTCTCTAAACACTCTTCTGTGGTCACAACTCTCTGCGATTCTCCTCTTTGCCTTCTTTTCCACTTTTAAGAATGCTTTTGATTACACTGCTCCCACATTGGTAATCCAGATTACTCTATTTTCGTAAGGTCAGCTGATCAGCAAAATCATTCATATCTGCTACCTTAGTTCCTCTTTGCTGTGTTTAAAAACGTTTTATTCTCCATATTTAGAGGTTTCAGGGAATTGGATGTGACCTTTATCGGTGGGGAGAGAGGGGCATTGTTCTGCCTACCACAGACAAAAATGGTAGACTCATTTGTTTGATTTGCAATTTGATGTCTAAGTCTGTGAATGGCTACTCTTTCAGTCAAGAGTATGCAGTCATTCCAAAGAAACACCAAAAATAAAGGCTTATTTCATTCTAATTCTACATCATTCTGTGACTCAGTCTGACAAAGTAGTTATTTCATTCTTTGCTTGCTGCCACTGGGAGAATAAAAAAGTCCTTGGGAGCTGTGAGAGTTTTTCACACCAGGAAATGAAAACTCTGTCCTAGAAGTGGCACATGTCTGCTCAAAATTTACTCATCAAAACCCTCCAAAATTCTCCACCCATGAAAGGAGACAAGGAAATGCAATCCCAACTACGTACCCTGAGGGCTGAGAGCTGAAGAAGCCTGGTGAGTATCACTGATGACTAACAGTTCTCTTCTGATTCTTATAATGTATATCTAGAGAAGATTACCAGTTTGTTGGTAGATAATATTGGAAGCACACAAGTAGTAAAATATCTAAAAAGTGACCAATTTTAAATGTTTTAAAATCCAAATCTGTTTATGAATGAAGACAATTTTTATTAAGTAGATATGTCTCCAGGTTTACCACAAACCATAGAGAACCGAAAAAAATTTAGACACCAGAGAAAGAAACCACAAACAGATGTGATTTAAATGCTTTAACTAGAAAGTAGAATTCAGTTTTGGAATTTATTTTTATATGATTGATACATGTTAAATGCAGTTATCTGTAGCTAACAGGAATTTGACTGACTTGTTACACTACATACTTGGAAAAACCTTTGTGTGTTAGACAAGTGAAGTGAAGCTATTTAATAAGGCAAGTTGAGTCTAATTTAACAATCTGTTATTTTTCTAAATTTGATTTATTTTGGAGAGAGAATAAATACTCCTTTAAAAAGTAATTAGGATATAAAATTTAAAATGTATTTATTGAGATTAAAAGGATATATATTTTTTCTCACTGTGTTGATGTGGTCTGCTGTATTTTGTTCTTTAGGTTTTCATTGGATGCAAATCCTGGCTTTAGGATTTGAAATCTAACTTGAAAGATTAGACATGTGTGTCACTTTTCATACTGAAACAAATGAAATGCTAAAAAAAAGTAGTAAGAAATAATTAAATATAAAATGAAATATAAATACAATTCATTAATAATTTTTCACACATAGACAAAAAAGTAAGATCTATTCTGAATCCCCAAAAATGGAATCTGGGACCCTGAAAATAAAAAAAGAACAAAATCTACTTTTCATCTTGAAGATTCACCTTTACTGTATGTGCTGATTGTTGGAGATCTTGAGCTTGTGTTTTGAAGACTATTTTAAAGACTGTAAGGGACAGGGGAAAAAATTCTAGGCCCACATAGCATAGAAACTCTTAACAGAAGACCTCTATGTAAAACTAGAACATCAAAAGACCATGTACCCTAAATAATGATTAATGAAAGATAAAAAACTCTTTTTGCTGAGAACAACAGCATGAAAATGCAGCTTTTTCAGTTCTGGAACAAAATGGAAAAGAACAACTCTCTGGAAAATTTGTAGCCATAAGCTGGCTTTTATACATATTTGTTTTAGGAAATTATAATGGCAATAAGCATCCAAAACCTTGAAAGAGAATTTATAAATGTGACTGGTATAAGTAAATGAATGACCTTTTGGGGAAATTCAACTTTCTAAAAATAATGTTTCATGGAAAATGATCAATTCACAGTCAAAAAATTACAAAACTTGAGAGAAGGTAAGGCTCTTGGAGTCAAAACAAGCATAAACAGACCTCCATTATCACTGAAATTATTAGACAAAACACAAAATGTTACAAATTTATATATCAGTTGCATGTAACATATATATATTATATATTTGTTGAAATATAATAAAGACTTGAAAATAAGAATAGAAAACTAGCACATTAAAAACCATTCAACACAACCCCAAAATGAATATTTTTTAAAAAGTTAAATGTAAAGCTCTATGTTTACATTAGCAAGCAAATTAACCATACCTAAGGAGAATGTTAGAAACCTGGAAGAAGAAATAGAAAATATGTAACATGGAAGACAGGTAAAAAAAGAATAATTAAGTGCACACAATGGTGTGCTGGAACCAGCTCTGATTAGCTTACAAAAGCTGGTTATGCATATATTTTTCCAACTCTGGATTCAGGAACCACACCATGGTATTTTGAAAGTGACCATGATGAGGATATTCATACATGGAAATTTTTGAAAGCTACAATCAGGGATTTTACATTGAAAATCCAATTGTTAAACATTTACCAGCACATCAAAATGTCCATAAAAAATCCCAAAGCATTTAACACAGAGAAGAATAAAAGTAGCAGTCTCCAGAGACAATGGATGATAACTTTCCATTATTGTTAAAAGATATCAACGCTGGAAAGTCTAGCTATTCCAAAGGAGGAAAGGTAAAATGACATCCATTTCTAGATGAAATATAGTGAAGACACTGAGAAAAATAGAATTGTTTAAAAATATAGAGAATAAAAAGTAAACCACCTGAAATGAATGGTGATTATACACAGTTGCTGAAATCTTATCAATGAGAGAAGAAAAAAAATCCATATTTATAAAGAAGTTAATTTTCAACTTGAAATTTTACACTCAGAAAAGTTTCAAGAATGAGGGTTATATGAACATACTATCATCAAGGGAAAAAAAGGAATAAGGAAATTCTAAGGGAAACATTTAAGCAGAAAGTAAATACAAAGAATGCAAAATGTCTGCTGATTTCCTTTGTTCTTCAATATCAGTCTTTGATTAGAAACCGAGCCTAGATACTTAGTCTCCATCTACACCCAGAATCAGGAAGTTCCACGTAGGGAAATGACGGAGATCACAGCTTAATTATTGGGTTGGCCAAGAAGTTAGTTCAGATTTTTTCAGTAACATCTTATAGACAATTCTGAAGGAACTTTTTGGCCAATACTTTGCTTTGTCATTCCTCCTTTTTATGCTTGATAATTGTATTATTTTGTCTGAATCCTCTTCACTGCCCCAAAGTTACGGACAGAGGCTATTCCAAGGCCAGTGAGCTTTACCTACTGTGTAAAAGGAGGAAGTGGGTAGGGGAAAACTCCACTGCATTTAACTACAGAAAAAAAAAAAAAGTTTTGCTTAAAAAAAATGTTTAAAAAAAAAATTCATTTGAAGCAATTCTACTCAGATGGACGAAACTGGAGCCCATTATCCAGAGTGAAGTAAGCCAGAAGCAAAAACAACAATACAGTATATTAACACATATATATGGAATTTAGAAAGACAGTAATGAGAACCCAACATGGGAGACAACAAAAGGAACGCAGATGTATAGAATAGACTCGTGGACTTTGTGGATGAGTGTAAGGGTGGGATGATATGGGAGAAGGGCATTGAAGCATGTTAATTTTCATATGTCTAATCAATCTCCAGCCCAGGATTGATGCTCGGGGCTGGTGCAGCGAGATTTCCCAGGGGGGGGGGGAAGAGGGAGGGGGGGTTCCGGAGGGGAAGCATATGTAAACCCATGGTGATATCATGACAATGTATGGCAAAAACAATAATAAAAAATAAATAAATAAATAAATAAAATATAAAAAATATGTTTTAAATTCTTTTATGAAGAATCTCAGAGTCCATTCAACTCTCCTAGGACTTTCATCTCTGTTTTTAAGGTCTCCACCCACCTCAATCCTATCCCTCAACATGGATCTTTGTTTTTTAAATGACTGAACTTTATAAGATTTTGCTCTAATTTTCAGAAGCTTACTGTCAGTCTAGCATTTTAATCCATTGCATTGCCTCAGAATAGAGTATATCTTGTGGAAGAAAGGACCAGACATTTTAGGACATTCAGTTCTGTAGTTTGTCACTCTAGTACCACATGACCACTAAGAACATGTTGGTTTTGCTTTCCCCTAAAGAGATTCCACCTGGACCAAGTCAGGCTTAATTTTATTTCAAACCAGGAGAGACAACTGTGTGTTTACTTAGGAATGGATCTCCCCTCTGTGGAATGCTAGTCCGTCTAGTTCTCTAATGTGATGCTTTTACAATCCTTGTAATTCATAGTAATTTTTCTAATTGTTTTAAGTGGGAACATTGGGCTGCCACATCCTACTATAAAAAATCAGGAAACACAAGCACATTTAATTATTAATTCCATTCTTTAGAATTTACAGACACATTATGTATACTCTTGTTTATGAACATAATGACAAATTAAATAAATATATAGCATATGAGCAATTAAAATATACACATCCTGAAAAACAAAGCTAATCAAATAATCTGTCAATAAAGCAAAGCTGAGGTCATTGCTTCCTAGAGCAGAAAAAACTTCTAACTTAATTTCAGTGCCTTTCTGAGTTTGGGAAGATAAGGGAAGAGTATTTAGAGTTTAGCATAAAGTAGATATTTTAACTAGGAGTTTGATCAAGATTGGGAAATATTGTTTAAATAATGGTAAAATTGCACACAGAATGAAGTAAGGGGGTTTTGATGAATGTCTTGAAGAACTGTTGGAACATTCAGTCTTTGAACTTCTTTGAACAATCTATTACTCTGATTAGAATCCTTGATGAGAACTAGTTCTATTGTTAGATAAGTGAAATTCCAGAAAATTCCTAAAATAAACAGCAAAATTATCTGTAACTTAATATAATTATAATTATATTTAATTATATTTAATTATAATTATCTGTAACTTAAATATAATTGTATTTCCTGTCATAGCCATATCAAAATCATACCAAAGATTCAAAAAGACAATTGAATATTAAAATCATATAATGAAGACACTCTCTTGGTCCTTCATGTTTTTAAGAGATGTTCTTTGTATCATTTCACAAGAAAGAGAAATCAATGGTAACATTCTAAAGAATCATTTTTGTAGCATGATAACAAGAATTTACAAATATGTCAATAAGAAAGGGCATAATATTTTCAAGAATTTTTTTAGTATTTTCTATTTTCACAATAGGGGGGAAAGAAACAGAAGCGAAATGATTAGAAGTTTTGAAAGATATTTTGTTTTGGTTTGAAATACTTTTCTCCTTAGAAACTGCATTTGCTTTTGATTACTAAGGATATGCTAAATATGACTTTGTCATCACTGAAGGTGCTTTCCCTTGGGGTGGAGGGGCATACAAAGAAGCCTTAGAATGACCACTGATTCTTCACCTCACCTTCAGATATAATAGATTTAACATCTCAAAATGATTGGGAAGATGTTCCTTAAAACAATAACAAGAACAAAAAGCAACCATTGAGTTTATAAAGAAAGGAGGTGGAGAACCCACTGGAAGCATAGTTTTCATGATTTTGGTGGTTTAGAGTCAATTATGCTTGGGTTAATTCAGTTAAAACTGGATGACTACATTTTAATCATCACTCAGTTAGATGGATGTGGAACTGAAGGTAAAAGACTCTGTTTTTCCTCTATTTTAAAGCAAAACTGTACAAAGCATTGTATGTGGATCTCAAAGGGACAAAGGGATTCTTTTAAGATTCCAAGTGGTAACTCATTCTAATTTAGGCAACTTTTGCTTGGGAAACTCTCTGAAAGACAGTTACAATGGGTATGGGTAGAGCTGAACATAGAAAGCTGAAATCTTAAAACTTGAGCAATTTTAATACTGGGGGTGTAAATTCATTCTTTCAGAGAGAAGAATTCCTATAATATGTTCTGGTATCTGGAAGAAGAAAACTGAATCATAGCAGTTTAATAGGAACATCTGATGCTTTAATTTCAAATCAGAAGTAAAGATCTGTACACAACAAACTATATACATAAATAAATAAAGAACATAGTAAAAATTTTAGTTTTTAAATATTCATTTAAAAATGTGTTAACTTTTTAGTAATAATTAACATGACAATATTTCTCAGGCCTTATTTCATAACAGTTGTTGTATTTATAATGGAAGGTTTGAGAAATAAACAGGATTTCTGCAAGGCAGAAGAAGTAAAGGAACTATCCTTGTGGGTTTGGTGTACTGCTACATATTTCATGGATATTTCCATAATTAAGTGGATTTGCTACTTAGTCATCCAGTTTTAACTGAACTAACACAAGGACAATGGACACATGGGTTAAACAAGATCTCTACCTGATAAAGATTGATGGTAGTCTCAATTATTTAAGCACAAGAAGGCAATGGGGTCACAGGAGAGCTGATGGTTTACTGCCCAATGCTTTCTTCATCTATCTCATTTTGAGAAAAAAATCATTTGTGACATAACCATACCTAACGAATTGTTCAAACAATTCAAAATTATCTGGAATCCTAACTAGAAAGTAGATCTATATTCACAGGCATTAACAGTCTTGCTCAAAGTGTATATTTTCCCTTGAAATATTAGTCATTGATAATATTAAGCCATTTTTATTAGGAAGACATCAATTTATAACACATGAGAGTGCTTTTATAGAAATGTCATGTTATTATAAACGTTCATATACGTGCTTTATGCAACAAATGTACACAGCATATATGTGAGGCATGTAATCTAAAAGTGCACATACTTCTTTAGAATATTTAGATTCAATGTAGAAAAGCACAGAATTTCTCATTTCCATACAAATATTTTCAGGCTGCAAATGGGTATAAAACTGCTTATTTCAGAAATATTCAAAATATTTTGAGATATTCAAAATAGGGTGGGGTACTAGAAGTTTTCAGGGATAAGAGATGGATGTAAGTTCTAGAAGTAATTAATTATGAAATCATTGAAATTATCAAAAAAGGTGACTGCATCATTTTGAAATTTAGTTCATTTGTAAATATTCCTCTGAATCATAAAGATCTATTTTTACAGTCACACTATATAACAGTAAGAAGAAAGCAATGGTGAGCTGGTCAAACTAAAGATCACTTAAGTGAAGAAACCTAATTGCAATTTGGAATACATAGCCATAAGTTTCAGGGGTGCTAACAGCCTCTGGGTTAGTGGTGTAGACTGATTAAAGGGATCAGAACCACAGTTGACAATATTTGATTTGCATACTACCAGATTCCAATGCTTTACATATACTATCCCCGCAAAAATTAATATAGATGTCACTTCACTATCATCACCATGACCACTACCATCACCAACAACAAAATAGGTATGGGATATGTAAAATTTCTAAAGTAGTACACATACATGGCATACATAGGATTTTAGGCTCTAAGTCTCTTTAGCTTAAATCATGATTTCTAACATCAGGCAGTGCTTTAACTATTCTGCCTAGATCCAAGCATCCTCAGGGAATCCTTTAGGCAGTGCTATGATGATGGGAGAAAGTAAGTTTATTATAACTAATTTGACTTTACTCTCTGGTCTTTTATACAAGCATAATTCTTTGATATTAGACCATAATTTCCACATTACTAAAACTGAAATCAAGGATACAGTTTCTGATAGTGTATAGAAACTTTATTTTTCTAAGTCATACTCCTTCTGTGTACTGTAGAAACAGAGTTCTTACAAAAGTGAAATTAATAGATACAAAATGTTTGCTTGCATAAATTTCTTCATACTTAAAAACTGAAAACCTAAAGATATTGATAAGAAAATGAATATTGTGTACATTTTTAAAGAGGTTTTCCAATAAATATGATCTCAGAAAAAAGTTGTTATAAGTTCTTAATTTTATCATAAAATAAATCAAAACTTAATATTGCATTATTAAGTAAACTACCCTTTTTATAGTACTTATATATTCTGATTACCATTCATAGTTAACACATATTTCCTCTTCTCTTCTATCCCTATTCGCAGAAGTTTTGAGTTAAACTCAATTGGACAGTAAAGGAAACGTTTGAAAATACCCTCTAAGTTTAAATACTCAATTTAGAAAAACATAATATTTCACATTTTCTTGCAACATTTTCAGGTTGCAAACAGATATCAAAACTGCTTGTTTTAGAAATATTGAGCAAAAGGTCAAAAAATACTGGCAGTTTCTGAGGAAAAGAAATGTATGTAAATCTTTGAAGCATGTGCTTACAAAGTAATTTAAACTAAAAAAAACAGATAACTGCATCTTGCAAATCTTCAATAACATGTTTTTTATGTAATACTTTACATTCTCTTTAATCAGAGAAACTATCTGCTTTTACACGATTATATTTTAAAATGGGAGACATAGAAAATCAGTAAATGAGGTTATATTACTAATTAGCATACTGTCTCCACTACCTATAATGCACTGCAAAAAAATGTGGCTTCCATGTTATCACATAGATGAAACAGTTATCTTTCAGGGTTTGAAATTTCTGTGATCTTTATGCTTAATAAGCTCAGTAAAAGACATTCAAATTACATCACTTTTGTCTTGGAAGTTAAATTGGGAAATATTGCATTCTCTGAGATGATAAACTCCACAGAAGATAAATTATCATGAGAAATAGTTTTAATTGATTTACCATAATAAAAGTTATGCGACTTTGAAGTGCAAATGACACATTAAAATGAATCTACAGTATGTTGATAATAAAGTGGCTTCTTTGTTAATGGAATTACTGACACTGCAGATGCTTTCAGGAGTGATGTCTTCTACTGTTAATCAAGAGACATCAGTGTAAAATGAATATGCTGTTTATTTAAATCCCAGCCCACCTTTCTCACTTCTTGCTTCAGAATAGCTCAAAACTAAGGTCAGAGTGTTGGAGATTCTGGTCACCATAGAAAGATGGCAGTATTTTTAGCTCCTCTACTTCTGCTTTTTCCTTGACTGTATGCTCAAGTTCTCCCTGTGTATGTAAATCACAATGACTGTCAGAGGAGAGGCAAGTGACAAAGTCTGAAATGAAGTTCAACTTTAGATGCTTATATACATGTAAACGAATAAAAATGTTTTTCTCATTTCACACACAAACCATGGCAACGTATGTTCCCAAAGATTCTGAACAGCAAGATTCAAAGGAAGTTTACCAATGTTATATAAGTTTTCTTTTCTTTTTTTTTTTTTTGAACACAGGGATAAGGCATTTCAAGATTACCTGACAGTTCAATAAAATAAGTAAAGCGACAGCATTTCATAATCTGTGACTCTTTTTTTAAATTTCTCCTACAAAAAAATCCATTTTTATCTGAACAGTTGGAATACTTTGAACCCTACTTTTATTTGCCTTTTTGCCAATCACTGTACTGATCATATAACTTATCAGTTATCTGTATATGATTCTACTTAATTGGTACTAGTCTCTACAAGTACCATTTAGTATGTTTGGCTTCTAACTTATAACTGAAAAAATAAATTAAAATTCCCTGTTATCCTCACCTTCCAAGAACCATGAAGTGGTTTGGCTGAGGAGGTATGGAAAGAGATTAAAAAGAAGTACACAACTGCATGATGCTTGTTTCAGTGCTAGGCTCAGGTTGTTACCTGAACAACATGGAATACACAAGACTGAACATCAGATTGCTTGCAAGGAAATTCTGAAGAAGATCATACAGTGATATAAAGGTTAAAATTAGTGCATGTTTAGTCAGTCAATCGTGATTGCATGGACTGCAGGACCACAGGTTCCTCTGTCCATGGGGATTCTCCAGGTAAGAATGAGTGGGTTGCCATGCCTTCCTCCAGGGATCTTCCCAACTCAGGGATCAAACCCAGGTCTCCTGCATTGCAGGTGGATTCTTTACCATCTGAGCCACTCTCATATTTATAATTACTTCACGTAATATCAGTAGGAATTATAAATATGAGAGGCATAGAATAAAAAATGACATGTAAATACCTATCTCTGGCATTCATGTGGTCTTATGTCTCAATAATTAACACAGCTTTCTTGTTTACTAAATACTTTAGACTACATTTAACATATTTGCCTTATTTTAAATACATTAATAGTGGATTATGTGATTCTACTTTTAAGGGCTTAATGGCAAACAAGAGAAAAATACAAATTTCATAGCTAATTTTGTAATTTGAGCAATAGTTTGACATATGTGAGTAGATTTTCAGAGAAATAAGCCAAGTGAAAGTAGTAACATTTATTTAATTATAAAATAGCTATCAAGAAAAAAGCATTTTATAAATGTGTTATTTTAAAGGTGGTATACAAATCTAAGTAACAATAATTTTAGAAAATTAAATTTAAACCAAATAATATGATTTTAGAAATAGAGTGCTTGACTAAAACTGGAATACAGCTCACAAATACAGGAAAGAGAAAATATTCGATATTTTAATTTAGAAGAAAGTGTTTCTGTGAATATTGTTTGATTTTTAAAAATTCTGTTTGTCTAGTTTGTTGATAATTCTATCCTATCATCTTGATAGGATTTATTCTTTGAAGACTTATTCTTTAATTCCAGAAAATACTGACCTGTGGTTAAAAACATAGAGGCAAACATCAGAAGTTATCCAG
This sequence comes from Antilocapra americana, assembly GCA_007570785.1. Lineage (NCBI taxonomy): Eukaryota > Metazoa > Chordata > Mammalia > Artiodactyla > Antilocapridae > Antilocapra > Antilocapra americana. Next base: position 22,078,152 of record ML663566.1, on the reverse strand, counting down.
CATGCATTCATTTACCAATTTGCACCACTTGTGCATTCTTCATCCTTTCAACATGGAAAGCTTCTATCTGATTTTTTTAGTGGCTGTTTAAACAAAAATAGATGTTTATCTCTTTAAAATTTTGCCAGGAAGCTGTCACTTTCCCATTTACTCAAGCGATGTTGTGACAGAATGTGTCAGCTTCTCACACAAATGAAAAGAGATATAGACCTGTATTTACTTTAGCTGAAAAATAAGTAGTCATCAATTCAGAGAAAAGTGTTTTCCCATTTGAAAAGATGAGGTAAATAGGAGTGGCTGAGAGAAGTATTCCCTAATTCTTAAAAGGCAGATGTAAACCAAACATACAGCACTGATTCATTTTTGGTTATCATCATGGAAGTGGATAATCTTATGGTAGGTAGGAGTGGGTACTTCACCATGTGTCTTTTATAGAACCTGATATTGTTTAAAAATGATAAATGTGTATACAGTTAACCTTCCTATATTCTCTCCTATGCAAGCTAAAAGCTTTGGAAATTTCAATGGAGGTAAGAAAAAAGTCGTCGTTAAGAAACAACTTTTAGAATCATGCTAGACTCAGAGCAAGCATAATTGAGAGAGATTGGCCCAAAACTCCGTACCCCCTTAGGACCCTCAAACTGATAGTAATCATCTTATCAAACATTGAACATTAAATACAAATTTCAGTGTATATATATATATTTTTTCCATTAAAATATTCTTTTGCTTTCATTTAAAATTTCATTGGGTAAAGCTTCAATTACTGAATGCATTGAAATTAACAAATTGACACTGAACAAAAGAAGATACTTAGTAATAAGCCTCTATTCAAAAATCATTCAATTCAGTTCAGTTTCTCAGTCATTCCTGACTCTTTGAGACCCCATGGACTGCAGCATTCCAAGCTTACTTGTCCATCACCAACTCCCAGAGCTCGCTCAAACTCATGTCCATCGAGCTGATGATGCCATCCAATCATCTCACCCTCCATCGTCCCCTTCTCCTCCTGCCTTCAGTCTTTCCCAGTATCATTAGAATTGTGCAATTGAATTGAAAGCAACCAACCTTAATAGAATAGATGGAGCAAACTAGCTCTGTTAGGTTGTTGAAGAAAGACAATTTTGTAACTGTCTGATCAGATGTTTGATTCTTATAGATTAGTTAACTTAGAGATACTGAAATCCTTTGACTTTGTTTTTCAGTCTGTTAAAGGAGCAAAATAAAACCCATTTAATATAATCTGTGTGAGAATTCTATAAGTCTAAAAATATCTTCATTTTTTTCATTGTTGATTTTGTCCAGTCTGTAAGTCATCTCCAACTCTGCAACTCCATTGTGTTGCTTAAACATTAAAAAAAAATTGTATACTAGAAATTCAGATTTAACTGTGCATCCTATATTTTATTTGGTAGCCCTGTCCCTCCAAAATCTTTTCAATTATCAGTATATAAAAGTTTGATGAGATCATCATTAATTGGGGATACAACTTGAACTGTGTATTTGCAGATGACACATATTTGCAAAGATTATTGTAAACTCTCTTGCACACTATTTGGTTTTCTCTTAATTTTTTCTTCATAACATTGCATAGATTTTAAACCTAATTTACAGTTAAACTTTCCTTATTAGCCTAAATCTCAATTCCTTCACATGCCTCAAGCAGTCCATGATTTTTTCTATCTTAAAGATGTACCACCTTGGCCATTTTTGATGCACAACATACAGGGTAGATTCTTCCTTCATTATCACCTGAATGGGATGGCAGTTATCCTGATACTTTCTTGAAATAGATCCTGTTTTTATGTTTTTCCTGATTTTTCTTCCTCATTTGCAGAGAGCTTTTCCTCCGGTAAGCTTCCTATGTTAGGGTGCATATGAAGAACATTTTTAAAGGAAATCCAATGTCTGAAAATGTTATTTAGCTAACTTCATATTTCATAGAGAGATCACTCTGTCATGTAACTATAGACTTGAAATATTTTCACTACCAACTATGAAGACCTATTTCCATAATCAGGAACCAGAGAAGAATGCATACTTGCAAGACAAAGCTTCACTTTGAGATTTTTGAGTCTGTTGTTATTTGTTTGTTTTCTAAGTGAATTTATTTCCAGTATCTATAGAGCTTTGGCAGCAGGAAGCTAGATTTTTATTCTTTGAGGTATGAGATGACATACCAAAAAGACAAGTAGCTAAGACTTTATGAGGCATTGCATAGAAACGAAGAGACCAAAGAAAGGATAAGCCCCAAAGACTGTGCATTGACTGTACCCAAATACTTAGTTGAACACCAAACTCTGCAGCTACAGAGGAGAATTCTAGAAGTCCAGAGTGGAACTGCAATAAGCTAGAACAAAAACAGATGAGAACTGACCAGATGTCAACTACTACACACAGTGGAAGAAAAATAGTTTATAGCTTGAGGTTAGGATGTCAAAGACTGTCAGGACAAAACACTGGGAATCTTTGAAGAAGATAACAGAATATGAGTCACTACTACATCTTATCTATATTGTCCAATTTTCAAATATTTTATAGTGATTCAGAAATATGGAAGCAAAACTTATACTCAGGGTGAAAAGCAGTCTACCAAAATTGATTCTAAGTCAGTTGTCACAGACAGATATTTGAAATAGGAATTCAAGACTTAAAAGCAGCTTTTACAGACACATTCAAACAACACAAAGGGAGGGGGAAAGGCCATCATGGGGGGAGATGTGCTTGCAGTCATGTCCAACTCTTTGCGATCCTATGGACTGTAACCAGCCAGGCTCCTCTGTCCATGGGGTTCTCCAGGCAAGAATACTGGAGTGGGTTGCCATGGCCTCCTCCAGCGCATCTTCCTGACCCAGGGATCGAACCTACGCCTCTTGCCTCTGCAACACTGCATGCATAGTCTTTACTGCTGAGCTACCGAGGAAGCCCCAAGCATAGGAAAAGAAACAATGAAAAATGAAATGCCAAAGCTGATTAGCTCAATAACTGAAATAAAACACTTAGCAGATTGTTTCAATGGAGATTGGAAATGATAGAGGGAATTAGTATTTTAAGATAGATAAGAGAACTTTTTTTTTTTAAAACCTAGAGAACATAGAGAAAAGATTTAAGGAAACTAAAATGAGTCTCGACGACCCATGTGAAAATATTAAGTGATAAGAAAAAAAATGAAATTTGCATCTCTGAATGAAAGAAGGCAGAGTGAAAAGAGAAAAAAAAACTTGAAAAAATAATGACTGAAAATTTTTGTAAATAATTAAACCCTAAGCAGAATACAAACAAAGATAACCACTCTTCAATTTAGCTGAAAACCAATAACAGGAACATCTTGAAAGCATTCCACATACAAAGATAAACACTTTATGTACTGGAGAAAGCCAATTTGATTAATGGCTGATTCTCATTTAATTCAGTTTGGTTGCTTAGTTGTGTCCAACTCTTTGTGACCCCATGAAATGCAGCACACCAAGCTTTGCTGTCCGTCATCAACTACTGTAGCTTGCTCAAACTCATGTCCACAAAGTCGGTGATGCCCTCCAACCATCTCATCCTCTGTTGTTCCTTTCTCCATCCACATTCAATCATTCCCAGAATCAGGGTCTTTTCCAATGAGCCACTTCTTTCAATCAGGTGGTCAAAGTATTGAAGCTTCAGCATCAGACCTTCCAATGAATATTCAGGGCTGATTTCCTTTAGAATTGATTGGTTTGATCTCCTTGCAGTCCAAGGGACTCTCAAGAATCTTCTCCAACACCACAGTTCAAAAGCATCAATTCTTCAGCTCTCAGCCTTCTTTATAGTCCAAATGTCTCATGCATGTATGACTACTGGAAAAAAATATAGCTTTGACTTAAATGGACCTTTGTTGCAAAGTAATGTCTATGCTTTTTAATATACTGTCTAGGTTTGTCACAGTTTTGTTTTTTTTTCCCTGAATAGCAAGCATCTTTTAATTTCATGACTGCAGTCACCATCTGCAATGATTTTGGAGCCCAAGAAAATGAAGTCTGTCACTGTTTCTGTTGTTTCCCCATCTATTAGCCATGATGTGATTGGACTAGATGGCATGATCTTAGATTTTTGAATGTTGAGTTTTAAGCCAGCTTTTTCACTCTCCTCTTTCACTTACATCAAGAACAATTATAACATGATATCCCATACATTGAAAGAAAAATATTTATAATTGATCAAATAAACTCTCTTCATCTAACATATTTATTTTTTAATGAAAATACTATAGACATGTTTATATAGACTAGAAGTGAAAAGAACAAATTATTAGCAGATCTGCACTGCAGAAATTTCTAAAGTAAATTCTTCAAGCTGAAGAAAATGACTCCAGATGGCAGGATGAATGTGAATAAAAAGGACTTAAATGTTGGAAATATTATGTGAGTAAACATACACCCTTTCCCTAAAACCATGTTATTGTTTAAAGCAAAAATTACATCAGTGTATTTTTGTGTCTATAATGCTTATGAAAATGCTAGCAATAGAATAAGATATAATTGGAAATATATCATTGCAAGCACATTCCAACATTTTAGAAGTAATTCAATATTAAATGCAAGCAGATTGCAACAAATTAAAAAAGCATATTTCAATCCTTCCAAAAGTTACAAAAATATCAATGTAAATGGATTCTGCTATAATGTCAATAACAAATTTTAAAAATATATTGCATTTTTGTTAAACACAAAATAAATTAAGAAAGAAGAAACAGGATAAAATAAAAAAATGAAGGCAAAACAGAAAACAAATATCAGAATGTTAGACATAAATAAATACAATAGTACCACTGATTGCATTAAATGTAAATGGACTAGACATACCATTCAAAAGACTAAGATGAGGTTTAAAAAAAGAGGACATAATATACTGCCTACAGGATATATACTTCTTATGTATCTACATACTTAAACTGAATGCAAGCAGGGGGAAATATCCAACAAACAAAAAAACATAAAAAAATATGAAGTGGTTAAATAAATACAAGAAAAATAAAACTTAAATACAAGGAATATTATTAGAGATGGAATACTTAATCATGATGCAATTTCTACATATCCCAAAGATATAATAATGATAAATATATCATAAATATACCTTATATCTAAGGTTTAAAATATATAAAATTGCCATGTAAATTGCATGGCATGCATTATGTTTAAATGCACATGAAATATTAACCAATATAGATATTTTAGTCCATATTTCAATTTTAATGAATTTAAAAAGATAATATGGAATGTATTCACTGAGCAAACCAGAATTAATTTTGAGACTATCAAAAATTTGAAAAATTTGTAAATACTTAGAAATTAATTTAGGCCTTCTAAAAAACTCACGAGTCAAGCAAAAAATGCTAAGGAATATTAGATAAAATCTTGAATGATATACAAATCCAGAAGATATAAAAATTGTGGTATGAGCCTGAAGAAATTCTTAGGAAGTAATTTACACTTTTAAATGTTTTATTAAAAAGAAAAAGACTGAAACCAAAACTCTACACCTACACCACAAGAGTCTAGAAAAAGAAGAGCAATTTAAGACTAAATAAGCTGTCAGAATGGGGGAAAAAAATAGCAATTGAAACAACTGACAAAGGATTAATTTCCAAAATAAACAAGTAGCTCATACAACTCAATACCAGACAAACACACAATCCAATCAAAAAGTGGGGAAAAGATCTAAACAGACATTTCTCCAAAGAATACATACAGATGGATAACAAACACATGAAAAAATGCTCAGCATTACTCATTATTAGAGAAATGCAAATCAAAATTACAATGAAATATCACCTCACACTAGTCAGAATAACCATCATCAAAAAGTCTACAAGCAATAAATGCTGGAATGGGTGTGAATAAAAGGGAACCCTCTTGCACTATTGGTAGGAATGTAAATTGATATAGTCACTATGGAAGACAGTATGAAGATTCCTTAAAAAAAACATAGGACTAAAACCAGCATATGACCCAGCAATCCCACTAGTTGGTATATACCCTGAGGAGACCAAAACTGAAAAAGACACATGTACTGCAATGTTCGTTGCAGCACTATTTACAATAGCTAAAACATGGAAGCAAGCTAGATGTCCATGGACAGATGACTGGATAAAGAAGCTGTGGTACATATAAGAATAAATAAGTATGGATAGGAAAAATAATACACAATGGAAATCAATTAAATAGAAAAGGGATAAGGAATAAAGAGAAGCAATAAAACCTAAAGCCGTTTATTTGAAAATAACAAAAAAGTTAATACACTGATGGCTACACAGACCAAAAAATGAGAGAAAGAAGGTTTTGCTATTTTCAAACTACCCAACTTATGATATTTTACTATAGCAGTCAAAGCAGACTAAGAGAGTCAACACTGCAGAAGCTAATCATTTAGAAAAGAGTTATGTGCATTATTAAATATAAGAAAGATTAACACAGAATGATACTTTCTAACCATCTTGGAGCTTGACTCTAAAGAGTCAAACACATTTTCACAGCAGTCACAAAAACTCTCTCAGCTTAGTTCTGGCCAGCTGTTTAATGAGGACAGCTATAAACTTCGAACTCCATAAATGTGGTGCATTAGTCTTCTTCAGCATCTTAGTATATTCATGTCCTCCATAAATCTTCTGTTCCAAGCTGCTCAAATTACCTTCCAAAGAGGAAATATGAGTTGTCCAACTTAGAACAGTTCATGGATAATGCTGACTTCTGTAAATTGAGGGTTTGAAAATGTAGTGAATGAGTATAGAGAGATATTGAGATGGAGTCAAATGTAAAACTCAGTAGAGAACAGTTCCTAATGTCATCACTTTGCTACATTGAAAGCAAATTTGACCTAGGAAACTGTTAACGGGACCTTTAAATTTTTCCTACCTCTGTTCAGTAAATGTTCTAGTGTTCTGAATTGATAGCCTGGGATCTCTCCCAAAGATTGTTTGGGAGATAGAGTGACAATAAGGGGCTTCCCTCTTAGCTTAGTCAGTAAACAATCTGCCCGCAGTGCAGGAGACCTGGGTTTGATTCCTAGGTCTGGACGATCCCCTGGAGAAGGAAACGGCAACCCACTTCAGTATTCTTGTCTGGAGAATCACATGGACAGAAGAGTCTGGCAGGTTGCAGTCCATGGGACCACAAGAGTTGGACATGACTTACTGACTAAACACCACAGAGTGAAGATAAAGGGAACCCAAATATGTAGGCTAGAATACCTCATTAAAGCTCCAAATATGGAAAAGATTTTTTTAATATATATTGTACTGAAATTTGTTATAAAATTACTTCTAAATATAGGTTCTGGGTCCAAAACATTGAGAATTATTGCTACTTATCCTCAAACAACTATTTCATAAAGTTCCAATTTTTGAATATTTGAATATCAGGAATATTTTATTATCTTCTAATTTTCTAGATACCAATGTCCAGAGAATCAAATAGCTTATTAGATGTTTATAATTTCTTCCTTTCTAGTTTTCACATTTTTGCAGTTTGTTTTGTGTAAACAGTATTTCTGAAGGTGGTTTTGTAATTTCTTTTTCTACTGTATATTATCATTCATCTTTATGCCCTGTTGCTAGTCCTCTTATTTTAAGTATTTCACTACATTTTATAAATCTCCATTGGTTTGAAATTAATGAATATATTTAAAACACTTTATTGCAATGAGGAATGGAAGTATCAGTTAATTTCAAGTCAGACAACCAAAGGGAAGAGGTAATCATAAGAAATATTAAAATAAATGTACGCAAATGAAGAAATTGCAATATTTTTTAACTTGCTGTGGATAAAAAAGACTTATTTTTGAGTAGTAGAATTTTGGCATCTCTTGTCTTACAATTTTTACATTGTCCTGCTTTATTCTTATTACATTTGTACTAAGCAATTATGAAGCTTGTGTCTAAAGTTTCTATAAAATCAGCAAAACTAAATTTTCAAGAGCATCAGAAATTCCAATTTTGCATCTCGTTTTAATACTCACCTTACCTCTGAGGGTAATATTTTAATATCTTAAAATTTTCCTGAATATATATCTATGTACATACATTCATGAAAACATGTTGTATTTTATTCAAATTCAATAAAATAATTATCAATTGTCATTATGCATTTTCCCATCAGAGAAAAAGGATTTTCACAGAAAGCAACTTAATAATCAATGCAGTTGCTACATTTCCAAATGAATAGAAAGTGAAGCATGACAGACTAAGTTAAAGGATAAGTAAATGCTTAAGCAAGTAGAAAAAATAAAGCCTTGATATTTGGTTTAAAATTCAATACTACAATTATAAGATCAAGCAAGTTCAAAGATTCAGATGGCTGTCGTATAAATGAGTTGTATTGTGTCACACTCACAGGATTTAAACTGCAGGTCATTTCCTTTAACACACACAAATGTGCTCTTAGCCTACCATCCTATCCATTACATTCTCATGCCTTTTAGGCAATCCAACTTCAGCAATATACTTAGAACAGGCAGATCTCAGATAAAGAGAGCTCATGCCCTGGCCTTACAACTCACAATGCCCAAGGATAATTTGTAAATCTAAACTATTGAAATTGAATGCATTTTAAGATATGAGATAATCTATTAGAAATATACAGATAATCCAAGTGTTTGTGAAAGCACGTGGTTGTATGCCAGCCTCACAGAGATTCCAATTTGATCTCTAGGTCACCCCAAAGAAATTTTCCCGATGGGATTTTGCCTTTAGAGAGACAAAGTGAATTGATTCTGTTGAAATATTCATTAAATTAAAAGGCTTCATTTACTATTCTAAAAGGAATTAATCAGTTCTTCTCATTCTGCATAGTACAGTATTAGCTACCACTCCACAAAAGGGCATTACTGCTCTAGGGAAAATGCAATGTATGGGAAAAAAAAAGTTGATAGGATCTGTTATGAAAGTTAGTTACAGGCATAACAATGTAAAGTTTTTATGAAACTATAGAAAACTTTGAAACAGATTGGTGAATAAAATTGCTTGCAGATAGTAATTGAAAATAAAAATACTAAGTAAAGAAAAAGAAAACATGGCTATGGAGGATACCTTTGGAGAGTTTGAGATTTATTAAATAGAATTTAAATCCAAGTATAAGGAAAAGCAACTTCATAAAGAAATAAGAGTAAATATTTATTTTGATTAAGAAAGTTTCACTAAAAGCTTACAGCAATGATAACAGGAAGTGTTCTTGATCATTAAGAAAATGTTGATTTCTGTAAAATCTCTTTACATTCATGTATTCATAATTAATTATTTTGGTAACAATGTATGGAGCCCATCAAACCTAGGGAACCAGCTGAATGTAGCCCAGGACAGCAATCAAAGAACTTATAAACAAAAGGTATATTCCTTTGACAGCATTTCAGTGCAATATATAAGTTATTGCATGGTTCCAACATAGTATCGATATATTAATATAATGAAAAGCGAAAGTATTAGTCCCTTAGGTGTATCCAACTCTTTGGGACACCATAGACTATAGCTTGCCAGGCTCCTCTGTCCGTGGAATTCTCCAGGTAAGAATACTGGAGTGAATAGTCATTCCCTTCTCCAGGGAATCTTCCCAATCTAGGGATCAAACCTGTGTCTGTGGCATTGCAGGCAGATTCTTTACCATGGAGCTATCAGGGAAGCCCTAAAATTAATGTACTTTTGCAAACTTAGGGGCTTCACAAGGTTGCAGAGTAAAAAAGAACTCGTCTGCCAATGCCAAAATGCAAATTTGATCCCTGGGTGAGAAAGCTCCCCTGGAGAAGGAAATGGTAACCTATTCCAGTATCCTTGACTGGAGAATACCATGGACGTAGGATCCTAGTGGTCTGTAGTCCATGGGGTTTTAAAAGTTAGACACAACGTAGCGGCAGAGCACAAACCTGTTACCTAGAGCTTGACAGATTCAGAAAAGTGATGAGACTACTGCTGCTTTTAATAAATAGTATTTCTGTACATTATATTATGTGATGTTTCAATATTTGGAAGATCTACATAACTATCTATTATCAAATAGTTTCCAAAACACCGAAGCATAGTTTACAAGTTAAGTTTGAGCAAAAATCTGTTTAAAGTGCCAAAAAAAACTAAAAAGACTTCATTTCAGTTCAGTTCAGTTGTCACTCAGTCGTGTCCAACTTTTAACAACCCCTTGGACTGCAGCACGTCAGGCCTCTGTGTTCATCATCACCTTCCAGAGTTTACTCAAACTCATGCCCATTGAGTCGATGATGCCATCCAACCATCTCATCCTCTGTCGTTCCCTTCTCCTCCCATCTTCAATCTTTCCCAGCATTAGGGTCTTTTCAAATGAATCAGATCTTCTCATCAGGTGGCCAAAGTAATGTAATTTCAGCTTCAACATCAGTCCTTCTAATGAATATTCAGGACTGATTTCCTTTAGGATGGACTGATTGGATCTCCTTGCAATCCAAAGGATGCTCAAGAGTCCCAACACCACAATTCAAAAGGGTCAGTTCTTCGGTGCTCAGCTTTCTTTATAGTCCAACTCGCATATCTATACATGACCACTGGGAAAACAATAGCCTTGACTAGATGGACCTTGGTTGGCAAAGTAATGTCTCTACACTTTAATATGCTGTCTAAGTTGTTCATAACTTTCCTTCCAAGGAGTGAACATCTTTTAATTTCATGGCTGCAGTCACCATCTGCAGTATTTTGGAGCCCCCCCCCCAAAAAAAATAAAGTCTGACACTGTTTCCCCATCTATTTACTATGAAGTGATGGGAACAGATGCTATGATCCTAGTTTTCAGAATGTTGAGCTTTATGTCAGCTCTTTCACTCTCCTCTTTCACTTTCATCAAGAGGCTCTTTAGTTCTTCTTAGCTTAATGTCATTAGGGTGGTGTCATCTGCATATCTGAGGTTATTGATATTTCACCCAGAAAATCGTGATTCCAGCTTGTGCTTCATCCCATCCAGGATTACTCATGATGTACTCTGCATATAACTTAAATAAGCAGGGTGACAATATACAGCCTAGACGTACTCCTTTCCCTATTTGGGACCAGTCTGTTGCTCCATTCCAAACCTGCATACAGATTTCTCAAGAGGCAGGTCTGGTGGTCTGGTATTTCCATCTCTTTAAGAATTTTCCATAGTTTGTGGTGATCCACACAGTCAAAGGCTTTTGCATAGTCAATAAAGCAGAAGTAGATGTTTTTCTGGAACTCTTGAGTTTTTAATAATCCAACAGATATTGGCAATTTGATCTCTGGTTTTCTGCCTTTTCTAAATTCAGCTTGAACATCTGGAAGTTCACAGTTCACATACCGTTGAAGCCTGGCTTGGAGAATGTTGAGCATTTCTTTGCTGGTGTGTGTGATGAGGCCAATTGTGTGGTAGATTGAACATTCTTTGGCATTTCCCTTCTTTGGGATTGGAATGAAAACTGACCTTTTCCAGTCCTGTGGCCACTGCTGAGTTTTCCAAATTTGCTGGCAAAATGAGTGCAGAACTTGAACAGCATGATCTTTTAGGATTTGAAATAGCTCAACTGGAATTCCATCACCTCCACTAGCTTTGTTTACAGTGATGCTTCCTAAGGCCCACTTGACTTCCCATTCCAGGATGTCTGGCTCTAGGTGAGTGATCATACCATCGTGATTATCTGGGTCATGAAGATCTTTTTTGTGTAATTCTTCTGTGTACTCTTGCCACCTCTTCTTAATATCTTCTGTTAGGTCTATACCATTTCTGTTCTATATTGAGCCCATATTTGCATGAAGTGTTACCTTGGTTTCTCTAATTTTCTTGAAGAGATCTCAAGTCTTTCCCATTCTATTGTTTTCCTCTATTTATTTTCTCTCATCACTGAGGAAGGCTTTCTTACTCTCCTTGATATTCTTTGGAACTTTGCATTCAAATGGGAATATCTTTGCTTTCCTCCTTTGCTTTTCACTTCTCTTCTTTTCAGTTATTAGTAAAGCCTCCTCAGACAGCCATTTTGCTTTTTTGAATTTCTTTTTTGGGGATGGTCTTGATCCCTGTCCCTGTACAATATCACAAACCTCCATCTGTAGTTCTTCAGGCACTCTATCAGATCTAATCCCTTGAATCTATTTCTCTAATCATAAGGGATTTGATTTAGAATATACCTGAATGGTCTAGTGGTCTTCCCTACTTACTTCAATTTAAGTCTGAAATTGGCAGTAAGGAGTTCATGATCTGAGCCACAGTCAGCTCCTGGTCTTGTTTTTGCTGACTGTATAGAGCTTCTCCATCTTTGGCTCCAAAGAATATAATCAAACTGATTTCGGTGTTGACCATCTGGTGATGTCCATGTGTAGAGTCTTCTCTTGTGTTGTTGGAAGAGGATGTTTCCTATGACCAGTGGGTTCTCTTGGAAAAACTCTGTTAGCCTTTGCACTGCTTCATTTTATATCCCAAGGAGAAATTTGCCTGTCACTTCAGGTGTTTCTTGTCCTACTTTTACATTCCAGTTTCCTCTAATGAAAAGGACATAGTTTTTGGATGTTAGCTCTAAAGTGTCTTGTACATCTTCATAAAACCGTTACATAGACCTCAGTGTAAGCAGACAAAATGCATTAACAGAGTCTCAGAGTTCATATCACAACCAGCTTTTAATACATTACCATTTACTGAGTTTGATGTAGTTTGATTTAGTATAAAATAAGAACATCTACAATTTTCAGGAGAGACAATTAAAGTAAGTCTCCTATCTATCCATCTATATACATATATATGTGTGAGAAATGAATTTGCTCAGTCATGTGCAGATCTTTGTTGTTCCATGGACTATGGCCTACTAGGCTCCTCCATCCGTGGCATTTTCCAAGCAAGAGTACTGGAATGGGTTGCCATTTCCTTCTCCAGGGTATCTTCCCAACCTGGGTTTTGAACCCAGGTCTCCTGCATTGTGGGCAGACACTTTACCCTCTGAGCCACCCATATATATTTATATGGGGCGGGGGTTAGATTCTCTTCATAAACTTCAGACAAATAGAGAGATCAGCGTTTTGTAAGCAAAAAGTTATGACAAATTCCAGTTGTCTAGTATTAAGATAGGTCTGGGGGCTTTCCCTGTGGCTCAGATGTGAAAGCATCTACCTGCAATGCAGGAGATGTGGGTTCAGTCCTTGGTTAGAGAAGATCTCCTGGAGGAGAATATGGCAACCTACTCCAGTGTTCTTCCCTATAGTATCCCATGGACAAAGGATCCTGGGGAATTTCAGTCCATAGGGCTGCAAAGAGTCGAACATGGCAGAAGAGACTGAGCACACATGTACACAGACAGATTTTACAAATAATTCTATCTTTCTAACTTTTTTGGAAACATTATTTTTCATTAGGTAAGTTATTCATATTAACATCTATTGGGTTTATTTTTCTTGAAACTAATAAATATTTATTTTTAAAATTCAGTTTTAATTTATAATATGGGATACATATATGTGAACTACATAAACAAAAGCTATTCAAGGTCCTTGATAAATGTGTGTCTATTAAGGAGTCCTTGATAAAAACTTTGAGAACTGCTTCCAAAGATTATTTAAAACAGGACCAATTTGTTTACAGCAATCAATAGTATTGAAGAGGGAAAATATGCTACAAAAAGCTTGCTTTAAAATGATATTATTAGCTAGAGCAAATTGTGGTTTAAGGCACAGATGTGAGCAAATATTTGAAGGTGTGTAGAGTCAAGGTCAAGGTACATGAAGTTACTCAAGAATAAAGAATTGTGTTTGATGGAATTTAATCACTGACCCTGAAATATCATCCCTGATCATAATGTTTCATCTCTATGCTTCTAGCTTTGTGAGAATATATTTAGGGTGTTCTAAATGCACACAAGAATATGCATATACTACTTTAAGTAGATCTAATAAATTGATATAAAGAAAAATACTAATTTAATATTTCAGAATGATGTTTGGCATCAATGATGTGGTACTTCCAATTGAATTATAGTATTACATAGTTCTGAACCTCATTACCCAAAACTTCATATTGTTTCCTTTTACCATAGAGCACTAAGGTAATAACAATGTGATCACATTATAGGTAGAAATCTATTACTTTACCAATGACTCTTTATGTGAACAAATAGCACAGGAGAAACTAATTTGTAAATTAAAGACAAAATTTAATTAGCATAGAATTAAGACTAAATACAATGTAGTATTACCATGAAATACTATAATGCTTGAGTCTACTGGTGAGACTCAAATATTGGATCCCATTATAGATTGGAACTGATAATTTTTGCTTAAATTAAATCTTGAGACTGAAGATAATTTCTAATTTACACTAAAGTGAATTTAAAAGTAAATTATATAAATTCTACACTTGTGAGATGATAGATCAATATGAATGAATTTGGAAACAAATTGGCATAACACATTTGATCTCTTCTACATCCATTATACAAAAGTTACTTAGCTGAGTGACAGGAAAAATATATAAAATTATTCTAAAGTATGAGCTAAAATAAAATAAGAAGTGATTTGAACACAATTTCTGATATTGTGTCAATATTTAAAATAAAAAATTAAGGACAAAAAGAAGCTATGTGTCCTTGAGGTATTTTTATGTTGAGGACAGATTTGAAAAACCTGTGAAAGTGTTAGTGGCTCAGTCATATCTGACTCTTTGCATCCCATGGACTGTAGCCTGCCAGGCTCCTCTGTCCATGGAGTTCCCCAGGCAAGAATACTGGAGTGGATTCTCATTTCTTTCTCCAGGCAATCTTCCTGGCCCAGGAATGAAACCTGGGTCTTCTGCATTGCAAGCAGATTCTTTACCATCTGAACCACCAGGGAAGCAGAGACATCACTTTGCTGATAAAGGTCTCTCTCATCAAAGCTATGGTTTTCCTAGTAGTCATATATGGATATGAGAGTTGAACCATGAAAAGGCTGAGTGCCAAAGAATTTATGCTTTCCAGTTGTGATGCTGGAGAACACTCTTTTTACAATAGCTAGGACATAGAAGTAGCCTAGATGTCTGTCAACAGAGGAGTGGATACAGAAATTGTGGTACATAAATACAATAGACTGTTAGCTTAAAAAAAAATACATTTGAGTCAGTCCTAACTGGGTGGATGAAACCTAGAGCCTATTATACAGAGTGAACTTAGAAAGAGAAAGATCAATATTGTATGTTAATGCATATGTATGGAATCTAGAAAGATGGTACTGATGAACCTGTTTGCAGGGCAGCAATGGAGATTCAGACATAGAGAACAGACTTGTGAACACAGTGTGGGATGGAGAGGTGGGGCAAATTGAGAGTACAGCATGGAAACATAAAAACTACCATATATGAAAAAGACAGTGGGAATTTGCTGTGACCCAGCGAACTCAACCTTGTGCTCTGTGATAGCCTAGAGGGTGGAATGGGGTGGGAGATGGGAGAGAGGTCCAGGAGGGAGGGCACATAAGTATACCGGTGACTGCTTCATGTTGATGCATGGCAGAAACCAGCAAAATATTGTAAAGCAAATATCTTGCAATAAAAGATTTTATTTACAAAAGGTTGAGCATTGAAAAATGGATGATTTCAAATTGTGCTGCTAGAGAAGACTCTTGAGAGCCCTTTTGACAGTAAGGAGATCAAACCTGTTAATCCTAAGGGAAATCAAATCTGAATTTTCATCGGAAGGACCGATGTTGAAGCTGAAACTCGAATAATTTGGCTACCTGATGCGAAGAGTCGATTCCTGATGCTGGGAAAGATTTAAGGCAAAAGGAGAAGGGGATGGCAGAGGATGAGATGGTTAGATAGGATCACCAATTGAATGCACATGAATTTGAGCAAATATCAGGCGACTAAAGGACAAAGGAACACCAGAACATGTGCTTGTGTCCATGGGATCGCAAAAAGTCAGACATGACTTAGCAACTGAACAACAACGAAACAACACGTTGAGTGGTTAACTTGAAAAATTCATCCTGAACCAATTTATCCCAATACTGACACCATAAATATGATATCAACTCTTCAGTGTACTCTGAACATAGTGCATCTAGGTACATTTAAAGATTTCAATACACTATATTTGAAATTTTATGACATTAATTTTATGGTACTGTTTTCTTTATCATTTTTCCTTTTCATAAAGATAAAGAAAATAGTATCAAAAGTTAATGTTATAAAATCTCAATTATCTTTTTGTCTTTTCATGCTGTTTATGGGGTTCTCAAGGCAAGAATGCTGAAGTGGTTTGCCATTCCCTTCTCTAGTGGATAACATTTTGTCAAAAGGCTCCACCATGACCTGTAAGTCTTGGATGGTCCTAAAAAGTGTGGCTCATAGTTTCATTGAGTTAGACAAGGCTCTGACCCATGTGATCAGTTTGGTTAGTTTTCTGTGACTGTGGGTTTCATTCTATCGGCCCTCTGATGGATGAAGATTAGAGGCTTGTGGAAACCTCTTTATAGGAGGACTGGTTGTGGAGAAAACTGGATCTTGCTCAGGTGGACAAGGCCATGCTCAGTTCATTTCAGTTCAGTCCCTCAGTCGTGTCTGACTTTTTGCAATCCAATGGACTGAAGCACACCAAGCTTCCCTGTCCTTCACCATCCACAGAGCCTGCTCAAAGAGGCCATGTTCAGTAACTCTTTAATCCAATTTTCTGCTGATGGGTGGCACTGTGTTCCCTCCTTGTAGGTTGGACTAAGGCCAAACAATGGTTGGGGTAATGGCAACCTCCTCCAAAAGGACTTATGCCAGGATGCAGCTTCTCCTAGGACTGACCAGTATGCAGGTCAAGAAGCAACAGTTGCAGTCAGAGATGCAACAACAAACTGGTTCAAAATTGGAAAAGGAGTATGTCAAGGCTGTATATTGTCACCCTGCTTACTTAATTTGTATGCAAAGTACATCATGTGATACTGCAGAATGGATGAAGCACAAGATGGAATTAAGGTTGCAGGGAGAAATATCAATAACCTAAAATGTGCAGATGACACCATTCTAATGACAGAAGAGGAACTAAAGAGCCTCTTGATGAAAGTGAAAGAGGAGAGTTAAAAATCTGTCTTAAAACTCAACATTCAAAAACTAACATCATGGCATCTAGTCCCATCACATCATGTAAAGTAGATGGGGAAACAATGGAAACAGTGACAGACTTTATTTTCTTGGGCTCCAAAATCAGTGCAGATGGTGCCTACAGCCATGAAATTAAAAGACACTTGCTCTTTGGAAGAAAACCTATAACAAACCTAGACTGTGTATTAAAATGCAGAGACATCACTTGGACAACACAGGTCTGTATAGTTAAAGCTATGGTTTTTCCAGTAGTCATGCATGGATGTGAGAGTTGGACCGTAAAGAAGGCTGAGTGCTGAAGAATTGATGTTTTCAAATTGTGGTGCTGGAGAAGACTCTAGAGAGTCCTTTGAACAGCAAGGAGATCAAATTAGTCAATCCTAAAAGAAATCAACCCTGAATATTCATTGGAAGGACTGATGCTGAAGTTGAAGTTCCAATATTTGGCCACCTGATGAGAAAAGCCGACTCAATGGAAAAGACCCTGATGCTGGGAAATGTTGATGGCAGAAAGAGAAGGGGACGACAGAAGATGACATTACTGGATGGCATCACCAACTCATTGGACTTGAGTTTTAGCAAACTTCGAGAGATAGTGAAGGACAGAAAAGCCTGGTGTGCTGCAGTCCATGGAATCGCAAAGTGTCAGATATATCTGAGTGATCGAACGACAATGGCAATTTTCTTTATAATTATCTGAAGTATTTATTAATGTGTTATAAGTAGTTTGATTACAGGTTCATTCCCAAATGTTATTTTTTTTTCTTACCCTCTAAAAATATCTTAGGTACTTGAGTTATTCCCTACATATTTATAATTATCTTGAAAGGAAAATCAATAAATTGTGGTATGATATAAGGAATTTATATGTACCATAATCCAAAACATTTACTGAAGCCATATTTTTTACATACTCCAGCACAAGTCTGTTTTAGCCAGGCTTCCCTATTCCTCCTCCAAATACCATACTTCTGCTTGCTTTATTATTTTATTAATTTAATAATAACTCTCCAATGAGAGCTTTTTCCCTTCTTCCATTTTCATGTCAAGCTGAATTTCTTGCTTTAAAGTTTTCTTAATTATTTTTGGATGAAGTGAGTTTTCCTCTCTTTCTACATTTTTTTTATTCCTTTACATTTTACTTATCTACACATATATCCTGTATATCAGAAAGATATTTGAATTCCTAAAGTTCAGTGATAAAATCTTAATTTTGAATCCTTCTTTTGGGATACAGAGAGCATTAATGGCCATGGTTGTCCACATTTACTTACATTTAAGCCTTTCACTATTGTCCTCCCACTTCGACTGTGTACTTGAACTCATGACTTGCTTGACCAATGGATCTGTAGTCAATAGAGTAGTTTGAGCATATTGTACACCTGCTACCTCCATAAGAACATGCCTACTTAGCCTGTTAGAAAGGTGATAGAGAAGAGCCAATAACTATTCTACAGCAAGTCTATCCCCATATGCATCAGCTCCCAAGTAGTAGCCAGGGTACTCCAACATCTATGAGTAAGCACTGCCAAGACCAGGCTATGCAAACTTAAATTACTGAATTGAGATATTGTGATTCAAATAAGTGTTTATTGTTTTGAGTCGCTGTATGCTAACATAGTTCATTATACAGAATTATTAGTCAGCTAGAAAACTGATACAATATTCCTGGAACCAAATCACAGCAGGCATAGTACTTTACACATATTCAAAACTTAATAAAGATGGAATGAATGCATCTATATTGTGCTTAAAGTTGGCTCCAACACATTCATAAACTGGGTAACAATAATAAACAGAGAGAGCTGGCTTCTCTGAGTATCTGCAATATGCTAAGTAAGGTGTATATTTTCACTTTTATCCATTTACTCCCTGTCACAAATATGTAGAATAGTTCTTTAAAAACGCATTGTACAGGTGTTAAAATTGAGAGTTAGAGAGATAATAAATTAACATAGACAATATATTAACACAGAATTTAAAAAGCAGTGGAATGATAACATATCATCTGATTAGAAAGCTTATGTTTATTGTGTCAGGATTATAACACAGGCTCCTGGGAGGAGGACGATATTAAATGGGTAAATATATTATAATTTTTAAGTTAACTTTTTGATACTTTATAACTGGTATTTTTAAAATGACACTTCTTCTCTTTGGAATAAAATTTGATAATATGTAACAGAATATGTTTACTTGTAAGTAAATTTTACACTTTTATCTGCTTTTCACATTATCCAATAATTTTTTCTATTGTTCTACAAACTTTACCACTTGTTTACTCTATGTTCAATACCACACTAGGTACTACATAGATCGTTCAGTTCAGTTCAGTTGCTCAGTAGTGTCTGACTCTTTGCAACTCCATGAACCGCAGCATGCCAGGCCTCCCGGTCCATCACCAACTCCTGAAGTTTATCCAAACCCATGTCCATCCAGTCGGTGATGCCGTCTAGCCAATCTCATCCTCTGTTGTCCCCTTCTCCTGCCCCCAATCCTAGCCAACATTAAGGTCTTTTCCAATGAGTCAACTCTTCACATGAGGTGGCCAAAGTATTGGAGTTTCAGCTTCAACATCAGTCCCTCCAATAAACACCCAGGACTGATCCCCTTTAGGATGGACTGGTTGGATCTCCTTGCAGTCCAAGGGACTCTCAAGAGTCTTCTCCAACACTACAGTTCACAAGCATCAATTCTTCGGCATTCAGCTTTCTTTGTAGTCCAACTCTCACACCCATACATGACTACTGGAAAAACCATAGCCTTGACTAGACGGACCTTTGTTGGCAAAGTAATGCCTGCTTTTCAATATGCTGTCTAGGTTGGATATAACCTTCCTTCCAAAGAGCAAGCGTCTTTTAATTTGTGGACAAAACAGATTCTGATCCATACAGGCTCATGAGTCAGTGATAGTCATCATTTCAGTGATAGTAGTTTGACATCAGTCATTTAGGTGAACCTACATCAAGCAATTGGCAAACACTACCAAATTGGAGAGTTTTCTTTTCTTTTTTTTTCTTTTTTGAGAGTTGTTAAATATTTACCAGCATATACTCAACAGCCTTTGGCCCATATGAGGCAGGTAATTTTTACTTATATTGTATTCAAAATTCTACATACAATGATTCGTTTAAACAAAAATTAATTCAGTTGAATCAAAAAGGCTTCCCTGGTGGCTTAGATGGTAAAGCGTCTGCCCACAGTGCGGGAGACCTGAGTTCAATCCCAGGGCTGGAAAGATCCTCTGGAGAAGGAGATGGCAACCCACTCCAGTACTCTTGCCTGGAAAATCCCACGGATGGAGGAACCTGGTAGGCTACAGTCCATGGGGTTGCAGAGAGTTGAACACGACTGAGCAACTTCACTTCTTCACTTCAGAGGACAAGCAAAAATATGTAATAGTTACAATAGATGTAAATAATGCTTTCCTACAACACAAAGAAATAGAGAAATGGATGTGAAAATATAATCAAGTAAATGAGATATACAGGAAAGTATCAAACTAAATATATGTTAAGATATAAGTTACTATTAGAAATGAAGACAACTACTTCATATTGATAAAAGGGAAATCGTATCAAAACCAATTCTGAACTTTCATGCACCTACTAACAAGCCTCATAAAATATAAAGCAAAACCAAAACTCAAGAATATTATTAAGGAACAGTTTTAAAGACATAATGATGGTACGGTATTTTAATATAAAATTCTTATTTATTTGTATATAAATTAGACTAAAAACTGGTAAATAAAATTTTTAAAATAAGCAAGCATGTTTATGAGTTATGAGAATTTAGCCAAACAACTGAAGAACGTACCTTGATTAAACTGAAAATGAAATTCACATACCATAATAGATTAAGAAAGGAGATTTCACAAATAAATAACATTACTAGTGACAAGCGTTAATAATTATAGAAATTTTCTGAAGGACTTTCTATTAGCAAAATTTTAAGCTTACGTGAAATGGACAAATTTGAGAACACTATACCTTCCTAAAATTAGCTCATGAAATTTTAAAGTTTTGAATTAATAATTTATTATCTTCATTTATACACTTAACAGCCAAGGTTTCTTACAAGTGCTGCCAAATTTTTAAATTATAAACATGGTCAAATTTAAACATAGTCTTTGATACATCACAGGGAAAAATTGCTCACGAATTTGTTTCATGACAGTACTACACAGTTCATGCAAAATTAAAGGACACTATATAAAAAATAAATTTTGTCATAAACTTATAAATACAAAAAGCCAATGTAAATATTGGCAAACAGAGTTAGCAAGCAAAATAATATGGCATGATCAACTTTGGTTTCTCTTGAAATATAAACAATATTTAATTGAAAATCTATTAATAAACTCTACTATACTACCAAAATAAAGAACTACCTCAAAATATACTGAGAATATATTGAAGTAACTTACAACATATATATTAATAACCAATTACAAGCTATGAGTAAAAATACTATTCTTAATCGGACAAAGGAATTAAGGACAACACCAAAAAAATGCAGATCACATTCCTAAGAGTAAAACAATGTAAGAATGGTCTTTACAGTCAGGAAGAAAGATACCCTATTCAACAATGCACTGCAAATTCTAGATAATTCAGTAATATAAGAAAAATATATAAAATGTAAAATAATTGGAAAAGATGGAGGAAATATCATTGTTCACTAATAATTGTTATCTTCCTAAAACAATCAAAGAAAATAAATAAATTAAAAAATTAATGAGAATTCATGGACATCAAAGTAATATACAAAACATTAATTTCTGTATACCAAGAAGAAATGAGAAAATATGTACTTTTAGGTGTCCTTATTAATTCATTGTAATCTTGTATCAATCCTAAAGAAAATCAACCAGGTAGAATTGATGTTTTTGAACGGTTGTGTTAGACAAGACTCTTGAGAGTCCCTTGGACAGCAAGATTAAATCAGATATTTTTAAAGGAAATCAACTGAATTTTCATTGGAAGGACTGATGCTGAGGCTGAAGCTCCAATACTTTGGCCACCTAATGCAATGAACTGATAAATCTGAAAAGACCCTGATGAGGGGAAAATTGAAGGCAAAGGGAGAAGGGAGCAGCAGAGGATGAGATGGTTACATAGCATCACCAATTTAGTGGACATTAGTGAAGGAGAGGGAAGCCTGGGATGCTGCAGTCCATGAGTTCCAAAGATTTGGACACGATTTAACAACTGAACAGACAGAGAACTCTTGGTACAGGAATTGATAGATGGATAAAGATAACAGGGCCACAGAAATCACATTCACTTAGTCCTTGTAGAAAGAAAAGGATTAATAGCAGGGCTGAGATTCATCATCAGACTCATTAGGGTAATGTTCCCAAAAAGGAAAGAAGCAAAGTAATCTGATCAACTTTCTTTATAAACAGGTTAATGAAAGATTTTCTGGCAAATTTATAAATGGCATTAGATCACAAGGGAGGAAATATTATTTTCTAGTCTGTATAGGTAATTTATGGACAATCAGTTTAGAACCTGTAGATTCTGGGGCCTTGGATTGCCTAGAAAGTACAACTTTTAGAGTATAAAGATGAAGCTCTTTTGGGACTGATGCAGTCTCACCTTTGTAAGTGAAGTGACTGCCAACCTCTTTGAGAGACCTCATAATAATCCTGGTTGTGAGAAACATCTACATATAGATTGTTTGTTTTACTTGGATTTCAGAATTATTTGTTTACCTAAAATTATTTGTAAAGCCTGACTCTAGGTCAGACCTATACTTTATGTGAGTCTGATTTAACAGTTATCATTTGCTCTTGCTCATTGGGACACTTGACAAATCAAAGAAAATATTACAGATCAGTGGGAAAATAATATACTAGTCAATTATACTTTGTCATCCATGTAGACTAAATAAATTTGGCATCTTGTTTCAAGCCATAGGCAAAATTAAATTCAATGTGGATGTTTAAGACCTAAATGTGAAGTTAAGCTTTAAAGCTTTTCTACAAACAACAGGAGAATATCTTGATAACCTCAGGTTTGAAAGAAATTCTTAAACAAGATATAAAAAGTATAAGGGGTTTCCCTGGTGGCTCAGGTGGTAAAGAGTCTGCCTACAGTGCAGGGGATCTGGGTTTGATCCCCAGGTCAGGAAGATCCCCTGGAGAAGGAAATGGCAACCCATGCCAGTATTCTTGCCTGGAGCATCCTATGGATGGAGGATCCTGGCAGGCTACAGTCCATGGGGTAGCAAAGAGCTGGACATAACTTCACTTTCACTTTCAAAAAGTACAAACCATTTAAAAGATTGATAAGCCTAAATACTTTGAAGTTAAAAACTCTGTGGTAAAATCATACAAAAAGAAAGTAAAAGATCAGAGACAAATATTCACAGTTCATAAAACAAAAGGTTAGTATCTGAATTTATAGAAAAAAACCTTTATATATACATAAAACCTTTAATAATTTATATGATAGACATTCTAATAGAAAAAAGGTAAGTAAAGCACATGAACTGGTAATGGAAAGGAGATGAAATAAACAAATAAATATATATATATATGTATATGCTGTGCTGAAAAATTCTAGAGTTGTTTTATTTTTTAATGAGCAAAAATTGTGAGGATGAAGATCTTGACCCCCAAAGAGCTATAAGTTCAAGAAATAATAAAGAACAAATGAGATAAATATCTTCCTTGCACAATAAGGACACAACCAGATGCTTATTTGTTTCAATCTAAGGTCTGAATTTAAAAAAAAAAAGTTACCACTAAACGAATGATTAATTTGTGATAAGTTATTTTCACAGATAACATAAAACTGCTCTGAAATGACATCCTTCTATGCAGGTAGCACTGAACATGAGTAGAAAATCCAAAACTATGAGACACTTGAAAAAAACAGACAACCATTAGTGAGAGTCAATACCTATGAAAAAAAGAAAAATGCTGCCAACTTGTCCCAAAAATCAAACTTCAAACTTGATTTTTCATAGAAATAGTGAAAAATACCTATAAATTAATTACCCAAAATTCGAACAACTGTAAGCTAAAGTACCCTGGTTGACAATAGGAGGAGCTGGCGCCATCCCCAGCTACAGTGACTGAAATGTCAGGATATGGCTGAAGAGAAAGTTCTGTCCTATCATATCTTTTGTTCCCCAGTCTTTAATTGCAGTAGTGGAAGGGCCAGTTTAACAACAAGAAAGTCAGTTGTGAGAGTACCACCTCTGTCAGACATGAATTTGATGCACAATTGTGAGCTTCCCCAAGGGTGTGTGAACCATAGGAATCCCATTACATGAGCTCTCCTTAGTGAATGATGCTCCTCAAGGTCAAGTGTGAGTGCTCTCTGAGAATTTGCCCTTCTTTGCACAGCAGGTAAGCTAGACATTCCATCAATCTACCTAAAGAAACATTACCAAAAATGGCTTTGAAATTCTGCATTTTAATGTGGGTTGATCTCTATGCAAATATTTGATAACACTTCAGTGAACTTTCAAAAATGAAAGGGCAAACAAACTTCCAACTTGATTTTTCTCTTCCTCTCTCCCTTTCTTCTTGCCTCCTTTCTTTTTCCTTATTTTCTCTCCTCCTTTTCTTGCCCCACTTCTGTTTATCTCTTGCATTCTATTTCCCACATACACACACATATGCATTCCCAGACCCACACAACCCCCATCATGTACTGCTGAGTATGCACTGTATGCAAAGTGAAAGTGAAAGTGTTAGTTGCTCAGTCAAGCCTGAGTCTGCAGTCCATGAGACTGTCCATGGAATTCTCCAGGCAAGAGTACTGGAGTGGGTAGCCATTTCCTTCTCCAGGGGTTTTCCCAACCCAGGGATTGAACCCAGATCTCCTGCATTGCAGGCCCATTCTTTCCCACTGAGCCACTGTGTGAGGCATCCTGCAAAGTAACTCAGCCAATTTATTTTGGGGATATAGGCAAGCAAAGGGGCAGAGCACAAACTTTAAAAGAATGACAAGTCAAGGACTTGACATAAACTAATTAGAACCAAATGGTCCAAGATGATAGATAAGTCAATTTCCACCACAGCTGGAGCCTCAGTATATGCTCCTTGCAACATATTAGCAAGCTAAGTGACAGGCCCACAAGTGCCTTGACAGTTTCAACCATAAAAGATCAAAAAGTGAGCCTTGGCCCTATTCCTGGAAATCCTTGCCCCATCTCTAAACAGCTGAAATATCCTTCCCACTCATTAGCCTATGAAATTACCCAGCCCATGAAAACTAACTTCACCATATTTTGAAGCACTCCTGCCTTCTGAGCTGGGCCACACTATCTATGGAGTGTTTCTTTCTAAATAAATCCACTTCTTACCTATCACTTCATCTCTTACTGAATTCTTTTTGTGATGAGACATCAAGAAGCTGAGCCTCCCTGATACCAGGTATATGATCCCAAGTTAAGAGACACAAATTAAAGTCCCAATTTGAGCTGCATGATTTCAGAAGGAAGGATCTGAAATAGTTCTAGGCTATTGTAAAATCTGCCCTGACATTTAAGCCATAGGATCCAGCAGATACAACGGTGTATGGGGTATAAGTGGCAGATAGGGATGCTGTCTGGAGCCTTTGGCAGGACCCTTCAGGTCCTTAAAATTTTGGAAAAGAGTCCTGTCATTTTTTTCTGCAGATAACTACTTTTCTTTTGAGAAACAGCTTTTAGCTTGACACTGGGCCTTAGTAGAATGCTTAACCATAAGCCAGTGAGTTACCTTGTGAAGTGAACCACCTACCATGAACTGGGTGTTATATGATGGACCAAGCCATAAAGTTAGGTGTACACAGCAGCATTCAATCATCAGATAAAGAGGTATAAATGAGACCAGGCCCAAGCAGCCCCTAAAAGCACAAGTAAATTACATACAGTGGCCCAAATGTCCACGATCCTCTCTTCTACCTTCTCTCTCCTAGCCTGTATCTTGGTTTCATTGGGAGTTCCCTATAATCTATTGACAGAAGAAGAGAAGACATGCAGAAGTTTAATAATCAAATGAAAATGATGACCCATTGTGTAGATACCAGTCAACATCCTTCCCCAGTGACCTTTGCCATCTTACCAAAGGGCTCATGAACAAAGCAGCCACAATGGCGAGGATGGGGGTTAGGCGTGGATTCAGTAACATGACTTCCACTCACCAAGGCTGACTTGACTATGGCCACCACTGAGTACCCACTCCGCCAGCATTGGAGCTCAGCCCTGAATCTCTGATACGGCACCATTTATCTGGGTTATTAGTCAGTTACTTGGTAGAGCTGATTACATTGGACTTCCCCCTCCCCCATCAGGGAGAGGGCAGTCATTTGAAATCCTATAGGGGCCCTTTGGGAACCTCCCAAATAAAAAGGCCCTTCTATGTTCCCTATTTTTTTAATTTATTTTTAATTGGAGGACAACTGCTTTGCAAAGTTGTGTTGCTTTCTGCTATACAACAACAAGGATCAGTCATAATCCATTTCTTGTTTGTAGGGAAAAAGTTTAGCCTCCTCGACCTTTTCTGAGTTTCAAATAGCAGATTCAGGTAGTAATCGGAGGAGTGAGGGAATGCAGAAAGAAATGAGTTCAGCAATGACACCTGGTCCTTGTACCTCCTCAGAGGATGTAAATAGCAATTTGATACTTATCTCTGAGTTCTTTTAGAGGAACTAAGGCCCTCACCTGGGTGGAGGATGGTATCTTCAGACTGCACACAAGTGCATGCACTCCAGGCTGGCTGGAACCAGGAGGCTGAAGATTGACATTCCCGGGGCACAATCCTGTTACCTCTTCACCAACCAATCAGAGGAGGGTTACACACCCTGTAGCGCTCATGCACACCCAATTTTGATGGGTAAACCCATCAAGAAGTTTACTTTTTTGAGCATTAGCCGACCCGACTCTTTTTCTGGCACCTTACAAGGCAAGCTGCACTTTCCTTCACCACAACTTCATGTCAGTAGATTGGTGTTACAGCTTGTGAGCAAACAAACACAAGTTTGGTTCAGCAACAATTTGCTTTCCCTGGAACAAACAGTTGCTATGGATAAGAACCTTCCTCAGGTTTGAAGTGTCTGTTGCAAGGCTTCTACAGATGGTACCTATGAGACTGAGCACAAATGAAAAAAGATTATACTGTATTTTATTACCAGAACTATTTTTTACTCTTGGGAATTTTTAATGAGTTTTGCGTGGGACTTTATGATGTTCCCCAACATGCTGAGGCAACTGGCTTGATAGAATGGCAGAATGGCCTTTTGGAGATTCAGTTAGAGTGACAGCTAGGTGGGAATACCTTGCAGAACTAGGGCAAGGTTCTCCAGAAAGCTGTATATACTCTGAAAGACATTTTGGTTGCTTCCAAGTTTTTGCAATTATTAATAAAGCTGCTATAATTATGTGAACATGATTTTTAAACTCTTGGGAAACTACTGAGAAGCATAATTGCTGTGTCATTTATTAAGAGTATATTTAATATATTAATACTAAATATACTCTTACTATGTAAAATGAAAAGAACTGCCAAACTGTCTTCCTAACTGGCTATACCATTTTGAGTTACTGCCATCAGTGAATAAGAGTTGCTGTTACTCTGTTCTCATCATCATTTAGCAGTCACCAAGTTTCCAAATTTTGGCATATTAATAGATATTTTTTGTTTTTAATTTTTATTTCCTGATGACAAGTGATGTAAAGCATTATTTCATATGTCTATTTGATTACATTGCTTGATGAAATATCTGTTAGATCTTTAGCCATTTTTAATTGTCTATTTTTTATTGCTGATTTTTAAGAATTTTTATGTATATTTTGTATATGAATTATTTATCAGCTGTATCTTTTGAACAATTTTTCTCAAAAAATATGATGTATTTTTATTCTCATGCTAGTGTCTTTTGCAGAGCATATATATATATATATATATATATATTTAATTTTAGTGAATTATAGCTTATCAATTCTTTCATGGATTAAATCTTTGGTATTATATCTAAAAAAATCATCATTAAATCCTAGGTCATCTAGATTTTCTTTCATGCTATCTTCTAGAGGTTTTACAGTTTTGCATTTTACATTTAGATTGGATCAATTTTGAGTTAGGTTTTTTAAAGGTATAAGATATGTATATAGATTTATTTGATTGCATATGAATGTCCAGTTGCTCCAGCAACATTTTTTGAAGATATTTTGCTTGTTTTCTTTTATTGTCTCTGTTTCTTGAGTTTATGTGGGCCTATTTCTGGATTCTTTATTATGTCCCATTCATCTATTTCTCAGTGTCTCAAAAGAATTTGCTAGGATTTTGATTGAGATTACACTGTATCTATAGATAAAATTGGAAAGAACTGACATATTGACATTATTGATTCTTCCTATCTATGATCAGGAAATATCTCTTCAATTATTTAGTTCTTCTTTGCTTTCTTCCATCAGGCATTGCTAGTTTTTTCTTGTAGATTTTGTATGTATTATGTTAGATTTATACCTAAGTGTTTTTGGTGATGTTTTGTTTCTTCTTCTTGAGAGGAGAAAGATATTATAATAATCTGTGGCCCTCCAAAGAGCTACAGTACCCAAAATGATATCCAGTATATCTGTGGTATTGAACTTTTATGAGAGTAAGAATGATTAGGAAAAAAATAGTTAAAATTTAGAGTATAACAAAGAAAACAAGTTTGAAATAAAAAACTACTTATAAAGAAAGCTGAGGACTAAAAGGACTGATGCTTTCAAATTGTAGTACTGAAGAAGACTCTTGAGATTCCCCTGGACAGCAAGGAGATCAAAACAGTCAACCCTAAAGGAAATCAATCCTGAATATACATTAGAAGGACTGATGCTGAAGGAGAAAGAGGTGACAGAGGAGGAGATGGTGGGATGGCATCATCAACTCAATAGACATGAGTATATACACAAACTCTAGGAGACAGTGAAGAACAGGGAAGCCTGGCATGCTTCAGTTCATGGGGCCACCAAGAGTTGGGCATGACTTAGTAACTGAACAACAGTAATTTTAAATTTAAATTAACAGCCCACATACCCATTGCACATTTTACTCATCTAAACCATCTATCATATATTAGTAAAATATACTGTTGCTGCTGTTTAGTTACTTAGTTGTGTCTGACTCTTTTGAGACTCCATGAACTGGAGCCCACAAGTCTCCTCTGTCCTTGGGATTTACCAGGCAAGAATACTGGAGTAGGTTGACATTTTCTTCAGTAAGGTATCTTCCTGACCCAGGGATCAAACCCAGTCTCCTACTTTGCAAGCAGATTCTTTACCACTGGGAAGCCTAGTAAAATCTATGTCTGTTTAAAAAATTTAGGCATGAGCTAATAACAAATATCTTTGGATTCATTCTCTTCTCATATCCTGTAAGTCAAGATATTATGTATTTTGATATATTTTTATTTCTACCCAGAAACTTCTTTCTTTGAACCCCTGACTTTCAAATTCCAGTTAGTTATGTCACATGAGGTAGCTTTCATTTCTCACTCACATGTTTCTGCTATGAACTGAATGCTTTTGTTCCCTCTCACTTGACCAATTCATAAAATTAAGTCCTAATCCCCAGTGTGATGATATTTGGTCTTGGGGCCTTTGGAAGGCAATCAAATTTATATTAGATCAAGAGGATGGGACCATTATGATGAAATTAATGCTCTTGTAAAAAGGGGAAGAGATCTGAGAACTCTCTCTAGGTCATTGAAGAATATTGCCAGAAGGCAGACATCTGCAAATCCGGAAGACAGCCCTTACCAGGCAATTGAATTGCTGCCATCTTGATCTTGGACTTCTCAGCCCCCGATACTGTGAGAAAGAAATTTTTGTTGCTATATCCACCCAGTCTATTACATTTTGTTACAGCGATCTGAGCTAAATTCCTAATCTATGTATCACTCTCACCACATTTGTTACACTAACCATTCTTCAAAGTCAGGAATTGAGTTTAGAATTCAAGTTTGATGGAAATGCTTACCTTTACTGATTGAGTATGAATTTTTTTAAATATAGTAGTTTTTACAGTGTTGTTAAAGGAGCCCAAAAGTGAAACTGTGAAGATGACATGGCAAGGTTTCTCAGATATGTGATCAAACTGAAGGAAAACAAAGGAGAAAGAGATATTAAGTTAATGATAGGTAAAGATTTGGACTCTTTCATTCCAAAGTATTCAATTTCTCTTCACCATAGCCAAAACCTAGTAAAGATTTTATTTTTTTAACCAAGTCTTCGATTTTAGTTCATATTAGTATAAATAGGGCTTTCAGAAAAGAGCGCTGGAGCATAGAAACATGAAACTTAAAGATGAGTAGAAGGGATGAGACAGTAGAAAATGCCCTGCTAAATGACAGACTTAGATTGATTCTCTTTTTTTTTAATACTACGGTCTTACTTTTGTTCTTGATCCTATAACTTTATAAGTGCACTCACACAAGATACCCAGCTTTAAAATAGAAATAGCAATCCACCTCTTCATCTAGGCCCAGATTATCTCTAACAATGACAGAGATAAAAAATGATAAAGCACAAAGCCTGTGGTATGCCCTTAGCGCAGAGTAAACATCATCGATTATCTTTCTTAAAAAAAAGGAGAAAATACACCAAAGTGATATTTTTTTGCCTTTCTCATTTGTGCTGAAACTTTTGAGGTATTTAGTTATCTATTTAAAGGCTTTCTTTTGAAGGTCCAGTTTTTCACTCTATGGTTTTAGATTGTGATCTTCTATGGAAGCACAATTATTTAAAACCTTTTGCACACAATTTTATACATTATCATATGCACATAATCTTTTGCACACAGTTTTATACAGTACCATATGCACATAAGCCTCTTCACAACACCAGCTACACTGACAGCAGTGGCATGGTTCTGCTTTTCATCTCTTTGCTATAACATCCATGACTATGCATGATACATTGTTAATTTTTACAACTATGTTTGTTCTAAAATAGAATTATACAGATTCAGTAGAATCCTTGAGTCTCATACAAAAGGTATTATCAGGGACCCAACTGTATCTTCCCTTGGGTCTAGTTTTGAGTCAGGACTAGGAATTATAATGTTATATGTTTATGAAGTACTTGACATCCTGTGCTCAGACTCATTATTGTTTTCTTTTGTTATAGCTCAAGTTGTTTGTGGAACAAACTAAACAAAAATTACACTGAGGTGTCTGGATTTCTCAGAATTTTAAGAAAATCTATTTTTCCATGTTCCAAAGAGACTGCATAGTGACTGTCTTCCTTTACACTGGCAATGCTGTAAACAATTCCTACAGCCTGGCCTCACTGTAGAAAGATCTCTAACCATGTTTCCAAAGGTTTATGGTCGGTCATTGAAATGTTTTTTCTCTCAGATAGGTATGCATATAATTCTATTACTCCAAGTGTCCTACTTACAGAACTTTGCTCAAGTAGAATAAAACTCAGATCCTTTTCTGTTTCAATAAAATAATGTATGCTCACTGGTTTATTCACTGCTAGCAGAGTACCCACCAAGTGAGCTGTCTTGTTCAGCAACTTCTTCTAAGAGTAAATATTAGTATTCTACTCCACAGAAAAGCTCTACTAACCAAAGTTGCAGCACAAAGCACCACAATAAGCTAGCATCTGGGCAGGTACTCTCATGACCTCTCAGAGCTATATACAGACACAACCCTGTGGTGACGATTTCATTCAGGCAACAGTCAAGTCTAGATTCAGCGATGCAAGCATTTATGAATTTTACATACAAATCCATGCAGGAGAGTAGTTCCAAGAAGGAAGAT
This sequence comes from Antilocapra americana, assembly GCA_007570785.1. Classification (NCBI taxonomy): domain Eukaryota; kingdom Metazoa; phylum Chordata; class Mammalia; order Artiodactyla; family Antilocapridae; genus Antilocapra; species Antilocapra americana. Next base: position 22,046,360 of record ML663566.1, on the reverse strand, counting down.
AACGGAGGTAGGCATTTTCATTCAGAGCTATGTTTCAGTAACTGCCTATAAGAATCTATTAGAAGAAAAAAAAAATCTTGACTTGCTCTTTTTCATTCTCTCCTTTTTAGCACATAGATTTGGGTTTAGAACTTAAACTATTTCTAGCAAGCATTTTACCTTGCCTAGCTTCTGAGTGATTCAAAAAGAAAATGAAAATTATAACATTTCTTTGTATATAGCACTATAAAAAGGTAACTGAATCAATGATTTAAATTAGGAAAACCTGTAGTGAATATACCTTGGAGAAGGAAATGGCAATCCATCCCAGTATTCTTGCGTGGAAAATCCCATGGATGGAGGAGCCTGATGGTCTACAGTCGATGGGGACATGACTGAGCAACTTCACTTATAGTGAATATAAATGGTTTTGGTAAAACAAAGGTGAAAATGAAATCCTCAATATAATTCAGAATATCTTGTTAAGTTTGAATTTCATTTTTTTGCATAAGTATCTCATACTTTCATATTTCACATCTCATGTTTTTTACAAATATATCCCCAAGATTGCATGGAGCATACTTATATTAAAATCATCTTTCATCATAAATTCAAATCTAAGTGGGAACTTTGTATTTTTGTTTACTAAATTTGACAACTTACTCAATGAAGGCAAGTCAGAGATGTAAATATTAAAAGACTGCCATCTTACAGTATTAGTGTCACTATATTTAAACATCTGAAGTTTCTCCTTTTATTTTCAAGGTCCATAATATAAAATATTTAGAACAAATAAAAGGAGATGCTTCACTCAGCAGGCAGTCACCTTGTGAAATTCACTGTCACCATAGGTCACTGGGCTGGATAATTTTATGACCAATAATAACATTTGTCTGAATGCATGCTGAGAAAAGGTAATCAAATCTCACACTTTAGGGAATAAGTTGCTCATTGCAGAAATTGGGAGGGAATGACTTCCTGCACAATTGACTGGGGGTATTATGAGGGTTACGGTCATTGTCAGAGAGGCCACCTGCCTCCGTGGATCAGTACAGAGGCTGATATGTCACTGAGTGTGGTCTCAAAAATGGATGCAAAATTCCCTAATAATAATGAGGATGATCATGATGATAGAAATAATGGTGCCTAGATTTATTTGAAAGAGAAAACTCATTTGTTAATGAGGAAAGATATTTAATTTAAGGTAATTTTACATGCTGCAAGCTAAATAAATATACTAATTTATGCAGCCTTTTTTTTTTTTCCCTTTTGGGTTAGGATTATAGAAGGTACAAAGAAATGAAGACTGTCACTAGCTGTTTGCTATCTAGAGAAGGAGATGTCCTGCATTCTTACAGAGGGTATCTGCCTTTCTTTATGGCCCCGTCATGTCTATAAATTAATCTCAATTTTACAGCATCAAGGTGAGAAATGATTCTAATCCAAACTGAAATCATATTAAGAAGATAGTTTCACAAAATTATGAGAAAGTATATTTGGCTAATTCTTTCAAGCTCTCAGCACCTTCTTTTTTCTCCATTTTATGAATCTGAATTTGCTATGCTCTCTTGGTTTCCTTTATCTGAAAGAAAATGATGTGATAAATTAATTCATTCTAAGGTGAAATCAGTCCCTTTGAGTGGAGTCCTGGGCAAGTCTGGTGAGGGGAGGTGAGGAGAAGCAATGATTTACCTAAAGCAATGAATGCCTAAGGAGCTCCAGGAAATTCCTTAGTGTCTTTCATGTCATTTCATATTCAAATCTTTCTATTTCATTTATTTGAAAGTAAAGTTGGTCAATCGTGTCTGACTCTTTGTGAATCCATGGACTCATCCATAGAATTTTCTAGACCAGAATACTGGAATGGGTAGCCTTTCCCTTCTCCAGGGGATCTTCCCAACCCAAGGATAGAACCCAGGTCTCCCACATTGTAAGTGGATTCTTTACCAGCTGAGTCACAAGAGAAGCCCAAGAATACTGGAGTGGGTAGCCTATCCCTTCTACAGGGGATCTTCCTGACCCAGGACTCCAACCAGGGTCTCCCACACTGCAGGCAGATTCTTTACCAGATGAGTTACCAGGGGAGACCATTTCACTTACTTGGTAACTTACTAATACATTTTGGGCCCTTTAACTGTATTTTCAGAGTTTTATTGTGTTGCTTGAGTCTGAGAATTAGTATAAGAAAAAGGAAACAAAAAAATGAAGTATAAAGATGATTCTCTGGGTTATTTAAAAAGCAAGGAGTACCTGAACAAAAAAATCTACTTCTTTATTCACAATGCCAAAGGCTTTAACTGTGTGGATCACAACAAACTGGAAAATTCTTAAAGAGATGGGAATACCAGACCATCTGACCTGCCTGCTGAGAAATCTGTATGCAGGTCAAGAAACAACAGTTAGAACTGAACATGAAAGAAAGGACTGGTTCCAAATTGGGAAAGGAGTATATCAAGGCTGTATATTGTTACCCTGCTTATTTAACTTATGTGCAGAGTATATCATGAGAAATACCCTGCTAGATGAAGCACAAGCTGGAATCAAGATTGTCAGGAGAAATACCAATAACCTCAGATATGCAGATGACACCACCCTTGTGGCAGAAAACAAAAAGAACTAAAGAGCCTCTTGATTAAAGTGAAAGAGGAGAATGAAAAAAATGGCTTAAAACTTGACATTCAGTAAACTAAGATCATGGCATCTGGTCCCATCACTAATGGCAAATTGATGGGGAAACAATGGAAACAGTACTGCAAATGGTAATTGTAGCCATGAAATTAAAAGACATTTGCTCCTTGGAAAGAAAGCTATGGCCAACCTAGATAGCATATTAAAAAACAGAGACATTATTTTGCCAACAAATGTTTGTCTAGTCAAAGCTATGGTTTTTCCAGTAGTCATTTATGGATGTGAGAGTTGGACTATAAAGAAAGATGTGCACTGAAGAACTGATGTTTTTGAATTGTGGTGTTGGAGAAAACTCTCGAGAGTCCCTTGGACTGCAAGGAGATCCAACCAGTCCATCCTAAAGGAAATCAGTCGTGAATATTCATTGGAAGGGATTGATGCTGAAGATGAAACTCTAATACTTTCCCACCTGATGTGTAGAACTGACTCATTTCAAAGGACCCTGATGCTGGGAAATATAGAAGGCAGGAGAAGAAGGAGACAACAGAGGATGAGAAGGTTGGATGGCATCATTGACTCGAAGGACATGTATTTGAGTGAGCTCAGGGTGTTGATGAAGGACAGGGAAGCCTGGCATGCTGCAGTCCATGGGGTCACAGACAGTCAGACACAACTGAGCGACTGAACTGAATTGAAATGAACTTGTTGGATTCTGATAGGTCAAGATATACCAAACTAAGCATAAGCAGATTGATGACTTTTGATTTTGATTTTCATTATCAATTAATATTTATCACTGTATTGTAATTCAATAGAAATATATCATTCAAGCCAGGTAATTTCCACAGAGTCATTTATTGAGTTTAAGAAAGAAATGTCTATAGGAGAAACAGCGGTTAGCAGGTTTCATATATACATTTTCCAAGTTCTAAAGATTAATGTAGCCCATAAAATATAACTTGAGCAAAAGGAATAACATGCACTTGCATAAATGATTATCTCCAGACACAATTAACCAATTATCTAGTAACTCCATCAAAATAACACAGTGTTTATTTAGTTTTGTTCTAAAATACATCTAGTTATTTATATATTAAGTATATTTTGTTACTGGAAACAAGCTAAGATGCAAATTATTGTATGCAGCTATAAAATCTGAGATAAAGTAAATAAACAAGGAAAGAATTAATTATAAAGAAGTAAGTAATTTCCTATTTCCAAGATTAAACTTGACAGCTAAATATAGAGGCATAATTGATAAAATCAAATAAATTGAAATCATAGTTAAAATATCAATGATTCATTTTGTTGAGAAACAGAAATATTTGGATTAAAAAATTTACTCTTAAAATTTTATGGGCATCACAACAAATTATAGGAGGTTTAAATGCAAAATAATAATAGCAATGTTTTTAGCAAATATGATGGATCACTTTGATTTTTTCTTCATGTTTTAGTGTTACACCAATAATGAATGAATCTGATATTTTTCACTACATTTCTGTTTAGTTTCTGTCTCATCTATTGAACCAGTTTTCTCCATATATCTCCTTTGTGTGTGTGTGTGCTCAGTTGTGTCCAACTCTTTGCAACCCCATGGACTGTAGCTTGCCAGGCTCCTCTATGGAATTCCCCAGGCAAGAATACTGGAGCAGATTGCTACTGCCTCCTTCAGGGGTTTTCCCAACCCAGGGATTAAAACCTGCATCTTTTGCATTTCCTGCATTGGCATGCAGATTCTTTAACACTAGCACCATGTGGGAAGCCCTGTATATCCGCTTTACCAATGCCTTAAATCTGGAGAACAAACTTTCTACTGATGATTTCATAGACGTTAACCATGTCTTTACATGGCATAGTAGTCTCTCCTCTTTCTTCAAGGTAAATCATTTTGAAACAATCCAGATGTTTGTAACCATAATGCTTAAGTAAGTTAATTTTCTGTTTTTGGAACAAAAATAGCTTCTCTATTACAATTTCCTCTGTTTATATGGCAATAATTAATACTGTATTGGAAAGGTAATAAGTCATAATAAATCAATGATAATGAGTCATAATAAGTCAGTGATTTTTAAAAATACTTCATTGTTATCACATTAAAGAAAATGTATTACTTTAAAAATATAATTGCCTGAGAGTCACTACATTTACATAAAATAAAAACATGAAAAATACCAAATAGTTTAAATATATGCCAGATTATGTCAAGTAACTTCAACTCTAAACCTTTTCCTTTTTCATTTCATTTCCTTAGGTTATACTTGTAAGCAAAATATTTTCTTTCATCTTACTGAAAAATTGGAAGCAACTTGGACTTGGTCTCCAAAGACTGTATAATTTTTCTCTAAAGTAAACAAGCCTAATTTTAGAAGTTTATATTGTGATCATTTAAGTGCTCCATATATACCTATATTATAAAATATCTAGAGGGATTTTGTTTAGTGTCTATAAGTACTTCATTTTGTAGATATTTTTTAAACTAACACACACAAACATACTTCAGCCTTATGGCTGCTATCTGTAGCTTGCCATCTGCGTGTTTGTATTTTAAGTAGAACATGCCATGAAAATATAGCAAAAATATACAACAAAAAAGAAAACTGAAGCCAGATTTAAGCAGACTACTTCTTGGCTTGAAAAATTTAGACTGTCAAACATCACCTGTGTTCTTCTAAAATAATATTGTTAAAGAAATACAGATGAACACTTCTTTTTGAGAATGACCAAACAGAGTGAAAATAAATGAAGTGGCTAAAACAATTATTTTTGGGGGAGAAAGGCCATTAGTTTGAAGATATTGCAATACACATTCACTAATGTTTTCTTCTTTATTTTAAAATATTAAGATTTCAGAAATTATCTGTGTTTAATGAAAAAAAATTCTTATTGGGTGTAAAGTGGTACCTCATTGTGGTTTTGATTTGCATTTCTCTGATAATGAGTGATGTTGAGCATCTTTTCATGTGTTTGTTAGCCATTTTTATATCTTCTTTGGAGAAATGTCTGTTAAGTTCTTTGGCCCACTTTTTAATTGGGTTGTTTATTTTTCTAGAATGGAGCTGCAGGAGTTGTTTGTATATTTTTGAGATTAATTGTTTGTCTGTTGCTTCATTGGCTATTATTTTCTCCCATTCTGAAGGCTGTCTTTTCACCTTGCTTATAGTTTCCTTTGTTGTGCAAAAGCTTTTAATTTTAATTAGGTCCCATTTGTTTATTCGTGTTTTTATTTCCAATATTCTGGGAGGTGGGTCATGGAGTATGGGTATAAGGACTGTTTTGCACTCTCAGACTACATCACTCTTTACAGATTCCCCACCACAGTCTCTCAACTTAAGTTTCAGAGATTGTCTAATTTTTGTTCCTGTATCAAAGAATAAGAACGGTTAATATAGTAGTCCAGTTGCTATCAAATATTTCCTGTATTTTCTTGAAAATTATTTTGTCAAGTGCTGATATCAAATGTATGGATAGAAATAGAATATTCAGTTGATAATTTTTATATTTGTAGATAATTGACTATATCTAAGTCATTAAAAGAATCAGAAACTTTGATTGAAGTTTGTGTTTTTTCCAAATGCTTAATACTTTAAAATTTCAGGATCAAATTTGCTTATGATGCATTTGAGAAGATTAATTTCTAAAAATTTCAGCACTATTTATACTCTGTGGATTCATTTAATGGTTCCTAATAAGATCCACATCTAACTTTACATTTATTCATCTATTTATAAAAATTGGCCAATAGAAAATTAAAATGTGAATACCACCCATATTTAAAAACAGAAAACAATCCAATGCTTGCAATACTTCTAGAAAATACTAATATTTATAACATATACCAATGACCCACAAGTATAATACAGCTGTAAATTTTCTGGTTTCAAATGAAATAAATAAATGAACAAATAAATAGATTCAATATGAGATTTAGAAAATGGAGTAGTTGATACTGGATGTAATTTCCACCTGAAACAACTAAAAAATAAATAAATAAATAAAGGACAAAATAAAAACCACAATTCTTATGAACACACTAACAGAAAATGACCCTTGAGAGATAGAAAAAAAAAAGTCATTGAGTCCTAAGATTGTTCCAGCCTAATGTCTTGGAAAAGTAATGTTATCCATGTTAAGGAGTAGAATAGAGGAACCCAGGAGGAACTGAGAAAATGGAGTTAAGGCTTAAGGAAAACCAGAACTGAAAGAGACCCATGTACCCCAGTGTTCATCGCCACATTGTTTACAATAGCCAGGACATGGAAGCAACCTAGATGCCCATCAACTGACGAATGGATAAGAAAGCTGTGGTACATATACACAATGGAATATTACTCAGCATTAAAAAAAAATTCATTTGAAGCAGTTCTACTCAGGTGGACAGAACTGGAGCCTATTATCCAGAGTGAAGTAAGCCAAAAGGAAAAACAACAATACAATATACTAACGCATATATATGGAATTTAGAAAGATGGTAACGAGAACCCTGCATGCGAGACAGCAAAAGAAACGCAGATGTATAGAACAGACTTGTGGACTCTGTGGAAGAGGGCAAGGGTGGGATGCTATGGGAGAATGGCAATGAAACATGTAAATTATCATATGTGAAATCAATTGCCAGCCCAGGATTGATGCTCGGGGCTGGTGCACGGAGAAGACCTAGGGGGAGGGAATCGGGAGGGAGGAGGGAGGGGGCTTCTGGAGGGAGAGCATATGTAAACCCATGGCAGTTTCATGTCAATGTATGGCAAAACCAACACAATAAAGTAAAAAAAAATTTTTTAAAAAGGAAAAATAAATACATAAATAAATAAAATAAGCAAAATATATCTAAAATAAGCTAACAAAAATAAAGCTTAGAACAAAAATTAAAAACAGAAAAAGAAGAAAAAGCAATGAAATCAAAACTGGTTATTTTAGAAGATCAATTAAATTGATAAGCCATTAGTCATATTGACCTTCAGAAGAGAAAAGCTACAGATTACCAATATGAGAGAGCTGACCCACGTATTAAAAGGTTAATAAGAAATTATCATCTATAACTCTATGAACTTAAACGAAAAGGACAAATCTTTGAAAAACACACATTGCCAAAGCTCATTCAAGAAGAAATGTATTACCTGCATGGTCCTTTAACTATTAAAGAATTTGATGTAGTTAAAATCCTTCCCACGTGAATGTTAATATTTGAGAACAGAAATTTACACCAGTAAATTCTACTAGGCATTTAAGAAAAAAAAGTTAATTCTACAAAAACTACTCTCATACATGATTAGTGGGAAGGTAAAATTATATAACCACTGTGGAACAGTTGGACAGCTTCTTAAAAATCTACATGTAATTCAGCCTTTCCATTCCTAGCCATTTCTCTTTATTCAATACAAAAGAAAGCAATTTGTTTAAACATAGGCTGGTCACAGATGTTTATAGCAACTTTGCAATGAGCAAAAACTGGAGGCAACCCAAATCTTAAATGGATAAACAAATTTGTTTATATCTCACAAAGGAATACTATTTAGCCATTAAATGAACTATTGGTAAATCATCATGCATGAATGAACCTCAAAATAACTACACAAAAGAATTGAAACAAATAAATAGTGCATACTGTATAATTCCATTTATAAAAAATTCTATAAGTGCAAACTAATCCATTTTGACAGAAATCCTATCAGTGAATGTGTGGGAAATAGGAATGGGATAAGCTGGGGATGAGTGGGAGTGAAACAAAAGCAAAGGTGAGGGAGGTTAAATAAAGGCAAAAGAAAATTGAAATAGTTATGAAAATTAAAAAAATATATATAAGATTTACATGGCAGACTTTATGAGTGCCCTGGGTCACTATCCTTAAATCAGATCCTCAAACTCATATTCAACATAGGATTAACATTTATTTTAAGTATTGGTATTGGATTAAAAGACCTTGTAGCAGAAGAGATAAAAGATATATAAGCTGATATTGACAGGTAAAGACATGTAAAAATGCATAAGTGTACTTCAGTATTAGAGCATGACTTAAATGAATGCATTTATGATAATGGCCTTGAGTCGTAAGAGCAGGTCTATTCTTATAAAGCATTTAGCTTGACATCTATGTTTTGGGTATTGAACTAATTATTCTCTGTACATTGTCTCATTTAATACACACAGGAAACATAGGAATTAGTGAAAATTAATGAATTGAGCTGCATGTTAAGACCACATAGTTCTAAACAGCAGAATGATTTGAACCCAGTTTGTTATGAATGCAGAGGCATCTACTAACCACACTATTCTACTACCTTTCAGATTAAATGCAGTTACTGTCTTGTATTCACCTTAAATAAATATACAAAACAAAAATATTTAGAGAATCAATTACTTTTCTTTTAAGAAACATAAAAATAATGACTCAAAACTGTGGCTGTGTGTCAGTGTTTCTGAAAATAAAATGAGATCATTATTATCATAGAGAGATGGAATAAAGGCAGATGAAAAACAACAGTTCAGTCATAATGATTTCATTAGGACAAATCTGTGGAGAGATGAAAGGAGCAGATCACTAACAGATTGCTAGGGAAATGGAGAGTGTGTTGAAGTCGTTGAATGTGATAACACTTACAGAAATGAAAGTTGAAATGCTTTAAAGGAATGAAAAAAAAAAAAACAAACTAAAGCAGTATTTCCTATCTGTCTTAGGCAGCACATCAGCAAAAGGAAAAATGCATATTTTGTTAGTTCAGCCAAGTCATTGATGTTTTTTGAGTGCTGAATCTAATGAGGCAAGTATGGTAAAAGCATAATGTGCTTTGTTGGGTTCAGATTATTGTGCACAATTAAATTGTGTCTCTCAAAAGAAGGCTTATTTAAAGGGACACTCCTTTATTATAATAAAATTATAAAATTGAACTTATCAAAGTAATGAAACTGGAGTATTTAAATTGTTCACTCTCAGCTTCTCCTAAAGACTTATTATAGGTTCTTAGAAGTAAGCAAATAACAACAAGACAAAACAAAAAACCCTTAAAACATTTATTTCACCTCTGCTTTCTGTAATACCAAATTTATATATATTTTGAAGGTTATTCTCAGTTATTTCACAGCAATAAAAATGCAGCTTCTGCATTTGAGAACTTATGCAAGTGGGAACACATTTTTTCTACTCTACTAATCATTTCTTATAAAAAGCACTAGAATGTCACGGTTAAGTGGATGCAGATTAATTATTGCAAAAAAAAAACCCACATAATTTTGACACATACATACACTTCTGAAATATAAACTACGTTTTAGTTACATTGAAATAAAATTGTTATTATAATATTTATTAATAGTATAATTTTTTACCAAATATAATTAGCTCCTTTTCACCTTTATAACTGAAGTTGCTGGCACAAGCTAGGCATTTAATGAGCATTCAGTTTGAAATATTGGATTTGTAAAATACAGGAACTCTTAAAAATCTGAAGGAGTATAAATTTAAAAAATTAAATTATTCATTGCAAACAGTACTATCATTCACACACAATCTTGTTATTATATTGGTCTATATCTTTCACACTATGTATAGAAATATTGTTATAGTACAAATACTTTATATTTTGCCTCTATTAATCATATAGATTTGAAAACATTTTTCCCTGTTGTTAAAATTTCTTTGAATAAAAGATGGTAACTGACTTATGCGTCATAGCCAAATTTCCCTATTAGAAATATAATCTCAGTACATGCAGTTGCTTCCTGCCCTGTTTAATCCTAAATCATTTTTAAATAAACCTTAATAGTTTGAATTTCTTTAGAATTATTGATAAAAATTTCTTCGATATTCTTAAAATTTTTGGTTAAATCAATTCAGTCTTTCAGGAAATGTCTATCCTTGAAATTTCTTGCTCACCAAAAGTTACCAAATCCCTAAGAGTAGTAAATCTATCTAATTCATTTCTTTTAAATGGAAATAACAAAACAAGGAAGTTTCCCCTTCATATTGTCATTCTGAGAAATCTCAATGACATTTTGAATAATCTTTAAATTTCTGTTAAAATCTTTTTCATGTTATACTTTTAATGAAATTTGACTTTTTTTATAAGAAACTTCTCCCTCCAAATTCTTTTTCACTTTTAGTTGTAACAAAAGACTATGATCTAATTCATGATAATATTTATCATTTTTGTGTGTATGTGTGTGTGTGTGTGTGTGTGTGTGTGTGTGTGTGTGTGTGTGCACGTGCAAGCTCAGTTGTATCCAGCTCTTTGCAACCTCATGGACTATAGCCCGCCAGGCTCCTCTGCCCATGGGATTTCCCAGGCAAAAATACTGGAGTGGGTTGTCATTTCCTCTTCAAGGGGGACTTCCTGACCCAGGGATCAAACCCACGTCTCCTACATTGGCAGGCCGATTCTTTACTACTGAGCCACCATTGAAGCCCTTATCATTAGTGACACGAACCAATTAGACCTTCAAAAATGTTTTTGTTTTTTCTAAGATCATTGAATAAAGCAAGGTATTTTCAGTTCAATTCAGTTCAGTTACTCAATCGTGTCGAACTCTTTGTGACCCCATGGACTGCAGCATGCCAGGCCTCCCTGTCCATCATCAACTCCTGGAGTTTACTCAAACTCAGGCCCATTAAATCAGTGATGCCATCCAACCATCTCATCCTCTGTTGTCCCCTTCTCCTCAGGCCTTCAACCTTTCCCAGCATCAAGGTCGTTTCAAATGAGTAGGTTTTTCACATCAGGTGGCCAAAGTATTGGAGTTTCAGCTTCAGCATCAGTCCTTCCAATGAATATTCAGAACTGATGTCCTTTAGAACAGACTGGTTGGATCTTTTTGCAGTCCAAGGGACTCTCAAGAGTCTTCTCCAACACCACAGTTCAAAAGCATCAATTCTTTGGTGCTCAGCTTTCTTTATACTCCAACTCTCACACATGACTACTAGAAAAACTATAGCTTTGACTAGGCACAACTTTTTGGCAAAACAATGTCTCTGCTTTATAATATGCTGTATAGGTTGGTCATAGCTTTTCTCCCAAAGAGCAAGCATTTTTTAATTTCATGGCTACAGTCACCATCTGCAGTGATTTTGGAGCCTCCAAAAATATATGGGTATAATTGAACCACATTTCCATGAGTAATTATATGATAAAGAATAAATGGAGAGATTTCTTTCTTTTCTATTCATTTTGTAAATCCTCTTTCGAATAATCCATTTCAGAATACACAACACTGGAGATCACAAAGTGGTGACTTTTCCTCTTTACATTATTCTTTCATGTGCAGACAGCTGTTAAGAGAAAAAAATTAAAAAAGGAAAGAAAATGTATAGTGTATAATGCTCCTGATGCTTGTTATTTTTGATGCACAAAAAATAAAAATTATAGTTAATTATGAACAGGTCACATTTAGTCTGATACCAATCATTTTCTGAAATATACTATCATCATCATAACATGTCGCTGTATACGCAAGTCTGGGAACATCCTGACTCCTAGTTTATGAAGAATTTTCAGGGAAAATTTCAGTAAAACAACAGTATTATTGAGAAAAAGGACCTGAAGAGATTCGGTAAACTCATTAGTGTCATACTTCTGATCACAGAGCAGACTTAGCTCCAGATCCCAAATCTTCAGATTCTGAGATTCATGCTCTTGCCATTATTTTACAATTATTTGGATAACAAAAATAATTAGCACAATTAGAAATACCTTCATTATATATATATATGGATATATATATTCATATATATATATATATATATATACACTTTTTATTTTTTATTTGTTGCAAGTTTAGGTTGCAGTGAACTAATGTGCCTACAACAACCTCTGTGTACAACATTAATCTCTTTTTCTTTTAAAATCCATGCTTCCTAATCATTGTACTAAATCATGATCTTATTGAAGCTTACTCAGAAACAAATTGCCATGAGAGTTTTGACTTAATCGCCTCTTTTTTTTGGGGGGGGTAATGTTTTTCCTCCTACCCCTTTGTTTTATCTTCATTGTTTAGTTCTTTTCTTTCCTTCTTTTCCCAATTCCAATACTAATCACTTTTCTGTTGTTGCTGTTGTTGTTGTTGTTGCTTGTTTACATTTTGGGGACAAGGCAAATAATTGTGTTAGAGGAGTCTCAGAGCAACTCTATTTAATCTGAAGAATAGTCTCCAGTTCTTGACCTAGTCAATAAAACTGAGTATCAAATAGGAAGAAAAGCGTGACTGACTCTTCGCATCCCCATGAGCTGTAGCTCCTCTGTATGTGGAATTTTCCAAGCAACAATACTGGCGTGGGTGGACATTTCCTACTCAAGGGTATCTTCGCAAGCCAGGAATCAAACCCGCGTCTCCTGCATCTCTTGTGTCTCCGGCATTGGCAGGTGGATTCTTTACCTCTGTGCCACCTGGGAAGCCCCTTTAAGATAATGCTACCAGAGTAATTGCCCTTTGTCAGCATTAAGTAACATCCAACTCTTAGGCATTCAATATAGAGATTCAAGTGTCCTGTAAAAGTTGAAAAGAAAGTAAAATCAAACACCTTTAACATACAAATTCTAAAATTCAGGGAATATATATATAATGCTGTACTACACACACACACACACACATTTTAATTAATAGTACTTTGGTACTTCAACTCTCACATCTGCAAAGTTATGCTTCTACTGTGATTACTATCTCTGACATCAAAGGGTGTTGGTAATGCATCATCTTTATGGGTTTACTATATTCTTTTAAAGGGTTTAAACTTCTGCCCTATGTACACACAGAATCTTTCTCTCTGCTGTGAATGAGAGTTTTCACCAACCTTTTAAGAGATGTGTTTCATTCAAGTTAGTGAAGGCAGAAGTATATTGTGTTGTGTTTAGCTATTAAGGTGATTTGATATCCCCAAAGGCAGAGTCAGCACTTTATTTATGACTCTATTCTCAGCTCCTAATATAAAAAAGCTTTCTCTTTCTTGAATGAATAATCTTCAAGTTCATGATTCATGCCTTTATTCTATAATTAATTAAAAGTTATCTCTGTAAATTATAAAACTCCTGAGATATATTGACATTATTTTTAAAGGTATATAATGAAAAGTGAAAAAAGTTACAGTTTATGCACTTTTACAACTATTCTCAAAACCACAGCATTTAACTTTTATCATTTATAAACAGCCACTGGTCATTCAGTAATTTTAGAAACTAATATGAATTAGACATAAAAGCAACTCTTATTTTAAAATACAAAAGCATCTCTTCAGATCACAAAACATCTAAAAATCATAAAAAATAAAAGAAGCTGGTGTTTTTTTTCCTGCATAATACATAACAGGAAATCAAATTTCCAATAAATTGTCACAATATAAAAATTTAGATTCAAATAGCAATTGTTTAGTTATTCTTTAGAATTCTTTTATTTGGATTTCTTTATTTAAAATTTTACTGACTGCCTACTGAAATATATAGCAGCATTCAAGCAGAAAGATGTTGTGAATTACTTGTTTTAAAATTTGCTACCAATAGTTTCCAGCCTAAGTTCTGGCCCTGAATGTAGGAGTAACACACGGGATACCAACTTACTTGGGGCTTCACTTGTCACAAAATGAGCTTCTTCTCCATTGAGCCAGGAATATGCCAAAGCACAAGAACTGTCCCATTATTAGAGGGCACAGCATACTCAGATGGTAAATAATCTGCCTGCAATGCAGGAGACTTGGGGTCGATCACTGGGTCGGGAAGATCCCTTGGAGGAGGGCATGGCAACCCACTTCAGTATTCTGGAGAATGTCCTTGGACAGAGGAGCCTGGCGGGCCGCAGTCCATGGGGCCGCAAAGAGTCGAACACGACTGAGCGACTAACCCGCAGCACAAACATATGTGTCATCAGGCAAAAATATATCCTTGTTTCCCTAATCATTCTTTCCTCAGGGCAAATTTAGGTTTTGCTTTAAGTTTTCTTCTCAGTACCCATTCTGTTACTATATCACTAGCTTCAAGAAATTCACTCAACTTTCCTTGCATACGGTGGCATGATTATTCATGAAAATAAATGCTTCTTGTATGCAGTTTATGCTCTGCCAGTAATTTCTTCTCTTTTGATATTCTCATAGAATGCTGTTTTGTTTTGTAATGATTCTGTTTCTCCTGTTGCAGACAACTTATTCCTTTATATCCTTTTGTTTGCTTGCTCTTTATCTTTTTGGTCTCAAGAAGACTGGAGCTTAGCGATTTTAGTAGCCCTGACTTTCACCATTCTATGAAGCTTTGATTTCCTGAAAATATGATGTTGCTGGAAAAAGATGACACTGAAATACCAATGAATCTATTCTAGTTAATACTTTTTGGTAACCGGGATTATTGTGGCTCAGTTGGTAAAGAATTCACCTGCAATGTGGGAGACCTGGGTTCGATTCCTGGGTTGGGAAGATTTCCTGGAGAAGGGAAAGGCTACCCACTCCAGTATTCTGGCCTGGAGAATCGCATGGACTGTATAGTCCATGGGGTTGCAAAGAGTAAGACACTTCTTAGTGACTTTCACTCAAAACTCAACTCGCTCACCAGTTCCTAGTTCCCTTTTCTTCTTCTTTTTCTCTTCCTCCCTCTCTCTCTTTGATTCTTTCTACTTTATCATATGTCAATTATTACAGTGACATGTGGACAGCATAAATCTAGAGGTATGCAGAATTTATCGGCTGTTATACTTTAAATATTAAAAGATAAAACTGGTAATAATCAACTTCAGAGAATTATGCTTGCTATCATTTCTCACATAAAAGGAATACATAAAGGTTGAATCTTAGTAAAACATAAAATTATTCTTGATGTACCATGCAATAATGTCATGTTATTATATTAGTTTATTCCTTAATTAGCACATAAGAATGATAATACATGAAATTAAAAAATAACAATACATCGTGAATATTATTGCTTTCTCCTAAAAAATAAGTTGAATAAATTAATAACATGTTGGGGACATTTTATGCTTATACACTGGATCTAATTGCATTAATTATTCATTTCTATATTCTTTTACATAATTTGTCTTATCTATAGTTTTTAAAAGCAAATCAAAATTGTAACATTGCCATGTTATTAACAAGGTCAAATACATAATTAACATTTGTATAATATATATCACTGTGTAATGAAGTTGTGTTAACACCACTTAAAAAGGATATAGACTGGATGGACTTGAAGTTGACAGATGGGAGCACAGAATTTAAATGCTTACAATCTGCAAATGAAAGATTTTGCAAAATGCCAAGCTGATGTTTGCTCCATAATATAAGAGCAGATACTGCTATTAAGAGTATATACAAGGAATCAATTATTCTAATCATCAGTTTCCAAGCATTTATGTAGAAATGGCATTTTATAAATGAGAAGATTTAATTTCCACCATTTGTTGTTTGAATGTTACTTTCACATTTTGTACTTTCTGACTCTTCCAACCCAGCATAGGTATTCTCTATAAATTAATATAAATATTAATTAAATTTGCAAATTTATTTATATAAGAAAACACTAGAGAAAATATCTAATATTTTTTAGCTCTAAGTTTTAAATTCATCAATCACTGAGCAGATCAAACTTACAAGTGGAAGAAAACATAATAAATTTAAACAAGGAAATAGGAAGGAGGAATTAATATACTGTGCAATAATTGTGTACCATTATTTTTTTGCCTAAAATATGTTTGATATGTGTCCAGAGAATATTTATTCCTCATTCTGTATTCCCTTCCTTAGTGAATGACAGATATTTGCTTTTTTAAATTTTTATCTTTTCAATTTATTTTTATTTTTGGCTGTGCTGAGTCTTTGTTGCTGTGCACAGGGTTTCTCTAGTTGCAGACAGTGGGGGTTACTCTCTAGTGTGGTGTGAGAGCTTATTGTGATGGCTTCTCTAGTGGAACACAGGCTCTAGGAGCCAGGGCTTCAGTAACTGTGGTGTGTGGGCTTAGTTGCCCTGGATGTGGGAACTTCTTGGGACCAGGGATTGAACTGGTATCCACTGCATTGCAAAGTAGAATTTTTTTTTTTAGATTATTATTTTTTTTCTCCCTTTTATTGTTTTTGCCATACAATGCCATGATATCACTATGGGTTTACATATGCTCCCCCTCCAGAAACTCCTCCCTCCTCCCTCCCTCCTCCCTCCCCCCCGGGAAATCTCGATGCACCAGCCCCGAGAATCAATCCTGGGCTGGCGATTGATTAGACATATGATAATTAACATGTTTCGATGCCATTCTCCCATATCATCCCACCCTTTCCCTCATCCACAGAGTCCACGAGTCTATTCTATACATCTGCATTGCAAAGTAGATTTTTAACTGCTGGTCCACCAAGAAGGATCATATGTTTGTATTTTGTATTTGGTAGTTTTTCTATTTCATCTGCACCCTAGGTACAAGCCCTTCCACCCAATTACCCTGTACTTTTGAGTCTTTCTCTTGCCTAGTTTTCTACATTCACTTTCTAAATAATCCTATATAGTTTACCACCATTTCACACTTGTATTAATGAGAAAAAATTTTTTGTTAAAATTATTTTTGTTTCAAATATCCTCTAATCTAGTTCTTTGACTCCTAGAAAATACCTAGAGATATTTTCTATCTTGCAAAATTCTTAAACATCTTTCAGTGGTTTGTAGTTAGATACACTTAGAAGAAATCGTGTCTCATCACACCATCTATTCCCCTGCCTCCCAGAGTCTTTTCCTGTCTCAGTGCCTCAGGTCACCCCACTGACAAACACCATTTTTCATAGCTGCCCTCAGAGCTGTAATTAAAGTTAAGATATCTTGCATTTAAGAATAGCTGAATAAATGATAGTGGCTGAAAAAAAATAAATTAATCATTCAAAAATATCTATTATCTCCCTAGTTTGTTTAAAGTGTTAGGTCAAAAATATAGGAGACAAAAATCCTTTTGAAGTAATAGTTACCAATTATTAAGTACTTACCTTCTGACAGAACTACGCTTACAGTAGTATACATTCAATATTATATTATATCTTAAGAACTTTTGCTACTAAAAATACACATCAATTCAGAAAACTGTAAAAGTAAACATCAGAATTTTATTTTCCTTTCTTATGGTAAAATATTTAACCTATGTTAAACACTCTTACAAATTTTAAGAGTATATTTTTGTTAACTATAGATACAATGCTGTCCCATGGATTTCTTGACTTTAACCAAATCCTTATGCCTATTGATTAATAACTCTCCAGCTTCTGGTAAACTCCATTTTAATCTTCTTTTTTATGAATTTGGCTATTTTAGAAATCTCATATAAGTGAAATTATGTAATGTCTGCCTTTGATTTATATCAGCAGAGTGCCCTCAATGCCCACCCATATTATTGACATATTGCAGAATTTCATTTTTATTAAGGCCGAACAGTATTCTCTTATAAGAATGTATTACATTTTCTTTAACCATCTGTCTGTCAGTGAATATTTATATTATTTCCATTTCTTAACTACTGTGAAGAGTGCTGTAAGAAATGGAAGTGCTAATATTTCTTTGAGATTCTGATCATGGATCTCTTGGATCCATATCCAGAGGTGGAATTAGTGGATAATATGATAGTTCCATTTTATATTTTCTGAAGAATCTCCATAGTGTTTTCCATAGTGATGGTACCATCTTGTAATTCACCCCACAGTGTGCAAGGGATGCAATTTCCCAAAATATAAAAGAGTTGTAATTAATCTCCTTTCACAAATGAAATACTGAATATGGCAGATTCTATATAACTTAATGCTGTTCAACTAAAACAGGGCAAGACCCAGGCTTTGAATCATTTGCAGTTTGTGCGTACAAAAACCATAGATGTCTTCTAGGTTGCTGTCTGGCCCAGGGTTGCTTCTCAACAAAGGGTTTTGAATGAATGTTTCTTCAGTTAAGTTCAGTGAAGTCACTCAGTCATGTCTGATTCTTTGTGACCCCATGAATTGCAGCATGCCAGGCTTCCCTGTTTATCATCAACTCCCAGAGTCTACCCAAACCCATGTCCTTCGAATTGGTGATGCTACTCAGCCATCTCATCCTCTGTCTTCCCCTTCTCCTCCTGCCCCCAATCCTTCCCAGCATCAGGGTCTTTTCCAATGAGTCAACTCCTCGCATGAGGTGGCCAAATATTGGAGTTTCAGCTTCACAATCAGTCCTTCCAATGAACACCCAGGACTGATCTCCTTTAGGATGGACTGGTTGGATCTCCTTGCAGTCCAAAGGACTCTCAAGAATCTTTTCCAACATCACAGTTCAAAAGCATCAATTGTTCAGCGCTCAGCTTTCTTCACCATCCAACTCTCACATCCAATCATGACTATTGGAAAAACCATAGCCTTGACTAGACAGACCTTTGTTGACAAAGTAATGCCTCTGCTTTTCAATATGCTATCTAGGTTGGTCATAACTTTCCTTCCAAGAGGTAAACATCTTTTAATTTCATGGCTTCAGTCACTATCTGCAGTGATTTTGGAGCCCCCCAAAATAAAGTATGCCACTGTTTCCACTATTTCCTCATCTATTTCCCATGAAGTGATGGGACCTGATGCCATGATCTTAGTTTTCTGAATGTTGAGCTTTAAGCCAACTTTTTCATTCTCCTTTTTCATTTCATCAAGAGGCTTTTTAGTTCTTCACTTTCTGCCATAAGGGTGGTGTCATCTGCATATCTGAGGTTATTGATATTTCTCCCGGCAATATTGATTCCAGCTTGTCCTTCTTCCAGCCCAGCATTTCTCATGATGTACTCTGCATATACATTAAATAAGCAAGGTGACAATATACAGCCTTGACATACTACTTTTCCTATTTGGAACCAGTCTGTTGTTCCATGTCCAATTCTAACTGTTGCTTCCTGAACTGCATACAGGTTTCTCAAGAGACAGGTCAGATTGTCTGATATTCCCATATCTTTAAGAATTTTCTAGTTTATTTTGATCCACACAGTCAAAGGCTTTTGCATAGTCAATAAAGCAGAGGTAGATGTTTCTCTGAAATTCTCTTGCTTTTTCGATAATCCCGTGGATGTTGGCAATTTGATCTCTGGTTCCTCTGCCTTTTCTAAAACCAGCTTGAACATCTGGAAGTTCACAGTTCACATATTGCTGAAGCCTGGCTTGGAGAATTTTGAGCATTACTTTACTAGCATATGAGATGAGCGCAATTGTGTGGTAGTCAGAGCATTCTTTGGCATTGCCTTTCTTTGGGATAGGAATGAAAACTGACCTTTTCCAGTCTTGTGGCCATTGCTTAGTTTTCCAAATTAGCTGACGTATTGAGTGCAGCACTTTCACAGCATCATCTTTTAGGATTTAAAATAGCTCAATTGGAATTCCATCACCTCCACTAGCTTTGTTTGTAGTCATGTTTCCTAAGGCCCACTTGACTTAACATTCTATGATGTCTAGCTCTAGGTGAGTGATCACACATGATTATCTGAGTCAAGAAGATCTTTTTTGTACAGGTCTTCTGTGTATTCTTGCCACCTCTTCTTAATATCTTCTGCTTCTGCTAGGTCCATACCATTTCTGTCCTTTATCTAGTCCATCTTTTCATGAATGGTTGGGAGAAGACAAATCAGTCCATGGCCTCCCTTAAGCTTCTCTCTTCAAGGAGTTTACAACCTATCTAATGAGCGGGGAATGACACAGAAACTGAATACTTAGCATTTCATTTCACAAAAACAAGAGCAGTGAGATTAGATATGTAGATGAGAGAGAGAAGGAGAGAAATCCCTGCTCTTGTGGAGCTTACAATCTGGGGAAAAAATAGAGAAAATAACTAAACTATATAAAATATTAGAAAGTGATGATTATAATATTGTTGTTGTTCAGTTGCTAAGTTGTGTCCAGCTCTTTGTGACCCTGTGTACTGCAGCATGCCAAGCTTCCCTGTCTTTCACTATTTGTAAGAATTTGCTCAAATTCATGTCCATTGAGTTAGTCGTGTTATCTAACCATCTCATCCTATGCCACGTTCTTCTCCTTTTGCCTTCAATCTTTCACATCATCAGAGTCAGCACTTCTCATCAGTGACCAAGTTTTGGAGCTTCAGCTTTAGCATCAGTCCTTCCAATGAATATTCATAGTTGATTTCCTTTAAGATTGACTGGTTTGATCTCCTTGCTATCCAAGGGACTCTCAAGAGTCTTCTTCAATGCTCTGCCTTTTTTATGGTACCGCTATCACATCTGTATGACTATTAGAAAAAAACGTAGCTTTGACCATACAGACCTTTGCCAGGAAAGTGATGGCTTGGCTTTTTAATGTGCTGTCTAGGTTTGTAATAGTTTTCCTTCCAAAGAATAAGTGTCTTTAAATTTCATGGCTACAGTCACAGTCCTCAGTGATTTTGGAGCCCAAAAAAAGAAAACATGTCACTGCTTCCACTTTTTCCCCTTTTATTTTATTTAAGTGATTGAACGGGATGTCACGACCTTAGTTTTTTGAATGTTTATAATATAATCATAAAGCTTAGGGAAAATAGAGTAATAAAAGCCACAAGCAGCAAATACTATAGAAACTCAATGCTTTTTAACTCGAATTTTTTAATGGAAATAATGAAAAGGAAGTCTAATTTTTCTGGCTTAAATTTTTTAGAAACACATATGAAAATAAATTTATTTTAAAATACACTATTTTTAAATTATCTATGTATACTCTCTGGGTCATTTTTGATTATTTTATTTTTGTCCTAAATATGTAATCTATTTCACAGATAATTAAAACCTCATATTGAACATATTCAGTTTCTGATTCTGAGTTAATATATAGTTTACATTTTGCTAAGAATTCCTTCTAGAAAAACAATTTATTAATCCATGCAAGAAATATTTAGGGCTTGAAGTCCTACACATTTTCAGGGTAGTGAAACATAAAAATAAAAAGATCCAGTTTCAGATATTTCTTCTCCTTTAAACAGTTTGTTATCCTATTTATTTAGTGGCCAGAAGGTAGAAAATGTGACCTTACAGTATATGGAACATTTGGAACTTGTGATTTCAGGGGATGAGTAAGTCCAAAATTCTATCTCCTTGAAATTTGTTTCCAGAATGTTAACTGCAAAGGAAGTTATATATAGCAGTAAATGCATGCTTAATTTGTGCAGAAATCATGGTGTGATGAATACAATTAAGAGCCTCAGAGGGAATAATTATATTACTGCATAAAGCTGGTGGTTCTCAAATTGCTCGGTGCCTGGACTTTAAATTGGCCTGATTTCCTGTTGTGAAAGTCATCCATCGCAGCAACACAACTGCAGCAGGAATGGCGGAGTTTCAAAGTCACACCGAAAGAAAATTCTTTCTGATCAATTGCCATATATTCTTGTTTAAAGGCAAAAATTGGCAACATGTAATCCAAAGTTGATTAAATTGATAAATTAAAATGCATTAGTCCCAGTACATTGTTATGTCTGTTATTTATAAAAAAATATAACAAAATTGACTAAACTGCTTGTAATTGCAGCTTTTTAAGCACCTACGTGTGCAATCGAACTACACATGTAGAAGTTTGAACTGAATTGTTTAAAGTTTATAACAGTCTCATTTCATGATCTGTGGATTACCAGTGCTTTGAAATAAATAGATGATAGTTTAAGATAAAACTCACAGGAACATAATCAGTTATTATAAAACCTAAATATAACTGTTTAGTCCTATATGAAAACTCTATATTGTATTAGAATTACCCGTTGATTAATGTTATCAAGTAACTAATTAGTTTTATGTGACTGCAGAAGCATTATATGATCTCAAATAATGTTATATCTTATTAAATAGAAAATAATTAATTTTATAGCACTAAAATTTTTAGTTGCTTTATATGAAGTTGTTTATATCAGAGTCTTAAAATTAGCACTTTCTCATCTATGATACAGAGAAGTCAGTGGCATCCCACTCAAGTACTTTTGCCTGCAAAATCCCATGGACGGAGGAGCCTGGTGGGCTGCAGTCCATGGGGTCTCAAAGAGTTGGACACGACTGAGCGACTTCACTGTCACTTTTCACTTTCATGCATTGGAGAAGGAAATGGCAATCCACTCCAATATTCCTGCCTGGAGAATCCCAGGGACGGTGGAGCCTGGTGGGCTGCCATCTATGGGGTTGCACAGAGTCAGACACGACTGAAGCGATTTAGCAGCAGCAGCAGTATCTGTGATAACCAAACAAAAAGGAAAAGGCATGCCAAATATGAAACTTAATCACTTAACACCAGAGATGAGTTTGGAACCTCTATCCTGAAGACGTTGAAATAAAGCAGTAAATAGTGGGTGATGACAAGAGGTTAAAGAGGCAAGAGAAATATTTTCAGCCCAAAGAAACAATAGCTAAAGAAGTGATAAAAAAAAAAAAAAAACATGGAAAACCCTCAGAAAACTTCTAGTTCATGGATACCATTATTCCCACAAGTTCATGACAGGCATTGCTCACCAAACATCCACAATTTGCCTGTTTGTTCCACAAAGTGCTGAGCTCAGAATTACTATATCTCCTAGCCGTTACAGTCACTTACTCCTACCAGAACTAATGAGGAGACTAGGCCCTAGTTCAGTTCAGATCAGTTCAATTGCTAGGTCATGTCCAGCTCTTTGCAATCCTATGGATTGCAGCATGTCAGGCTTCCCTAAACATAGCCAACTCCCAGAGTTTACTCAAACTCAGGTCCATTGTGTGGGTAATGCCATCCAACCATCTCGTTCTCTGTTGTCCCCTTCTCCACCTGCCTTCAATCTTTCCCAGCATCAGGGTCTCTTTCAAAGAGCCAGTTCTTCACATCAATGGGCAAAAGTATTGGAGTTTCAGCTTTAGCATCAGTCCTTCCAATGAATATTCAGGACGGATTTCCTTTAGGATGGGCTGGCTGGATCTCCTTGCAGTCCAAAGGACTCTTGAGAGTCTTCTCCAACGTCACAGTTCAAAAGCATCAGTTCTTTGGCACTCAGCTTTCTTTATAGTTCAACTCTCACATCCATATATGACTACTGGAAAAACCATAGCTTTGACTAGATGGACCTTTGTTGGCAAACTGATGTCTCTGCTTTTTGATATGCTGTCTAGGTTGACCATAAGTTTTTTCCCAAGGAGCAAGTGTCTGTTAATTTCAAAGCAGCAGTCACCACCTAGAGAAGTCTATAATTCATCAGACATCAACTGTAGTCCTATAAGTAGCCCTATAATTCATCAAACATCAACTGTAGCCCTACAACTAGAAACCCTTGACAGTGCTAAGATATCTTTATCAATAAGTAGAGTTATTCTTTGTGAGTATGGTTTTCTACCTCTTTTCTCATGGTTCTCGTCACCTATATAGATAAAAAATTAAGATAAAATAAGTTAATGACTGTTAATCTGTTATTAACAGATTATAATCATTTTAAAATTTTTATTTATTTATTTTAAGCTGCACTGTGCATGGGCTTTCTCTAGTTGTGGTAAGCAGGGGTTATTCTCTAGCTGTGGTATGCAGGCTTCTCATTGTGGCTTCTTATTGCAAACCACAGGCTCTAGGGCATGCAGGTTTCAATAGTTGTGCACAGAGGTTTAATTGCCCTGTGACATGTGGAACCTTCCTGGACCAGGAATTGAACTCATGTCCCCTGCATTGGCAGGTGGATTCTTAACCACTGGATGACCAGGGAAATCACATTAAGTATAGCTTAAATCCCTCATGACTTATTACTTTGCTTTTATTAATTTATTCTTTTATTTCTCCATTCAATAAACCTTTTTGTAAATGTCAGTATTTGCAACTTTTCATGCTGGGGAAGTTACAGGATTACTTCAACCCTATTTTGACACAATCAAAAGAAAAACACAATTACAAGTCCTATCTTTATTATGCATCTAACATAAAAACATTTGGTTTGTATGCAAAGTACAGAGATTATGCAGTTGGAAAATTTAGAGCAATTCCTATCCAATAAAAAACATGGAGTTGAGTATATGAGTAGCCATAAGACTGTGGATTCAAGTAATCTAATTTGGGCTCTCTTCAGTGACTTCAAAAACCATAGAGAGTTTTCAAGTAAAACTGTTGATTTAACAGTAAGCTATTCAGGGAATGTTTCACATGCTAAATAATGTTTTATTTCTTTTTCAGAGGTATTTAAGTTCTGCCTCATTCTCATCTTCTGTGTAAGCATACACATACACAGAAACACACATATAATCTCTTGATAAAATCTTGAAGTAAAAACACCACTGCCATTTACTGATTTCGGCGGGTGGGGAGAAAAGGTTCTTTTCAGTTGTACAATTTAGTGTTGTTGTTCATCATTCAGTCACTCAGTCATGCCTACCTCTTTGTGACCAGGGACTAGAGCACACCAGGCTTCCCTTCTCCTTTGCTAACTCCCGGAGTCTGCTCAAACTCATGCCCATTGAGTTGGTGATGCCAAGCAACCATCTCATTATCCTTTCTCCTCCTGTCCTCAATCTTTCCCAGCATCAGGGTCTTTTCTAAAGAGTATCTCTTCACATGAGGTGGTCAAAGTATTGGAGCTTTATCTTTAGCATCAAACTTCTAGTGAATATTCAGAATTGATTTCCTTTAGGATTGACTGATTTGCTTTCCTTTCAGTCCAAGAGATTCTCAAGAGTATTCTCCAACACGACAGTTCAAAAGCATCAGTTCTTCGGTGCTCAGCCTCCTTTATGGTCCAACTCTCACATCTGTACATGACTAGCGAAAAAAATCTTAGCTTTGACTATATGGACCTTTGTTGGCAAAGTGATGTCTCTGTTTTTTAATATGCCATCTAGGTTGGTCATAGCTTTTCTTCCAAGAATAAAGCATTTTTTAATTTCATGGCTGCAGTGATTTTGTACTCACACTAGATTTTCAGTGTATCTTATCACCAGTGCCACATGTTTCCAAAACTGCCTTCTAGATGTAGCAATACATTTATTGACCAAGAAATTAAATAATTTAAAAGGGGATAGACCTTGGACCTGGTCTTACAGATGTTATTTATCCAACCACATATTAAAAAACAACTAAAATAAAATAAAAATTTAAAACTCAGCCAGCACACATTTGATTTTATAAGTAAAAAATATGATATGCACCACAAATAATTTTGTTTGTTTTACTTTGAAATTATAACTTTACCATTAGAAACTGGTATTAGTATTTTTAATTATCAGGATGTTGGCATCGTGAAAGAAAATTGTTTTGACATAAATAGATAAGTAAACAAACAAATCTTTTTGCTTAGCAGATATGGAATTAAGCAAATTTATAGTTATATTTGGAAGCATGATTTTTCTTTTATCTGTTAGTCCCAGGCTGTTGCTCTTCATAAAATGGTAAAAAAATATAAGTGGTATATATTTGTGATTATGTCAAAATATAGTAAACTTCTGGACAGAAAAAGTACATTTTTAGTTTTGAATTAACTCTACAACTTCTTAAAGCTGTAACCATAATAGGTCACCAACTAGAATTTATTAAATTAAATTGTATTTTTAATACATAACTTTCTGAAATGAAAATAATGAAATGCCAAGTACAGCTTATTAGGAAATTTAATCCTAAACTTTCATTACCAAGTACTATGCTTTATTTTAAAAATACTTTGAAGGTTACTCACTGAAAGACACAATGTTACAATAATCAATCTCAGATTTCTAGATTTACACACAAATATTCTTGTAAAATGTTATGATGTAACTTCTGCACAGAAAAATATAATTAGTTGCTATACAGGGATATGACTTACAAATATTTATTTACTTTTATATACACTTCACCCTTGTCCAAACAGAAATACTCTTCTGAAGAATAAAGATTATAAGATCATTTCAAATAAACAAGTGCATTATACTTGTCTAGCATCAATATTAGCTATTATCTTGTCCATTTAATCTCTGATTTATTCAATGTTTTCCAATGGATAAATGTTCTTATCTATGGATACTATTTTACATTAGGAGGAAATACTAGAATTTGAAAGCCTGTAATTTCTACATCTTACTATGAATACAGACATGCAAAGACCAGAGGTTTCCAGTTATGAGGCCTTTATCCACAGGAAGTTATACTTAACACACGATCATATATAACCATTACTACCTCCAAAAATGCAAATATATATTATTATAACCCTTATAATGGGTAAATGTCTTTATGGATATCACTGACAATGATTACTATTGCATTCAAAGTAGAGTCTGCTCGTGTTTGTCAATTATTCTTTTTAAATACTGCAAATATTATTTTTATAATATATATAGCATTTAGAAAAGAAGACTGTTTTCCCCTCTACAAAGCTCTGCTTGCCCTCATTCTTTCTGGATTGCATTTAGAAGACCCAGATGCTGAGCTGAGAAAATTTTCTTTCCAGCAATAGCATCTGGCTCCTTGGCAGCCTCCGCTTGCTCTTCTGTTGGCTACACTGTCGTTGTCTTCAGGCTATAAAATGGTTAGGATGCTGATGTGATATCTTATTCACTTGGATGCTGTGCCTTTTAACTTTCTTAAGTTATCCCCACGTGGCTATTTTTCACACTTATAATCTTCTATGAATAAAACTTTCTCGGAAAAAAGATTGATACAGGATATAACTTTCAGTAGTAAATTACTGAAACTATTTGTGTCTGCCTAAGATGTACCAGCCACATGATGGCACAAATATAATACTTCTCTTACTGTGGTTTTTAAAAACATTCTCATATTTCTTGTTCTTTGGCTTTCTCTATATATAAATATAGGGCTTCCCTGGTGGCTCCGATGGTAAAGCATTTGCCTACAATGCGGGAGACCCGGATTCGATCCCTGGGTTGGATTCGATCCCTGGGTCGGGAAGATCCCCTGGAGAAGGAATGGCAACCCACCCCAGTACTGTTGCCTGGAAAATTCCATGGACTGTGGAGCCTAGTGGGCTACCGTCCATGGGGTCGCAAAGAGCTGGACACAACTGAGCAATTTCACTTACATATAAATATATGCAATTTGACTTTTTATCTTTCCTCCAGTGAATTGTATACAGTAATAATGATATTAATAACAATAATAACTGTAGTTTATAAACCAGGGACTATACTAAGTCCTCATATTTAAATTTATTTAATTTTCACAATGTTATATCTATTTCATTTTTTCTCCACTTGGATTTTGGGGAAAATATTTTTTTAAATCTGTAATATTTAATCAGGAGACCCTTCAGAAAGAAAGATGGCTATTACCACAGGCAACATTATAGAAATTGGCCCCAGAGCTGGAGTTCAGTGACTTTTAAAGGTTTTCAATATGACAATTACACTGGTCACAGTTTGATACCAGCCTACCTTTCTCACCTTACTGCCAACCCTCCCCTGTGCCCTCAGTTTTAGTCTCATGAGAACAATCATACCCAAGCTTTCCAGCTGCTGTCATACTAATTGGCATGCCCCTATTCACTTTCTCACTCACATTGCATTTCTCTAAAAACCAAATCTCTCCCAAATCTCAGATAAAGCAGAAGGATTGCTGCATATGAGGAAGGTGTGGAAGAAGCCTCTTTTAGACAGGCTTAAGATGGGATAATAACAGTAATAATACAGCCAGATAGTCACTGAGCATTTACTGCATGCCAAACATTCTTCAGTGAACTTTACATGGATTAACTTATCCATCCTTACAACACCCTATAGGATGGGGATTATTATTTTATAAATAAGCAGAAAGAGATGTAGAATAGTTGTGTCAGTGCCAAGGAGACACAGCTAGTGAATCCAGTCATAAGACATCCATAGCCTGCTCTCTTAACACTCGTACTATTTGACTTCTCACTCCTTTCTCAGCTCCCCAGGAGAAGCACTTAAACTATTCACTGTAGGTAATGCAGAGTTGTTTTGTTTTTGTTTTTGCTTCACTAATTCACTGCAGAAAATCTTTATATTTTAAAATATCACAGTTTCTTCAACAGAGTGTTTTTAACATTGTCAGATGGTGGAAAATGCACCAAATGAAAGTCTTTCTTCTTCCCTCTGTGTACACATATGAGCCCATATGTATGTATACAGGCATGTGTGTAAACACGTACATACCTATACATTTCAGGTATGTCCATTATTTTGCTTTCTGATTTATATATATATATATAGGTAAGTAGATGCATAGATAATAGGTAAATAGACTATTGATTGATAAATAGAGAGATAGATAAAAAGGGAATAAAAAGGAGAAAGAATCTCACTACTATTTGGTACATTTTTATATACCTTTTTTTGGTAGAAGCTACTGAATGTTATTTATGTTATTGCATTCCAGATAAAAGACTTTATATATGTGTCAGGAGCAACATCTGTTTATAAATAATGTTTTCCAGAGAGCATTTTAAATGGCATCTCCATATGCAGCAAATAAATGAGAAGAAAAATTATGTTAAACTAAAAGTAGAGAGAAATGAAAACAGAAACCACTCTGCCACTAATAAACATGATTTAAAAGAAGAAAAGTGTCAGGTAAGCTCACATCAAAACTTGACCATGTTTGCTAACTGCAAGATGACATTCCTACTAGAGAGAATCTAAAACAGAGAGTGTGGAAATGGAAATAAAAAGGATATAAATATGTTAGTAGTAAAACAATTATACAAAAACGAGAGGTTCAAAATTTTCACATAATGATTAGAAAAGGGGACCATACAATTGAATAGCCCTTAGTAAAAACTGAGTTTTTAAAATAGGTGGTAGAAATAATCAAAAGACAGAGAGATGATGAACATTAAGCAGACTTTTTAATGTGAGGGAGAAGCAAGAATTCCATCTGCATTTGGTGTATATTTATATGTTAAGTTAAGCATCTATGTGTTAAGTTAAGCATTAATGGCATGGTGGCATAAAGGAAATACAAACAAGTTGATATGACCAGAACAACTTCTTTGAACATATGATCAAGAACTGAGAAGAGGAAAAGTTCCTTGTGACACCTATGGCAAAAACTATTAAATATTATTTATGCCATTCAACTCCAGATAAAAGACTATTGTGCTATGCCAGTAATTTTATTTCCTAAAAAATTAGCCAAATTAACATTTCCTTTCAAAATATTAACATGAGTGAATATTTTTCTTCTTTGATAGACACTACTGAATAATTGCCTCAGATATAATGTACTTAATTTTGAATAGTGTTCATAGTCTTATTTCATGAGTTGCCTTAAATCTCAAAGAAGTGAATAGCAGTGACAACTGGCAAAACATACTTACAGAACCTGACACAGAACTACCACCTTCAATTTTCAAAGAGTCCATACAAAATTAAAATGAAAAGGTGATGGAATCACAAAAATCAACCAAGGAGAGGAGTATGTATTTCACAAAAAATAATAAATTTATGAGAATTATTTTTATTTATATGGTGGGTATGTGTAAGAAATTTATAAATATATAAAGCATATATATACATACATGTATATTCTATTTATTGCATTGTTACTAGCAGTAACAAAACAATGGAAATACCCAAGGAATCCATCAAGAGATATGTAGATGATTAGTTAAGTCCTTACATTTTATATAACGGAATACTCTGAAAAAATTAGAAAGAACAAGTACTGATATGGAAAAAATCTACAATAGTATTAAATAAATGTTTCAAGGACAAGTATCTCTGTTGTGCTCAATTTTGTGTTTAGAAAAAATACGGATGAACCATACACCTATTCATAATATTTTTGTTAGGATATGTAAATCTGCTTTCCTAGAAAAAAATCACAATACTATAATCTGTGATGTAAATAAAGAGTCCATTAAATAATATACATTTCCCAGAAAGAATATTACAGAAGGATCAGATAGCTTGAAGAAGAGGATTTCTGAAAACTTTGAGTCATCATATGTCAAAAAGTCCTGATTCTCCCAACATCAAGTTAAGTTTCAATTAATTTGTGTTTATTTGGCATTGTAAATGAAAGATACCTAACAGTTGCTCTAGACTGAACGTTTATATTCCTCTGAAATTCATATGTTAAAACCTAATCCCCAGTGTGATGATATTAGGAGAAGGAGCCTTTGGGAACTGATTACATCATGAGCCCAGAACCCCTATGAATGAGGTTATCACCCTTACAAAAGAGACTACAGAGTAATCTTTTACCCTTTCTGCATGAAGAAGTCTATCTATGAAGGAGTAAGCAGGGCCTCACTAGACACCACAGCTGTCAGCAACTTGAAATTTACTTCTCATTCTCTAGAATAGTAAGAAATGCATTTTTATTGTTTATAAACCATTTATGGTGCTTTGCTATAGCAGCCTGAAGAATCTAAAACAACACTACAAAGGAATATGTGATCTCCAGGTCCATGCAGATCTCTAAACTGGGGCTTTAGGTACACAAGCAAATTTGTCATCAACTAGCTAGAGCCTTTGTATAAGAAGCAATGTCTCTAGGACTCAGTTTATTTGCATTTTTGTTGTGAATGATATTGATTAAACTAATTAGCAAGTTCTCATTGTAATCATTGTGAGCTGGCTTAGTGAACCCACAGATTCTTTACAGATAAGGATTTGCACCACCTTTGAGAGTAGATGGGATGCAGATAGGTAGAGATAAGAAAGACAAGTTAGTACATGAAAACAAATTTTTACACATTTCAGAGTTGATATTTTGAGGGCATATATCAGGAGTAAAGGTTGTTGCTTATAAAATAGGCTTGAGAGAGAGATGTTAAAACAGTGAAATGAAGATAGATTAGGAAGGATCTGGAATCCAACTTGACCATATTATAGAACTTTTGAAGTGAAAGAAACTGTAGAGATTATTGAATTTAACCTTCATTAGTGCACAAGTAAAGAGAGGTTAGATAATACACAGATTGGCATGGGCACATAACAAATATTTTATAATCTAAGAATATATCTCCACAAGTGCCAAAGCTGTCTTACTCAGCAATGTATTTCTAGTCCATCTTTGGTATAATGGTTGTACAAAAAGGTCACTCTAGCTTTCTGTATCAATTGCTTCAAGCAAGTGTTTACTGAGCATCTGCAATGTGCCAGGCACTGTTCTAGGAGCTGGGGATCATAGTAGTACTACAAGCAAAGTTGACAAAGCCCATGTCTTATTGAGTTTACATTTTAGCAAAAAGGATAAAAAAAGTAAACAAAATTCAACCAAGATGCTTGGAAAGAGCTTGGGGAAAAATTAAAGAAGAGTGAGAAAGTTCTTGCAGATGGACTCCATTTTTCATTAAGTGGGCAAAGGAACCCTCAATAATAAAGCTCATTATATTAAAACAATCAATGGAAGTAAAAATACCTGAAGTAGGAATGGTAGAGACAGAAGAAATTACAAAAGCTGTTGTTATTCAGTCGCTAAGTTTTATCGATTGGGACTGATTCTATACAACCCTATGGACTGCAACATGCCAGGCTTCCCTGTCTTTCACTATCCTCCAGAGTCCGATCAAACTGGTGCCCGTTGAGTTGGTGATGCTAACAAACTATCTCATCCTCTGCTGCCCCCTTCTTCTCTTGCCTTCAATCTTTGCCAACATCAGGGTCTTTTCAAATGAGTCTGCTCTTTGCATTAGGTGGCTGAATTATTGGAGCTTCAGCTTCAGATCAATCCTTCCAGTGAATATTGACATTGATTTCATTTAGGATTGTCTGGTTTGATCTCCTTAATGTCCAAAGGAGTCTCAAGAGTCTTCTCCAGCAACACAATTTGCAAGCATTGGTTCTTCAGTGCTCAGCCTTCTTTACAGTCCAACTCTCACATCCATACATGACCACTGGAAAAACCGAAGTTTTGACTATATGAACCTTTGCAAAAGCTGAGGCTGGAGTACATTTGGCATGCTCAGGAAACAATAAGGATGTTAGTGTGACTGGAGCTGAGTAAGTGAAAAGGACAAGAATAAAATGAATGTTTACAGAATTACTGAGGGCCCAGATTAGGCACCTGAGAGACCACTGTAAAATATTAACTTTTGAATTATTTATCCACGGTCCTATTTAGTTAATGTGAATGTGTGTGTGCTAGGTTGCTTCAGTTATATCTGACTTTGTGCGACCCTATGGACAGTAACCTGCCAGGCTCCTCTGTCAATGGAATTTTTCAGGCAAGAATACTGGAGTGGGTTGCCGTTTCCTACTCCAGGGGATCTTCCTGATCCAGGTACTGAACCCACATCTCCTGTGTCTCCTGCGTTGTCTGACTGTTTCTTTACCATTAGCGCCACCTGGGAATTAATTAATGGAATAACAAAACTAGCACACTCAATTTTCTCTGAGTTATCTTTACATTTAAATAACAAATAAACATAACATGATGAAAGCAACGATTTAGAAAGGTTTGTTTGTCAGATTCTTGAAAGTTTTTGGAAATGTTGCTGATTATGATGAGGCTCATAGCTCAGCTATTTTCTTTCTCCTTTCAAAAATAAGGTCATCTTTCTACCTGTCTCTTTCCTTGGATCCCTATGAGTCTTTCCCTAAAATAATCCCAGTTTGGGTCTCTTCCTGGCATGACTTAATTTCTTAACACTTTTTCCCCAAAATCAAGAGGAATGGAATAGCTTCAAAGAAGCATAAACAAATCTCTTGTATAGAATAATAATATTTGGGGCTCTGTTTAAATATAAAAATATTAATAAATTGAAACAGAACATTAAAAATGCAAATCTTAGTGTAGGTTGTGATCTTTGGGAAAGAATGATAAGAAACAAAGCAAAAATTATGTCTAGATTTTTATCCAGCAGAGTATTGAATTTTCTTGATTCCAAGCTTCCTATAGATAAAAAATCCAAGAATACTCAATCCATTATTTTAAATGGTGTAGCATTTGCATGTACCATACACACATTATCCTGTAATCTTTGTCAAATCTAGATTACTTATACTATAATAACTAATGCATCTTTATATAATAACTAAATATGTCATAACTCTTATGTAGTAATTAATACACCCTTGTGGCAGAAAGCAAAGAAGAACTAAAGAGCCTCTTGATGAAAGTGAAAGAGGGGGATGAAAAAGTTGGCTTAAAGCTCAACATTCAGAAAACTAAAATCATGGCATCTGGTCCCATCACTTCATGACAAATAGATGGGGAAAAAATGAAAACAGTGACAGACTTTATTTTGGGGGGCTCCAAAATTGCTGTAGATGGTGACTGCCACCATGAAATTAAAAGACGCTTGCTCCTTGGAAGAAAAACTATGGCCAACCTAGACAGCATATTAAGAAGCAGAGACTTTACTTTGCCAACAAAGGTCCATCTGGTAGTCATGTATGAATGTGAGAGTTGGACTATAAAGAAAGCTGAATGCTGAAGAATTGATGCTTTTGAGCTGTGGTATTGGAGAAATCTCTTGAGAGTCCCTTGGACTGCTAAGAGATCCAACCAGTCAGTCCTAAAGGAAATCAGTCCTGAATATTCATTGGAAGGACTGATGCTGAAGCTGAAACTCCAGTACTTTGGCCACCTGATATAAAGAACTGACTCACTAGAAAAGACTCTGGTTCTAGCAAAGATTGAAGGCAGGAGGAGAAGGGGACAACAGAGGATGAGACGGTTGGATGGCATCACTGATTCAATGGACATGAGTTTGAGCAAGCTCCAGGAGCTGGTGATAGACAGGGAAGCCTGGCATACTGCAGTCCATGGGGTTGCAAAGAGTCGGACATGACCGAGAAACTGAACTGAACTAATACAATGTAAATATTATGTAAATAGTTTTAAATATAATGTAATTTTATGTAAATAGTTACTTAAATGGCAAATTTAAGTTTTCCTTTGTGAAACTTTAAGGAATTTTTTTTTCCTTAAATATTCTCCATCAGTGTTTTAATCAGAAAAGACAAAATGCATGGATTCAAAGAATGGACTCTGTATTTCTTCAAGGCTCTTAACTTTCATGGCCAGTTTAGTAATCATGCCAAGTACTTAGTTAGAAGAAACGATTATTAAATCATCATAAGGATGTTAATAATACAAACAGCAAAATGCAGCAATCTCTATAAGTATGCATACAATCCCTATTAAAAATTTACATGCCTTGGTCTGATTATACTCAGGGTAGAATCTCTTTGTCTACTACCAAAGCTAAATGCAATCAAAGAGAAAATTAGTCTTATCAAATTAAACAGAAATACTTAGAATAGCCCATGACCTACAAGGTATATTTCATACTCAACATGCTGCACCATCTAGGTGCACAATAAGAGAAACAATTCAGCTGCTATGAGAGAAACAGATGGTGAAAGGTACCTGCTGACCAAACAAGAGCAGCAGGGTGGAATCAGGGCGTGTCAGCTCATCTGGAAAGGATGCTCACAATTGTCATTACACACATCAATTGTTTCTGATACTACTGTATGTCGTGCAGTGCCCAGGGGCCGTATGGCTTTTCTTGAAACATTTAACATAAAACTGCTGAAATATAATTTTGGCCTCACATCCTGAAATGAGTTGCTAAATCCCCACAATAAGAAATTAATGTTGCCAGCATTATATTATTTTAATTAAGCATCCCTCCCTTCTATAGAGATACAGGAGCATTGTTTGATATATTTCCAATTTGTCTGCTAATTTATAAAAGTAAAATGATACTACATTATTGTTATAAAGTTAATCAAGACTTTAATGGGACAGTTATGTTACTATCAAGGATTTTTTATTATTTTTTCTTACTATAATGTATGTGTTCAATGAGCTGATTATGCAGTGTGACAATGATTTCACTAATTACGAAGTTATTACTGTATCTCTAATGGGAAGAAATTCCAGCTTTCTAAGTTGCAGATTTAAACATGGAGATCTAATTCCCAGGGAAAATTAGCAAACAAAAGTATATTTTAAAATTTAGTAAAAGATTTTTAAATTTATATATCTATATACCATTTTGTTTTCAGTCTTTTTGTTTGTCACACAATATAAATTTTATTGTGCAAATATAATAGTTTCAAGTGATCTATACAATTATAGCTGTTACTAAACAGTTTCCTATAAAGTGCAACAAATAACATTGGGCTGTTATAGCTGAAAATATATAAAACCTCTAAGAGACAATGTGGAAAATGTGTCTATATGTTTCTTTATATATAAGAGTCAGACACAACTGAGTGACTGAACTGAACTGATATATATATATATATATATATATATATGGACATTTCAATTAAAAGAGTAAGTTGACAAGCTTTATATTTTAGTGTTTGAATTTTATTTGCCACATATTTCATCAAACAACTAAAAAAATGCATTTTCTAAAAATGTAATTAAAGAAAAATCATTTTACAAGAGATCCTATTGTGTGAAATTTTTATTTGACTATTTCAAAGTGTTCACAAAATCACAGTCTTCATAGTTCAGTACTATAACAAAGGTTTGATATGCTATTTTATGTTTGTTGTCACCAATATAGACAATTTCTACCTCTGCAAAGACAAATTGCTCTGTCCATCCTAGCTGTCCATAATATAGCAGGGTATTAGTGCATATTTTGAAAACATCAAAATGTTTAAAATATATCTGCTTTACCTTTCTTTATACCTAAAATGCTGACCTTTAAATTTACTCTTGTTTCAATCACAGAAAAATACCCTGTGGAAAACAAAGTGGAAATCAAAATCCATTTCAGTAAAAAGCTTGGAAATTGGAATATTCCTCTAAAATCCATTCATTAAAAATCTCAAACTTATCTGAAATAATCATAATTTTTAAATAATTGTCAGGAAATGATAAATTGAAATAAGCTGCTGCTGCTGCTAAATCGCTTCAGTCGTGTTCGACTCTGTGCGACCCCAGAGACAGCAGCCAACCAGGCTCCCTTGTCCCTGGGATTCTCCAGGCAAGAACACTGGAGTGGGTTGCCACTTCCTTCTCCAACGCATGAAAGTGAAAAGTGAAAGTGAAGTCGCTCAGTCGTGTCTGACTCTTAGAGACCCCATGGACTGCAGCCCACCAGGTCCCTCCGTCCAAGAGCTTCTCCAGGCAAGAGTACTGGAGTGGGGTGCCATTGCCTTCTTCAAATTGAAATAAAAGTAAACGAAAATTTAAACAGAGTGAGATAGAAGGGAAGAAAGACCCAGAAGTATAGAAACTACAAAATATGCTTTAATTTAAAACTTTGAGGTAAATCAATTTCAGGAAATTGATTTCCTAGTAACAAAAATTTATTTTATAAATTGGCTAAAATTTATTAATGAAGACTTAATAGATAGAAATAAATAAAATATAATTAAAATAGAGTATAGGACATAACCCATTTTATTACAAAAAATATGTACTCATTCAATATTGGTTTCAAATTTCTGATTTATTATTTTTCATTCCCTCATCTTCACTAAGTTTTGAATATAATTCCCCAAAATGAAAGGCTCTGATCATTTTATGTACAGCCTTGTAATTGGAAAACAGTTCTGTTTAAATGATAGCTCTTATTTCAAGCCTCATATGCTAAATATAATACTGAAAAAGACAATGCGTGATTTACCCAGTGTCCTTCCTTGTGACTGTATTATTAAACCTTCTACTAATAAACTGTCATATGGTGACAAGTACAAGATAGGAATGGTGCACTATATATTTACTACTGTGGAAAGTTCTAAGTATATATCAATTCTGCACAATCATTCTCTAAGTCTACATTATATCATCATGTTCTAGGTCTATATTATGCAACTATTTACTCTCTGGTGTCCTAATTCTCCCAGAAATGGTCTTTGTTTGAATTTTTGCTGAAGCAGTACATCCCTGAAGCAGTACCTCAGCATATCATTTATCTTTGCTTGACAAAGATAAACTCTATATTAATTTTTAAAAGTTGTTATGGTTGTTATTTAGTCATTAAGTCATTTTGTAACCACATGGACTGTAGCCTGCCAGGCTCCTCTGTCTGTGGGATTCCCCAGGCAACAATATTGGAATGGGTTGCCTTTTCCTTCTCTAAAGCATCTTCCTGACCCAGGGATCCAACACACGTGTCTTGCATCTCCTCCATTGATGGGTGGATTGTTTACCACTGAGCCTCTTGGTAAGCATCAATTATACACCTGCATGGCACTGTGTTTATGGTGTTATATATGTCTACAATTATTAAATAACAAATAGTTAAGAAATTATTTTACAAAAAGTGGAAACTCTTCATGAGTTATTACTACTGGTTGCATGACTATATCATTTAGACCCTCCTCACCATTAATTATTTTTTATTCCCTTATTTTTTATTATGAAGTAAGATTATTAATGCCTATTAGTAGTACTGTATTTCTGTCCAAATATTATTGCATGTTTTACATTTGGTGTTTCTGTGTTTATGTTGGGATTGCCAGATGGCGCTAGTGATATAGAACCTACCTGCCAATGCAGGAGACATAAGAGACACAGGCTTGATCCCGGGGCTGGGAAGAGCCCCTGCAGAAGGAAATGGCAACCCATTCCAGTATTCTTGCTTGGAGAATCCCATGGATAGAGGAGCTTAGCAGGCTACAGTTGATAGGGTTGCAAAGAGTCAGGCATGACTGAAGTGACTTAGCAAGCACACATGTGTTTTGTTATTCACACAAATATAATTAAATCAGTCTTGTCTTCTTTGTTTATTTTAATTTCATTTTTAGTTTTATTTTGACCTGAATGTTAGTATTAAGAGTATAAAGCATTCATTGAACAGTTAAAAATTTATCAAATATCAATTTAGATAATAAATTGACACAACAAAATTAGAAAAAATAATAATTAGAAACAAATAAAAATCTTGTTACTTGGAAATGAACAAAAAAATTAAGAATATTTCTAAATAAGAAAAATGAACCCTGGAGAAAGAGATATTTATCAAAAACCAATCATATCACTACATTAACATTTATCAAATACAAGCGAACTATTGTTCAGAAGAAAAATTATAATAATTTATCAGGAGCTACAAAAACATTTAAAAAAACTGTTTAAGATCATAAAAGGTTGGAGTTGTATCTAACTTCAAATGCTTATTTTAAGTTACAGATAAGATAATATTTAAATATAAAAATAAAGACTTCTGGGTATTATGATATTGGGTAATATTTTTGATAATATTTTTAATGCATTTGGTTTTATAAATCTGTAAAAGGCATTTTGTAGTTGAGATAAGGGAGTAGGGAATACCAATTTTTCTCTCCTTATAAAAATGAATTAGATAGCAATCCATAAACAAACATAGCCTTGGGAGAGCTCAAGAGTCCATTTAGCCTCTGCAGCAACACAATGGAGTCAAAAATAAAGAACAGCCTCATACAAAGGATTGTTGGATGACTGGTATGGTTGAAACGTCTGGAGACCGATAAAAATAAAGAAAAAGGGCAAGGGGCTACCGGGATCAGCCGTGCGGAAGGTGCCACCATGGTTCCCAGTGGCCTCCTGTGTAGAGGACCCTGGCAGCCTTTACCCCTGAGGACCTCAACAGCCCTCATGACAGATGGCAGCCACAGACCCCCCACAGCTTCCACAGCAGAGGATCCTACAGGGTCACCCGTGTGAACCCCATCAGCTCATTTGCAGAGGACACCAGCAGTTTTCACCACTTAGATAATCAATAGTCATCATCACTACGCAGCCCTAAAGGACACACAGCTGTACCACTCTCCTCCCAAGCAAGTAGTTACTGTTGTTACATCCAAGGACCAGGGTCACCACCTCCACAGCTCTGTGCATGATTCGGACCTCCATGACTGTTCTGTGAACATCCATGCCTACTACCAGAGCCACGGCCTCAGTGAGAATGCTTGTGGACCCTGGAGTGTAGCTCTGTGGGTGCCCACATTCTGAATCCCAGGTTCACGGCTGCGCAAAGGGCATTCACATTTTAAATATCAGCTCCATGGCCATTCCACAGGAGCCTGAATATCAGACACTGATACCACTGCAAATTCACCTGCAAGCAGGACCCGGGAGGAAGACCCTTAACCATGACTGCTTCTCTGGAAGAAAAAGACATCAGGAAGACTGCAGCAGTCTTTATCACTTAAGACCTAACAGCTTTTTCAACAGACATTTTCAGTCTTGGCTGTCAAGGACCTTTGGGCTCTCCAGCAACGTTGAGCTCACAATAGCTACACAGAGCTGTACCTGGACAAACGTCACACAGCTGTACCTTCCCTGGGGCCAGAACTGTCACACCCTGCCCAGCTTCATACCTGGGATGCTTCACACCCACCTGTAGATAAAGATATTTTCCCGCTGAAACCAGAAAGTAAAGCTTGGAAGAGGTGCATCAAATGTACAGAGTTTAAACCAAAGAGACAGGAAACAGGAAAACCAAGGAAACACAACACTATCAAAGGATGTTTTTGTGTGAATTGCTGACAACTTACAGAATAGTTGTTTTAAGGAAGTTTTAGGTTAGTGAACTTGGATAGCTCAACAATGTCAGAAAAACAGTCAGAAACAAAATGAGAATTCTAACAGAGATATAGAAATTATAAAAATAAAAAAAGAACTGGAAAGAAATTATGGAGCTAAAAAATTCAATAAATGCAAAGAAAAATTCAACAGAGATTGTCAAAATCAGAGTTGATCAACTTGTAGAAAAATTCTGCGAACTCAAAAACAGTTTATTTGAAATTATTCTTAGATGAAAATAAATAAAAACAAAAAAGAGTTAGATACATTCAAATGAGAAATATATGCATTACAGGAGTCCTAGAAGAGAGAAAAAGTCAGGAAACCTTTTAAAAGAAATAATGAAACTAGAACACTTTCTAATACCGTACACAAAAAATAAACTCAAGATGGATTAAAGATCTAAATGTAAGACCAGAAACCATAAAACTCCTAGAGGGAAGCATAGGCAAAACACTGTCTGGCATAAATCACAGAAGGATCCTCTATGACCCACCTCCCAGAGTAATGGAAATAAAAGCAAAAATAAACAAATGAGACCTAATTAAACTTAAAAGTTTTTGTGCAATGAAGGAAACTATAAAAAAGCTGAAAAGACAACCTTTAGAATGGGAGAAAATAATAGCAAATGAAGCAACTGACACTGAATTAATCTCAAAAATATACAAACAGCTAAGGCAGCTCAAATATCAGAAAATAAACAACCCAATCAAAAAAATAGGCCAAAGAACTAAGCAGACATTTCTACAAAGAAGACATACAGATGGCTAACAAACATGAAAAGATGCTCAACATCATTCATTATCAGAGAAATACAAATCAAAACCACAATGAGGTACCATATCATGCCAGTCAGAATGCCTGCTATCAAAAATTTCACAAACAATTAATGCTGAGGAGTGTTTAAGGAAAAGGGAACCCTCTTACACTGCTGGTGGGAATGCAAACTAGTACAGCCACTATGGAGAACAGTGTGGAGATTTCTTAAAAAACCTGGAAATAGAACTGCCATATGACCCATCAAGCCCACTACTGAACATACACACCAAGGAAACCAGAATTGAAAGAGACACATGTATCCCATTGTTCATTACAATAGCTTGGACATGGAAGCAACCTAGATGTCCATCAGCAGATGAATGGATAAGAAAGCTGTGGTGCATATACACAATGGAATATTACTCAGCTATTAATAAAAATGTATTTCCAAAGAAGACATACAAATGGCCTACAGGTATCTGAGGAGATGATCAACATTACTAAATTTCAGGGAAATGTGAATCAACACCTCATGAGATATCATTTCACACCTTTCGGAATAACTATTACCAAAAAGTTGAAAAGTCTTGAATGCTGGCAAGGTTTGGAGCAAATGGAACCCTCATGTACTGTTGGTGGGAATGTAAACGTACAGTCCTAACAGAAAAAAGTCTGGGGGTTCCTCAAAAATTTTAAAATAGAACTACCATATGATTCAGCAATCTTCCTTCTGGCTGTGTATCCAAAGGAAATAAAATCATTATCGGGAAGAGGTATTTGTCCTCCATTGTTTATCACAGCATTACTCACATTATCTGTCCACCAACAGGTAAATCAATTAAGAAAATGTGGTGTGTGTATATAATGAAATAAGCCAGACATAGAAAAACAAATACTGTATAATCTCATTTACATGTAGAATCAAAACATAAAGAAATTGAGCTCTTTAACAGAAGGTAGACTGATAGTTACTAGGAGCTGGAGATTGGGGGTAGAGGGGTACTGTTGGTCATCAGGAACAAATACCAGTTATACTAGTAAGGAATTCTGGAGACCTAAACTACAGCATGATAGCTGCAGTTAATAATAATATGCTATATTTTTGAAATTTGCCAAGAGTAGAATCTTAATTGCTCCTACCACAAAAAGAAAGGGAGAGTAACAATTGAGGTAATTAATTTGTTATTAAGTTGATAGTAGTAATCATTTCACAATATATACTATATCAACATATGTACACTATAAAATATATGCAATTCTTATTTGTAGAAAAGAAAACCTATGAAATGAGTGAGTTAGAATCTGGAAAAAGTAGAGAGTAGTAGGATATATCAATAATCATGAATTTGCTGTATCTTATTTGTGACAGAATTCAATGTTTCCTGATATAATGGAAAAATTTTTAAATTTTTAATAAAGTTTTAAATAACAGTATATTATGTATACTAGTGTTGTCTGTGACATAAGTATTTTTATCTCTTTGCTAGTGTTGTATAGTGTTGGTTTTCTGGTAGTCTTGTATGGATGTTAGAGCTGAAATATAAGGAAAGCTTGTGGTGCTGGGGAGAACTCTTGAGAGTCCCTTGGACTACAAGGAGATCAAACTGTCAGTCCTAAAGAGATCAACCCTGAATATTCTTTAGAGGGAGTGATGCTAAAGCTGAAGCTCCAATACTTTGGCCACCTGATGTAAAGAGCCAATTCATTGGACAAGACTCTGATGCTGAAAAGATTGAGGGCAGGAGGAGAGGTGGGCCACAGAGGATGAGATGGTTGGATGGCATCACCAATCCAATAGACACGAGTTAGAGAAAACTCCAAAAGATGGTGAAGGACAGGAAAGCCTGGAATGCTGCAGTTCATGGGGTTGCAAAGAGGAGGACACAGCTTAGCTAGTGAACAACAACAGCAAGTGTTGCATATACAATCTTCCTCAATATAGTTACATATATCAACCCAAGAAGTTGAAAACATCATAATTTAAGTTAAATTGCATTTAATACAACTAACCCACTGAACATCATAGCTTAGCCTAGACTACGTTAAAGGTGCTCAGAACACTTACGTTATCCTACAATTAGGCAAGATCATCTAACACAAAGCCTGTTTTATGGCAAAGTGTTGAACATCTCATGTAATTTAATGAATGTTTTATTGAAAATGAAAAACTATGGTAGAATGAGTCAAGAATGCTTGTGTTAATAAATGCATTGGTTGTTTACCCTCAGGATCACTTGGATGACTTGGAGAGCTAGGGCTCACAGCAGCTGCTCAGAACCACAGGAGGGTATACATAGTACTGCACATTACCCTAAGAAAACATCAAAATTCAGAATTGAAGTATGGTTTCCACTGGATGCCTATTACCTCCACGCATGCACACATGCTCAGTTGCTTCAGTTGTGTCTTGCCCTTTATGACCCAATGACTATAGGCCGCCAGGCTTCTCTGTTTATGAGATTCTCCAGGCATGAATACTAGAGTGGGTTGGCATGCCCTCCTTCAGGGAATCTCCCCAACCTGGGGATTCAGCCCTCAACTACTGAATCTCCTGCATTACAGGCAGATTCTATACCCACTAAGACACCTGAGAAGCCCATCTAATACCTTCACACCATTG
This sequence comes from Antilocapra americana, assembly GCA_007570785.1. Lineage (NCBI taxonomy): Eukaryota > Metazoa > Chordata > Mammalia > Artiodactyla > Antilocapridae > Antilocapra > Antilocapra americana. Next base: position 22,003,089 of record ML663566.1, on the reverse strand, counting down.
AAAAGTGAAAACCTTAAATTAAACCATAATCAGTTGGGCCATCTCTAATCACAAGCATACAATAAAACAGTTTTCAGAAAGTAATTAATAATGCTCAAAGCTATTCACCTATTAATTCTACTTATTGGATTATACACATTATATAATACCTATGTTTATTAATGTGATATGTTTATTATTAGTATATAAAATTATATTTATATTCAGGTTTATTGTCAGTTTTTTTAATTTAAAAAGTTAAAATTAATACTTTTGAAAATTTTAATAAATTACTTTTAATGGATATAATAAACCCTAATTGTGATAAAACTAATGTGAGAGTTATTTATGGTATAGTGTTAACTGGAGTACTTATAAGGCATCTATAACTATATAAAATGTAAATTGTCAAGAAATGTGACAACGTCATAAAAATATATTACTGTGCACCAAGATTAAAATCCCATAGGAGAATGAACATTAAAATAAAAGGGTATAGGCAGTTTTAATTTATAAGACTTCTCCATATCATTATAGAATTGTTCTTTAGTGAATATGAGTAAATTGCTAAGTAAATGGTATTGTATCAGTCAAAGTTGTCCAAAAAATCCCATAAAATTTTTGATGTCTATATATATGGAAAAAGATTTGTTAAGAAAATTGCTTAAATGATTATGGAGACTGCCATTTCCAAAACCTTAAGCAAGCTGGAAACCCAGCACTGTTGATGTTCTAGCAAAAGTCTGAGGCCATCCAGGAAGAATTGATGCTGCAGATGAAGGAACTTCAAAGACAGTCAGCTGGAGAATTCTTGTGTCTCTCTTCTGTTCAGGCCTTCAGACAATTGGATGAGAACCACCTACATTTTAAGTACAGGCTTCTTTACTAAAAGCTCACCAATTTAAATGTTAATCTCATCCAAAACACCCAGAAACACCCAGAATAAATTTTGACCAAATGTCTAGGTATCTTATAGTTGTGTCAACTTGACACATTAAATTAACCATCACATGTACTATTTTACCTGGCAAGGAAAATATATCCGCCCATCACCTGAATAATAGGGGATCAGAAATAAGGCCTATCTAGAAGGGTCACCCTGTGGAAGGTTAAGGCTGAGAAAAACAACAGATCTCTGAAATATGTCAATATCAAGTCACAGGAGGGCAGTTATTAGTGTGAACAATAGTGGATAATTTGAATGTAGTATGAAAAATGGAATTTAGTTAGAAACAGCTTGCAAAAACTTAAACTGTCCAAATGCAAGGTGTATTTTGCAAAGGAGAATAGAGGGTCAGAGGCACACATCAAGTAACCCTGTCACAGCAGGGTTACTTTGAAAGGTAAAAATTCTGGAAAACTTCAGACACTGGAGAATAAGAGAGACTGGTGGCTCTGAGGAAAGTGAGAGCAGATAAAAGAGTAAATTGTGGCAAAAACCATCACAATATTGTAAAGTAATTATCCTCCAATTAAAATTAATTAATTAACTAAGAAAGAAAAAAATTGTAAATTAACTATATTTCAATTTAAAAAGTAACACTCTGTTCAATGTTATGGGGCAGCCTGGATGGGAACAGGGCTTTGGAGGAAATTGGATATGTGTATATGTATGGCTGAGTCCCTTTGCTATTCATTGAAACTATAACAACATTGTTAATTGGCTATATCCCAATACAAAATAAAAATTTGTGAAAAAAAAGAGTAAATTGCCACCAGTGATATTTTGAGTTGCTAACCTAAACTTCCTTTTCTTGCTTTTCTAGGAAATAATTAGCTAAAGAGGTAAGACACGACTCCAGCAGCATATAATTACGTGACCAAATTTTGGAAAATCAGAGGCTGTCCAATTGAGAGCCTATCAGGTCATTAGTGAGAATTCTCATCACACATTAATGCACAACAGTTTCAGTATTATTGTTTTGAAGAATGAAGAAATTAACTGAATCATACATCAAAGAAATGGTGATCCATTTTATTGTTTGTCTTTGAACTGTGGTTAAATTCAAGGATTAAACTTGTTTTAATGTGAGATGGTTATTCTTTCTTTTACTCTTCTTCTAATAATGGATTTATTTTTCTCTTAGAAGTTTTGATTTCCCATAGTTTCTCAGTTAGAGATTGTCACAGAGTCATTTTCTCCTTTTTGTTTTCCTTGCTCTTATAGACAACACTGTCACTGTGCTATTTTCCCAAAGATGTTATTTTAATGGACATTACATTGGTGAATTTGGCAACAACAAGGCAAACAGCAGAGTTGGGAGAGATATAGCTGTTTCTATTGCCTTTTTTGGCAGAGTTACAGACTTTAGATTTACTATCCTCAAATGCCTCATCTGACTTGTTTTTTATTATTTTTACAACCCAGGAAGATGCTTTGGTGTTCATAGGCTAAACTTCAACTTGCTAACCCCTATCCCACAGGCCTCTGTGCTTGAGTTTGTCCTGATCCTAGAAGTTACTGAAAGCACTTTAATAAAATCATAATGAAAATGGCCTTACAATACAAGTGGTACAGTGAAAATACTTCCTTTTCCTTGCTCCTGCTCCAATCTGTGCTTTAGGGATGCTTCTAATGCCAATTCTGGTGCCTTTGGAGTGGGTCCCCAAAGATTTCTGAGCTTTCTATTCTATCTCTTTGAATAAATGAGACAGTTAGAATTGGCAGGATTTCGGCTTCATCCCCGAAGCCTCGGGGAATGAGAGTACCAGTCTCTTCCTGGTGTTAGCTTTTGAAGTCTTTTGTTTGTTTTGTTTTGTTTAAATATTGAAGCCTTGGAATCAGAAGATGTGAGTTTGATTCCTTATACTACAATTTGCTGTCTCTATGATTTAAAAAAATCCTTAAATACTTGTTTACTAACCCATAAAGAGAAAATATTGCTTCAATGACTAAATAGCATAAAACAAAGGTTGAAATACATTGGAAAATGCAAAGAAGAACATAAATATTAAGCACTATCAACATCAATTCATTGTGAACTTTGTGTAACAGAAAAATAAGCTTCGTTTTCCTGAACAAAGAATATCCATTAAATAATTTATTTTTGATTAATTGATTTAATAATCACCCAGTTTTGTTTTACATGCTTGATGTCATATTTAAAAACAAATCTAAAAGAAATAGAGTCTTTGAGTATCATTGTTCATTTGATATTCAAGATATATATAATACAGGTTCAGAGACTGAGTCCCTCAGACACCACATAGTTGGCTAAGAAAAGTCAGGACCCTCGAATTCAAAATACACCTTTCTGCTATCACCGACCATCAGTCATGAGTACTTCAGAGACTAGGACCACAGTGTTGTCCATTCAGTATTTGTCTTGGTTTTACTGACACTAACTTGAGGACAAAAACCAAGAAACTCAATCTCAGAATGATGGCTTTAAAGAAGTATCTTTGCTGCATAGCACTGAACTAAGTAACGAAAACTCAAGTAATTAACATTTTGGAGGTGGAAAATTAAAAGCATGAGCCCCAGAACATCATCTCTGACAATACCAGCAATCAATGCCAATCGTGCTCGATAAGCCTCTAATTCAACATGGTCTCCACTGCAGCTGCATGAAGGCAGAAGATGATATACTTTATTCAATTCCATCCCTCTACAAGTGTAACATATTTCTTTACACATAAAAGGAGCCAGATAGATGTATTCCTAAAATCAAATTAAATTCAAACACAGCCAAATCTCAGTGACCCAGTCCTATTCTGAGCTTGAGGTTGCCTGTAGCACACAGAATAGGAAATGTGCTTCAAAATCATGTTAAAATGCAAATATCTATTATACCATGGACAGGTTTAACTTTTACAATATATCAGAAAAAGAAAGAAAATTGCAACAAGAAATCAAAGAAGTTTCTTTGTTTAGAAAACAAACTGATTAAAGGGCATTGAATTCTAAGACAGATTACCATGGGGTCAGATAAAAGACAAATCATTGTTTATAAACATAAGTAGTCTGAATCATACTCATTTTAATGTATAGATCTTAGAAATTTTAAAACTTTTAGTGCAGAATGAATAACAATTGCTATAATATGTCTCATTCGAAAGTGCTCAACATGTCATGTATTTCAGTAAACATATTTTTGACCTCTTTCACTTTACACAGTGTGCTAGATACTGAGGAAAATGTATAAGAATAAAAACATATGTATATGAATAAAAACAAAAATGTATAAAATGCATCATTTTAAATGTAAAATCACAAGCAACTTCAAGACATTACACAAAGAAGAACCGATTAGAAAATGTTAGATGTGGATTTTGGAGAAGCAATCAAAGGAGATGGCATTTGATATGGATTCTGTACAATGAATATAACAGTGCCTAGCAGTAATGGAGGAGAAGAGAACTCCAAAAATAGGGAAAATTATATGGCAAGGAAAGAGAGATTTAAAAGGCAGGTTCATTTAAGAAGCTCTGTACTCCTATGTGAAGGTGACTGGATTTTATTCTCAAGGTAAGAAGGGGTTCATAGGAAGGATTTCAACAAGGAAAATGATATGATTAGTTTTGCATTTCAGAGAGAAAACTGGCAGAAACAAGCTAGTTATTTGCCAAGTATTATGAATCTGCAGTCTCTTCTAGTCCGTGTTCCTATGAAGGAATGGAGTTTTCTCTACTGCATACAGTGGACTTATTGTGAGCAAATATGAAACCTTTATTGCATTAAGCCACAAATTTAGGAATTCATATGCTAGAGTAGCTAGCACTACCTTCATTTAGTAATGAACATTGGTACCTTGAAGCTGGGTGATACTGAAATAAAAATATGAACAGGTAACATTGGTTTGGTTAGCCAATAGTTATCAGAAGGAAAAGAAAAGCTTGTATGAGATTTATTTATTTTGGAAACAAAGGAATAATAGAGATTTGATTTTTGCAATTTTTCCGGATTGGGAAAAAAGTGCTTCTAGATACTAAACAGTGAAATATGAAGTTGTATCTTGGTCCTTTCAGGTGACTGTAACAGAAAACCACACATTGGGTATCTCATTAAGAGTAGAAATTCATCTCTCACAGTTCTGAGGCTGGGAAGTCCAAGAGCAAGGTGCCAGCAGATTCAGTGTCTGGTGAGGACCTGCATCCTGGTTTTGCTGACGGTTCTCTTCTCATTGTGGCCTTACATGGAATGAGTGAGGAAGCTTCCCGGGATCTCTTTTTTGGGACACACCATCCATGGAGGCTCCATGGATGGGGCTCCATTCTCATGATCTAATCACCTCCTGAAAGCCCTAACTCCTAATACTATTACACTCATACTAGGATTTCAACACACAAATTTCAGGGAAACATAACATTTAGCCCACCCCACCAAATTCATGTTATTCTTGAAAGATTGTTGCTGAACCGTCTTTTCGAGACTCCAGGATTCTTGGCCTCCGGAGAAGAATTCAATCTGGGGCCAGAGACAAGGCTTGATCACTCAGAACTTTTGTGTAATAAAGTTTTATTAAAGTATAAAGGAGATAGAGAAAGCTTCTGACATAGGCATCAGAAGAGGGCAGAAATTGTACCCCCTTGCTAGTCTTCAGCTGGATGTTATATAGTCACTAGCAGCTTATTAATGAAAGAAAGGAATGTCTTAAAACTCAGAATGGCACCAGGCCCCTCATCCATAAGATGTATTTTGGGATAATCCCGGGCCATAAAACAATTGACTTGAATCTTGTAGAAGGGTAGATTACCATACAAATAGTTTCATTTACATAGATTAAGGGAACAATGTCTGAGTATAACATAATGGTTTGCCAAGTAGTGTCTGAGCCATTAGGCGGAAGGACTTGAAGACAGTCTGGGGTGAATGCATAGTATATTAACACAGTTTAAGACAAACATTTCCATAAGAAAAAAGCATTGATTAACTCAAGGTTTGAGAATAGTTAACTTCAGGTGAAACCAGGTGTCATTATGGCGACACAGAATTTTAAGAGAAACTTCCTTTTAAATTTGTACAGAGAAGGGAAAAATATATAGACCACTAGTTTGTTTCCTCCTGCTTCTTAAGAGAGATAAAAATGTCTGACACTTGCAGCCTATTTCCTGTTTGAAGACCCCTGGCCTTCCTGCCTGTTACCCTCTCATTCTCACATGCAAAACACATCCAATGCATGCCAATAGCCTATAAGAACTCTAAAGCCTAAAATCCAAATTCTCATCGAAATATCATCCAAATCACAAATGTATGAGACTGGAGCTAGGGGTTATCCTGAGGCAAATTGCTCTCCAGTTGTGAACCTATGAAATCAAACAAGTTGTGTGCTTTGAAAATACAATAGCCAGACAGGCATATGATAGACATACGGATATAAGAAAGATATAAGGGTATAAGAAAGAAAAAAGGATATAAGAAAGAAATAAGGGTCAGAGTCCACTTTCTGGTTCATAGATAAATATCCTCTTGTTGTATATACAAATGACAGAAGGAGCAAGGAAGTTCTCTGTTGCTTCTTTTATAAAGTAACTAATTCTATCATGTGAGATTTTTAATTACTAATTTAATTTATTTACTTGTTACAGATGTATTTAGATTTTCAATTTCTTCTTGAGCTAGTTTTGATAGTTGGTTCTGTCTAGTAATTTTTATGTTTCATCTAAATTGTCTATAATTTATTGACAAAAACTTTTTCACATCATTTCCCTATAATTATTTTTATTTCTTTAGAGTTAATAGTGATGGCCCTTCTTTCAATTTTGATTTTCATATTTTGTGTCTTCAGTTTAGATATTTCTGGTGAATTTTTTTTCATTATTTGTACTTTTAATATCAGAATTCCTACTGGCTTCTATTCTAAAATTTATTTTTATTAGTATTCACTCTTTGATGAGTCCTTATTATACTTTCCTTTAATTCTTTAAATGCTGTCCTTTAGTTCCCTGAATATATATTATAGTAGCTTTCCCTAACATCTTTGTGAAGTCTAATATCTGGACTTGTATAAATAATAGTTAATATTGGTTTTTTTTTCTTATGTATGTGTCATATATTCCTGTTTTTTCACATGCATTGAAGACTCAACATTTTAAGTAATATGTTGTAGCAACTCTGGATTCTGGTGCTCCTCCCTACTGAATCTGTAATTTCTTGTTATTTGTTTATACTTGTATCCACTTACCTGAACTAATTCTATAGAGTTTGCCTGTTCTGAAGTGTGTAGTCAATGATCTCCCTTTTTAGTGTATCTATTTGTTTATTTTTATCATTATTGAGATCATAGTGATCACATGTGGACTAGTGTAATTTAATAGTCAAGAAATGACTGGCTAGAGATAGTGCTTAAACACCTTGATTCAGTAAAATTTCTACTTTTTGTGACTCTTTTGTGTAAAGATTAAGTTGTACATTCCTATTTCAGGCAGTTCACAAATATGTCCCAGCTTTTACCTTGTGCTGGGTCTTGTCAGGTCTTTTATGAACTTGCACATGGTCTCATGTTCATCCAGAAGCGTAACAAGGCCCTCTCCAGTGTCACCTAAGCTTCTGTGTATCCTTGTGAATATATAAGCACAGCCTTTGAGACCACCTACGATATGTGGTAGCTTATCAAGCCCACTGTGGCAGTCTCATTCTCCCGAATCTCCTGGATAAACTCCTAGGATGTTATCTTACCTGTTGCTTGGTCCAACCAATATCCCAAATTCAGGTAGGGACTGATGATCAGCAAGATCAATAAAGCTTTCAGCAATGATCGTGGTTATGGAGTTTTTATGTGCTCTGCTACTAATCAAGTTGGTGCTGCCTGGCAATAAAATTGATAGTTTCTATGGCTTTCTCCACTCCAAGAAAGCTATTTCTGATAATTTATGAGCAGAGTTAGGATCTGTTTTATGCCAAAACCCCATAGATCACCACTGTTCTTACATAAGTTTTGATAATTTTTCTCAATAATTAAATGTTTCACAATTTGTTGTATTATTTTACTTTGGAGAACTTACAGTTATTGAAGAATTTGTTCTATTTAATAGTTTTATGGGGAAATATTTTCCAGATCTTCTACCATTCTGTAAATGCTATTTCTCATTTACAGGGTTTATCACAGCATCTCACCTTGCACCAAGGAACTTATTTCACAATGAAGTTAAAATGGTAGTGTACCTCCAACTCTGAGATCCACTGGTCTCATTTCCCAACAGATTATCTTTCAGATGCTTTCCTAAAAGAACAGTAGACCAACCTAAAAAAGATGAAGAAATAAAACAGTGCCAAGAAAGAGGGCTAATCTTCAGAATGAGGTATAATCCTTAAAATACAAGCATTATGTGTTATTGTAGCCCCCATAGATAGAATATGCATGTTTCAAACACAAATTGTAAAAGCAAAAGTGGCCCCATGATAGGGCTGCCATAACAAATACCTCAAATTGGGTGACTTGAATAGTGGACAGTTATTTTTCACAGTTCTCTATGCTAGAAACCCAAAATCAAGGTGTTAGTAGGTTTGGTTTCTTCTAAGGTCTCTGTCTTTAGCTTGTAGGTGGCCAACTTCTTGTCATGTCCTCTCTTAGGGCATGCACATCCTAAATATCTCTTTTGGGTCCAAATATCCTCTTTTATAAACCTGCTAATGAGAGTAGATTAGCACCTGCCCCCCGATAACATCAAAATTGCCTTATGAAAGTCCTTATCCTGAAAACAGCCACATTATGAAGCACTGAGTCTTAATACTTCTTAAGTAACACATATGGGTCTTCAGCCCATAAGACCCCACTTACCGCTACCATTCACTTGATGAATTCATGAATCTCTTTCTTGAAACTCTAGGATCTGTAAGTCCAGTGGTCTTCATTCTCAGAGGAATAATCCTTCTAACAAGGGTTATAGTAAAACTGAATCTAGGACTGATAGAGCATCTCTTTTGGCTTCATATGCCAGTACACAGTCTGGCAGAGGTAACTGACCCTGATTCTTATTGAAATGTAGGATTGTTGCTTTTGTAAATAAGGGAGGAAGAAATGCATTTGATATTTATATGACAAGTGAAGCAGCTGGTGGTACTCACATGATCAATTTTACCTGTAAATTAGCATCTGCATCTGATGGTACATGATAACCTGAGGCCCACATACCAAAAGTCTGCAAGATTGGAGTCTGAGTCAACCTGTTTTGCCAGTCTCTAGTCCAGCAGAGGTTTTATCCAAGAGTGAGGGGAATCTGGAAGGGACAGGGGTAAAAATGAAGCGAAGGTGTTAGTTACAGCCCTGATACTAATTGCAGTATCCATGCCAGAGGCTATAATTTTCCCAGTAACTTTCCTATTGTCAATTGTCTCAGGAATTTTGACAAAAGAATTTTAGGTAAGCTGTGCCTAGACAATGTCCCAGCCAGACTCCCCTTTCTAATTTTGTGTTCATGGTTCATTTTTAGCTGCTTCGTTTGCTGCTACAAAATAGTAGATACCTCCCCTTCTATGGAAAATTGTTCTGCCTGAATGGAGTTACCTTACCACAGAAGTTATACACACCTGCCCAAACTCAGGGGAAACCCACACAACCAGTGACTTCCTGATATGGTGTCTTAAATGCTGAACCTCTTTTTTTTTAAAGTGGAGAGTGCAGCAGAGCTGTTTGTTTTCTGAATATCTCCCTTCCACCAAATAGGTGAGACAAAGATTAGACTTGATCCAAATCCACATTCTTATATGGCACTTTCCCTTCCTTAATCTAGTCTATCCCCTTTCTGAAAATTTTCTTAAAAAAATTCTCCCTTAGTGGATTATGTGCACTCAGACTGCTGTCTCAGGTTTTGCTTTTTTAGGAACTTGATCTAAGACATTTACATTTGAGATGAAGGCAGCAGATCAGGTGAAATAAAGGCTTTGTGTTTTTAATGATAAGAGGAACATCAAATCATATATGGGCTCAGGTGAATAAAGCAGGTACACACAGAGCCTCAGTCAGGAGATGAGACACTTTACACCATGATTTGAGATGACATTTGCCTGAAATTTGAGGAAAATAAAGTTGGAAAGGTTATTCTTTATTTCCATGATAAGAGATTATGTTAATAGTATAATGAAATATTTTTAAACAGAAAATTCCCTAAGACTTTCATTATCTAATTTTCCATGAAACTCTATTTAAACAATGCTGTAGCCTGTCTATACTTTTTTTTTCCTATTATATCAAATATAATGCTGATCAGAAATCATTAAAGCCACCATCTGGCTGAAAATAGAACTACTATTAAGGCAAAAGCTTTAAAACCTCTTGATAGTTCTTAAGACTGCATTTCTTATCACATCATCTATATGGATAGAAACTGTCTAAAACATATATCAAAGCAGCTAAAAGAGAGCCATAGATTTTTATTATGCAGAGTAAAAAGACCAGAGTGTTAGAATGCAGAGCATCAAAATGTGGAGTTGCTAAAGTCCATGAACAATCAGGAAATTAGTAGATGGGCCAATGTTGACACTTCAGCTCTTAATTATCCTAATTAGAGACCATCAGAACAGCAAAAAATGTTTATTGAGTCTGGCAAAGTGAAACATTTTCATTGGGCTTATTGCTTGTTTTGGCAGCCATGTTACATTGTTGACTCACATGCTGAGTAGTTAACAAAATCTCATAAGCCATTTTATATGAACTGTAGTTAAGTTGGGCCTTTCTCTTCCTATCCTTGGAAAACCATTATTTTGAACACAACCATAAGAATTTACATTTCCATCTACTCTTTATCTTATTAATTTTGGCTTGTTTTTAAAGCACATGGTCAAGTCCATCTCTTTATGTCATTATAATTACAAATAGTGTTTCTTTATTAAATAATAGCACAGGATACATTTCTTGTCTTCAAGGTTTTCACAGCCTAGAGGGATAAGGTAACATTTAGACAGATTATGATAAAGTCATGTGTTACATAAGTTATAATGAAGTACAGGAGAATTTTATGGGACAAGGTGATATTTAAACTGAGTCTTGAAGGGTGAGAAAAATATCTGTAGAACAAAACGAAAAAGAATGAAAAGTCATTTCTGGCTGGCAGATTGAGGGAACAGTCTATGAAAAGCATTCTAGGGTGAAAAAAAGCACTCTAAAAATTTTTGGGTTTCTTTGGTTATTTTCTCTTTTTTAAAAAACCCAATTCAACTAAATTCTTTGATTCAACATTCCACACTGCATTATGGATTTTTCAGTTTCTTATTACATCAATATTATGATTGAAAAGAAAATATAATAAAAAATAACTCATCATTACAACCTTAGATAGGTATATTAAGAAGTAAAATTTACTCTTTCTTCCCATGGAATACTTGATTAGGTAACTTTATAGGGAAAGACAAATGGACAATGCATTATTTTGGATAAAGATTGTACTTTATAATGACAAAGACTCTCAAAATACAGAGAAAGCTAAAAATTTTCTTTTTCTCTCCTCAGATTTCAGAAATATAATTAGATATATGTCCATGCGTGTTTCTCTTCCTTATCTTGCCTGGAACTATATCTGCACATTTAAGCTAAGAAACAAGAATCCCTTCTTTGGAGGCAACTTTCTTCTTCATTGTGTTGATGTGAAATCTCCGAATTTATAAGTCATCTCTGCTCCCCAAAGTTGATCAGGGACTTGGTTTCCTTCTCAATACACCTGTGCATTGTTTTCCAGGTGATAAAAGTTTAAGGAAGAGCATGTGATGAACAAAGCACACATAAACATCTTAGACCACAGACCTCAGCATTTCACATCTGTTTCTATCTCTCTGTCAAGAACCTAGTCATAGGCTTCAGCTAACTGAGTGGTAAAGAAGTATGCTATCACTGAGCAGCCCTGGACCCACATAGAAACTCCATGCCATGGGACAGGCCAGGAGTCTCCACCACAAGTAGGGAGATTCCCTCAGTTGCTTTTTGTTTCGCTTATGAAAACATGCAGTCTTCAAGAAATACAAATCTTTCTAAATCCATAAACATTGGTCCATGTATTTTAAATGTCAGTTTAAAAGAAATGGCCATGTGGTTCTCATTCTTGGTAGGTAATCAATTTTGTCTGATAATAAGCTTCTAGATTTTCTTTTTATTGCTAGTTTATATATTTACTTATTGTATAGTATTTATATACTGAATTTATTTATTATTTTATTCTCTAGTCTTTCCCATTTAATTTTTATTATTCAATTGTAAGACTCTGGATTTTTCTTTCATATGTATATATATATATATATATATATATATATATATATATATATTACTCTCATGATATTAAATAGTCCTTTGGATTTTTGTTTTGACTTGTCAAGTACTCCCCTAACTTTTATTATTACTGTTATTTTATTATTATTATTTTTTGAAGGTTTTCTGCTGTTTCTACATTGGGGCCAGAGGTGCATCATTCCTGGGGACCTCTGTGTTCCCCAAGCTTTTAGGTATAGAGCAGCACTGAGCAAAAACTTTCATTCCACCAAAAAGGTTCTTTCTTACAACTTACATTACATATGATACTATAAACAAGAAATAAGAAAAATACATTTCATGACAGATAATATTAAGTGCTATGTGCTGTGCTTAGTCATGTCTGACTCTTTGCGATCCCATGGACTGTAGTCCACCAGGCTTCTCTATCCGTGGGGATTCTCCAGGCAAGAATACTAGAAGGGGTTGCTAGGCCCTCATCCAGAGGATCTTCTCGACCCAGGGATCGAACCCAGGTCTTGCAAGGAGATTCTTTACTGTCTGAGCCACTAGGGAAGCAGATATATAAATTAAGAGAGGGAAAGAACTATGGAGAGAGAGCCAGTTGCTACTACAGGGAGGTCAACAAAGGCCTGATTGTAAAGGTGATATTAGATCAAAGACCTGAATTAGGTGAGGGTGCAACTCTTGTGGATTTTGGAAAAGCAAGTAAAGGGCTTCTCAAGTGACACAGTGGTAAAGAATCTGCCTGCCAGGGAAGGAGACAGAAGATACTCAGGTCTGATTCCTGGGTCAAGAGTAGGATATGGAAACCCATTCCAATATTCTTACTAGGAAAATTCCATGAACAGAGGACCTTGGTGGGCTATATTCCATGGGATCAAAAAGAGTCAGACATAACTGATCACACACAGCACACACACAAATAAAAGCAAACACCAAAGACCTAAAGGTAGGAGCAGCCTAAAGCCTCAAGCAGCATAGCTTGAGAATCAGAATAAGCAAGAGGGGAAGGTAGAAGGGTGATGGTTAGATTAGTAACAGGGACCAGGTGGTGAGGGGTCTTGTACAACTCACTAAGAATTGAATTTACTGAGTGTGGTAAAAGCCATTGAATATTTTGAAGAGAGCAGTGATGTGATCACTCTGAGGTGATGTTGAGGACAATAGATTGTGGGGAGAACATAAGGGAAAGCAAAGAGGCATATTAGTAGCTATGTTAATATCAGATTAAAGAACGTGTTGCCTAGTTCAAGGTATTAGCAATGGACACAGTAGGGAGCGGTTAAACTGTATATATTTGGAAGGCAATGCCAAATGGATTTGCTGAATAATTGTGTATAAAATGTGAAAGACAAAAAGAAGTACTCAAGCATTAAGGTGCAGCAACTGATGGTAACGAGATGGTAACGATAACCCTGTATGCGAGACCGCAAAAGAGATGCAGATGTATAGAACAGTCTTTTGGACTCCATGGGAGAGGGCAAGGGTGAGATGATATGGGAGAACAGCATTGAAACCTGTAAATTATCATATGTTAAATCAATCTCCAGCCCAGGTTTGATGCTTGATACAGGGTGCTCAGGCCTGATGCACCGGGATGACCCAGGGAGATGGAATCAGGAGGGAGGTGGGAGGGGGGTTCTGGAAGGGCAACACATGTATACCCATGGAAGATTCATGTCAGTGTCAATATCACAAAACCAACACGATAATGTAAAGAAAATAAATGAATAATTTAAAAAAAAAGATGCAGCAACTGGAAAGTATGAATAGCCGGTTGGCAGTTGGGGAAGAATTTAGCCATTCCCCTCCCCTCCCCAGATGAAATCTGTTTTATTTTCCATCTTGATCTCTTTATGCTTTATAAATCATACTTTGGATCATCTGACCAACAGATGAGTCAATAAGTGGTGAAGTGTAGGAAGATTTCAAATAAATCTTTTTTTTTCCTCCAACCAGTCAAATAATCTAGAATTTTAATTCTTTTATATTTGGAGTGATCGCATGTTAGAATTCTGGGTCATGTTAATTATCATATGTGAAATCAACCGCCAGCCCAGGGCTGATGCTCGGGGCTGGTGCACCGAGATGTCCCAGGGGGAGGGAAATGGGAGGGAGGAGGGAGGGGGGTTCTGGAGGGGGAGCATATGTAAACCCATGGCGGTTTCATGTCATTATATGGCAAAACCAACACAATAAAAAAAAAAATAGAATTCTGGGTCAGTATCTTCCAAATTGTTGTTTCTCAATCTCCAGCCTCAATCCAACCTAGGAATTTGCCAAAAACTCAAATTCAAAGGGCTGCTCTCGGGCCTAGTGAATCAGATAGCCTGGGGGTGAAGACCAACAATCTTTATATTATCAATAACAAGTCATTTTGTATTTGCTCAAGTTTGGGAAAAATTTCTCTATCTCTCTGCTACTCAAAGAGTGTTTCATAGAATTGCAACAGCATTACTTGAGAGCCTGCTGGAGAGGCAAAAGTATGGACCACTCCAGACATATTGAATTAGAATACACTTTTCAACAACATCCTTTGGTGATTTGTGTGTAGATTAATATTGAAAGATACTGCCTAGATTTTCGGTCTTCTCCAGATGTGATCGAATATGTTTCAATAACTACAGAGAAGATAATACTTCAGTGAATAATGCAGCCTCTATCAGCAGAAGCAAGGGCTCTTCACAAAGAAGGCTGGTACCATGGTCCTTTCTGGGTTTTTTTTTTTTTTCATAACTCAGAGATCAACTGTGGGAGAGGTTGCCTCATTCTGTTAGAAGGCATAAGTTTCCAGGTTTTATGATTGAGTCACTCAGACAAGGAATTATATATTAGCCACAGATAGACAGCAAGATAAACACATGTACACCCGTGGTGGATTCATGTCAATGTATGGCAAAACCCCAAAAATATTGTAAAGTAATTAGCCTCCAATTAAAATAAATAATTTTTTTTAAAAAGCAATCTGTCCTTTAGTTCGTATTGCTAAAATTTTCAGCAAATTTGATCATGTACTTGAGAAAATTTACTTGATTCTACAGTTTATCTTGAAAACAAAAAAGCTAGTCTAGCCAATACAAGAGTAAAAAAACAAAACAAAAACAAAGATTGGAGGACTCCCATAAGCTAATTTCAAGACTGACTTTAAACATATCGCAATAAGTAAAACATGGCATCAGTGAAAGAACAAAGATCAATGAAACAGAACAGAAGTCCAGAAAAACATCCACAACAACTGCACAAATAAAGTCAACTAAATTTTGACAAAGGAGAAAAGATAATTCAATGAAGAATGCCTTATTTCTTCAACAAATGGTGATTGCTTTCAATTATTGGAAGCTCACATAAGGATATAAATTTTACAACTTTCAAAAAAGCTATTTAAAATGAATCATGGGCTTAACTTTTAAATGAAATCTTGCCAAACTTCTGGAAGAAAACATAGGAAAGCTTCCAGGTGGCCATGAGACTAGTAATGAGTTTTAGAGACTGTTATGGGTAAAAAGTAATAATAATAGGCTTTCCCGGTAGCACAAAAATAAAGAATTTGCCTGCAATGTAGGAGATCTGGGT
Organism: Antilocapra americana; assembly: GCA_007570785.1. Taxonomy (NCBI): domain Eukaryota; kingdom Metazoa; phylum Chordata; class Mammalia; order Artiodactyla; family Antilocapridae; genus Antilocapra; species Antilocapra americana. The sequence goes on along the minus strand of ML663566.1, from coordinate 21,987,397 downwards.
TCTGTCCATGGATTGAGAAGATCTACTGGAGAAGGGAATGGCTACCCACTCTAGTATTCTTGCCTGGGAAGTCTCATGGACAGAGAAGCCTGGTGGACTACAATCCATTATGTTGCGAAGAGTCGAACATGACTGAGCAACTAACATTTTCACTTTCATGAGTAAAATTGGGTCCCCTAAAATTCATATGCTAAAGTCCTAATACCCAGAACCTCAGAATATGATCTTGGAAATAGGGTTGTGGAAAATGTAATTGTTAAGTAAATGTGAGGCCTTTCTGGAGTAAGGTAGGTCCCTGATTTAATTTGTTGTTTAGATGCTAAGTCATGTCTGAATCTTTGTGACCCCATCACCCACCAGGACTCTCTGGGAAACTGTCTATGGGATTTTTTCCAAGCAAGCATATCAGAATGGTTTGCCATTTCCTCCTCCAGGGGATCTTCCTGCTGCAGGGATCAAATCTGTGTCTCCTGCATTGCAGGCAGACTCTTCCTCTGAGCCACTGGTTGATTCAATATGACTGGTGTCTTTATGTACTTAGTCATATCCAACTATTTGCAACCCCATGGGCTAACTTAGCCTGCCAGGCTCCTCTGTCCATGGAGATTCTCCAAGCATGAACACTGGAGTGGATTGCAAAGCCCTCTTCCAGGGGATCTTCCCAACCCAGGTATCAAACCCAGGTCTCCCACTTTGAAAGGCAGATTCTTTATCGTTTGAGCTGCCAAGGAAACCCAGAAAGAAAATTTGGACACAGGGAGAATGCTAAGTGAAGATGAGAGTTAAGCCACCAGAAGCTAGGAGAAAGGTCTGGAGCAGATTTCTCCCCACCAGTTTCTGAGGAAATGTGACCTACTGACACATTGATCTTGATTTCTAGGCTCTGGAGCTGTGAGACAATGAATTTTTTGTTAAAGTAAGAAAAAGTGGATCACTTATATTTATTTAAATTAAAAACTTCTTTTCAGCAAAAGCCCATTAAGAAAAACTGCCGGGGTCCAGCCTCAGCGGGGTCCGGGGGTCTTGAGGGATGGGTGGCGTCGGCGGAAGAAGAACTGAGCTGAGTCGATGTGTGGTGATGGAGCAGTCTCTCCATTTATTATTGTTGGTTTACAGTTTTTATAGCCAAAAGACATCCCCAGTACATCACCTATCGTTCTATGCAATTTTTTGTTTTCTACCTCCCATAGCAACCTTATCATTGAGTTCATTCCCCAAACTATCATGAAACATTCCCTTTGCAGAAGTCAGATTTCTATGTAATTAGATTTAACAATAGTATGTTTACCATTTGAATGTCTTCAGTATACTTCATTCAGTCATGATAAGTACATCAACCTAAGTAGAAAGGTTACATTTCTCTTATCAGGTACAACTATGTAGAAGCTAGAGGGAAGGGCTTAAGCTTGAGACTGTTTATTCTAGTAACCTACTCAAGTTCTTAGGAGAAGAGGAAAGAGGACAAAGAGACAGTTTAGAGAGAGGAAAGAGAACTAAGAGACAGTCAAGCAGCACTGTTTTAGCAATAAAACCCTATTAACCTTAACTACTATAATGAATTCCTATGTCTACATATCCTAAAGCAATCAATATCTCCAACTACGCTGGCCACAATTATGAGCATTCCTAAGTCTCAATCGAGCCTTATTTCTTCAAGGAAGAGAGCCTCCTCCGTGGAGTGGTTGGGGGAGTGAGAGGTGGAAAGGTGACCCAAGTAGGAGCCTTTCTGGTGGTGGCCTTGCCATGACCCCCAGAGAACTCTTGGTAAACTCCCCAGTATTTAGTAGGAGGAGTAGTAACCTATTTAAATGTCCCTTTCATTCCTCCTTAGCCCCCGGGGAAGGTGATCCACCTTCCCGGATCCTCTGGTCCATAAGGTCTGGGGGAATTATCTCAGGACGAATTCTTTCCAACTGGGACTGACCTACTGAGATGAGCCAATGTTCCGAGCATGGACAGAACTTCCAAGAAAAATATCAGGGTGGGGCTTGCCCAAGATGCCCCGATAAAGAAAGTCAGCTTTGCAAATACTTTCTTAGTCTCGTGACCTTGTCATCCGAGCAAGGGGGCATCCTGATGGCTCCCGGCTAAAAACAAAATACAACAACAGATTGTGAGCAAATATTTTAAAATCACACATTTCATAAAGGAATGTATGCAAATTATGTAAAGAACTCTTAAAACACATCAATAAGAAAATAATTTTAAAATGATCAAGTGATCTAACAGATACCTTACCAAAGAAGATACAGAGATGGCAAATACATTTATGAAAGATGTGTGATATAATTTATAATAATTTCAAATTAAAACAACAGTGACACATCCTGTATATCTATTTCAGTGATTGAAGTAAAAGTCGCTTGGTTATCTCCAACTCTTTGGGACCCCATGGACTATACATTCTGTGGAATTCTCCAGGCTAGAATACTGGAGTGGGTAGCCTTTCCATTCTCCAGGGGATCTTCCCAACCCAGGGATCAAATCCAGGTCTCCCACACTGCAGACAGATTCTTTACGAGCTGAGCCACAAGGGAAGCCCATTTCAGTGATTAAAATCCAAGAAACTGTGATTCCAATGACTGACAACAATGTGGTACAAGAGCAACTCTCCTTCATTATTGGTGTCAATATAAAATATGCAGCCACTTTAGAAGACAGCTTGTTAGTTTCTGGAAATAGTAAATATAGCCTTACCATACACTTCAACAATCACAGTTCTAGATATTAACTCAAGAGATATGACAGCTACTTTCATATAAAAATTTGCATACAAAATATAACAACTTTGTACATAATTGCTCAAAATTTTTACAATATTCAGTATGTCTAAGGAACACTTGAGCCAACCAACAGAGCATCCTGGGGCAAATGCTGGAAGAATTTGAGCAACAAACTAAAGCAGTATTAGATTATAAACAAAACTCTAAAATAAGTATGCATGAGAGCATACAAATATAAATAAAGTATTGAATAAATAACTAAGTGGAAGAGAAAAGATGTATTTGCCTCATAAAAGAATATCTAATAATGTATGTAGATATTTTGCCCTCAAGGAGTTAGAGTGTAGCTTTTCTATGTTTAATTGTGGGCTGTGAACTTCTTCCAAGATTATAGCATAGAAAAGGGATAAAAACAAAAGTCACTTCAGAGTTGAGAACTCTGACAAACACAGACTCAGCCGGGTGATTAAGGTTAATACCAACTGTGATAAATCATGCTTATATTATGTACTCTTGATATGATGTGACTATATTAGCACTTTGCGCCTGTTATCTTCCTTCCCAATACACATAGCTATCACCTAACCATGAGAAAAACATGAAACAAATCCCATTTGAGGGATATTCTACAAATACCCAACCAACCTCTTTCAAACTCTCAAGGTCATCAAAAACAAGGAAAATCTGAGAAACTGTCACATCCACGAAGATACTAAATAGACATCAAGACTGAATGCAATGTGGTGTCATGAATATAATCCTAGAACAGAAAAAGAAAATTTGCTACAAACGAAGGAAATCAGACATGACTGAGCAACTTCACTTTTACTTTTCACTTCCAAGGAAATCAGAATAAATGATGGACTTTAGTTAACAATAATGTATCAGTACTAGTTCATTTATTATAACAATTGCACCAAAATAACACAAGATGTTAATAATAGTGGAAGTGGAGAATGTAGACTGTACAGAAAATCTGTACTATTTCTCTAGTTTTCAGTAACACTAATAATCCTTTCATATAAAATACTTAAGTTTTATAATTGCAAAATGTATCAGTCAAGAATTTTTAGAAGCATAATATGTTTTATTATCATAAGTATGGACATTTTTAGGTAAAAAAGTCAAAAAGTGAAATAGCACATTTATTTCTTGAGTTTCTCCTCATATTGGTCATTTAAGATGTTCTTAGAATATTCAAAGAAATTAACCTGAAACTCAAAATCTCAAATAAAAATGCACAATAGCAATAGTTAAACAGAATGGTGTACACAATGATCAACTGTTTGAGAGATATCAAATTGTGCCTGTATTCATGTTTAACTTCAAGTGCATTAAATTCTTTAATTAATAAAATTCACTTTAAAACATTTTTAGGTTCACCGTGGCTCAGACAGTAAACTGGAGACCCGGGTTCAATCCCTGGGTCAGGAAGATTCCCTGGAGAAGGAAATGGCCGCCCACTCCAGCACTCTTGCCTGGAAAATCTCATGGACAGAGGAGCCTGGTAGGCTACAGTCCATACGGTCACAAAGAGTCGGACATGACTGAGTGACTTCTCAATGTCAAAATAACTTTTAAATATAATTTTTGCAAGTGGAAAGAGTCAATAGCAGTTGCTTAGTTGGTTGATTATGTGATAAATATTTTGTTCCCTACTATGTAACACTTACCAATAAATGCCAATAATAATTGCAACAAAATCTTTTGCTTTTAAAGCTGTGTAAAAGGCAGAAATAATCATGTAATCATCTTGTAATTATATGGTACTTACTATGCAATTACATAGTAAATACATTGTAAATTCAAAATAATTACATGGTTATTTGCATTATGCATAGTATCTAATCCAATTTTGACACATAAAACAGTGGTAGCATCCAAAGGGTTACCCAAATTTCTCCCACCTACACCAGAAGACCAGAAATAATGGAAGTAATTAAAGGCTGTCCTTGAACAAATGCATGATAGTATATTATTGGAAAATACACATTCATATTTATGACATAAGTAGAATTATAAATTAGTACAGAATGGGATTAGCAATTAGACTATAGATTATCAATTAAAATTTACACTCAGAATGATTTTGGTGTTATGACAGCAAATGATATTTTATCAAGAACAATTAAATGAAGACTCTTTAGAAGAAAAAATGCTACAATGGCATTATGTGTATTATAATGGTTGATAAAGGATTGTCATTTGGCAATTTTAACTATGAAGATATTAATTTTAACAAAAACATTTCAATGTATCTAGTAATATTTACAAAAGCTTGTAATATTCTTGAGTCCCTAAAGTGTTTATTTCTCAAATAAATAATTTTGCTTTTTGATAATCAAACAAAATCATTAGCTTTGCAAGTAAGTTCCTTAAGAGACTGACTTCTTCTGAAATGGCAGAAGAAGGAGCCAAATAAATTCTTTACTCATCAACCATATGCATACAGAAAATTTTATTTAAGAAAATAATTTAAGTCTTTGTAAATTATCTTAAGGGTATACAGCAAATGGAAAAAATATTCATTCAACAAAATATACTAAATCTTAGTAATAACAATGAGAGTGTGTGGCATTTGATCCACAACACATTGCCTTCCCTTACCCAAAAACCTAATCTTACAAGTTTCCCTCTTCTTGTATATCACTACAAGATGGCCAGTCTACTGTTTTTTCTCATTTTCTCCAACTTTACATTGCTGATTTTGAGGAGATACCCCACATCCAAGGGCAAAGGAGAAGCCCCAAAAAGATGGTAAGAGGGGCAAAATCATGTTTAGAATCAAACCCCATACTCCCCAGAGACACTCAGAGGGTTCAAACATACTTTCTATGCACCAGGACCCAGTGATCCCAGAGACTGAAACAGAACTGTGTTTGAGTGTCTCCTGAGGAGGCATGGATTTTGATGCCGAAAATTCAGTACTTTGGCTACCTGATGTGAAGAGCTGACTCATTTGAAAATACCCTGATGCTGGGAAAGATTGAAGGCAGGGGGAGAATTAGACGATGGAGGAGGAGATGGTTGGATGGCATCACTGACTCATGGACCTGAGTTTGGGTAGACTCTGGGAGTTGGTGATGGACAGGGAGGCCTTGGCGTGCTGTAGTCCATGGGATCACAAAAAGTTGGACATGACTGAGCAACTGAACTGAACTGAGGAGGTATGGATCAGCAGCGGACTGCTGCAGGGGCAAGGGCTCTGGGTGCAGTAGACCTGGGTATGGCATAAGCCCTCTGGGAGAAGGTCACCATTAACCCCACCATAGAGCCTCCAGGACTTCCACAGGACTAGGGAAACAGACTCTTGGAGGGCACAGACGAAACCTTGTGTGCAGCAGAACCCAGGAGAAAGAAGAAGTGACCCCACAAGAGATTGACCCAGGATTGCCCGTGAGGATCCAGGAGTCTCCAGCAGAGAGAGTCTCCAGCAGAGGGTCAACAGTGGCCTGCTGTGGGTTGGGCTCACTGAGTGTAACAACGCATGCATAGGACCTTTTGAAGGAGGTCACTATTATCTTCATTACATCCACCATAGTTTGGCCTCAGGTCAAATAACAGGGAGGAACACAGCACAGACCATCAACAGGAAGTTGGATTAAAGATTTACTATGCATGGTCCATCAGAACAAGACCCAGTTCCCCCCTCAGTCAGTCTCTCCCATCGGAAGGCTTTCACAAGCCTCTTCTGCTTTTCTGTCAGAGATCAGACAGACTGAAAGCTACAATCACAGAAAACTAACCAGTCTGATCAATTGGACCACAGCCTTGTCTAACTCAATGAAACTACGAGCCATGCATTGTAGGGCCACCCAAGATGGACGGGTCATGATGGAGAGGTCTGACAGAATGTGGTCCACTAGAGAAGGAAATTGCAAATCACTTCAGTATTCTTGCCTTGAAAACCCCATGAACTGTATGAAAAGTCAAAAAGATAGGACACTGAAGGATGAACTTGCCAGGTCAGTAGGTGCACAAAATGCTACTGGACATCAGTGGAGCAATAACTTCAGGAATAATGAAGAGATGGAGTCAAAGCAAAAACAACACCCAGTTGGGGATGCGACTTGTGGTGGAAGTAAAGTCTGATGCTGTAAAGAGCAATATTGCATAGGAACCTGGAATGTTAGGTTGATGAATCAAGGCAAATTAGATGGGTCAAACAGGAGATCGCAAGACTGAATCTCAACATTTTAGGAATCAGTGAACTAAAATGGACTCAATTCAGTTCAGTTCAGTCACTCAGTCGTGTCTGATTCTTTGGGACCCCATGAAGCAGGCCAGGCTTCCCTGTCCATCACCAACTCCTGCACTCTACCCAAACCCGTGGCCATCGAATCGATGATGCCATCCAGCCATCTCATCCTCTGTTGTCCCCTTTTTCCTGCCCTCAATCCTTCCCTGCATTAGGGTCTTTTCCAGTGAGTCAACTCTTCGCATGAGGTGGCCAAAGTATTGGAGTTTCAGATTCAACATCAGTCCTTCCAATGGACACCCAGGACTGATCTCCTTTAGGATGGACTGGTTGGTTCTCCTTGCAGTTCAAGGGACTGTCAAGAGTCTTCTTCAACAACACAGTTCAAAAGCATCAATTCTGCAGCGCTCAGCTTTTTTCACCGTCCAACTCTCACATCCATACATGACCACTGGAAAAACTATATCCTTGACTAGATGGACATTTGTTGGCAAAGTAATGCCTCTGCTCTTCAATATGCTGTCTAGGTTGGTCATAACTTTCCTTCCAAGGAGTAAGCGTCTTTTAATTTCATGGCTTCAATCACCATCTGCAGTGATTTTGGAACCCCCCGAAATAAAGTCTGACACTGTTTCCACTGTTTCCCCATCTATTTCCCATGAAGTGATGGGACTAGATGCCATGATCTTACTTTTCTTAATATTGAGCCTTAAGCCAACTTTTTCACTCTCCTCTTTCACTTTCAGCTAGAGGCTTTTTAGTACCTCTTTTAGTACCTCTTCACTTTCTGCCATAAGGGTGGTGTCATCTGCATATCTGAGGTTATTGATATTTCTCCCGGAAATCTTGATTCCAACTTGTGCTTCTTCCAGCCCAGCATTTCTCATGATGTGACCTAAGTAAAATCCTTTACAATTATACAGTGGAAGTGAGGAATAGATTCAAGGATTAGATCTGATAGACAGAGTGCCTAAAGAACTATAGATGGAGGTTCATGTCACTGTGCAAGAGGAAGTGATCAAGACCATTCCAAGAAAAGGTAATGCAAAAAGACAAAATGGTTGTCTGAGGAGGCCTTACAAATAGCTGTGAAAAGAAGAGAAGCATAAAGACAAAGGAGAAAAGGAAAGATATACCCATTTGAATACAGAGTTCAAAGAATAGCACGGAGAGTAAGAAAGCCTTCCTCAGTGATCAGTGCAAAGAAATCGAGGGAAACAATAGAATGGGAAAGACTAGAGATCTCTTAAAGAATATTAGAGATACCAAGGGAACATCTTGTGCAAAGACGGGCACGAAAAGGACAGAAATGGCGTGGACCTAACAGAAGCAAAAGATATTAAGAAGAGGTGGCAAGAATACACAGAAGAACTATACAAAAAAGATCTTCATGGCCCAGAAAATCACGATGGTGTAATCATTCACGTAGAGCCAGATATTCAGGAAAGGGAAGTCAAGAGGGCCTTAGGAAACATCACTATGAACAAATCTAGTGGCGTTGTTGGGATTCCAGTTATCAATTTCAAATCCCAAAATTTGATGCTGTGAAAGTGCTGCACTCAATTCGCCAGCAAATTTGGAAAACCTAACAGTGGCCACAGGACTGGAAAAGGCCAGTTTTCATTCCAATCCCAAAGAAAAGTGATGCCAAAGAATGTTCAAACCACCACACAACTGCACTCATCTCACACATTCGTAAAGTAATGCTCAAAATTCTCCAAGCCTGACTTCAACAGTACGTGAACTTAGAACTTCCAATGGAAAAACAGACTGGTTGCAAATTGGGAAGGAGTACATCAAGTCTTTATATTGTCACCCTGCTTATTTAATTTATATGCAGAGTACATCATGTGAAATGCTGGACTGGATGAAGTACAAGCTGGAGTCAAGATTGCTGAGAGACATATCAATAATCTCAGATATGCAGATGACAGCATCCTTATGGCAGAAAGTGAAGAACTAAAGAGCCTCTTGTTGAAAGTGAAAGAGGAGAGTGAAAAAATTGGCTTAAAACTCAATATTCCGAGAACTAAGGTCATGGCATCTGGTCCCATCATTTCATGGCAAATAGATGAGGAAACAATGTAAACAATGAGAGACTTCATTTTGGGGGTCTCCAAAATCCCTGTAGATGGTGACTGCTGCCATGAAATTAAAAAACACTTGCTCCTTGAAAGAAAAGCTATGACCAACTTAGACAGCATATTAAAAAAGCAGAGACATTACTTTGCCAACAAATGTCCTTCTAGTCAAAGCTATGGTTTTTCCAGTGGTCATGTATGGATGTGAGAGTTGGACTATAAAGAAAGCTGAGTGCCTAAAATTGATCCTTTTGAACTGTGGTGTTGGAGAAGACTCTTGAGAGTCCCTTGGACTTAAAAGAGATCTGCCCAGTTGATCCTAAAGGAAATCAGTCCTGAATATTCATTGGAAGGACTGATGCTGAAGCTGAAACACCAACACTTTGGCCACCTAATGTGAAGAGCTGACTCACTGAAAAAGACCCTGATGCTGGGCAGAATTGAAGGCAGAAGAAGAAGGGGACAACAAAAGATGAGTTGGTTTGATGGCATCACCGATTCGATGTACATGAGTTTTAGCAATCTCTGGGAGTTGGTCATGGACAGGGAAGCCTGGAGTGTTGCAGTCCATGGGATCACAAAGAGTTGGACACAACTGAGCAACTGAACTGAATGAACTGAAACTACAAGAGAAAAGAAAACATATGACCATGTAAATGTTTTTTACGTGAAGGATCATAGAAATGACATTTGTAATAGCCCAAAATAATATATATATCCATCTGCTGGTGAATGTATAAAAAAACTGTGGTCATATCTACAATGAAGTAGTATTTGCCAATAAAGATGAGTGAAATGATGATACATGCTGCAACATGGATGAACTTTTAAAGTAATATGCTGAATGAAAGAAACCAAATGCAAAAGACCACATTTTGTATGATTTTATTTACGTAAAAGGGCTTTCCTCCTGACTCAGCAATAAGAATCTGCTTGTAATACAGGGGACACAGGTTCAGTCCCTGGGTCAAGAAGATCCCTTGACAGAGTAAATGGTAATCCTTTCCAGTATTCTTGCTGGGAAAATCCCATGGATAGAGGATCCTAGCAGACTAATGGTCACAGGGTCTCAGAGAGTCCAAAAGCACTGAGCAGGCATGCATGCACGTATTTATGTGAAATGTCCAGAAAAACAAATCTTTAGAGACAGTAAGTTATTAGCAATTTTCTGAGGCTAGAGTTGGGAATAGAACGTGACAGCAGTGGCTAACAAGTATGCTTTTGGAGTAATAGAACACACTAAAGTTATAGCACAGAAATTTTTGCACAACTCTGTCAATAAAAAGAATAATACAAATCATTGATTTGTACTCTTAAAGCAAGTGAATATATGGTACATATGTGATAATTCAATAAGCTTTTTTAGTATGTTCCTTGGTAAATAACTGTAGCTATTACATATAATTTCTTAAGTCAAAGATAATCATGCTAAATAAAGAGTTACATAGACATATATGCCCCTTCTTTGTCTCCCATTTCATAGCATCTTCTCTCAATTATTTGGGAAATACTGTGTATCCATCACCATAGGAAACTGAAATTAAGAATTGCAGTCCTATGTTCTGACCTATTCTAAGCAACAGGAACAAATTCATTTTCAGCATTAAAACAATACTCAAATTTTGTATCCCAGTTTATTTTTCTCATAGATGTTAGGTATATTTCCAAGCAACTTTACAATTATTACCTTCAATTTAAGGTGATTTTTTTAATTCTTATAGAGAATCTTGCATCTAATTCTAGTAAACAATGTGATCTAATATTAACTTTTAGTTGAATTTTTGCTACTCTCTCAAAAATACATCTTGCATAATGTATTATAATATGGATTACATCAAAAGGCATAATGTTAACATCCAACCTTGTTGTTTATTCAAGTCAATCTACTTATACATACAAATCTGATATTTACCTCTTAAAATATTTAACAGGCATAAGTGCCCATAAATCAGTTATGACAATCATTGTTAAAGGAATCAATAGTAGGGAATATGCATTAATTCAAATAATATTGATAGGCTCATGAACCTGCATCAGTCTTCTGTGAAGTAAGAAAAATGAGACATCTTCCAAAAAATCAATATTTTCCTTTTTATGTCATTCATTTGAAGATTATCAATAATACATTACTTTTTTACCTTATGTGTCAAGGTTCTAATTTTTAAATACAGGTATCTTTACATTTCAATGTAAAATTATAATCTACAAGGGACTGAAAGGCTAAAATATTTTAATAGAAATATTTTGAGGTTTAATTATAGCCTAAAAATACATGTATATATATATATTTACACTGATTTATGCATACACTTACACATGTACATGTACTGTTGATGTATTTTTGTGTGCAGTAGCATCATAAAACTCTGTTTTACTAAAATGTGCCTTCATTTCATTCTAAAAGGTAGACTGCATGAAAGAAATAACAGAAATATCAACACCCATCTTTTTTAGCCTCTGTGAACTGTTACACAGGTATGTACTTAGGTAAAAATACAAAATGAGAAATTACAACACCCATTCATCAAAAAAAGAAACATTTTAATTGGTTATAGGTGGAAAATATCCACTTGACAGTCAGTTTCTCACTTTTCACGTAAGTGCTTTGCTGCTTGGATGCCTAATCTTGTTTAGTGTAGGAAAAGTAATTTGACATGAAAGTACCTAGATGGCTGCCGAAAATTAATTGCCAATTAAAAAAGAAAAATGTTTGTGCTACTCTATAAACAAGCCAACATATAAACCTTTCAGTCTTGTTGCTTTATTTATGTCTTTATAGATCTGGTTTCAAGCTATTTGCATACAATTTACAAATTCATATTATAATTCTCCAGTATATTTATGATTTTATAGTTGTATATATTTTATCTCCATGAGAAATATTTATTTCTGTATGCTTCTGTTGCTTATTATTTAACAAAAACATCACATTGCATTTGATAGTTTATGTATCTTCTTTAGAATAAGACATTTTTATTTGTAAAAGGGAAAGAAAATATTTTACCACCACAAAGAGGCACAGATGAGTACATTAGAGTGTGGATACACAACACACCACTCATTCACCATGCACACTCATGCACACACACACACACACACACACAGCACAGAAATTCAGTCTTAGAAAATGCTCTTTACCCTTTAGCTCTATATTGGTCTCCAAATATTGAGGCTAACAATTTTTTAGATAAGCGTTTTTAGGAAACACTTTTTCATATGAAGGAAACTTTATTTGAGAAGTTGATGGATTCTGATAACTTTTAGTACTTGAGTCATTATAAATTATTGATCATTTGGAAATCTAAATCTGCAAAAAGGAATGACCTTCAAATTCTTAGCTCTCTTGTCTAAAAGGATAATCTGGAACTGAGGATAAAATGTGGAGCCATATAATAAGAGAACATCAAATGAAGAGAGCAAAATACCAATGTTTTAAAAATGTTAGATGAGAAACCAGTAAAATATTTATGTGTATTTTTATATATGAAAAATGGGTAAATATTAAAAAAATAATGATACTTGAGCCTAGATATGAGTCAGTTAGGTGATCTCAGCAGTATATAATATGAAATGTTACATAAATTTAAAAGACAAGGCTCATTCCAGTTTTCTACAACATAGAGTTATGTGATGCACAGGAGTTCAAATTCTGTGCAACCTATTTGCTGCACTGACTTCAGAAGCCCAGCTATATCCTTGCTTCGTAAAGAATTGAAATTTCACTTTTTAAATAATTATCAAATACCATTTTATCTTGTATCATAGTTTTGTAGGACTGTGTATGTCATTAACCCTATCCTACTTACTATCTGCCGAATTCTCAAACTTCCTATCTTGAAATTTCAGCAGATTTTGCTGGCTATGTAAAATTACCAATGAGATGAAAGGCGTCATTTATTCCAGATCAAATATTCATCAAAACTATCACACTGCATCAGAGGCGGAGGATGGATGATGAAGATACTTGTTATATTTCTGGCATCTGTCCTGGCTTTTTCTTCCCCAATAAGGTTATAGAGGTTGTGATGACTATGGTAGCTCTAATAATTCTGACTATGGAAATAATGGTTTTGATGATTAAATGAGAGATGGAAGAGGTATGGGAGTTCATGGCTACGGTAGAGCTGCTTGCGTAAGTTCAGATTTTCTTGGTGGTCATATTGTACACATGAGAGGATACATTTTCATTCAACCGAAAATGATATTGTTAATTCCTTCTCAGCACTAAGTCCAATACTAGTTCATACGGATATTGGAGTGGATGGCAGTACAGGAAAAGCAGATGTAAACTCACTGAAACATAAAGTTGCAGTAGCTAGCCATGTCTAAAGATAAGAATAACACACAGCATTAATATACTGAACTTTTCTTGAGTTATAACCCTGGAAGTGCCTTTGGAATATGAGGATCTGAAATGGGGTGCTATGGGAGAGATGGAATGGGTAAAATGGGAGATTAATGATCTGTTGGGAGAATGGGAATGTGGAATGGTTTATAGTGGAGATACCATATTCCTGATGGCTTAGGTGGCAGTACAGGAAATGGAAGTTACTATAGGCAAGATAAGTGGAAATGAGGTGGATGATCTGTGATGTACCAAAGTACAACCACCAGCATACAGAGTTCTGACGACAGTATCTGGCCTAGTAAGCTTTCTTCCAGATTTAATTTCTTTTGTGTTTTAGGAAGTTTATAATGACTGAAGGAATATGTTCTCAAAATATTGCCTGATAAAGCAGCAGATTGTGATGAAATGATGTTTTCTGTTTGTTTTATTTGTTGCATTTGTTGGTGTTGTTGTTCAGTCACTAAGTCAGGTCCAACTCTTTGTGACCTCATGAACTGCAGCACATCAGATTTCTCTGTCCTTCATCATCTCCTGGAACTTGCTCAAATTCATGTCCACTGAGTCATTCAACCATCTCATCCTCTATAGCTCCTTTCTCCTCTTGCCTTCAGTCTTTCCCAGCATCAAGGTCTTTTCCAATGAGTCATCTCTTCACATCACATGGCCAAAGTATTAGAGCTTCAGCTTCAACATCAGTCCTTCCAATGAATATTCAGGTTTTATTTCCTTTAGAATTGATTGGTTTGATCTCCTTGCAGTCCAAGGGACTCTCAAGAGTCTTCTCCAGCACCACAATTTGAAAACATCAATTCTCCAGCACTTGGCTTTCTTTATAGTCCAACTCTCACATCCATACATGACTACTGGAAAAACCATAGTTTAAAGCTTATGGACCTTGTTGGTAAAGTGATGTCTCTGCATTTTAATACACTGTCTAGGTTTTTCATAGCTTTTCTTCCAAGGAGCCAATGTCTTTTAATTTCATGGTTGCAGTCACCATCCACAGTGATTTGGGAGACCTAGAAGATAAAATCTGTCACTATTTCCACTTTTTTCCCATCTATTTGCCATGAAGTTATGTGAATACCAGGATGTTAGTTTTTTTAATATTGAAAGAGTTTTAAGCCAGTTTTTTCACTCTTCTCTTTCACCCTCATCTAGAGGCTCTGTAGTTCCTCTACACTTTCTGCCATTAGAGTGGTATCATTTGCAAATTTGAGATTGTTGATATTTCTCCTGGCAATCTTAACTTCAACTTGTGAGTTATCCAACCGAGCATTTTGTTTGAGGTACTCTGTTTATAATTTAAATAAGCTGGGTGACAATATACACCCTTGACATACTCCATTCTGGATTTGGAACCAGTCTGTTGTTCCATGTCTTGTTCTAACTCTTGCTTCTTGTCCTGCATACAGGTTTCTCAGGAAACAGGTAAGGTTGTCTGTTGACTTGGGTGTAAAATATTATATTAAAGAAATAAAATAAGCATGCGGTATGATCTGCATTATCTCTTAACTGAACTATTGAAAAAGTAGTCAAGAATATATCTCTTAATATTTAATATTTATTGATTTCCTAATCATATGTTCCATATTGTGAAAGGTGCCTTGACCTAGATGGTCTCATTACTCTCCTGCAAGGTAGAGAGCAATATATCTAGTAATGTGAAAAAGAATGCAATAAGTTCTCTCTAAACACAACATTACTTTGCTTTTGTATTCGTGGGTCTCCAGAACAGTTTCTTATTCTATATCTCTAGTTTTAGTTCCTGCACTTTTATTTTTTTTTATTTTTTTTATTTTTTTTTAATTGTTTTTGCCATACATTGTCATGATATCACCATGGGTTTAAAAACATATTTGAAAATTATGCTGCAGATGAAATAATTGTTTATCATTCCTTAAACAAGTCTCAGTAGAACTCCAATAATCAATTTCACTTAAAAATTGGAGGTAGGTAAGTAAAAACTAATGTCTTCATCATAGTGTCATATATTAATAATTAATTGTCACTATATGGTATAAAATGCATTATTTATTATTAGATAATGCAAAATTACATATATTACATGTGCTGTGCTGTGCTTAGTTGCTCAGTTGTTTCCGGCTCTTTGGGAGCCTGTGGACAGAGGAGCCTGGCAGGCTACTGTCCATGGGGTTTCTCCCAGCAAGAATACTGGGGTGGGTTGCCATTTCCTCCTCCAG
This sequence comes from Antilocapra americana, assembly GCA_007570785.1. Lineage (NCBI taxonomy): Eukaryota > Metazoa > Chordata > Mammalia > Artiodactyla > Antilocapridae > Antilocapra > Antilocapra americana. The sequence goes on along the minus strand of ML663566.1, from coordinate 21,971,843 downwards.
GGGATCTTCCCAACGCAGGAATTGAACCCAGCTCTCCCGCATTGCAGACGGATTCTTTTACCGTCTGAGTCATGTGGGAAGCCCACTATATGGTATAAAGTGCATTATATATTATCAGATAATGCAAAATTACATGCATTTTCAAACTAAAGAAACACCCAATTATTTTCCACCTTTAGTTAGTATTTTCTAGATAGATGAAGAAGAGTTGGACATGGTTGATTATTCATAAGACCTCTGTTTTCAGGTAGTTGGAATTGTGTGTTCCAGTTGCCGGATATATGGTGACCCATTTCTATGACTTCATATATGTGCAATGGCACCTGTATTTACACAACCATATCTGTAGCACTCATTGAGAATAGTTTCTTGTCCATAGTGTTCTTTAAATATTAGCTGAATGAATGAATACATAGATGGAAAATGATTATTTGATTAATATTGATGTTCTTTACTAGACTAAGATTCTTGAATGGAAGAGTAGAGCTTCTTGTAATGCTAAGTTTTTTGGTGTATCTAGGATTCAGTTGGAACTTGGCATATCAGGCATTATGTATGTATATATATACAAACACACACTCACAGAGAAACACCTAGGTTTTTATCTCTTTCACTCTGTTCTTTTTTTTTTTTTTTGCTTTTAGTACTATTTCTAACATTTGTTAAAAGAGAATATTTGTTAAAAGGCTGAACGTTATCTTACTCCCTATATGTTGTTTATCAACCACTAACAAAATTACCATCCAAGTAGGAAGCCCATTGTACACTTGTTTGACCTCACTGTGCCCTGAAGAATGGATATTTGAGGATGCTGATTGATCTAAATGTAAAATAAGCTCATCATCAATTTGAATTTGTCTAGAATAATTTTCACATGTTTGACATTTAAAAAAATTATGATATACATTAAATCTTGATGAAATATATGTTCTCAATCTTTTCACAGGAGCATATGTAAAAGAAAGAAGTCTGTAATTAATACTTAAAACTTATATCTACATCTTGAATCTATTACCACAAACTCTGTGTTCATGTGAGAATCATTAAAATTCTTTCATTCTGCTTCTGCCTTTGAACTTGTAGAATATAATATTTGACCTACCAATGTGTCTGTTTTGTTGTGAGGAAGAAATGAGGTTATGTATGGTAAAATGCTTTGTGAATTATGAAGCACAACGTCCATATGCTATTCTGTTACTTGGTGGTTTCTGTCTAGGTAAGTTCCAGACAGGACAGCTTGATCAGTTGTTCTAATAAGTTTGAAAAGTTGAGCTTCACACCAAAGATAGACATCTTTGCATTTAGTCTTTTTAACTATCGACATACTGGCTAATATAGCAACGTGAGAAAATTTTCCCTTTTTCATCAAATCCAAAATTTTTCATCCCATATAGAAGAGAGAAACTTTCTCCAAATACGCTTTACAGTTCCCATCCACTATTATGCTAGATTAGTTAACAAGGATTCATACTAGCAATCAATTGATCACATGCTTATATGAGCATGCTCAAATAGGTGTGCTTATATTTGCTGCTGTTCTGTATTTGTTCCAGATTTTTCCGATGAATGAAAATACAACAACAAACTGTCACAAGTATTTTAAATAAATGTTTTAAAACCAAAAACATTACTGTTGTTGTGAAGATGTAAGATTTTTTAAGATGCTTACTTCTTAGTTCATTAGAGCAATGCATATACTGGAGGCTCAACTGCCTTTGAAAAATTAGAAACTTAAAAATATATAGATGACAATGCTCCATTTTTTAAAATAGCTTGGAGTTTGTACTGATTTCTGTATTTTTTTTCTGTTCCATAATTGATTCTGATGAGTCAGTGTCAAATACAGATTTTGTGTGTGTGTGCATGTGTGTTATCTAAAAATTATAATTTTACATAAAATACATTATTTAAACTTTATATTAAATTTATATAAATTTTATAAATTTAAATATATATATATAAATTTATTACAAATTTACTTTCATAAAGATTTTTTTTTCCACTTGTGTGCTGTGTTGTGCTTAGTCGCTCAGTTGTGTCCGACTCTTTGCGACCCCATGGATGTAGCTCACCAGGCTCCTCTGTCTATGGAGAGTCTCCAGGCAAGAATACTGGAGCGGGTTGCCATGTCCTCCTCCCTTGAAATCTTCCCAACACAGGAATCAAAAGCAGATCTCCCACATTGGAGGCAGATTCTTGACCATCTGCTGCTGGTGCTACTAAGGTGTTTCAGTCGTGTCCGACTCTGTGCGACGCCCCGAATAGATGGCAGCCCACCAGGCTCCGCCGTCCCTGGAATTCTCCAGGCAAGAACACCGGAGTGGGTTGCCATTGCCTTCTCCAATACATGAAAGTGAAGAGTGAAAGTGAAATCGCTCAGTCGTGTCCGACAATTAGCGACCCCTTGAACTGTAGCCTACCAGGCTCCTTCAGCCATGGAATTTTTCAGGCAAGAGTATTGGAGTGGGGTGCCATTGCCTTCTCCACTTGACCATCTCAGCCACCAGGGAAGCCCTAAAAAACTTTGTAAAGTTATTTTTTTCATTTAGATAGATTTGGAGAATGCAGCATAATACCAAAAGGAATAAACATTTTAAACACACAAAGTATAAGTTGCATGGAACTAAAAATGACACATTTAAATGTTACTTCCTAGAACACATTAACTTTATTTAGATGTATCAGTAATATATTTAAGCCACCATACCTTTTGACAAGCTGTTTGGCCTGAGGTAGCAGCAGACACTTAAATATTTCAACCACTTTTGTATTTCTCAGGTATCAACCATTAATGAGTGGTTGGATATTTTGCATCCACTATTTTAACTATCTGAAAGTAGATAGTACAATTCAATTAAGAACATTAATACTATCTTTTCCTACTAAATAAACCATAGGTGTCCCCTACACTTCTGACACTAATGTAATCATTATTAGCTTGCAATTCGTATTTAAGACAGTTATATAGATAAAGTAAGCCCTAAGTAACATTAAATCGGCCAATTTGACATCCCTCTCAGTAATGACCCTTACATGGCTGTTTTGTTGTAGAATACAGCATAATTAAGTAATAGCAGGTGGGACCTTACTGACATTAGTTATTTACAAGTCTCTTATCCTTACTTTATCTGAGCTCTTTAGGTCATAGATAATGAATATTTATTAACTATTGAAAATTCTCAAGATATATATATATATGTATGTACATATATATCTTAATATATATAAATATTCATAGATTCCTGTCTATCACAAATGATACTTTACAATAAAATTATTTCACAAAATTGAAATCTTTTATGTAACCACAAATAGCTTTATTCAGAGACATTTTTCTTAAACCATTATTTGAAAATTAAAGTTTTATCTATGGACAGAGGTTTTCCGAAAAAAAGAAAAAAAATGAATTTTCTCATTAAGGAATGTTTCCCATACTCAACATTAGAAACATATTTCTCTCCTTATCAGTTTATAATTTGATCTTTCATTGTTCTTTATATATAAAATGGAGATAAATGATATCCTTTTCCTGATTATTTTATAATATTCTTGTGATAAAACTTTTAAAAATAAAGGGGTTATGAAGATCACTTAGAAACAAAATATTTCTACTATAAACTGGAAGATGAGAAGATTTTCATTGTAGAACACAAAGCAATCACCCAGGAACTAGATTAGCAATTTAAAGAGCATCATTTTGATAGATATTCTTAGTAAATTTCCTCTTTTAACTAGGAGGTCTCGAGGTTGGTCTTTAGTTTCCCTGTTTAGGGAACTACAATTCAGACACAGGTTTTATGTCTCATATAATATGCTTATGACCGAAATGAAGTGAAATATCACACAGTGTTTCAAGTAAAGACCTAGATTTGAGCACTGAAAGTCACACTCAGTTTTCAAGAAAAACTTCTGGAAAATTCCTATGAAGCAACACAGGAACTAATTCTTGTGAAAACTCAGGAATCTACACATAGGTACATATTTTGGATGTCCAGTGGTCTGGGACATAACAAAATATTCTTCCTAAGAACAGCTCTAAAATCTCAATGATCTATAAGACACACATTTCTTTTTTGCACCCACTCTCTGTTTCAGGCTGCAGATCAAGCTCAGATCAGTTCTGTGTATTTTATATTTATATATATATATATATATATATATATATATATATATATATATATATATATTTACTTATTTTCTTTACATTATTGTGTTGATTTTGCCATACACTGACATGAATCATTTCAGGACCGAAGAAGCAATTACCACTTAGGATGGTTTTATTTTTCATGGTGCAGGGCTGGATAGCTTGTGAGCTTACTGTGGTGTCTTCAGGACAAAAGAACAAGATTAGCTCAAAAGGTCTTAAGACACAGAACAAAAAGCAGCAGACCTTTATCACCCTTGCTGCATGCTGCGACTGTTAAAAATGTTTGGAGCTCTCCTGGGTAGCTGGCCTGTCTGTTTCCCATCTCATATAAGGAAAGCTCTTTGTCCAGTTCTCCTTCTCCATATAAGTTAGACAATATACATACCCAACCCAATCAGCAAATGACTCGCGAGATTTCTACCCATTCCTTTGATCCCCAGCTATAAAAACAGGCAAATGACCCATGTTGGGGTTAGCTTGTTGCAGCAAAAACAGAAATGAGTAAACAGCCTTTAGCAAAAACAAACAAACAAACAAAAAAACAGCCAAACAGGCCTAGAAGAGTTAAATAAATGACTATTCTTTAGCTTTTATTACCAGCAAACATTGGTAGCCAGACTTATCCTTCATGAAGCTAATTACTCTCTGAAACCATACGGATTATACTCTGCACCTGGCATACTTTCCCCCCTATACTCTCTTGTAACATTTTACATTTCAGAAAGAAGGTCATGCAACGATAACTTCAGGGACACAAGACCCAGTTGCTGAGTTGTGTGATGCCAGCTGTGACCATTTTGAAACTTTGCAAAAGAAAAAGGAAAAAAAAAAAAAAGAAAGAAAATGCAAGGATCTCATGAAGACCTTCAAGAGGATAAAAAACCTCTCCCTATTCCTGAGAAATGGAGGCACAGTTCTTGAGGCACTAACCTGCTGTGTTTCCGTTTTGCCTGGCAAAAATAATAAAGTCATTCTTTTCTATTCCCTCCAAACTCTGTCTCCATATTTCTATTTGGCACTGGTGGACAGGAAGCTGAGATTTTGGCAACAAGTGTTACCTGACTACCAGGATGCAGCTCATTCTCTGGCAGTGAACCTCACTCCAATAAACTTCATTCTCCTTTTATTCTGGGTATTCTTTTCCAACCCACACACAGACCACGACACTTAGCTTCTGCTGGATAAAACAAGTTATGTGGCCAAACCCAAAGTCAGAGAACCTGGCAGTTATACTGCTCCTGCTGTGAATTTTGGCAAGGGAAAAGATAAAGAAAGAATGCTAAACATTACTGCAATTTCATTGTCTCCTCAAAGGAGAAAGACAAGTTGGTGCCCTTGTATACTCCTAAGAACAAAAAAGGGCTTCCCCGGTGGCACTAGTGGTGAAAATCCGCCGGCCAAGGCAGAAGACTCAAGAGAAGTGTGTTTGATCCCTGGGTTGGGAAGATCCCCTGGAGGAGGGCATGGCAATCCACTCTGGTACTCTTGCCTGGAGAATCCCATGGACAGTGGAGCCCGGTGGGCTACAGTCCATGGGGTCTCAAAGTGGTGATGCAACTGACCACACTGGTAAGGACAAAGAAGAAGTCAAAATTCTTCTAATAAACCTTTTAGGATCTTAGAGGCAACATACATTACAACTGATGCTTTTACTTTAAACAATCTGAAACTGCCCTTGTTCAGAGGGGTCATTGTTGGGAGACAATTCTCTATGGATCTTTTGGATTTCTTCACACCACGAAAGCAAGGCACGTACTTCTCTTTGTCCAGAATGATTTTTTAAAGGATTTTGTATAGCAAACAGTGTTGGAAGCTAGAGATATATCTCTTACATATATTAACTTAAAATATCTTATGTTTTATTACTTTTCAGGATTATACACATCCAATTAAGCTTGTTGATTCTGTTGTTCTTCTAGATGTTTTTGTATGCTTGATCTACCAACTACTGAGAGAGAGATAGTAAAATTATCCATTCTGATGGTACATATGTCTATTTTACCTTGTGAATTGTAATATCTTCCTGTTGAAATAAATGATTTTGATATTTCATGACTTGCTTTATAATAATGCTATTTTATTAGCCTTTTTGTTTCTTCTCGTTCTTGATAATACCATGCCTGAATTTCTGCAGCATCTGCTCACAAATTGAGTTGTCCAGTTTTCTGAGTTTCCTGTTGTTGGAAAGTGGTATAAAACAAACACTGAAGATGGCTTACAAAACCTCAGGCAGATATTTCTTTTCTAACTTAGGTCACAACGGAGACTGTATAATTCAGAAGTCTGAAGCTGTGATGATAATGTCTTGATTCCCCAAATTTCAGAAGTGATAGAGCTTATAGCTCCTTTGCAAGTCAATTCAGAGACTTTGTTCTGATAGTCATTCCTGGATTATATACCGTCTAACAGCTTAAAGTGCCTAAAGCCCTCTTTTAAATTTCTTTTTAAACTATCTAGAGTAGATTCCGTCACTGAAACTTACGAAGTAACTGGTAAGACCACTCTAGTGAGTGGAATCTGGGCTTGATACCTGGTTGGTCTTAACAGCAGTATATTAATTTATTTCCAAATAGGATGCCAGTAATTGATACATATAAAATTGCAAATAAGTTGCCTAAATCATCCTTCTTGATCCTCCTTGGCAAACCAGATGCATGCTGACTTACCAACACACTAAGAGTGAGGAAGATAGTAAGACCATGCGAGTGAATGCCTGTTTCAAACGTTGGAAAGTTTAAAGCTGCTATACAGATAGATTTTAAGTCTTAATCTCTTAAAGAAAGAAGAAATTTTCTATGACTGCCCTAAAATACAATCAAATACTCTGAGTTAAGAGATTTTAGCATATTCAGAGAGCCTTCTAGTATCTTAAATACTAATTACAGCACATATCAGAAAAGAACTGGAGACTGATACTGAGAATATTGACATTTTAAAGGATTTATTTGATTCAATTTATACTCAAACTCCCATTCCCACTAAGCTTCACTTGCCAGCAGAATCAGGCTTTCCTCACAGATGCTGGAGGGGAATTAGCTCAGGTCTACTACCTGTTTGCTGTCTGGCGACCCTTCACCAGAGTCAGATTTCAGCATGCCATGTCCAAGGGGACTAAACATTTACACATCATAAGAAATGTAAGATTATGCTAATACAAATTGGTAAAATTTTTCAAAACATTCTATGAAAGTACTTTATAGAATGGAAGACAAAACAAATAAAAACAAAAAACACAAGTACATAGATTTGAATTGGTTGAATTTACTGATGTGAATATATATCAGATCTTCATGCTGTTCAATAGCAATATAAAGTGAACTCTATATATGTCACTTTAATTTTCCAGTAGCCACATAGAAAGTAAAAAACAATGAACTCTAGCATTATGCATTATTTATCAAATATATACAAAATACTATCATTTCCAAAAGGAATCAATATAAAATATTATATATGTATTTTACTTTGTTTTTACTACCTCTTCAAAATTCAGCATGATTTTCCATTTATAGTGTATCTCAAGTCAGATGGTCAGTTTTCATCAGAAAAACTTGATTTGTTTAGTAAAAATTGCAGTTAAAAATGCAAAATCATATACCCCAAGATTTTCCAAATATACTTAAAATTTTCAAATAACAGAATCAAATGCAAAAATATTATTTTTCATAAGTATTTATATCAATTTTAACAAAACTGGTCTATCATTATTACAAGAGTTAATTTTGACTTTGAAGCAAAAGCATATAATTTTTGAAATTATGTCTATAGAGGTTAAATAAATTAAATCATTTTATATCCATATAACATTATTATTTATTTGTATAATGAAAAGTTTTAATTTCAATATAATTATCTGTACCAGCCTACCTAAGATACAAATAAGCTCTTCCTTTTCTAGGAGCTTTAAATTTAGCTTGTTCATGGGCAGTATTATGTTGAAAAACATAAATCACTCTGCCCTTTTTTCTTCAATCATTCAGTATATAGAAAGCATTCCTTTCATTCTAAGAAGATCATGAGTTGTAATGAATAGTACAATAAATCACAGAACATTTTAATAGCTTTTAAAAGATCTATTTTTTTATTTCCCTTTGTTTTCTTTTCCCTAAAGGAAAGAGAAGAAAAGAAAAGTTCAGATTTGCAGTGCTTGGCAAAATGCCTCCGTATATTCTCACAACTTTATTTTTATTTTAAAATAAAGTTTTAAAATTAATAAAATAAATTCCTATTTTTAAATTTGCAGTGATAATTTTAGGAGTTCTCATGTAAATTCTTCTCCTTAAGTGAAGGGGAAAAAGTGAGGTAGAGAATAATCAAGCTATCTCAAAATGAAGAGATAGCTCAGTCAAAAACTAGTATTACAAGCAACAACTTCTATAAGTGTTCAAAATTCTAGCATTTTTTATTTGGAGAGTTGGTAAGGGAGAACCTAATGAGTTTAAACTCATAGCCACAGAGATAATAGAATGGGAAAGACTAGAGATCTTTGCAAGAAAATTAGAGAAATCAAGGGAATATTTCATGCAAAGATGGGCACAATAAAGGACAGAAATGGTATGGACCTAACAGAAACAGAAGATATTAAGAAGAGATGGCAAGAATACGCTGAAGAACTATACAAAAACAATCTTCATAACCCAGATAATCATGATGGTGTAATCATTCACCCAGAGCTAGACATCCAGGAATGCAAAATCAAGTGGGCCTTAGGAAGCATCACTACAAACAAAGCTAGTGGAAGTGATGAAATTCCAGCTGAGCTATTTCAAATCCTAAATGATGTTGTGAACACGCTGCACTCAATATGCCAGCAAATTTGGAAAACTCAGCAGTGGACACAGGACTGGAAAAGGTCAGTTTTCATTCCAATCCCCAAGAAGGCAATGCCAAAGAATGCTCAAACTACTTCACAATTGCACTCATTTCATACACTACCAAAGTAATGCTCAAAATGAAGCCAGGCTTCAACAGTACATGAGCCGTGAAATTCCAGCTGTTCAACCTGGTTTTAGAAAAGGTAAGGAACCAAAAATCAAATTGCCAACATCTGCTGGGTCATCAAAAAAGCAAGAGAGTTCCAGAAAAACAACAAACTGTGGATCACAACAGACTGGAAAATTCTTAAACAGATGGGAATACCAGATCACCTGACCAGCCTCTTTAGAAATCTGTATGCAGGTCAGGAAGCAATAGTTAGAATTGGACATGGAACCACAGATTGGTTCCAAATAGGAAAAGGGTTATGTCAAGGCCATATATTGTCACCCTCCTTATTTAACTTATATGCAGAGTACATCATGAGAAACACTGGGCTGGATGAAGCACAAGCTGGAATCAAGATTGCCAGGAGAATAACAATAACCTCAGATATGCAGATGATACCACAATTATGGCAGAAAGTGAAGAACTAAAGATCCTTTTTGTGAAAGTGAAAATGCTGGCTTAAAACTCCACATTCAGAAAACTATGATGGAGCTGCAGGAGTTGGTTGTATATTTTTGAGATTAATTGTTTGTCCATTGCTTCATTGGCTATTATTTTCTCCCATTCTGAAGGCTGTCTTTTCACCTTGCTTATAGTTTCTTTTGTTGTGCAGAAGCTTTTAATTTTAGTTAGGTCCCATTTGTTTATTCATGCTTTTATTTCCGATATTCTGGGAGGTGGGTCATAGAGGATCCCACTTTGGTTTATGTCAGAGAGTGTTTTGCCTATGTTATCCTCTAGGAGTTTTATAGTTTCTGGTCTTATGATTAGATCTTTGATCCATTTTGAGTTTATTTTTGCCAAAGAACTTAACAGACATTTCTCCAAAGAAGACATAAAAATGGCTAACAAACACATGAAAAGATGCTCAACATCACACATTATCAGAGAAATGCAAATCAAAATCACAATGAGGTACCACTTTACACCAGTCAGTATGACTGCAATCCAAAAATCTACAAGCAATAAATGCTGGAGAGGATGTGGAGAAAAGGGAACCCTCTTACACTCTTGGTGGGAATGCAAACTACTACAGCCACTATGGAAAACAATGTGGAGATTCCTTAAAAAACTGAAAATAGACATGCCATATGACCCAGCAATCCCACTGCTGGGCATTCACACTGAGGAAACCAGAATTGAAAGAGACACGTGTACCCCAATGTTCATCGCCGCATTGTTTACAATAACCAGGACATGGAAGCAACCTAGATGCCCATTAACTGACGAATGGATAAGAAAGCTGTGGTACATATACACAATGGAATATTACTCAGCATTAAAAAAAATTCATTTGAAGCAGTTCTACTCAGGTGGATGGAACTGGAGCCTATTATATAGAGTGAAGTAAGCCAGAAGGAAAAACAACAATACAGTATACTAACGCATATATATGGAATTTGGAAAGAGGGTAAAGAGAACCCTGCATGCGAGACAGCAAAAGGAACACAGATGTATAGGATAGACTCGTGGACTCTGTGGAAGAGGACAAGGGTGGCATGACATGGGAGAATGGCATTGAAACATGTTAATTATCATATGTGAAATCAATCGCCAGTCCAGGGCTGATGTTCGGGGCTGGTGCACCGAGATGACCCAGGGGGAGGGAATCGGGAGGGAGGAGGAAGGGGGGTTCTGGAGGGGGAGCATATGTAAACCCATGGCGGTTTCATGTCATTGTATGGCAAAACCAACACAATAAAAAAATAAAATAAAATAAATTAAAAAAAAGAAAACTATGATCATGGCATCCAGTCCCATCACTTCATGGCAAATAGATGGGGAAACAGTGGAAGGAAACAGTGACTTACTTTATTTCTGGGGGGACTCCAAAGTCACTGCAGTTGGTGACTGCAGCCATGAAATTAAAAGATGCTTATTCCTTGGAAGGAAAGTTATGACCAACCTAGACAGATTATTAAAAAGCAGAGATGTTTCTTTGCCAACAAAGATCCATCTAGTCAAAGCTATGGTTTTTCCAGTAGTCGTATATGGATGTGGGAGTTGGACTATAAAGAAAGCTTATAGACGAAGAATTGCTGCTGTTGAATTATGGTGTTGGAGAAGACTCCTGAGCGTCCCTTAGATAGCAAGGAGCTCCAATCAGTCCATCCTAAAGGAGATCAGTCTTGAATAGTCATTGGAAGGACTGATGCTGAAGCTGAAACTCCAATACTTTGGCCACCTGATGTGAAGAACTGACTCATTTGAAATGATGCTGATGCTGGGAAAGATTGAAGGTGGGAGGAAAAAGGGACAACAGAGGATGATATGGTTGGATGGCATCACTGACTCAATGGAAAAATGTTTGAGTCAACTCTAGGAGTTGGTGATAGACAGGGCCGTCTGGTGTGCTGCAGTTCATGGGGTTGCAAAGGACTGGATATGACTGAGTGACTGAACTGAACAGAGATATTGAGAGCCAGAAATCTTAGTCTCTAAGCAGCAAGTACCTTTGTTTCATGTTGAATACCCTCATATTGTTATTAGTTTTTCTCCAGTAATCTGTCAAATAATCAGAGACTGGAGTTTTAAAAGGTTCGTGGCCACAGAAAGCGAGCTAGTGCTGAGCCAGTGAAAAGATGAGATAATGAGATTGACATTTCTGACACTGAAAACCTGGTGATAGAAAGATTAGTTTACAATCAAATTACTCTCATATTCACTTATAACCAAATAAGTAAAGAGGCCGTCTGTAAGGTATTTCTCCCACAAGTAATGGAATAGAGACTATTATAATAAACACATGCTTTAGGCAGAAAGGCATTCAGTGGAATTTGCTAGACGTACAGGTTGTTCAAAGCTAGACAAGATTCTCTTAAACGAATGATTCATCCATAGTAATGACACTAATTCATTATTGAGTTTCAGTTTATATCTATTTTCATTTTTTCCAATCTGTTGCAGTGCAATTGAAGTGGCGGTATGTTGTGTTGTTGTTCTAAAATATCGTTTTAAGTACATAATTCTGCTCCATTTGTGCCAGGAAAATGCCCAAACACCTTCATTAGAAATAAAGCAAATCTGTTCAACAGTACTCTGAACAGCAGGCACTATCTGCTTTATTGAACAGAAAAAGCTTTAACAAATCTTATTTTGTACAATGTTCATTCTGCCTAAATTTGTTTATGTTCTCAAACTTTCTAAAAATGTGGGTGCAACAACAAAGTAGTGTTTAGCTACCCTCCTCTCTTGGCCAGGTGGTTGATTGTATGGTTTGGCATCTTTTTTGCAGGTGGTATACAAAATCATATACACCAGCTGCTCAGCCCACTGAGTGACACTTTGCTAAATGGCACAGTCCCAGCCATACATAACAACATATAATGATGCTAGACTGATATCTTCACTAGATTCATTTAGCTCTGAAAAGAATTCTCTAAGAAAGACATTTCTGAGCCTTTATTTCTATTTCATGCTGGGTAATGTTGGCAAGCATTATTCATGGCACATGTGAGCAATTCAAAAAAAAATATTGTAAAAAAACAACAAGGCAGCTTTGCAGAGGTGCGCTGTCTGCTTGATGACTTGGCATGCTGCCCCCAGTGCTTGGCATAGCACCCTGGTGGCTGGCACCAGGGATGCTCTATATACTTGCCATTGGGCCTCTGCTATGCTACTTGCTGTGCATGATCAATATCGACCAACTGCATAAACAACCGGATGAACCTTGTATCTGAGGGATAGCAAATAGCATTTGAATTATTTTACATAAATCTGAAAATGTAATCGCTGTTGACATTCCTATTAGTATTATATCTGAGCGTGATGATCATAATTGAGTAACATTAAATTTAGTTTATTGAACAGCAGTCCACTGCCCGCTTTACTGTGACTATGATCTGTGTAATGAAACCAGCAGTACGAAAAACTCTCTCAGTTGGTACACTTCCTGGACTGCAGCCAAAGTATTTATTGCTATTTATGCAATTAATGGCTATATTGATTCTTTTTTTCCCCCCAGTAAATAGTAGATAAGTTGTGCTATGTTTTCTTAGCTCTTCAAGGTTTGTTTCAGCTGTAATTAATGTGACTAGAAGAATAATATACTCAATTGTTCTTAGTAACTGGTTTGCATGTCTGTGACATTTGCAACTTACACATTCGTTTCTGGTTTGAGATGATTAAATTGATAGTGGCTCTATTGCCAAAATAGTCCCATATGCTGAAGTATGATTTATTAACGCTCGAAAATCAGAAGGTAAAACTTTACCAGCCAAAAGGCTGTGGTGGTTAATCATCTGTTCTTCTAGCTAATTCCATAATCCTCAATGTGACAATCAATTCATCATGCTGAAATAGCAAATTCATATAAATCATATTTCTAAGTTCTACATGCAGTCAATAAAATATATTACACATTCCCCATAAATTATGTGATATAATGTTAATTTATTTTTCAGATTAAAAACTTTAACTACCCTATGTCTTTATCCATTGTGCCTATAAAGTAATGAGCCTCCTATCGACATCTAGGAAATCACAGTATGCACAGGAAAGATTTGAAGTCCTTTGACTTAGGAAGAATTCATAAAAATACCAGACATTCCAAATCCTCTAAAAGAACCAAACGTTTGAATATTGTTTCCTACTTTGTTCTCATTCCTTACTGGTTAGATTTCAAATATCTTTCTTAGTATATTTTCCAACCTGGAGGAGGTAAGTATAAGAAGGAAGATCAGAATTAGCAGTATTTTAATATTCTTGCTATTGAAACAATTAGAATAATCTGCATCCCAGTGTGTATGCTCTTATGTTTTTTTTTCTTTTCTTTTCTTTCAGTTCTATCCATCACCCTAATATCACGGTGTTAGAGTGAACTCTTTAACTTTCTTTCTTTTTAAATTTATTCTCTGGAAATCTATTTATTGTCCATAATAACAACTTAAATATGGTAATACAGAGTTCTAAAACACTTTAATGATTCATTTTCATCCATAACCACGATTTCCTTCTGTAAGTAACAGAACTGCAGAGGTAAGAGACGTTCTACCTTTAGTAGATAAGGAATTCCTTAAATTCCTTAAATATGAAGCTTGGATGAGTCAGTCTAAATTTACTCTATTTTATAAATCAAAATTAATATGTTAACTTATGCAGCATTTCAGGACACTGAGTTCTCCCTGAAGGAAGATATGTCCAAACAGTATATTTAAAGCTAGGAAATCCAGGAGGAAGAAAATGACATTTAATGAAAATAGTCTGAATCCTGAGTTTATTCCCCTTCTTTTTCTCTTTTGTCTGCTACTTCTGATAAACCTTTTGTACTATCGTACTTGTTTTTGAATTGTATATCAATTGTCATCATTCTAAACACAGCTTATCACATGAGCAATCTCATCCTAATTCATCCTCTGTTTCAATTTCCTGGTGGTCCTTGGGTCTGACACATAGTTCCTCTTCATGGGAGGAGAGACTGTGACTCAGTTTCTGCCAAATTATTTTATGAGAGGAGCAATGCAAGCACCTGCCATTTGTAGTCTGGTTTTGTAGAAAACATTTTAAAAAAGAAGAACTTTCAGAGTTATATGTGCAATTGTAAATGCAATTAACATTTTTGTGGTAGTGCATTGCCATTCAACAAACTGTGCCCTTCTTGAAGCATAATTACTAATATTTATATATGAGAAATAGTGTTTTTTTCTGGAAAAGGACATTTGTCTTAAAGATGGATTACATTTAAGGCTCAAATACATTTTGTTGCAAGGGTAGCATTTAGTTCAGTCAATTTCTACACTGTGTAGAGAAGTTGGCAAAAGAAGACAGTTCAGGGGCAAGAACCAGACACAGACTTTTCAGTGCAGAGATGTAGAATTGAAGCACACATCATGAAATGAGCTCTAGCTTCATAAGGAAAAGAAGGATGGAGACATTCTACCTTAGCTTGAAATGTAGCAAAACTGATTCATAGCATTACTGAGCTAGAAAACGCGAGTCACAAGCTCCTTATCATAGGAGGGACTAACTGTGCAACACTACATGTTTTAAAGCAGTATTAGAACTGGAGTGAAACCATTTCCCTCCATTCACAAATTTCTGCTCTTCTGGGCAGGCAAGGTTTTCATAATTATAATTTCCTACGTCCATGGGTAATACAGGCTAGGTATGTGTATCAGAGCCTCTTTCTTGTTCACAATATTTCAGGGGTTCCTGAAAACATTAATCCGCAAAAATAAGGGCTTGGGATTTCAATCATAGTACAAAGGAAGCAGGAAGGAATGGAGCTACACCAGAGCCAGGGTTTTGTATTTTCAGAGGAGTAAGTTAATATTATTCTGAAATAGCCTGTGATATAAGATGCATACACTAATTGTTAGAGCAACTGCTAAAATTAAGTCAAAATTATATGTTAAAATAATAAATAGAACAATACAAATATTTAGTAACAAAATAAGGCAATAGAGAAGCTGAGAGGAGATTTCAAAAGAAACCAAGAAGCAGAGAGATTTCTTGGGCAAGGACAGATCACACAGTTGCTGCAGTTTGATGGTGGGGAAAAAAGATACTTTTTTGGGAGAAAGGCATGAAAGTCTGTGTTTGACTACTTCAGTCTTTCCCTGGATATACCTTTACCTTGTTGTTCCTTTATTATATGTGTTCTATGAAAAATATGTCATGAGTATTATTGCTACCTTTAGTGTTATTGTTATTTTGAGTCCTAGAAGTCTTTACATGCTAGTGCGATCCTAGGACCACTGAGATAGTAAATTTCATAATTTAATTTATAATCATTTATTATAATTAAAGTGATACAATACATAAATACATGTGTGTGTGTGCTCAGTTCCTCAGTTGCATCTGACTCTTTGCTACCCCATGGACGGTCCCTCACCAAGATCCTTTGCCCACTGGATTTTCCTGGCAAGAATACTGGAATAGATTACCACTTCCTCCTCCAATATACATATATACTTCACAGAATTATAAATAAGTAACTTTTTTTTCAAAACCATTAAATCACTCATAGATATAGAAACTAAGATGGGGTTGCCTGGGACTGAGGAGAGGAGCACCTAGAGAATTATTGTAAAGTGGATACAGAGCTTCAGTTCGCAAGACAGAAAATTCCATGGACCAGTGGTGGCAACAATTGCACAACAATGTGACTATACTTAACGCCACTGAAATGTAGGCTGAAAAATGGTCATAACGGTAAATTTCATGTAATCTAGATTTTTCACAAATAAAAAATAATTTATAATTTAAAAATTGGCAGTATTTCAGTATCATAACATTCAAAATTATTTGGACTCAATAAATATTTTTTATTTCCTGTATTTAATGTCTTTCTTTTTTAACTTCACTTTCAATGACTTCTTAGCTGAAGTCCCAGATGTTAACTAAAGTGTTTGAATCATTAGAACTTCCCAAGAAAGAATAGTTCACCCTTTCTCACTCCTACTCTGTCTCTTCTATTTCAGGCTTGCTTCTTCTCCCTGAGGCTACTTTTTAACTGCATCACATGTTCCTATGAGACCAGAGGAGTCTGGAAAAGTCCATGTCCATTTTTTGTTTACTCTGTCCTTTGACTCCTCAAAGCCAGCTGTAATCTCTTTCAATCCCCATAGCCTAGTCTTCAAGAATGTTTATTACCTGGCCTCCTGTTACTATCTTTTTCCTTCTGTGAAATATTTTACTTCCAGTCCTGAACCACTTGCTGTTACCCAAGCATGCCATTCTCAATTTATGCCTCTAAGATTTTCTCTAAATCTCTGTAGAGAATTACTTTTTCCCTATTTAATGATATAAGATCAGGGGATATTTGACTGAGTATATTACTGTTCCAGATTTGCTTCAATTGTCACCTCCTTTATGAAGCTCTCCCTAGACTAGATTCCTCCATAATTGGCACTGATTTGCACCCTATCTTCCAAAAGCATGTGGTCTATCCTTGTTTTACAGTACTATAAAAGGTGCATAATTTTTCTCATTTTTTTTCTTGAACCTTACTAAAGGGATATTGTATTTTTCCGTTGGCTTGATGTCAGTCTTGGCCATGTGATTTAATCTGTCCAGTGAAATATAAGTGGAATTGGCATGTGCCCCTTCCAAAAAGGAAATTTAAAATTAAAAATATTCCACAGAGAGGCTGTTCCTTTACCCTGAGTTCCATATTTAAAATGACATGTAGGAGAACCACAGACAAACTATGATGACAACCTTAGTTGCTATAAACCACTACAACTTGGGCCTATTTTTTATGATTTAGAAACAAGTTCTAAGGAGGCAGAAGATAGATGAGCCCCAGGAGAACAGTCAATTTGTTCCCTACGGACAAAAAACTCCATAATAATAGGAGCAAGAGTGGATGCTGGGTCCTGCCCAGATGAGAGATAAAAGACCCCGTATTACTTATTCTCAAAGTCAAGGAGATATTCCCAACTACACATGTGCAGAAAGGTTCCTTGAAGGTCACAAGGGAGGAGCTTCCTTTCATAGTAGGTGATATCAACCTACCCTTAGGTCTCTTCACTAGAATCATCTTCAGTAAGACTTGTGCATGCACAAGTGGGAGGGTCCTGAGAGTTATCAAACACACACTCAGAACCAGGCAAATCATATTGACTGGCCAAAGGAAACCTGGAAGAAATGCCCCACAAAACTGATTCAAACCACCACAAGGGCACAACCCTCTCTCTGAGTCCGTCTATGTGTCTAGCCACATGGACCCTTTTCCTTCCTAATAAACACTTTACTTGTTTCACTACTTTCCCTCTCCATGCAAAAATTCTTTTCTACATAACTGACTTGCCAAGATCATGTCACTGGCCACTGCTTCCTGGTGGTCTAGAGGCTAGGATTCAGCGCTCCCATTGCAATGGCTTGACTTTACATCTCTGACTGGGAACCAAAATTCTGCTTTGAGCTGCTGCAAGCTGATGCCACCACAGATCACTGTCTATGTTCTATTTTATTAATTTGTTTATGTAGCTGGCAAGATGAGAAATTGTTCTTTATTTTGGTTATTCCAGTGCCTTTCTGTTCATTGCTTAGCCCTTGTCCATAGGTATTAAATACATTTTTTTGTATGCATGGACAAACAGTTGAAAGAGGGGATAAAGCTTTAAAGAGACTTCCGTCAGTGTTCTGCTCAATTATGTGGGGTTATTTTTCACCACATCAGAAATGTTGCTTACTCAGTATTCATATATATGAGTGTTTTCATCAACTGGTTTGTTGGGTTAATGATTTGGTCATTCCTTGAAGAGACAGTGATTTAACCTAATAGAGATCAAAGCTACTGATGTTGCCTGAATTTAGATTAGATAAGTATTGCACCTTTCTAGAGTGTGTTTCACCATTTTGTTTATGGAGTGTGAAATATATAGCCTTGTGCTGTTTCTGCACCCTTCAGCCATGCATAGCCAACAATATACTGTACGCCCCATTTCTGCTAACCTTGGCAAATTAGCAGAGGTATTTGGGTAATCAGGCAGTTGAGTGTTTGTGTAGTTTATCACTTTTTATGAAAAGGGAAATGTGTTAAGGAGGATTAAACAGAGGAATAACTATCGGTGGCTTATATCTAGAATATTGCTGCAGTAAAATGAAAAAAAAAGTGACGCCAGCTACTTTTTTAAAAATACTGAATTTATTCATTACATGACAGGAATAAAAAACAAAATTATACATTTTTTTGTCATTGAGAGAAAAGAGAAATATGTTTCCCTTTTGTCTTTTTTATTTGAAAGCATTAGCCCACCTTTAACTCTGTGTGAGTCGCTATCTGTATTTTTTTTTTTTAAGCTAAGATTGCAGTCCTTGGAGAACAAAGTTGACAGGTTTGAGATGACAAAGAATCATTATAATCAGTGCTGAAGATATGAAATCACAATGAGAAGGAATTCATGTTTACAGTAGCAGGGACCACACACTGTGATAGTTTGCATTAGAAACTCAGCAGGTGTAGTATGCAAAACTGAATCACAGTAGAGGATTTGAAGACCTCAGGATATGAAAAGGTCATTTTTGTTCAAGTACCTGTCTACTGTGTTAACATGAAAATAAAATATTTCTGTCAAACTCTGCAGAAGCTAACAAATTGTGTATACATGAACTCAAAGTCTCTAGGGTTTGTGCAAAATTATATTACATATTTACTTTAATTTTAACATCATTTAAGTGCTAGATACAAAAGTTGATGAAAAACATTATAGATAACATTATACATGTTCAAGAAGAAAAAGAATAAATTACAAAAGTTAGATCTTAAGAATATATAAGAAAAGAAAATCACTCAAGCATACTTTAGTTGTTAAAGGGTGGACCTAACTGTGGATATAGAAGTGTGACAAAGTTTAGAATAGAGGGTAAAGCCCTTATCTTTGGTAGTTTAGATGTTCAGTAGAGTCCGACTCCTTGTGACTCCATGGACTGTAGCCCACCAGACTCCTCTGTCCATGAGATTTTCCAGCAAGAATATTGGAGTGGGTACTCGTTTTTCTTCTCTAAGGGAACGTTATGACCCAGGGATAGAACCTGGGTTTCCTACATTGCAGGCAGATTCTGTACTGACTGAGCCATCAGGGATTCCATACTGAACTTAATGGCATTTTTAAATTTACTCTTCATACCTGGCATGGGGAAGGTGGTTGTGTAATGACATTTAGATGGGCTGTCCCTAAAAAACACAAGTAAATGAATTTTTATTCTGTTTGAACTCTGAATAATGTTTCTTTTTAAATTTTTATTTTATATTGGAATATAGTTGAATAACAATGTTATGTTAGCTTCAGGTATACCGCAAAGTGATTCAGTTATACATATACATGTGTATTCTTTTTCAGATTCTTTTCCCATGTAATTTATTATACAATATTATACAATATTGAGCACAGTTCCTTGTGCTATACAGTAGATTCTTGTTGGTTATCTACATTAAATACAGCAGTAATATTTCTTTTCCTTGTTCACTCATTCATTCTTCATCAAGGATTTATAAAACACCTGCTATATCCTGGTGCTAGAGATCATGGACATGATCTCGCCTTCTAAGGAATTGACAGATGAATGAAAGGGATGAATACATAATCATAGACACAGCAATGTCTTTAAAAACACAAGAGTCGCAAATAAAAGATCATCTAACTCTGCCTGAGCCACCAGGTTTGCAAAGGTGCTGGCATTTGAATGGAGTTCCCCCCCCCGCCCCCGTGGGGCCTCACTCACTGTACAGAGAAACAAGTAAGCAGTTTGGCTTTGAGAGTGTGTATGAGAAATGGCTACATGAAAATACAAGAGTACATGGAAACCAGATGACCATATTTTGAGGATTTGGGTCTTACTCTGTTCAATGAATAGTCGTAGTAGGGTATTAAGCCAGAAAGCAATATCAACAGGTTTTTCATTTTTAATAATTTGAAATATTTTTTCAGAGCAAACTAAAAATTGCAGGTAAAAAGAGCACCAGAAACCTCATACTATCATTTTCTCCACGGTTAATATTTTCAGCCTTGTGAGGAATTCAAAACTATTTCTTTTTAAAGTTCAGTTGCTTAACATCTTAAAAGCACTATTATGCTTTGAATAATATGTCCTGTGCAATAATGATTCAAGCCAAGATAAGCTAATACTGAAATTTTCGGTACTAGCCTTTCGGGAAGGTTGGTAATTTCCTGGTAATTAACATACAAACTACCTCCACCCCAGTGTATAGCTTAGATCCTCTGTAAGATAGGATGGCTTACAGTCCGTGGGGGTCTCAAAAGAATCAGGCATTACTAAGCCAGGAGTGCGCACGCACTCACACACTTTCACTAGGTCTAGCCATTAGAACAGAAAATCTTTGAAGGTAAGGGTGTGTGTATGTGTGCCTGGAAGCTGGGGATGGGGAGTTCTCGCTAAATGCATGTTTTTGCTCTAAACAACATAATGGGGCAAATTAACAAGAATATACCTGTGTGCGTGCTAAGTCGTTTCAGTGGTGTCTGACTTTGTGCGACCCCACGGATTACATCCCGCCAGGCTCCTCTGTCCATGGGATTCTCCAGGCAAGAAAGTACTGGAATGGGATGCTGCATCCTCCTCCAGAGAATCTTCCCAACTCAGGAATGTAACCTGCCCTCTTATGTCTCCTGCATTGGCAGACGGGTTCTTTACCACTAGCGCCACCTGGGAAGCCCTACTAAGAATATAAATAGTTTAAAATTTTTAAGCAAGTACCACTGACAGAGTGACTTTGGTCAAGTAAACAGTCTTCATAGCCTTCTTAGGGGTACACCAAGATGACTTGACCTTTGTAAGGGACGGCAGAGTGCAGGATCAGTTTTGCTTATGCCAATACTTTTGTGCTGCTGCTGCTAAGTCGCTTCAGTCATGTCCAACTCTGTGCGACCCCATAGATAGCAGCTCACCAGGCTCCTCCGGTCCTGGGATTCTCCAGGCAAGAACACTGGAGTGGATTGCCAATTCCTTCTCCAATGCGTGAAAGTGAAAAGTGAAAATGAAGTCGCCCAATCGTGTCTGACTCTTAGCGACCCCATGAACTGCAGCCTACCAGGTTCCTTCCTCGATGGGATTTTCCAGGCAAGAGTACTGGAGTGGGGTGCCATTGCCTTCTACTTTTGTAGTATGAGCTTAAACAGCATGAGCTAGCTAAGCTGTTTGTTGGCACTAACTGCTGGCTTATATTTTTAGAAAATTTTTATTCATTTTGACCAATTGTTATGCAATAAACTTTGTAGTGGAAAGGTAAGATAAGAAAGACCATAACTGCTCTTTCTTATCTCCCATGCTTAGATTTCAGTTGAAGTTCTGTATCTCAATTAGTGCTATTTACATAACAAATTTGATATACAAAATTCCTAAAGAAATTATATTAAATCTTGGAAGACGTTTTGGTTAGTTTCTTTAACTTACTGTTGTATCTATATTAGAGGACAATAACTCTCTTTAGGGTAGATAGAGATTTTTTATATAATTTGCTTTATATTTTTACATTTGAAACTTATTTATAGGCAAGAACATTTTGACCATTTCCAATTTTCACTGTATTTTTGCCTCCTCAAATAAAAATCAGGCCAAAACCACAGAATAATAAAGTAATTAGCAAGAATATCACATTGAATCAGTTTCGTTAATATAGGTGCCCTGTAAATAATACATCATTTCTTTAAAGATATCAAAGTAACAATGAATAAGGTACAATATTACTGTACATAAGGTACATATTACATATGACATCTGTGTGCATGTGTTTGTCTAAATAGCAAAAGTTATAAAAAATTATATGCTGACAAGTACTACAAATGTCTAAATTCCTAGACTGGAAGAGGCTTCTTCATAATTTCTTCAAATCATTAACCAAGAGATATTGAATAAATCATTTAATATTGTAAAAGTAACTTGCTGTTCACCAGGAAAAGATAAGATTATTAGGATGATTTCCACATCCTAATTTATATCTTAATTTATGCTTAAATGTAATAATACATAAGTCATTCATTAATTTTTACTGTGTTGATATATGCTTTGTATATTTTAATTTTTAATATTTTATGAAATTTTGTTCCAAAAATAATAAATTCAAAGTCATAATAGAATCAATGAAAAATAGAGTAAAATATAAATTTCAAAGAGATGAAGTGATTTACTTGATGTCAGATGGTTAATAAACAACTGAACTGATATAAGTATTTTTAGAATTTCAACCGTATATATTTATTTATTTAAATTTTCTTTACTTTATTGTGTTGGTTTTGCCATACATTGACATGCATCCGCCATGGGTATACATATGTAAATTACAAAATTGTGAAGCAAATACTGAGTACAGAAACTATAACCAAGCTTTTTGTATAAATAGTAATTAAGCTAAATTAAACAATGTATTTTCTTTGGCTAGAATGATTTCATTGAAATTTTGATTATAGTATACTTTAAGTTTTCTAAGAATTTGCTCTGTTTACTTTTCCTGATGGAAATCGTTAAGAATTGTGAAATCACAAATTTTATAAAGAAGAAAGAGTGGAAAACTTTAGTTATATTTTTCTCATATTTCATGATTCATCAACTGGGGGCACTTAAATTATTATATTATGGCTCAGTTCAGTTCAGTTAAGTAGCTCAGTCGTGTCTGACTCTTTGTGACCCCATGAATCTCAGCATGCCAGGCCTCCCTGTCCATCACCAACTCCTGGAGTCTACCTAAACCAATGTCCTTTGAGTCAGTGATACCATCCAGCCATCTCATCCTCTGTCATCCCCTTCTCCTCCTGCCACCAATCCTTCCCAGCATTAGGGTCTATTAAAATAAAAATGTCCTGTGAAGGAATTTTGGTCCCAGGTATCATTTAAATGATCCCTATCATATATTCTATTCTCTAGTAGTAAATAACAAAGTTCTGTTGTAACTCAAGTGTCTCAAAAGATTATTGTGATACTATCTTGGTTCCCAGTTGACTAATCAGGAAAATAACAATTTTAACAAATATTTGCAAGACATAAATTCAACTTACTACCAAGGAAATAATTTTAGACTACACCAATTCATTTTTGCCATTTTCTCCTCAGATATTTTGTGATTCAGAAATAAGAAAATCGGGAACTTCCTGGCATTCAGTTCCAGGGCTTAAGACACCATGTTTCCACTGCAGGGGACATGGGTTCAATCCTTGGTCAAGCAGCTAAAATCCTGCATACCATATGACATGGCAAAATTAGAAAGAAAAAAAAAAAAAAACAAAGAAAAATCAGAGGTAAAATTGAGGAAGAAAGGAGGAGGATATATCTAGAGTTATAAATACAAAAAGCAAAACAAAACTAGAAATGGTGAGAGAGTGATAGAGAAGAAAATATGACTCAATGTGGGGAGAAAAGATCAGCCAAATGAATTGATACACAAGAACTGGAAAGTATCAGAAGAGATTATGAGAAATATTTACTGGACGTTGTAAGTCAAATTCCTTAATTTTTAAATGTTGCAGGAGCATTGGATTTTCTTTAAGATTAAAAGCTTTCTTAACCATGCTCCATTTCCCAGATCTATTATAGTTCTCAATATTCTTTGTGAATCAAACTCATGGATACTCATGGCACAATGGGCCCTTTTGTCTAGTTCATCCCTTCCTAGTTTACACATATGACCTTACTATCAATGTTGGTAATGAGTACAGTATGTTGGTTGTATTTATCCTTGAAGCTATAATATTATTAAACATTATGTAAATAAAAACAATATGTAAGAGAATGAGCTTTTTTTGTTTGTTTTTTATGGAAATTATGCTGAATGTTGAATTAATTAATTTAATTAACCCAATTAAATTGGGTTAATAACAATAAAGTTGTTTCCTAAAATAACTGTTCTTTTTAGTCACTCAGTCATGTGCAACTCTTGGCAACTTCATGGACTGTAGCCTCTGTCCAAGACATTCCCTATGCAAGAATACTGGCCTGAGTAGCCATTCCCTTCACCAGAGGATCCTCCCTAACCAGGCATCAAACCCAGGTCTCCTGCATTGCAGGCAGATTCTTTACCCTCTGAACCATTTGAGCTATGTGTAAACAAGCTAATTGTGATAAACTGGAATTTACTATAAATCTTCTAATTATACTGCTCTGTAGCTTTACTTAAGTTATTGATCCACATGAAAGGAATGGAAACTGAAAATCCAAGGTAATGAATTATGGGTACCTTTTATACCTGAAAGATAACAAAGATAAAATTGGCAGACTTATACAAAAATTAAATAGTTTGGTCTTGGGCCAAAGAGGGGCAAAAGGATTAACATTTATGTCTTTTTAATTAAAAGAAAATTCCTAAGTTGTTTTGCACTTCTTTTATGATTTTCTGATGTAACCAAATCTGTTGATGAAAGACCCAACACTGTTTCAATACTAGTTCTAATGACATCCAATACTCCATTAAAGGGCTAGTTTTTCTTTGACTATTACTTCTATACTGTTGTTTTATTATTTGGTAGCTGGATGAGTGGGAACATTTGCAAAAACTTAGCCAAGTAGACACCAATGTTAAGGCAGTGTATTTTTAACATGACAAAAAAATCATCAAGATATATTTCTATCCTTGCAATCAGAGTGGACCAACACGCCATCATCTGGGAGTTAGGTTCAAGTCCTGACTTACTGAATCAATATCTGCATTTAAAAAAGATCGCCTAGGTGCTCTGTCTTCAGTTTAGGTTTGAAAAGTCATAAGCCTAGAGTTTTCTTAGTGAGCATAAATAACTGACAGCATTTCAGTTATAAATGGCCAGTTTTGAATAGATTTGAAGCAAGAGTGGAATAATGAATCTGATTCAAAAGGAAAGGTAAACTTTAAGGTAAAAGGTGATTTACAGAGCTTGTGTTTGAGCTTTATATATATGTTTTATCTCCAAAGATTCAAATTGAGAGTAAATACTGCTAAGGATACTACATTCTTAGTAATTTTCTTGTTTTTTGGAGAATTAATTTGATATACAGTTGGTTACAACATGATATAAACATATTTATTTGCTGAGATAATAGAAGTACAATTGCAATATTTATTTGCACAACAGAAACATTAATATTTAAAGCCATTGTTTGCCTTTGTCTCCTGCTGATAACTGTTTTCCTTAAAAGCACTACAAAAGACATTTTGAACAGATGGTGACTGGTTTTCTCTATCCTGCATCCCCTCACAACTGCCACCGAGCCTCACCATTCATTAATCTTCCATAGACTTCCAGTAGCAAAGCAACTAAATTACACACATACACACACTGAGGCCAGCATTTCTGTCAGGCTTAAATTTAAACTGAAGAGCACTGTGCCAAGTCTTTTAACCAAACTTCCACTATGGAACAGTTTGAAAAATAAACATTTAACTTGGAGGCTGATCTGGGAATGTCCAATTTTACACGGGAAATTTTTCCTGGCCATTATATCTTGGGCATTCTCTACAGTACATCTCAAAAATTTTGGAGTGAAATTACACACTCAAAACATCTGGTTTGAATTCAGCTTGATTCAGAACTGTTCTAAGAGACCTATCTTCTTAATCATTGAAATTAGGAAAAAAAAACAAAAGATCACAAACAATAATGACTTTACCAAAATGATCATCTGTTGTGATATTGTCTACATATAAAATAATAATGCATATTCTTAAGTTAGTCCTGAAACATATTATCTAGACTATATATTTTCTAACAAATGAGGTGGGTGTGTCAAATACTTAAAATACTTTCTAGATTTGAAATACATGTATACTTATATATAAGGGTAAATAATGTACATTTTTCAGGCAGTTTTGTCTATAGTAAGTACACCCAAATTCACCAAATTGTTTACATTCCACTGCAGTTGCTTTATTACTATTTGTCTGTATATTTTTGACATGCATTTCATTTAATACTGTTTGATTAAGTTGGCAATATGGTGACCTATATCCCTAAATTCTCTCATGCTTATTTCCTAAGACCAAGGATAAATTTTTCATGATTATTAGAATTTTCAAAATTAAGAGATATAACATTGATACTATGCTATACCTAAATTGTACTCCATATTCAAATTTAGATGTTTCTGGTTCAAGGTGCCAGAACAGAAAGACCCATGCTCATCTTCTCCTGTGAGAGCTCCAAAACTGCAACTAGCTGTTGAACAACCATTGATGGGAGGACACTGGAACCCAACAAAAAGAGACGCCCAAAATCCAAACACAAAGAAGAAGCCACAAGATAGTAGGAAGGGTGAAAATATGATAAAATCAAATCCTATACCTACCTGGAGAGCAACCCACAATCTGGAAAACAATATTAAAGAAGCTGTCTCACTTTGTGAGGTTCTGAGCCTCATCTCAGGTTTCCCAGTCTGTGCATCCAGCAAAAGGACCAGGAATCCCCAAAGAATCTGACTTTGAAGGTCAGTGAGATATGATTACAGGGCTTCCATAGGACCCAGATGAACAGAAACTCCACTCTTAAAGAATACAAAAAATGTTTGTGCAGGCCAAGATCCAGGGGAAAGAAGCAGCGAACCCACGGGAGACTGAATGAGGCCTGTCGGCTGGTGTTGAAGAACATCATGCGGAGGTGTGGGTCAGCAGTGGCTTTCTGTGGGAATAGGGGCACTGGAAGCAGCAGTCCTGGAAGGGGCCCCTTGGAGGTCTCCATTAACCCCACCATACAGCCCATAGACCCCAGGCCTGGGTCACCTCAGTCCAAACAACTGTCAGGGATAACTGGATTAAAGCTTTACAGAGCACAGCTCTTCCTGCCAGAGCAAGACCCAGTTTTTCTTATCACCAGGCCCTCACATCAAGTAGGTTACACAAAACTAGCCCTCATCCACCAAAGATAAGAGAGAAGAAGCAAAAAGAATCACAGTCCCACAGGGCTAGAACTAAAACCACATCACAGAAAGTTAACCAGGATGTAAAAGCAGAGGGTTTTGCCCCAGATGATGGGACAAGATAAAACCCCAGAAAAACAACTAAATGAAGTGGAGATAGACAACCTTCCAGAAAAACTACTTCAGAATAATGATGGTGAAGATGATCCAGGATCTCAGAAAAACAATGGAGCCAAAGACTGAGAAGATGTAAGATATGCTTAACAAAGACTCCAAAGAGTTAAAGAACAAAGAAACAGAGATGAACAATACACTAGAAGGAATCAGTAGCAGAATAACTTATGTAGAAAAACAAATGTTACCTGGAGAACAGAATGGTGGAAATCACTGCTGCAGAACAAAATTTAGAAAAAAGAAAAAAAGAATGAGAAATGGATGCAAACAGACAAAGAGACATCTGGGACAACATTAAACACACCAGCATTCACATTAAAGGGTCCCAGAAGGAGAAGAGAAAAATAAAGGACCTGATAAAATATTTGATGAAATAATGGCTGAAAACTTCCCTAATGTGAGAAAGGAAATAGTTAACCAAGTCCAGGAAGTGCAGAGTCTCCAGCAGGACAAACCAAAGGAAGAACACACTGAGACACATAGTAATCAAGATGATGAAAGTTAAAAACAAAGATGAAATGCTAAAAGTGACAAGAGAAAACACAACACAATAAATATCATATAAGGGAATCCCATAAAGTTACCAGCAAATTTATCAACAGAACTCCACAAGCCAGAAGGGAATGGCATACTATATTTAAAGTGATGAAAAAGAAGAACCTACAACTAAGAATACGCTTCCTTGCAAGACTCTCATTCAGATTTGGGAGAGAAATCAAAAACTTTACAAACAGGCAAAAGTTAAGAGAATTCAGCATCTCCAAATTAGCTTTATTGTGTATGGATCACAATAAACTTTGGAAAATTCTTAGAGATGGGAACAGACCACCTTACCTGCCTCCTGAGGAGCCTGTATTCAGGACAAGAAACGGCAGTTAGAACCAGACATGGAACAAAGGACTGGTTCAAAAATGATAAAGAAGTATGTAAAGGCTGTTGGACTGCAAGGAGATCCAAGCAGTCCATCCTAAAGAAGATCAGTCCTGGGTGTCATTGGAAGGACTGATACTGAATCTGAAACTCCAATACTTTGGCCACTTCATGCAAAGAGTTGACTCAATGGAAAAGACCCTGACGCTGGGAAGGATTGGTGGCAGGAGAAGAAGGGAGCAATAGAAGGTGAGATGGCTGAATGGCATCACCAACTCGAGGGACATGAGTTTGGGTAAACTCTGGGAGTTGGTGATGGACAGGGAGGCCTGGAGTGCTGCGATTCATGGGGTCGCAAAGAGTCGGACACGATGGGCAACTGAACTGAACTGAAAGGCTGTATGTTGTCACCCTGCTTATTTAACTTATATGCAGAATACATTATGCAAAACATGGGGCTGGATAATCACAAGATGGAATCTGATTTCTAGGAAAAGTATCAATAACCTCAGATATGCAAGATTTAATGGCAAAAAGTGAAGAGGAACTAAAAGTGCCTCTTCATGAGAGTAAAAGAAGGAGAAGTGCAAAAGTTGGCTTAAAATTCAGCATTCAAAAACTAAGATCATGGCATCTGGTCCTGTCACTTCATGGCAAATAAATACAGAAAAAGTGGAAACAGTGACAGATTTTATTTTCTTGGTTTCCAAAATTACTGCAGATGGTGACTGTAGCCATGAAATTAAAAGATGCTTGATCCTTGGAAGAAAAGCTATGACAAACTATGTCACAGCTTTAAACCAAGCTATGTCTAAACAGCATGTTAAAAGGCAGGGACATCACTTCAATGGCAAAGGTCTGTCTAGTCTAAGCTATGGTTTCTCCAGTAGTCATGTATGGTTGTGAGCTGGACCATAAAGAAGGCTGAGTGTCGAAAGTTCATGCTTTTGAACTGTGGTGCGAGAGAATGCTAGAGAAGACTCTTGAGAGTCCCTTGGACAGCAAGGAGATCAAACCATTCCACCATAAAGGAAATCAACCTTGAATATTCATTAGGAGGACTGATGCTGAAGCTGAAGCTCCAATACTTGGCCACCTAATACAAAGAGCCAACTCACTGAAAAATATCCTGATGCTTGGAAAGATTAAGCAAAGAAGGAGAAGGGGGCATGAGGATGAGGATGAGATGGGTGTATGGCATCACCGACCCAATGGACAAGAGCTTGAGCAAACTCCAAAAGATAATAAGAGGCAGAGAAGCCTGGCCTGCTGCAGTTCATGGGCCACAGAGTTGGACATGACTTTCTGACTGAAAAGCAAGATTCAAGTTATGAATATTGGGTATTTCTCAGTGTATCATATCTGGATCCACATAGTTGATTTTCCTATTAGTGATGATACTAAATTTGATTACTTATTGAAGGTGGTGTCCCTTTCTTCACAGAAAAGTTACTACTTATTCTGTCTTGATTAATATTAGACATCTTTTGAAACAGATTTAAATGTCATTAAAATACTGGAAAAATTACAATCTTCCTTTCCACACACTAACTTTTGATGTTTATAATGTATAGGTTATCAATTTTTTGTTTTTATAAAAAATATGCTTAATTACACTAGAATGTAAAAAGATCAAGTGCTACATAGGGCAACATCTTTTTAATTGCAAGGGTTGCCTTAAAGTAAAATAACAAACTACAGAAGTAATAGTTTGAAATTAAAGTTTCCTTTATATATTTTTATATTTTGGATTTACTTCTTAAAAATCATAATTCTTTTGATTTAAATTAAAAAGAAATTAAATGTTTTCAAATTAGAAAGGAAAAAGTATAACTGTCACTGTTTTCAAATGACATGATATAATACATAGTAAACCTTAAAGATGTGATCAAAAGGAAAAAAAATCAATTAGAATTCATCAATGAATTCATTAAGCTTCGGATGCATTTCTACACACTAACAGCAACCATAAGATAGAGAAATTAGAAATCAACCTTATTTACAATGACATCAAAAAGAATAAAACACCTAGAAATAAATCTAACTAACAAGGTAAAAAATTGTACTTGAAAATTTAAGATATTA
Organism: Antilocapra americana; assembly: GCA_007570785.1. NCBI lineage: Eukaryota > Metazoa > Chordata > Mammalia > Artiodactyla > Antilocapridae > Antilocapra > Antilocapra americana. The sequence continues at coordinate 21,941,305 of ML663566.1, read as the reverse complement.
ATGAAAGGAATTGAGGACAACAGAAACAAATGGAAAATGTATTGTGCTCTTGTCTTAGAAGAATCAGTATTGTTAAAATGACCATATTACTCAGGGCAATCTACAGATTTAATATAATCCTTATCAAATCACCAAAGGCATTTTTCATAGAACTAGAACATTTTTTTTTATTTACATGGAAACATAAAGACCCTAAATAGCCAAAACAATCTTGAGAAAGAAGAATGGAGCTCGAGTAATCAAGCTCTTTGATTTCAGAAAACATAAAACACACTTTTACATAAATCACAGAAAAAAAAAACTTTTGGATCTGTATCCTAGAAATAAAAATAACACTATAGAAATGTGGCAACTCCCTGGTAAAGCATCTACTTGCAATGAGGGACACCTGGGTTCAGTCCCTGGGTTGGGAAGATCCCCTGGAGGAGGACATGGCAACCCACTCCAATATTCTTGCCTGGAGAATCCCCATGGACAGAGGAGCCTGGTGGTCTAAAATCCGTGGAGTCACCAAGAGTCAGACTCAATTGAGTGACTAAGCACAGCAAGCAAAGTAGACCACAAACAAAATGAAAAGGCCCCCCATGGACTGGGATAAAGATGTCTGCAAATAATAATACCTATAAGGGATTTATTTCAACAATATACAAGCAGTTCATAAAGTTTAATATTTAAAAAAAATTTTTAAATGCATAGAAAATCCAAATAGGCATTTTACAGCCAAAAGCTTGTATGAAGATGTTCACTATTGCTGATTATTATTAGAGAAATGCAAATCAATACTACAATGAGGTATCACCTCCCACCAGTCAGAGTGGCCATTATTAAAATATCTATGAATAATAAATGCTAGAGTGTGGAGAAGAAGGAATTCTGGTACACTGTTGGCAGAAATGCAAATTGGTGCAGCCACTATGGAGAACTGTATTTAGGTTCCTTAAAAAACTAAAAATAGAATTACTATATGATCCTTCAATACCACTTCTTGTCATATATCTGGAGAAAACTCTTGGCGAAGATACATGGACCTCAGTGTTCATAACAGCACTATGTACAATAGTCAAGCCTGGAAGCAAATTAAATGTCCATCAAGAGATGAATGGATGAAGAAGATGTGGTATATATAGTAAAATATTACTCATCCACGAAAGAGAATGAAATAATGCTGTTACTGAACATATGATATCATTTATATGGGGAATCTAAAAACTGATACCAGTGAACTGATAGTAGACTTTGATATAGACAAACAGAAATAAACTCTTAGACATAGAAATCAAAGTTACAATTACCAAAGAGGCTAGGGAGGTGGAAGGGGAGAGAAATTAGGGTTTGGGGATTAACATATATAAAAAATAAAATAGATAAAGTATAAAATAGATAAAGTATAATAGATAAGTATAAAATAGATAAAGATTAAGGATCTACTGTATAGCCCAGGGAAATATATTCAAAATCTTGTAATAACCTATAATGGAAAAGCACCTGAAAAGGAAGATGATGCATAGATATATAAATAAATAATATTTTAATCACTCTCCTGTATACCTAAAATGAATACAATATTGTAAATTAACTATACTTCAATAACAAATGGTTCAAAACAAGATCAAACCCTCAATCAAATTGTATTATCTTTTTCTTGGAGAAATAGTTTAAATATGGATTAGAGAAATTTTGAGTAATTTAATTGTTAGCATCAAATGCAAATATGTGATTGTAATTTACAGCTAAATCTAGCTTTTAGTTGCACCAAATTTAGTAGAAAACTAGCATTAAAGATAATCTTCCAATTTGGACTAAAAAAGCTCAGAATATTATGTGTTGATATTCTTCCACTGTTCTCCAACACTTTTCATTATATATTAACTATATATCTGTTATAAAAATCATGTTAAATAGCTGTTTTATTAGGTTTGTGGCTTTAAATAGTAAAATACTATATTTCCACATTAAACAGATTTTTCCTGTAGGAAAGTATTTCATAGTTTTTCATAGAAAGGGGCAGAGAAGTTAAGATTTATTAAGGATCTACTTTGTATCAGTCTCTGTGTTAAAGGCTTTTTACAACACACATATTTTTAAAGGTTACTTATGAAAATAATGAGCACATTTGAAAGGAAGGAAATGGAGACATTAGTTTGCGCCAGGTGGCGCTAGTGGTATAGAACCTGCCTGCCAATGCAAGCGACCAGGGTTTGATCCCTAAGTCTGGGAGATACTCTGGGGAGGGGACAGCAACCCACTCCAGTACCCTTGCCTGGAGAAACTCCATGGACGGAGGGGTCTGGCGGGCTACAGTCCAGTCCGCAGGGTGTGAAAGAGAAACGACTGCAGTGGCTTAGCATGCACACAAGCTGTTTACAATTTGATTTTTCTCTGCACGGTTTTATTTTATAGAACTAACGGAGTAAGCCCAAAAGAAATCTCCTAAGATGAGGAACTTAAAGAATTGTCTTTAAGAAAAAAATTAAATTAGAGAGCAAGCGGTTCTGACTATAGCACAATACCATCCTAGATACTGAACAGCTTCATGGATGTGTTTTAGGTGAGGATGCTCAGAAAAGGCTGAATGAAAACTGAAAGAGCTATTTCACAGACCCTTTTGAGACACTGAGAACTCATCTTAGCAGTGCTTATATCAGGAAAATGTGAAAATAAAAAAAAAAATTGCATAGGCTTGAGCGCTTCTGAAATGAGTGTAGACAACCAAGGAACAGATAGATCAGCATTAGCATTCCGCTGGTGCCTTTACAAAACATGCCTTAGCACAGAACTTTAGTGCTTTCAGTATTTAGTCCATAAAAATTTTAGAGACAAAATCACATGGTAGGCACTATACTAGTCACCAAAGTTATAGCACCAAATAGAACTTCTAAGAAGAGATACTAGGTTTGATTATGTATTGCAAAGTTCAATGTTCCATGCTAAAGGGTCATCTTTGCTGAACTCAGAAAGGGCTGAAGGTGGGGCTGGGGGTTGGGAGGAAGGTGGCGGTGAGCTGGACAAGATTTAAATATGGATGAATTCCTATAAAGTTTTGTCTGTGTGGTAGTTTTAAAATGTCATTAGGTACCTTGTTGAAAAACAAAATGGTCCATCCTAAAAGATGATTGTATATTTGGTTGAAGTTGATGGAATAGGAATTTCAAAATGTTGTTGTTTATGCTAAGTTGCTAATGCATGTCCTATGCTTTGTGATCCCATGGACCACAGCATGCTTGTTTCCTTGTCCTTCACTATCCCCTAAAGTTTGCTCAGATTCTTCTCCATTGAGAATAATGAAAATCTATAATCTAATATCATTTGAGATTTCTTAAAAAGTATATATATATATACACACACACACACACACACACACACACACACACACATACACACTGATATATACATATCAGTTCAGTTCAGTTCAGTCGCTCAGTCGTGTCCGACTCTTTGTGACCCCATGAATTGCAGCATGCCAGGCTTCCCTGTCCATCACCAACTCCTGGAGTCTACCCAAACCCGTGGCCATCGAATCGATGATGCCATCCAGCCATCTCATCCTCTGTTGTCCCCTTTTTCCTGCCCTCAATCCTTCCCTGCATTAGGGTCTTTTCCAATAAGTCACCTCTTCACATGAGGAGGCCAAAGTACTGGAGCTTCAGCTTCAGCATCAGTCCTTCCAATGAACACCCAGGACTGATCTCCTTTAGGATAGACTGGTTGGATCTCCTTGCAATTGAAGGGACTTTCAAGAGTCTTCTCCAACACCACAGTTCAAAAGCATCAACTCTTCGGCGCTCAGCTTTCTTCACTGTCCAACTCTCACATCCATACATGACCACTGAAAACACCATAGCCTTGACTAGACGGACTTTTGTTGGCAAAGTAATGTCTCTGCTTTTGAATATGCTACCTAGTTTGGTCATAACTTTCCTTCCAAGGAGTAAGCGTCTTTTCATTTCATGGCTACAGTCAACATCTGCGGTGATTTTGGGGTCCCCCAAAATAAAGTCTGACACTGTTTCTACTGTTTCTCCATCTATTTGCCATGAAGTGATACTACCAGATGCCATGATCTTAGTTTTCTGAATGTTGAGTTTTAAGCCAATTTTTTCACTCTCCTCTTTCACTCTCATCAAGAGGCTTGTTAGTTCCACTTCACTTTCTGCCATAAGAGTGGTGTCATCTGCATATCTGAGGTTATTGATATTTCTTCCGGCAATCTTGATTCCAGCTTGTGCTTCCTCCAGCCGAGCATTTCTCATGATGTACTCTGCATATAAGTTAAATAAGCAGGGTGACAATACACAGCCTTGACATACTACTTTTCCTATTTGGAACCAGTCTGCTGTTCCATGTCCAGTTCTAACTGTTGCTTCCTGAACTGCATACAGGTTTCTCAAGAGGCAGGTCAGATGGTCTGGTATTCCCATCTCTTTCAGAACTGTCCACAGTTTATTGTGATCCACACAGTCAAAGGCTTTGGCATAGTCAATAAAGCAGAAATAGATGCTTTTCTGGAACTCTCTTGCTTTTTTGATAATCCATCAGATGTTGGCAATTTGATCTCTGGTTCCTCTGCCTTTTCTAAAACCAGCTTAAACATCTGGAAGTTCACAGTTCACATATCGCTGAAGCCTGGCTTGGAGAATTTTGAACATCATTTTACTAGCGTGTGGGATGAGTGCAATTGTGTGGTAGTCAGAGCATTCTTTGGCATTGCCTTTCTTTGGGATTGGAATGAAAGCTGACCTTTTCTAGTCCTGTGGCCATTGCTGAGTTTTCCAGTACAGACATTTATATAAAAATGGGTCATGCTTCATGCCTGTCTATGTGGCAAAAAGTCCATAACCGAAATTTAGATACTAGAAATATAAATCAAAGAGTATAAATTAATATTTCTGTAAGATTTCTACTTTATACTAAATTGCTCTCTTTAGCCAGAGAATACATATTCAATAGAAATATCATGCAGTCGATAAATGTCACTCAGTGTATAGCTTCCTATTGCTTTTATAAAACGTTGCCACAAACTTAGGGGCTCAAATCAATGCAAATTTATGATCTTAAGTCTTAGGAGACTTAAATCTGAAATGAGTCTCACTGGGTGAAAATCAAGATGTTGGTCGGGTTGTGTTCCTTTCTAAAGATTCTCAAGGATAATCTAGTTTCTTTTCCAGGTGTTAACAATCGCCCTCATTCTTTGCCTTGTGGCTCACTTTCATTTTGAAATTTAGCAATAGCACCCGGAGTCTTTCTCACACTGCATCACTGTAACATGCTTCTGCCTCCTTTTCAACCTTAAGGACCTTGTGATTACACTGGGTCCCTGTGAATAATCCAGGATAATCTCCCTATATGAGTGTCTGGTGATTAGCCATCTTAATTTCATCAGCTACTTTAATTCTTCCTTGCCATGAAGCCTAATATATTCCCAGGTTCTGGGGATTGGGACATGACCATCTTTGTACTGGGGTGGGGAGTCACTTCTCTGCCTTATCCTACATGCTGCTCAGTTGGCATAGAGTGGATATTAACTTGCTAATAGATTCAGATTGAACATTTCATTCTGCCACTTAAAAAATAAAATTTTCTCTTGTTATTTTTCAAACTATTTATAAAGTATAATATTATGAGATTTTATATTGTCTGTAGAATTCCTTTCAGATACTCCCACAGAACTTTTTACCTTGGGATAGAATTATAGTCATTGAGCTTCCCTCATGGCTCAGTAAAAATATCTGCCTGCAATGTCAGAGACCTGGGTTTGATCTCAGGGTTGAGAAAATCCCCTGGAGGAGGGCATGACAACCCACTCCAGTATTCTTGCCTGGATAATCCCCATGGACAGAGCTGTCTGGCAGGCTACAGTTCATGGGGTCCCAAAGAGTCTGACACAACTCAGTGAATAAGCACAGCAGCAGCAAAGTAAAGCCAATGGGATTTTTTTGCTTATTGCAACAGAAAATGTCATAATAATCCATTAATAAATCTAAATTAAATGGTAGATTAATAGATGATGGACAAATGTCTTAGACCATTTGAGCTGCTAGAACAGTTCAGTGGGTAGCCTATAACAACAAAAATTTATTTTTCACAGGTCTGGAGGCTGGGAGACCACTAAGGTCAAGGTGCTGGCAAATTTGGTGCATGATGAGGGCCTACTTCTGGTTTAGAGAGTCTTTTTTTCACTTTGTACTCAAAAGGCAGAAGATGTGAGAGAACTTTCTGGAGCCTCTTATAAGAGCCTTAAACCCATGTATGAAAGCTTCATTCTCATGACTTAATCACCTTACAAAGGCTCCACATTCAAACACCAACAATTTGACAATTAGGTTGCAACATATAAATTTTGTGTGACACAAACTTTCAGTCTGTACCAACAAATGACATCAAATATTTTCTTAAAATGGGCATGTTTCTAAGATATGTATAATTAAGATGTTAGTTTGGACACCTTATCCCTCAAGGTCTTGTTTTCATTGTTCAGTTGCTAAGTCGTGTCCAAATGTTTGTACCCATGTACTGTAGCATGCCAGGCTTTCCTGTTCTTTACTATCTCCTGGAGTTTGCTCAAACCCATGTCCCTTGAGTCTGTGATGCCATCCAACCATCTCATCCTCTATCATTCCCTTCTCCTCCCACCCTCAATCTTTCCCAGCATCAAGGGCTTTTCTGATGAGTCAGCTCTTTGCATCAGGTGTACAATGTATTGGAGCTTCAGCTTTAGCATTAGTCCTTCCGATGAATATTAAGGGTTGATTTCCCTTAGGATTGACTGGTTTGATCTCCTTGCTGTCTGAGGGACACTCAGAGTCTTCTCCAGCCCTACAATTTGAAAGCATAAATTCTTTGGTGTTCAGCCTTCTTTATGGAACAACTCTCACATCCATACATGACTACTGGAAAAAGCAAAGCTTTGACTAGATGGACCTTTGTTGACAAAGTGATGTTTCTGCTTTTTAATATGCTGTCTAGGTTGGTCATAGCTTTCCTTCCATGGAGTAAGTATCTAAATTTGTGGCTGCAGCCACAGTCCACAGTGATTTTGGAGCCCCCCAAAATAAAATCTGCCACTGTTTCCAGGTTTCCCCATTCATTTGCCATGAAATGATAGGATAAGATGCCTTAAGTGATAGGATAAGATGCCATGATCTTAGTTTTTAGAATATTGAATTTTATTAAGTAAATAGTTTAACTCCAACTATTGTAGCAAATCTACAGCCATTCTAATATTCATTCAACTCTTAAAAATGATATATGGCGGAAGGGAGATTGTCTATAATCTCTTGGTCACTGTGGCTCCTGCTTCCAGCTTTAACTGAAGAAATATTTGGAAATTGTTTCCCTATTCTACCATTTTTTATTTGTCCATATGTACATATACACATACAGAAACAAAAAAACCTCAAAAATCTCATATATATATATATATATATATATACATGTAAATTTATATGTGTGTGTGTGTGTGTGAGTGTGTGAGTGTGTGCATTTATACACAACAACACTTCACTGAAGATTCCTTTCCTTTTGAAGGAAGAAAATATAATGTGTATATATATATTTTTTGTTAAACCGGAATGAACTTTTCCACCAAGCCAATATTCTATATACATCATTTGTATATTACATATATAATTTGCATGCTATGTATACATAATCAATCAGGGCTGTCAGTTAATAGCATATAATCAATAACAACTTTAAAAATTATTAGAAGTCTAACAAGTTATTAGATGGATTAATAATTTGACTCTTAGGTGATCAGAAGCTAGTGTGTTAGAATGATCGCCTCTGAAGCAAGGTAGACCTGGTGTGACGTCTTGGCTCTGACCCTGTGGCTCCATACTGATTCTGGCCCTTTCCACTTTCCAGTGTTCAGTTTTCTGTCTGGAAGCTTGGGTCCTGCTCAGGATATATCATCAATATGTAGACATTCTTCTGGCTGGCAGGGGGGATTGGTGGCACACTGAGATTTTTATCTCTACAGGGTCTGACTGATGAGAACAATCTGAATTTTCCTCATCTGTACAGTGGAACACTTCATCTGTATTGGTTTCCTGAGGAATAAGTGAAATGACTCCTGGAAATTGACTAGCAAATATGTAATTCCCACTTTAAAGTCTCTCCCTTCTTTATCAAAGGTTATGTGTGCTGATTTTTGTTGTTGTTTGCAAATAACCCCATAACATTGTTTTTATTGTTACAAAGCACTGGACTATGAACCAATTTTTTTCCTTCACTCTTAAAAAATAAATCTAGAATTTGTCAAATTATTTAAATATGTGTGTACTATATAAAGAAAATTGTTGTAAAAAGTGTGAATCAAGTATAAATTCATATGAATTACTTGTGCTGGAAGGCAGGGAGACAGTTAATTGGGAACTCTATTGTTAATGCTTCCCTGTTAGAGATTTCTATAGTTAGAGACTTCCCTGGTGGCTCAAATGGTAAAGCGTCTGCCTACAATGCTGGAGACGAGGGTTCAATCCCTGGATCAGGGAAGATCCCCTGGAGAAGGTAATGACAACCTATCCAGTATTCTCACCTGGAAAATCCCATGGACGGAGGAGCCTGGTGGGTTACAGTCCACAGGGTCACAAAGAGTCGGACATAACTGAGCGAACTCACTTCACTTCATTGTTAATGCTTAGATTTTTTTTGACATATATCTGCTGTGAATCTTGGTTTTGCCTGTCTGGCCAACCTAACAGTTTGTGCTTACCTAGATAATAAAATTCCAGGGCTCTTACAGAATCGCTGGGTACAGATGGTTCAAAAGGATTCTTATGACAAACAGGCCTTTGGGATCCACAAACAGGACAATACATTCTCTAAAATTATAAGATTCCTTGGGGCAGTTGTTGACAGCTGCTATGCATACAAGCATGAGCTAATTGTCAATTAAATGACCCATATTGGGTGGTGCAGAAAGACTTGGGAGAAAGATCATACCCCATTGACCTATTTTGGCATCTTAAATAGTCAGCAAACTACCTTAAATTTTATAAAATGCATTAAAACGAAATGAATTCACTCAGTCCTGTCCTACACTTAGGATATGCCAAATAATACATTCAACAACTTTTTTGCCACAGGAGAGCTGGAATATTTTCTTGACTCCACAAAAATGAACTGGTAAAAACAATAATAATGTTTTATTTAAAATAATCTATCTGGTTAATCTATCATTTGGGTCAATGACCTATATAACATTGCTAAGGGGTGGGTTACAGAGTGTGATTCTGTGTGTGGGGGTGTGTAAGTATGTGTATGAGAGATAAAGAGAGCACTTAAACTAGTTCTTTCAGATTTTAAACAGCTTAATAATAAGGTTATTTTTTAAGCTAATTTGAATATAACTTTAGTATATTATTCCTAGTGGTAAAGTTAACTAATAAAATTGCAACACTTTAGCATGTAGGCAATTCAACATGAAACAAAGGAAAACATTGGAATCATACTTTTTACTTTTAGAATTTGAAAGACTACTGGCTTGTTTTGGATGCAGTTAACCTATAAACGAGGATGTCAAAGTTTTGGAAGAAATTTTGGAACAGTGGCATTTAATTAGATGATTTAAGGAAGATTAGCTTGAAGATGTTACAGAAACAAGTAGTGGAGTATGCAGCATGATTGAGTCTCCTTTATAAATTTCATATGCTAGCCTCCTTTAGTAAAGGCTTAATACATCTCTAACCCAGAATCTTATTGTTCATTCGCTAAGTTGTGTCTGACTCTTTACCACCCAGTGGACTATAGCATGCCAGGCTTTCTTGTCTTTGACTATCTCAGAATCGTATAGGCATTGCTTAAAAGAATTTTAAAATAGGACTAGAAGAAAAATAATATAGATAAAATCTTATCTCAAGACATACTTATTACTATTTTTTGCCATATATATATATACACACACACACACCACAACACATATATACACCAGAAAAGTTGCATGAGTAAAATACATAGAATTTATCCCTAAATTTTGACATCAACTAATTTCAGTGCTCAATTGTGTGTTAAATATAATTATAGGCTATAAGTTTAAAGAAATTGAAAATCATATATTACAATATCATACTGAAAATAAATGACATCACCCATCTGATAAAAAAAATTAAAAATGAGAGGCTAATTGTAAACAAGACCACAATCTGTTTAATTGTGGGGAAATGGAAAAAATTTTAGAGGCAAGTCAGGGATGCTCGCCACACTGATCACACCCCAGGAGCCCGATGATTATCACCATCCAAGCATTTTCAAACAGTGCACAGTAATGGAAAACATTGCAGGCAAGTCACAAACTGAGATCAAGCCTTTAAACAAACAGAAATACAACTTGAAGAAAAATGTGTTAGAGAAAGTTTTTAATTATTCAAAAATCTTTAGAGCTGATTAATCAAACCTAGAAAATACTACATTGTAAAGACATTTGCTGAACAAAAGTAGAATAATTGGGAACTTATTTACCTCTTATCTAGAGCATCAATTTTAATACAACTAATTACACTTAATTTTTTTGCAATATATTTAGTCTTTAACAATTGCTAAAATAGGACATTGGTTACACATTTAGAATTAGATATCTCAATTTTAACACGCTTTTATTTTTTATTAAATTAACCTTAGTTATATTAGACACTGAACATGACTAAGCAAAGTAGGAGGAAATGACCTAAGGGCTGAGCTATAGCATGAAGTTACACACTCTAAACGTGAGCAGAGAAAGGTAAGAATATAGGCAGAAAAAATATCACAAGGTTCAAAATGTACTTTAAAATAGGATAAATTTCCCGGCGTGGGAGTTAGGGGGTTGTGGTGGTGGTAATTTAGTTGTTTAGTCACGTCCAACTCTTGTAGCTCCGTGGATTGTAGACCCCAAAGATCCTCTGTCCATGGGATTTCCCAGATGAGAATACAGGGGTGATTTGCCATCTCCTTCTCTAGGGGATCTTCCCAATCCATGAACTGAAACTGCATCTTTTCCATTGTAGACTGATGCTTTACCTCTGAGTCATCAGGGAAGGCCTAGCAAGGGCCAGGGCAGAGAACAGGGCAGGGCTACTATGAAAAGTTGTATTGATTTCCTCTGATTGCAAGTTTAAGAGAACTCATCAGGATTGGGACTGGAAAACAGTAATTTTCTCAGTTAAAATACAAATATGAGTTTATATTAATGGATAATTTGAAATGAAAATTAATAGATTCTTTTATTTTTACTTCAACATATAAAGAAGTATTTTAAGCTTAGCCTGAAGATAAAATGTCATGTGTAAGAGGGAGAGAGGAAGTTATTGCCTTCCTCCATTTACTTTCTTCTCTCATTCCTTTAGATCTCTTTAAATACATCTCTACATTTCTTGGTAATGGGCCAGGTCTGTTTTGGAGGAGGAGCAATTGAAAGGTTATGTTTCATTTCTCTCTTCCTCCTCACTTGTTTGCTATCTCCTTGGTAAAGCATTGTTGCCTGATTAGAAAGATGATGGGATTTAGGTTTCAAGTTATAAGAAGTTATATCTCCAGGGAACTGAGAGGTTATAAGAGAAGGCATCTGTCTAAACTCTAGTCTCTGTGACATGATGGGGAATATAAAAGTGGTGGTAAATGAGGATTCAGAAATTCAGTCTGATCAGGGAAGCAGCTATTGATGGTGATGATTAAGTAAACTATGGTGAGTTTATAAGAATGAAGACAGCAAAATAAAGACACAATAGAGAATGTGTGAAAGTTCTTGTACACAATTATTTTCCTCTTTTTTTTTTGTTTGAAATGTATCTGTAAAAGTCTCCCCCTTATTGTCAAAGAATGTGTATATAGTACTTATGACACCATTCCTCTATGTTTGCTTCCCTTATCTTACTAACATTGTCCTGAAACTTTATTTTAGAAAGCTGATCAGGTAAAACATTTCATATGACTTTGGATGTAACTAAGCCTTCTGCAAATCAAACCTAGATGCAATTGGTCAAATGAGGGAACTTCTGAGTTATGCCTTTTTAAAGTAGTTTTTTTTTTTTTTTTTAGGAACTCTCAGCATGTTGTTCTTAAAGTGTGGAGTTATAACTCTTGGTGGACTATGAACAGTCACCAATATGTATTTAAGTTGCACCATTGCCAAATGTGTCTTATTCAGTATTCACACACTACTTTTTTGTACTACTGGTCTTATACCAGAACTGTTTTCTTTTATTGTTACTTGCTTTTTAAACTTTGTTTAAAAGCAAATTTTCTTAACAGCACAATTTGACTAAAATCCATTTAAAACTATATATATGTTTTCCACTATAAGAATTATAATTTACCACCCCACCCCCAATTTTCATTCAAGCAGTATGTCTGGAGTATCCATGATGTGCTGGACAATGTTGTAAGCACTGGAAACACCAAGGAGGTCAGGCCAGACAGCAGCTCTGCTCTTAGGCAGATTATATTTCAAAGGCAGAGACAAGCAATCTGAAGGAAATGAATAAGCTGGTAAAATATTTGAAGCAGAGATAGTACTATGAAGAAAAGTGAAGTAGATTAAGTGATCAAGTGGGGTAAAGTAAGAGACTCTGACATACTAACAAAATTGTTCAGTCTGTTCTATGCATGGCCTTGGTTCTTCCTATCCTTATTAATCCTCCTGAATTGTCCAATAAGTCATTACTAAGCCAAAAAATAATAATTTCTCCTTCTTCGGGAACCATCTTTAAATAGTTATTTTCCAAACTTAAACTTCATCTGACCATTCATGCTAAAGCTATATGAAAATTATGTTCTTCTTCCTCAAATTAAAACACCTCTTTGAAGTTGTTCTCATGATACAGCATTGTAAATAAAAGATTATTCCTAAAACTATGACATGAAAGTAAACAGATAATTAAAGTGGAATTCTGAAATCATTCAAGTAATTTAACTGAAGTCAGGAAATTGGAAACAGAGGAAAAATATCAGAGGAGACAGAGAAAACAGAATATGATTGTAGACCTAAACTGTAGCCCGCCAGGCTCCTCCGTCCAGGCAAGAATACTGGCATGGGTTGCCATTTCCTTCTCCAGGAGATCTTCTCAACCCAGGGATTGAACCTGAACCTGGGTTTCCTGCATTGTAGACAGACGCTTTACCATCTGAGCCACCAGGGAAATCTCAAATCTAATGCTGAAAAAAATCTGCATTTAATGCTATATAAGCATTCCGATTAAAAGGCAAAAATTACCAAAAAGATTAAAAAGTAAGACCTAGCTATATGCTATGTGCAAGGACCACTTTAACTAAAACGTTACACATAAGTTGAAAATAAGTAGGTGGGATAAACATACAGCTTACGAACACTAAAGTTAGCAAGACTTTAATGGCTATATTAATATCAGAAAAGGTATTTCACTATAAAATTATTATTACAGATGAGAAACATTTTATAAAGGCAAATGGTCAATTCATAAAGATGAAGCAATAATTATGAATAAATAGTACATAATAACAGAGCCTGAAAATACATGAAGCAAAAGCTCCAGGAATAGACAGTTTCCCAATTATAATTGCATATTTTGACACATATATCTCAGCAACTGAGAGAACAACTACACAAAGAATTAGCAAATATACAAATTATCTAAACCACACTATTAAATGCCTTGTACTAATTGGCATTTATGGAACTCTATTCAATAGCCAGCAACTGCAAAATATAAATTATTTTCAAGTAAATGTGTACACTTGTTTTATTCCAAAGAAGCTGTATGTAAAACATTAAAATAATTGCTGTAAATTTAAAATTATTGGCATCATACAGGGGCTATTTTCTGACTGCAATAAAATTAATTTAGAAACCAATATCAATCAAGATATGCAGAACCTCCTCAAATTCTTTTGAATATTTAACAATACGTTTGTAAATAATACATAAGTTAAAAAAGAAATCACAATTAAAATAATAAAGACTAAATTATAATAAATATAAAATATATTAAAATTTGTGGACAGCAGGTACCAACAAGGAAATGTATAGCTTGAAAAGATAATATTCAAAAAGAAGAAAGATTTGAGCTCAATAATCTAACACTCCCTTAGGAAGGTAAACAAAACAACTAGAGTCGAAATAAGTAGATGAAACTAAATATTTAAAAGCAGAATTTAGCAGAATATGAGATAAATACAAAGTTAACACCAAAAACTAGATATTGAAAAAAAAATTTTAAATGGCAAACTAACTAGAATGAGCAAGGAGAGAAGAACAAAAGGTATAAATATGCATTTTGAGAGAGGGCTCACTACTACAGATTCTATAAAATGTGAAAATGATGATAATAGAATAGTGTGAATAAATTTAAGCTAACAAATTTTAAAACTTAGAAATGCTCAAATTCCTCGAGAAATAAAGCTTACCAAAACCAGCAAAGATAAAACAGATTATCTGAATATCCCTAAATCCATTGAAGAAATGAATTCATTATCTTTTTGCTTAAAAATACAACCAACACACACACACACAAAACCTCCAAAACTAAACAAAATAAACTCTAGACCTTGATGGTTTTTCTACAAACACCTCCCCTGGGTGACTCAGAAGTTCATGTCTTCTGGAAAGAAAGACAAAGGAGACAGCAAAAGACAAGGAGAAAAGAAAAAAGGTGAGGTCTTGGCTGCTACCAAACAGGAGAATCTGGAGATTACTTTTCATCTCTATGCATGTTCCTTATATAAAAGAGGCATATGTTAGGAGAAAGGCATCATGTGAGTGAAGTATAAAGAATATAGAGTATAAACACAGTTGAACTTTCAGATGACTCCAACCTTAGCCTATCTAACTGAACTGTTTTAGAGACTCTAATGGACTAGCTATGCTGTCAAGCCTTAGAACTATGAATGTTAATAATGATTTTTTCTATACACTTTTGTTCCCATTTCTCAGGAAGAAAAGAGATCTGAAAACTTTAATAGAATTTTTTACCAGGAAGAGGAGTATTTCTATCACAAACCCAAGAATATGGAGCATTAACTTTGGGACCTCGTCAAGAGCTTAACCCTAAAGGTCTATAGGAAGAGTATTAAAGATTGAAGAACAATAAGGAAGCCATTACTGGAATCTGCAAAAATTAAGAGATATGGCAGAAAACTTGGAAAATTCTGTAAAATAGAAATATACATAATGAACTAGTGTATTTGCTCAAGGAAATTTCCACTTAGTGTATTGAAAGGACCAATGGATTGCTTTTAGCTGCATGTCATAAAGAAGAGCTACAGAGAGATGAACTAAAAGGGGGGGCCATTCAATTTCTAGTCATAGAAGAAATATTTCTGAGTTAAAAGTTGGTGAGTTCAAAATTTAATCTTTCTCATGCCTAGTGCCTCCTAGAAAATGCACCTCAATTTAAGAAATGATGTTAGCCTACAAGACATTTTGTTTAACCCTCAAAAATGTGTATGGAAGTGCCTAACAGATCTTCAAAAATAGAGAAAAAGATTTAGAAGAATCCTGAGGACATTGTTCCAAGTTCCCTAATTCTCACTTTAAGGCAGAAAGAGATCTATCCTCAAGAAAAGGTTTCTGGCTATTGCTTCTGTCTGAGTGGACTAAAATGTAATATACAAGAGACCCAAAAATGTCTAAAGGAATTGTACCAGCTTAGTCTGTGACAGAGCCAGTTCAAAATGAATATAGGCACTTTAGGCCTAGAAATTCTACAACCAGAAAATAGGATAAGAAAACTACTCGACAGCAAATATGGTTACTATTTTACAGAGAAGAAAGAATGACTTAGAGAATCGAGATGAGAGCACAGAGGGTTCTGGTTCTGGAGGGGGAGCATATGTAAACCCATGGTGATATCATGTCATTGTTTGGCAAAACTAATAAAAAAAAGAAAAAGAAAAAAAAATCCACAGAGAACCATTTCCAGAAACTATGAAACTAGTTAACTAAGTTAACTAAAAGATAGCAGTAAGTCATGTCCAACTCTTAAAATCCCATGAACTGTAGCCTGCCAGGCTCCTCTGTCCATGAGATTTTCCAGGCAAGAATATTAGAGTGGGTTATCGTTTCCTTCTCCAGAGGAACTTCTTGACCCAGGACCTGAACCTAGATCTCCCACTTTGAAGGTAGATGCTTTACCAACTGAGCTACATGGGAAGCCAGGTATGTTAAGTAAATTGGAAGTTAACTAAGGCTATGCCTTAATCAAGAAACCAGTAACATGGACATGGCAAAATTTGACAAGTGTAATGGACTAGTAATTGGCTCAGTCAGAAAAGAATCCACCTGCTATGCAGGAGACCTGGGTTTGATCCCTGGGTTGGGAAATTCCCCTGGAGAAGGAAATGGCAACCCACTCCAATATTCTTGCCTGGAAAACCCTATGGATAGAGGATCCTGACAGGCTAAAGCCCATGGGGTCTCAAAGAGTTGGACGTAACTGAGTGACTAAACACCACCACAGTAATAGTTTTATGGTCTCCCTTGTTCCCTTCCCTTTTTAAATTTTTTTTATTGGAAGTGCTATTAATGTTTTGTAGCCAGTCCTTATAATTGCATATAATTTATGTGGAAGGGAGAAAAGCTTTATTTTATGAAATTTTCAGGTCATAAAGAATCATCTTGAAGGAATTAAACCCAAGGAACAGCATGCAAAGAGCTCACTCCTCATTTGGACCCATTTATATTGAGAATTTCCCAAGCTAGAATTTGATGGCATAATGGAATGAGATTTTGGGGTAACATGGGAGAGAGTGAGTACATTCAGAAAATAGGAGGAATATAAATAATTTGTGGCCAGGGGTAGCTGCAAATTCTTTACCTTCCTTCCCTTTCAGAGACAGAATATGGTGTGGGCTTGTTTATGTTTAAGCCCATGGAAAAAATAATGAATCCATTTCTGGCTTATGCCTATAAAAAGACTGGCAATGTCTGCTTCTTCCACTTGGAAGACTGCTACCATGTTGAACTAGCTTGAGACCCCTGTACTCAGAAGATCAACCTAGTTATAGTAACAGACAGCTTGCAAAGCAAACACCAAGAAATCAGGCACATGAGTGAAGCCTTCCTACACTGTCTAGCCTAGGCAGCTAAAATCAATTCCCAGTTGATTATTTCCACTCTTGGAGACACCCCAGGTTAATCTCCAGGCATCATGGAACTGAGACAAAGCAATTTCCATATGCCCTTTTTGAATTCTGGACAAAATTAGATGATTTGGTTAAACAAGTGAGAGACAGGAGTTTATAAGCAGCTTGTGTGCCTGCTGAGTCGCCTCAGTCCTATCTGGCTCTGTGTGACCACGTGTGCTGTAGCCCACCAGGCTCCTCTGTCCGTGGGATTCTCCAGAAGGAATACCGGAGTGGGTTGCCATACCCTCCTGTAAGGTATCTTCCTGGTTTAAGATTTATTATACTATCTGGTTCCAGCAGTCCAATTAATCACCACAACCCTCGTCTCTTAAGTCTCCTGCATTAGCTAGCATTGGGTTTTTTACTACTTGGGAAGCCTGGTTTATAATGGGACATGTGTCTAAAAGGAAATTGGAGATGCCACTAAATAGAACTTTGTCAACATCAGAATTTATCCATTAGCATATTTTTTTCCTATAAGATTTTAAATTTTAAGTACATAATCTGTAAACTTTTAGTTTCAGGATAATAACCAAGAAAGACTATATTTACTTGTTGAAGGAGAGTAAAGGAAATTGCAGTCATTTTTATTCAACCAGATGTACTTTTATTCTGATATGCTAGATTTTTGCTTAGTAAAAAAGTTGTCTTATTTTAACATGACCCTTTTTAATCACCACATTAAGGAAAAAAGGACTCTAGCAAGGTTGGTTTAAGATCTATTATCATATCTGCTTCCAGTAGTCCAATTAATCATCACAACCTGATTGTATATTATTTTTCACATTACAATTGCTCCTAAGCATTAATTGTTTCTCATGCAATGGGAAAGGAAAGTCATCACATTTATTTCTAGTACATGAGGCTTCATAGAGTTCTTTGCACTGTACAAGTGTTTTAATTAGGCATATTTTCTTATGGGAAAAAATTATAAAGACATGCAATATACAGAGTACACAAAAGGTACATATGAAGGGACCAATATATAAATTTGAGAAAAGGTTACTAGTAAGCAAAGGAATTTCTTAGTAATTGGTTTTCTAATAATCATAAGGGAAATTCTAGAGAAAATTTCATGAATTTTGCCAGTTCCAGAAAAATCAACAGCTTTTTGATCCATCAGTGAAATTTCAGATAAATATTTTCTAGTCTGGATAAATGGTTTGCAATGTAATAGTAGTTGATGGTGATTGTTTTCTTTCTTCCTTTTTTTTTTTCCTGAAAACTCACTTTCGTCCAGCCAAAGTTGTTCCATTTCTTGAAATTATTGATCTAATTTCAGTATCATAGGTAAAAAATGTCAAAATCTCTCTTCATTAAAAATAAATGAATTGCTATATAATTTTTAAAATAAAATCACTATTCTCATTAACATGCAATTAAGTGAAGTGACCTATCACCTGGGGAAGAAGGCATTCATATTTCTGTTCATACCTTGTATTTTATTTCTCAGAAACCACTTCTACTTCAGTCAATTACAGCATAGTTTGTCCTAATCTCTGTTTTACAAGCTGCAGAACACATGTGTTGTATTTAACATTTTTCATTTAAAATTTTGTTTTTTGTTACTGGAATTATTATTGCTCCTACATCTTATAAGTAATATTTAGTTTATCTTAGATAACTCAAAAAGTGGAACTTCAGATTATGATCAGTGCTTTAATAAATAAATTAATTGGTTAACACAACTTTATTTTTTGTGTAAACCTAAATTTGATTCAGATAAAAGATAATTATTGTAATAGTCAAGTTTATATAAAGCTTTCAGTACAACAAGCAGATATTTATTTATGCTATTTTCATCCATCAGCACTTCCTACATTATTTTATACCATCATTAATGAATAGTATTATTTAATACCTATGAATTATATTATTGGAAAATAGAAAATATAAATAAATTCAAGGATATATGTACCATTTTTAAAAATTGAATATTCCTAAGTTTTCTGTAGATATGATTGTATAATTTGAGAATGATGACTTTGTTTCTAGATAATTAAAATTGATATTCTTAATTGTCTGGAGAAGAGATGCATTCCAGACTATATAGTCTTCATCTCTCTAATGTATAGTGTATACACAGACTGAGGAAATTCTATCAGGTAGACTAAAATAAGTGATGAAGAACCTATTATTTTTCAAATAGATTCAAAATGTATGATGGGATAGAAGGGCTGAGAAGAAAAATTAAAATCAGCATAATATTTACATGAATTTTCTTCTCTCAGAAAAAGGTGAAATCTGAGAATATCTTTAAGCCTTAGAAGATTAAAAAGTTGTGATTTTTTAATTTCTTCTTTTTTTTTGTATTAACTTATTCTGGCCACAAGAAGATAGTTCAAGGAAAAGAGAATTTGCCAATAGCTGGCTTCCAGCTTGTAAAATAGAGTGCATTATTTTTGGAGATCTAGGTTAATAGTGACTATGGGGATTTATTTGTGTTCATCTTAAATGAATAGGGAAATAGGGAAATTAGACTTGCATTTTTTGTATGTAAAATCTTCAGTAATTTATAAATAAGTTTTATAAAAAGAAGAAATTGTCAAAACACATTAGTCTTTACATATTTGTCTTTTTTAAATTTTCTCCTATAATCTTATAATTGATCTCCACCTCTATTCAGTAGTAACATTCCTCACAAAACTATCTTCGTGAGGGATGAACTGCCCTCCTTTCTCCTTATGACAAACCATCTGAAAGGGGTACATTTATACTTAAAGGTTATTTTCTATGCAGAGCTTTCTTCCTGTGACTTCTATAAATTTCTTCTGCACTCAAACAAAATAAGCTTTAAGTCCTTCTCTATATTGTATGTGTTTAAACATTGAATACGATTATGATGCCTGTTTGTCTCGGTGCTATGCTGTGCTTAGTTGCCTCCAACTCTTTGTGACCCCATGAACTGTAGCCCGGCAGTTTCCTACATCTATGGGATTCTCCGGGCAAGAATACTGAAGTGGGTTGCCACATCCTCCTCTAGGGGACCTTCTCAACCCAGGGATCCAACCAACGTCTCTCACATTGCAGGTGGCTGCTTTACCACATGAGCCATAAAGGGAGTCCCCATTGGTCTCTAGGTATAACACACTTAATTATTTTTATAATTTGTGAAGTGACATGTATTTTGATTACCAATACCACTTATAAAAATGTATGCAGTCTTTAAATATGTGTTGAATCAAACAGAATGAAGTATTTTGTATGGGGAAAGATAAAGAGTTAGAAAGATTAAATGTATTACCTAAAATGTTGAACCTTGAAGAGGGCAGAACATAGATGTACACTCAGATCTTGCAACTATATTCTTCTGGTTTCCCTCCACAAAAGGTTGGACTTCAAATATTGTTCATGTCAAAAGAAAGGAAATGTGTTCCTGAGGAATCTACTGGAGCATAACCATGATATCCTCTTTCTTTGCCCCATGAAACTATGTTATTTTTATAGTAATTTAGATTTAAAACTCATTTTTTCATACACGATTTCATTCATAGGATCAAGATTCTAGAGCACAGGAATTTGATTCATAGTCTTATTTTGTAAAGTAAATACAGGTATGTATCTCTATTCCAGCATGCCTGTACCATGCTGTATTAACAAAGATATATTCACATTTTTTCAACAACAGTGTGCATAATCATACACATTGAGAGCCAGATGGTTATTGAGAGAATTATCTGTTACTGTGTATGCTCTCATTTTTAGGCACTTTTTTTTTTCAAATAGAAGGCATTGAACCATGACATCCCCCTTTTCTGCCTTTGCTTTCTGTATGGGATATGTAGGCAAAGAATACTTAACAGAGCAGTGGCTTATTCACAGAGGAATAGGGAGTTTAATGAATCATACATACTTTATTTGAAAAGTATCAATAACCATTCACTGGTCTATTCTTGCATAAACTGAATAAAAATCCCCATGTAAATGGTGCATAGCTTTTTTTTATGAATCACACTCTATTTTTTAGTACAATGCTAAATCATCTTAAAACGTGTAGTTTTACCTGCCAAGCCTAAGATAAATTTCCATCAGTGATTAAAGACTAGTTCCATTCCCCATAATCCTTGTCAATTATATGAATAGGCAGTAATGGAACACTTTATTTTCTCTGGTTATTAAAACACAAAATAGTAATGCAAATGCACTGTACAATGTCTCCTTACTAGATTGGCAGCGTAATTTATTTAATCAAATACAGAAGTCAGAGACAGAGAAGCAGGAGTAAGTTTCAAAGTCTATGCAGAACAGAAATGTGTTCTGTTATGGAAGGCCCACAAAAGATCAGAATACAAATTTGAAGTCTTTCAGAGATCTCTCTCAGCATAACAGTTGCACATAATTTATATTCTATGAACATTTCAATTTCATTGATAAGGCTGCAACTTTTTAATTTCTCCTTCAACACAGGCCGTTCACATTCATTCTGAAGGAAGAAAGTATATCTTTAATACCTATGGCTATAGGAACCATCCATTTTAAGTTTTTTAAAAGTCTCAAAGAATAGAGATCAGTCAGATTTGAATTCATGGTGACATTAAATCAAATGCATAGGGTAGTGTCACAAGCAGACGAGATGGAGCCTCTTCCTTTCAGGTGGGGCTCATGAGGAGGGAATGGGTGAATCAGGTTTTGGTGAAACTAGCTAATGTTGCTGCCATTAGCTGCATGGTTCTTATACCTGGAACTCTGAGTGAAAATTTAATAAAATTAACACTACTTTCTTGATTTATTTTTTTCTTTTATTCTTAATCTTCCCTTCAAGATTAAACTCATCAGCACTTGACAAAAACTGCAAATAACAGCCAGATGCAGGAGTTGGTTTTATCTTTTTATGCAAGTATGTGGTGCTAATTAGTGCAAATTGATTAAACTTTAATTGCCTGATCCATGGCTAATTAATATTTATAAGATGAATGAGCAGGAAAACCAGACATTTATTAAAACACTTTAATGATTTTTCATATGTTTTGACAAAGCAAAGCAAATAGATGTTATGAGTACGGATGTGCTAGACTAGGGGACCGTATCTGTTGCCTCTTCTACGTGTGAATGCCCTGTAAATGTACATTAACTTTTAAACACACAGGTTGTAAGCTTATTTTTCTTTAGGGTTCTTTTTCCAATCATTTTCAAACACATTTAGTATTAGGTCAACACATCATGTATGACATCAATTATTGCAGGAATATATTTATTATTAGGTGTATAATTATATGTTTAATTGTCCCAACACAGGGATTGAACCAGTGTTTTCTGCATTGTAGGAGATGCTTTACCATCTGAGCAACCAGGGAAGACCTTGACTATTATTATATACCATTCATTCATGTATTATAGTAAAATGTTAATGCAGTATACAGTTGTAGATTTTGTAAGCAATGAAATATAAGCCAATATTTTTATTTCTAAGATGTTAATCATTTGAAAAATAATATGTAGAATATCAATTAACAGCATTAGTCATTTGAATTTGCAAATGAAATAGACCTGATATGTTTCTACTCAATTATTCTTGATGCCTAAAGTTACAATCCAGGACTCATTCTTAATTGTGCAAAACTAAGTTTACACTGTGAAATAGGTTGTACATCATATAAAAACTGTACAAATAATGTACATAGAGATGTACATTATTTTAAAGAAAAATATAAATATATATTTCTAAAAATATTATTTTATACATGACTACTAAAGGAACTTTTGTACATTAATATAATCGAAGCTTATTTAGAAATTAAATTCAGTCATTATCTTGGCAATACAGTAGTCATCTTATTCGTGAAAGATATGTTCCAAGACCCCCAGGAGATGCCTGAAACTGTGGATATCAAATCCCATATATTCTATTTTTTCCTATAGGTACACATTTCTGATAAAGTTTAACTTATAAATCAGTGTGACTGTGGCCTCTATCTTTCAAAATATCTTATTGCACAATTTTCATATCTATTTCATCTTAACTAAGTGCTTATCATGCACTGTAGCCATAACTATTGCAGTTTGAGGTGCAGCAGCAAAATTAGCATGGATTTCTTTTTCCTTCTTTACAATTACATGAATAGAAGATTCATTCTTATCATAGATCTTAGCAACCTAAGCATACAATTTCTTTCCTAACTCAAGAACTTTCACATTTTACTTAAAGGGAGTACTTTATTGCTCCTCTTTGGCATATCTGAATTTCCAGCATCACTACCCTTGTACTTTGGGGACATTATTAAGTAAAATAAGGGTAACTTGAACACAAGCACTACCATATCACAACAGTCAAGCTGACAATCTAGAAAGCTACTAAGGGGCTAATGGGTGGAATACTGTGGACGAAAGGATGATTCAGGTCCAGGGCAGGATGGAAGGGAATGACAGCAGATTCTGTCATCCTCCTAGAAGGATGTGCAATTTAAAATTTATCAGTTGTTTACTTCTGGAATTTTCCATTTAATATTCCAAACCCCAGTTTATTATGTAACTGAAACGGCAGAAAGCAAAACCACAACAAGGTGTGGAACTACTGTATTTTACAATTACTTCACACGATCAATGTATCTTTAGTGAAAAGCTTTTATGAAAGAAAAATGCTTCAAAAATTAAGATTCCAAATATGTATTTCCCATAATCTACATTTAATTTCTATGCTTAATTTCTTTGCCATATCATACCAGACAATATTTCATATTTTCTTACATATGTGCTCCCATCCATTCCACTATTTTAAAAAAATTCTAATGAACTCACTGTTTGGTAAAAATGTCATTTCAGTTCAGTCAGTTCAGTGCAGTTGCTCAGTCGTGTCTGACTCTTTGCAACCCCTTGGACTGTAGCACGCCAGAACGCCCTGTCCATTGCCAGCTCCCAGAGATTACTCAAACTCATGTCCAGTGTGTCAGTGATGCCATCCAACCATTTCACCCTCTATTGTTCCCTTCTTCTCCCACCTTCAATCCTTCCCAGTATCAGGGTCTTTTCAAATGAGTCAATTCTTTGCATCAGGTGGCCAAAGTATTGGAGTTTCAGCATCAGCATGAGTCCTTCCAATAAATATTCAAGACTGATCCCCTTAAGGGTGGACTGGTTGGATCTCCTTGCAGTCCAAGGGACTGTCAAGAGTCTTCTCCAACACCCAGTTCAAAAGCAGCAATTCTTCGGGGCTCAGCTTTCTTTATATTCCAACTCTCACATCCATACATGACTACTGGAAAAACCATAGCTTTGACTAGATGGACCTTTGTTGTAAAAATAGTCTCTCCTTTTAAATATGCTGTATAGGTTGCTCATAACTTTTCTTCCAAGGAGCAAGTGTCTTTTCATTTCATGGTGGCAGTCATCATGTGCAGTGATTAAGGAGCCCCCAAAATAAAGTCTCTCACTGTTTCCACTGTTTGCCCATCTATTCACCATGAAGTGATAGGACCAGATACCATGATCTTCGTTTTCTGAATGTTGAGTTTTAAGCCAATGTTTTCATTCTCTTATTTCACTTTCGTCAAGAGGCTCTTTTAGTTCTTCTTCACTTTCTGCCATAAGGGTGGTGTCATCTGCATATCTGGGGTTATCAATATTTCTCCCAGCAATCTTGATTCCAGTTTGTGCTTCATGCAGCCCAGCATTTCTAGTGATGTACTCTGCATATAAGTTAAATAAGAAGGGTGACAATATACAGCCTTGAAGTACTCTTTTCCCTATTTGGGACCAGTCTGTTGTTCCATGTCCAGTTCTAACTGTTGCTTCCTGACCAGCATACAGATTTCTCAAGAGGCAGGTCAGGTGGTCTGGTATTCTGATCTCTTTCAGCATTTTCCAGAGTTTATTGTGGTCCACACAGTCAAAGCCTTTGGCATAGTCAATAAAGCAGAAGTAGATATTTCTATGGAACTCTCTTGCTTTTTCAATGATCCAGAAGATGTTGGCAATTTGATCTCTGGTTCCTCTACCTTTTCTAAAACCAGCTTGTACATCTGAAAGTTCCCAGTTCACCTACTGTTGAAACCTAGCTTGGAGAATTTTGAGCATTAGTTTACTAGCTCAAACTAGCGTGTGAGGTGAGTGCAATTGTACAGTAGTTTGAGCATTTTTGGCATTGCCTTTCTTTGAGATTGAAATGAAAACTGACCTTTTCGAGTCCTATTTACTGTAGCCTTAACAAAAATGACTTAATGAAGTTCTAAAGTGAATAGATTAAAAATATCCAAACAATCAATTGGATGATTGTTGCTCTCTTTTAAGATAAGGCATAATCATCTTTACATATAAAAGTTAGCCCCTCTTCTTTATTTCAGTTCTCTCATCCTAAGATGTTACTGGCTGTAATAAAGTTATATTAGCAGTCTTGATGGTCTTTTGATGTTCCATTTGACTAGGTTGTAGTTCCCAATTAAACTATGATCTGTGTCACTCGAAGGTATTTGTGAATGTGATAAAAGTAACCATAATAAGTTGATAATCAGTAATTATAATCATAATTGTAAGTGAAATCTTCCTAGTTATTCTGGCTGGACCTTACTCAAGCAACTGAAAAGCCTTAAGAACACAGCTTAGTACTATCCCATTGCATATGGGTCATTTGTATAGATGTGCATGGACCTAGAAACTCTCATACAGAGTGAAGCAGTCAGAAAGAGAAAAATATCATATATTAATGCATATATGTAGAATCTAAGACACTAATATAAATGATCTTATTTGCAAAGCAAAAATAGAGACACATAGAGAACAAATGAATGGATGCCAGGGAAGAAGGCGGGGGCGTGGGATGAACTGGGAGATTGGGATTGACATACATACTTTACTGTATATAAAATAGATAATAAATGAGAATCTACTATATAGCACAAAGAGCTCTAATCAGTGCTCTGTGTATGTGTTAGTTGCTCAGTCATGTCCAACTCTTTGTGACTCCGTGAGCAGTAGCCTGCCAGGCTCTTCTGTCCATGGGATTCTCTAGGCAAGATTATTGGAATGGATTGCCCTTCTCTTCTCCAGAGGATCTTCCCAACACAGGGATTGAACCCTGGTCTCCTTCATTGCAGGCAGATTCTTTACCACTTGAACTACAGGGCCTAATCAGTCCTCAGTGGTGACCTAAATGGGAAGGAAATCCAAAAGAGAGCAGATAAATGTCTACATATAGCTGATTCACTTTGTTGTACAGTAGAAACTGGCACAACATTATAAAGCAACGATGCTCCAATAAAAATTAATTAAGAAAAAAAAAAACAGAGTTCCGGCTTCCAAGTTGAAGTAGATATTTTATTTCTAAACAACAGCTTCAGCCAGGGCCCAAGATACCCAGTCTGCCCTTTTTACAACTAACCCTATGGACTTGGAACTACCATAGTTAGTCTCCCCAATGTGTAAGCTAATCCCTTGTCATAAATCTCAATATATATTTCTTACTGATTCTGTTCCTTTTGTGGAACTCTGACTGATACAACAATCAATATACTGTACAACTTCAGTAAGAAATCAGGGGAACAGATGTGCACACAAATAATCACAAAACAATGAGATGAGTACTAAGCAAGTGTGGACCATGTCACACAGGCATATAAACAGTCCTCTAAAGAAGCAGAAGGGCAGTGAGGGTATGGTAATACTAGCATTTACACTTATAGCGAGTAGTGGACAGGTAGAGTTGAGTAGAGCATTTTTGGCAGAGAGAACAGCAGTACCAGAGCATGAGAAATATGGAGGATAACATTCCTGTGTTGCTATTATGTGTGTTTCTAGAGGAAAATAATAACTGATGGAGTCTGCAACTGTAGGCTTAGTTCAGATGACAAAGTACCTATATAATAAGAAAGGTTAGTGGACTTATTTCTAGAAGGACTATGATGATTAGATACATTTAGAAGGGGAACGACATAATCACTTATGTTTAAGAAGATTATTCTGGCAGAACTGTGAAGGAAGGACTGACTAGATAAAGAAGAAAGTGTTAAGTGGGTTTTTCATGTTTTCTTTACGTTAAAAAAAGAGAGAGATACTAAAGTTTCAAACAAAGATAATGACCATGGAGATAGATGGTAGAGAATAATTATGACACATATTGGTTAGCAGGACTAATTAAATATGGGCAATGAAGATTAAGGAAGCGGATTGGATGGACAAGTGGATATCAGATCTGGAACTCTGATATTCCTCTGTTCTTGATAACATGAGACTCTAAACATGAAATCTAACTCTCTAGGCCTCAATTTCCTCTGTCCTCATCTTGAGAATAAGACCTATCTTACTCTGGCTTTGTGAGAAGCAAATTAAATAAAAGTATGTAGTTCTGGATGTTTCATTTTTATTGGATAATCAGCTGCAATGATTATATAATAAGGAGATGGCGAAGGGAAGCATGGGTGTGTGCTCAGTTGCTTCAGTTGTGTCCAACTCTTTGCAACCCAATGGACTGTAGGCCACCAGGCTCCTCTGTCCATGGAATTCTTCAGGCAAGAATACTAGAGTGGGTTGCCGTGCCCTCATCCAGGGCATCTTCCCAACCCAGGGATTCAACTTTTGTTTCCTGCATCTCCAGCACTGCAGGCAGATTCTTTACTTCTGAGGCACCTGGGAAGCACAAGGTAGGGAGGAAAGAGGAGAAATAGTGGAGGCAATAAAAGGAATATCCTCAGGAACTAGACTGCAGAAAGTCAAGGGCATCTGTGTATCTACAAAGAGAGAAATAAATATACTGAAAACATGGCATTACATATTCACAGAAGTGAATGCAGAGAGATCCCAGATAGATGAGGAGTGAGTTTCTCAGATAAGGTGATTAGAATCTACTGAACTATCTGCTGAGTTTGCTTCTGATAAAGTTGGCTAGTCCAGATTTTGATAACATGCTTCTAATTTTTTTCTATCACTCCTGGTTAGAGAAGCAAAGTACTTTCACAACTCTTCTGAGCATTACTTGCAAAGTATCCCTTATTTTCTCTACTGGACTGATTCTTCACTGTGGCAATACCTTAGTCTGAACTCACACTTCTAAACCTTTACTATTTACAGTGTGGTCCAGTGACCAGTAACATACCATCGCCTGGCAGCCTGTTAGAAAGTCAGAACCTCTAGGTTCCACCCCAGGTCAACTGAACCTGGTTAACATGTTAACAAGCCCAGTAACTTATTTGTATACACATCAAAGTTTAAGAAGCACTATTTAACCATCACTTATTTCTAAGTCAGCAAACATCTCTGTGTAAGTCCAATGACATCACACCATATAACTTGTTTAATTTATACCCTAGCTAAATGCTTCACTGATATAGATAGGTCCAATTAGGGTAAGAAGGCCGAGCCTTCTTAAAGTGCTGAATAGATTAGAAAATTGGGTTAGACCTCATTAAAGAAAATGAATGACTTGCTTCATTTCTCAAAGAGGTTTAAAATATCCAATAGTATTGACACAATTTCTCTACCATTCCTGGAGATTATACAAAAACAATAAAAGATAAATTAATTGCTTAATCCTTAAAATTATACTAAATTGCAAATGTATTTTAGGCTCCAATTTTAAAAGTATGTTCAATCTAGTATGGAGTAAACTTAAGATCTCCCAATAACTAAAAAGAAATACTACGCTTTTTAATAAATCAGAAAATAAATAAAAATGTAAGAGTCATAGTATGAACGAGGTAATATGTCAAGCAAAGGAGATGTGAATGTAATTCTTTGCACTGCTACTTTATTCATTATACATGGAGTTCCTATCTTTAACTTAGATTATCTCAGAAATTGCTTCTCAATCTGTGCATTACCTTTCTAGATGTTATAAACACTGAAAGAGATCTATTTCATTTTGACAATGGCTAGATGTATAATACTGATTTGTACTTGTAAATTCAAAAATTATATAAAACTATCATTAAATTGAAAAAAATGCATTAATTGCATGAAGTCTTACCTTCCCTTAACTCTGTCTGACTAGCAGCATTTTTAGATTATTTTATATATGGCCTGAATTTGTGCATCGCTATTTTTCCCTCAGGTAGCCCAGAGGTAAAGAATCCTGCCAATTCTAGAGACTTAGCTTTGATTCCTGGATTGGGAAGATTCCCTGGAGAAGGAAATGACAATCCACTCCAGTATTTTTGCCTGGGAAATCCCATGGGCAGAGGAGCCTGGTGAGCTGCAGTCCATGGGGTCACCAAGAGTCTGACATGACTAAGTATGCATGCACAAGCAAGAGATGGCTCAAAAGCTCAGTTCTAGAATTATCTGATGGTTCATTGATTTACATTTTTGTTAGTTGGCACTAGATGTTGATTGACTGGATGTTGGCTAGAACCTTAGCTGAACAATGGCTAGAACCTTTACATATGACCTCTACACATAGCTGAGGCTTCCTTGAAGCATGATGCCTAGGTTTGAGGTTCTATAAGAGAAAGTATGATTCAGTATTGAAAGTTACATAACACCACTTTGTTGCATTCTATCCAGTAAGGAAGCCACAAAGTCTTGTCCAGCTGCAAGGGGGGACTAGTCTTCTTACTGGGACAGTAGCAAGGTTCTAGAATAATATGGGAAAAGAGAATATCCCTGTTATTATTTTTGAAAAATACATAAACTTCACAGGGGAAAATTCCATTCCTTAATCTAAGCCAAAGTTGAGCCTTTTACAAAGCCTTTTACAAGAGAGTTTAACTGTATTTCTCTTTCTAATAACAGGAGAGAATTTGTACACACATACTGATCCACAGTCTTCATTAAAGACACTAAGCTTGTAGCATAGACTTAAAACTTTTCATAATCAGTATTATTAAGGTTTCTATGGTAGATTGTTATACTGATGACTTCTAGGGTATGGTAAGTAGACTTCACGCACATTGATTCTGGGCTTGAGCATGTGGTGTAATTTGACCAATGAAACATTACAATTGAGATCCAATTAGAGACTTGAAAAGTACTTGCATACTTGGCCTTGCCTTCTCTTTCTGTAGGGGAACACTTCTGTTATGCCTTTTTTTTTTTTAAAGCCTAGGCTAGTATGTCAAGGATGAGAGTGGATATGGAGAGAAAGGATCCGGATTTTTCCATCCTAGTCAAGCTACAAGTGCATGAGTAACTGTGATTGAATCCAACTAAATTACTGACCTCCATGATCATGAGCAAATAGACGGTGTGTTAAGCTGAGAAATTAAACACACTCTTATAGTAGAGTGGATGACACCAGACTTTGTGTGACAGGAACATGCAATTCACAAAAGATGATTCCTTTGTCATTCAACCAAATTTGTGGGGGTGTTTCCACTATATAGGGTGCTGGGAAATGAGTTAAAATATTTGCATTCTTGAAATTTAAAATATTTAAATTATTTCCCTGATCAGTCTATAGGCATATTGATATAAGAAGCTCTTATCCTAGATAACAGTCACAACTTTCTTACTCCTCAGAGATATAGGGGCTTTTACAATCTCTCAGACTTACAAATGAGAATGCAGAGTCTGCCACACCATTCTGAAAACTATATGCAGTTTATACTTTCTCTGTCCTCTTTGCAGCTCCAAGGACCCACATTTGTCGACATATGTCACCTCAGCTTACCTCAAACTAGATGCAAAACTCAGACCCTTTTTCCTCTGTTCCATTCAGTTCAGTCGCTCATTCATGTCCAGCTCTTTGTGACCCCATGGACTGCAGCACTCCAGGCCTCTCTGGCCATCAGCAACTCCCGGAGTTTCCTCAACTCATGTCCATTGTGTCAGTGATGCCATCCAACCATCTCTTCCTCTGTTGTCTCCTTCTCCTTCCACCTTCAATCCTTCTGAGGATCAGAGTCTTTTAAAATGAGTCAGTTCTTCACATCAGGTGGCCAAAGTATTGGAGTTTCAGTTTCAACATCAGTCCTTCCAGTGAATATTCAGGACTGATTTCCTTTAGGGTGGACTGGTCGGATCTCCTTACAGTCCAAGGGACATTCGAGATTCTTATCCAACACCACAGTTCAGGAGCATCAATTCTTCAGTGCTTAGCTTTCTTTATATTCCAACTCTCACATCAATAAATTACTACTGGAAAAACCATAGCTTTGACTAGATAGACATTGCTGGAAAAACATTGTCTTTGGTTTTAAATATGCTGTTTAGGTTGGTCATAACTTTTCTTCCAAGGAGCAAGTGTCTTTTCATTTCATGGTGGCAGTCACCATCTGCCCCTAAAATTGTGGAGCCCCTAAATTTTGGAGTCCCTAAAAATAAAGTCTGTCACTGTTTCCACTGATTCCCCATATATTTGCCATGAAGTGATAGGACCAGATGCCATGATCTTCGTTTTCTGAATGTTGAGTTTTAAGCCAACATTTTCATTCTCTTATTTCACTTTCGTCAAGAGGCTCTTTTAGTTCTTCTTCACTTTCTGCCATAAGGGTGGTGTCATATGCATATCTGGGGTTATCAATATTTCTCCCAGCAATCTTGATTCCAGCTTGTGCTTCCTCCAGCCTGGCATTTCTCATGATGTACTCTGCATATAAGTTAAATAAGCATGGTGACAACATACAGCCTTGAAGTACTCCTTTCCTGATTTGGAACCAGTCTGTTGTTCATTGTCCAGCTCTAACTGTTGCTCCCTGACCTGCATATAGATTTCTCAAGAGGCAGGTCAGGTGGTCTGGTATTCCCATCTCTTTCAAAATTTTCCACAGTTTATTGTGGTTCACACAGTCAAAGGCTTTGGCACAGTCAACAAAGCAGAAGTAGACATTTTTCTGGAATGGTCTTGCTTTATCAATGATCCAATGGATGTTGGCAATTTGATCTCTGGCTCTTTTGCCTTTTCTAAATCCAGCTTGAACATCTGGAAGTTCACAGCACACGGACTGTTGAAGCCTAGCCGGGAGAATTTTGAGCATTACTTTACTAGCATGTAAGATGAATGCAATTGTTTGGTAGTTTGAGCATCCTTTGGCATTGCCTTTCTTTGGGATTGGGATGATAACTGACCTTTTCCAGTCCTGTGGCCACTGCTGAGTTTTCCAAATTTACTGACATATTGAGTGCAGCACATGAAAGCATCATCTTTTAGGATCTGAAATCACTCAACTGGAATTCCATCACCTAGCTTTGTTCTTAGTGATGCCTCCTAAGTCCCACTTAACTTTACATTCCAGAATGTCTGGCTGTTGAGTGATTATCTGGGTCATGAAGATCTTTTCTGTATATTCTGTTCATTCTTGTCACCTCTTCTTCATATCTTCTGCTTCTGTTAGGTCCATACAATTTCTATCCTTTATTGTGCTCATCTTTGCATGAAATGTTCCCTTGGTGTGTCTAATTTTCTTGAAAGAGTCTCTAGTCTTTCCCATTCTATTGTTTTCCTCTATTTCTTTGCAGTGATCACTGAGGAAGGCTTTCTTATCTCTCCTTGCTCTTTGGAACTCTGCATTGAGATGGGTATATCTTTCCTTTTCCCTTTTGTCTTTCACTTCTCTTCACAGATATTTATAATGCCTCCTCAGATAACCATTTTTCCTTTTTCCATTTCTTTTTCTGTGAATGGTGTTGAACCCTGCCTCTTATACAATGTCATGAACCTCCATCCATAGTTCTTCAGGTACTCTATCTATCAGATCTCCTACCTTGAATCTATTTCTCACTTCCACTGTATATTTTTAAGGGATTTGATTTAGATCATATCTGAATTATCTAGTGGTTTTCCCTACTTTCTTCAATTTAAGCCTGAATTTGGCAATAAGGGGTTCATGATCCGAGCCACAGTCAACTTCTGGTCTTGTTTTTGCTGGATGTATAGAGCTTCTCCATCTTTGGTGGCAAAGAATATAATCAGTCTGATTTCAGTATTCACCACCTGGTGATGTCCATGTGTTGAGTCTTCTATTGTGTTGTTGGAAGAGGGTGTTTGCTACGAGAAGTGCATTCTCTTGGCAAAACTCCGTTAGTCTTTGCCCTGCTTCATTCTGTACTCCATGCCAAATTTGCCTGTTACTCCAGGTATTTCTTGACTTCTTACTTTTGCATTCCAGTCCCCTATAATGAAAAGGATATATTTTTTGGTTGTTAGTTCTAGAAGGGCTTGTAGGTCTTCACAGAACCATTCCACTTCGGCTTCTTCAGCATTGCTGGTTGGGGCATAGACTTGGATTACTGTGATATTGTATGGTTGGCCTTGGAAACAAACAGAGATCATTCTGTCATTTATGAAACTGCATCCAAGTACTGCATTTCGGACTCTTGTGGACTATGATGGCTACATCATTTGTTTTAAGGAGTTCTTGCTTAAGTAGTAGATATAATGCTCATCTGAGTTAAATTCACCCATTCCAGTTCATTTTAGTTCGCTGATTCCTAAAATGTCAATGTTCACTCCTGACAGCTCCTGTTTGACCACTTCCAATTTGCCTTGATTCATGGACCTAACATTTCAGGTTCCTATGTAATATCGCTCTTTATAGCATCGGACTTTACTTCCATCACAAGTCACACCCACAATTGGATGTTGTTTTTGCTTTGGCTCTGTCTCTTCATTCTTACTGGAGTTATTTCTCCACTGATCTCCAGTAGCATATCGGGCACCTACTGACCTGGGGAGGTCACCTTTCAGTGCCCTATCTTTTTACCTTTTCATATTGTTTATGGGATTCTCAAGAAGAATACTGAAGTGGTTTCCCATTCCCTTCTCCAGTGGACCACGTTTTTTCAGAACTCTCCATCATGACTTGTTCATCTTGAGTGTCCCTACATGGCATGGCTCATTGTTTCACTGAGTTAGACAAGGATGTGGTCCTTGTGATCAGAGTGGTTAGTTTTCTGTGATTGTGGTTTTCAGTCTGTCTGCCCTCTGATGGAGAAGTTTAAGAGGCTTATGGAAGCTTCCTGATGGGAGACACTGACTGAGGGGGAAACTGGGTCTTGTTATGATGGGTGGGACCATGCTCAGTAAGTCTTTAATCCAATTTTCTGTTGATGAGTAAGGCTGTGTTCTGTCCCTGTTATTTACTTGAGGCAAATCTGTTGCAGGCAATGAAGATAATGGGGACCTCCTTCAAAAGGTCCCATACAAGCAGTCTACATACACAGTACACATTCTGTACACAGTCCATATGTACACAACCATCTCATGATTTTAATGACTTTATTAAATATCTGAGGGTCATAGGGAAGAATTGTATCTTAGAGCATAAAGTCTCTGCTGGTTCCATTACCTCATTGCACATTTCACTTTTTTTTTACTTCCTTTCCACATTCTTCTCTCCTCCTTCCTGATAAATGTCAAATCTCCCACTTATTTCAATCTTGAAAAATCTCATTTTCAAATTCCAAACACTTATAATCTTTTTAGGGCTTCCCTAGTGGCTCAGCTGGTAAAGAATCCAGTTGCAATTTGGGAGATCTGGGTTCAATCCCTGGGTTGGGAAGATCCCCTGGAGAAGGGAATGGAATTCTCCAGGCCAGAATACCAGAGTTGGTAGCCATTCCCTTCATGGGGTTGCAAAGAGGAGGACATGACTGGCAACTTTCATTTTCATCCTTATACAAGGAATTTAGTGATAGTCATTTATAAACATTTTCTCTCATTCCATAAAACAATAATATAGCTTAAAACGCTTCTCATCACCTCAAGGTAGCTTTGGCAAAGCAAAATAAAAAAGAACTTGAGTTGGGGCAAAGGCATGAGTCTCAGGGGTCAAAGAGATAGATAAACACACACACACACAAAATAAATGGGTAAAAAAATGCAAGATTCATGTTTTTTCTCCTTCCTATGAAAATTCTCAGTCCCTCTATGTGTTTTTATTGGGACAATCAGGGAAAATAAAGGGATCAGGTTGCTGGGGAAAAAAGGCCCATGCTAAGCCAATCAGAGATTCTCCTTGGGCTTTCCCCTAAAGCTAATAAAAAAGACTGTCATTAACTTTGGAATAGGGACCTACATCTGTGGGCATTGGGCTCAGCAGCTATCTTTCACATTAGATGGACAGAGTCACACATTGATACGGAAGAATGAGGTCAACATGCAAAGAGGAGAGACAAAGACAGCTGAGATTTAGGAGAGAGAGAGATCATTATTTTTTTAAAAAGTGCCCTCTGAATTTCTCAAGTATGTGATCCAGGGAAATGTCTATTTTTGTAAGAACTAGGATGAGCTGAGTTCTGTAACTTACTAACAAAAGTTCTGATTTTTGCAGCCATGGACTGTTCATATTTATCATACAGAATCAAGGAAAGTTTCCCTGAACAAGTAAAGAGAAACACACAAGGTGTTCCTACTGCGTGTGGTACCTAAGAAGTGGGCTTCAAGTACATACAGAGCCCTGTAAGTCTTGAAGAGGTTACCTGACAACTTAGGTAACCTTGGCAATTTGTAAATTCACACCCACTTCAAGCCACCATTTGCCATGTCTTAGTGTTGTTTCCAATTCATGATGTTAGGCAGGTTCACTTTCAACTAGAATTACTTTCCCATCATATTTTTAAAAACTCTTTAAAGAATTTTGCTCCTAAAAAGGAATTTAGGAGCAAAAACTTTGTTATTCATATTTGAATAAAAATTAAGAGCAACAGCTTCTGAGGGCTTTAAAAATCATTATCCCTGTAGGCATAGAGAAAATTAGCCAAGATGGCGTTGGTCAGGCTCTCTCGCCTCACTCCACTTGCATCCTACAGCTGTGATTGCTTGTGGCGCTGCACTCGGTGCAACATGGTGTGAACCTATATAAGCACCACCTGAAAAATTCTTGGAGTCAAGTGGAGTCAAGTCCAGTCACGTTGAGTCCAGTCGTGTAATCATCATTGCTGCTGTGTCAGCCATTAGAGAGTAAAGTGTGTCTGCCTTGCCGCAGTGATTAAATGTGAATGTCTGCAATTCCTAAGACTCCTCACATTTTTTCCCAGCTTCCCCTCTCATGCCCTGCCTACCCTGGGTTCAGTGAACAATGAGATATAGCGAGACAATGTCTCTCTATTAATCTCTATCCTAAATTCATTCTTTACAAATTTTTATAACCTTATTTCCCTGTATTCATCAATTGTCAACATTTACAGAAAGAGCAGCATGAAATAGTTAGCATCTGCTACACTAACAAACAGCCCCAAGATGTTCATGGTTTATAGCAGCAAGCATTTGTTTTTCGCTCATGTCATATTTGACCTGTGTATTTAGGAGATTGACTGGCTGCTGTTGGATTTGGTTGGACTCCATTAGGCTTGACTGGACTTTGCTGGACTTGACTATTCACCTGAACTCTGCTGTTCTTGGTTTGGTTTCATGTGTGCTCACATTCCATTAGCCAAGGCAAGTCAGAAGACCAAGCTGTGGAATAGATAAGCTTTCTCTGCCTAGAGGTAAGACAATGCAAAATTCCATGACAAAGGTGTGAATATATAAAGTGCTTAGAAAGAAGAAGAGAAGTGATGGGAAATAATTTAATCTACAATAGAAACAAGGGTTGCAGATGTGAGGTGGGGTAGGGAAAGTGACAACTTTAGACTTATTTTTATAGGCCTAGGGGACATCAAGAATTGACAATTAGAAATCTAACCAAAATTCTGATACCTACAGATATAAAGAGCATTTGAATTGAAGGTACCCCAGTAAACAGGAAGTAGCCACGTCATTTTTACTGGAAGCTGAATCATGTACTCTAACTCTGTTTCCCAGTGTATTCTAGATTCCTCTCTGGGACCTAATCTTTAACTGCATTAATTCATCTGTGTTTACAGTCCTACACTTGCTTTTAATCTCTTTCCCCTTACATTCTTCTGTATCTTAAAATATCCCTCTGCTTCCCTGCTAGTCACTTAACACTACTGACAGGTTCAGTGCAACAGTGGATTGTAAGCATAATAAATGTTTAGGAAAACAGAAATTTTAAAGTAGACAAGTAGGTCTCTGTGGAGTAAGAGCAGCAGACATTTCTTGCTTACCTGATGATTTTTTTGTGTGTTAAAATTATTTGGAAAGAAAATCAGATTTTCAAATTTTTCATTTTTTGAAATAAAGGAAAAGTACAAATTTCATCTAGGGATTTGAATAATTATTTAAGCCTATGTAAAGAGCTTTATTCATTGAATTTTCTTTTTTCTTTCTAAACTTAGCTTTACTTTTAAGTATCTGTAAGAAAAATGTCATAATAGTCTTCAAGCTCACTCCGATGAAACATGCAAATAAAAGCTTCCTTTCTCTTCTGATTTTATATCTCAGCTCAGCTTTCTTCTTCTCCTTTCTATCATTCACTCAGACTTCAATGGAGAAGTTCATTGAGGATCAAACAATCCAGCTGTTGTTTTCAACTTTTGCTATTTTAATGTTTATTTTCCAAGTCATTCTCTACTTTTCTTCTAAAAATATACTGCCAAATCATTTTTTTGGAGCAACGCTAATGCTTTCTGTTGCTAGATATCTGATCCAAATCCAATATTTTTCTTGGCAGTCAGTGAACATAATTATAAGTAGGGATTTTTTTCTCTCTCTCTACATTTAGAGTTTGGCGAAAAAGACACAATTCATGATTAAAACAAATTTAAAGATTGATGGAAATTTTCACATTAACATACATTCACAAACATTGCACAAAGGGAGAATGACATTGTTAACAGTATGCTCTTCATGTATATTTGCACTTAGATTTCTCCTTCTCAACACACTTTTATTTTGGGTATATTTTGTAATTTAGGTAATGGTGCTACTTCCACAGCTTTTTTTCTTTATTTTTAAAATATTTGTCAAAATGATAGTATGCACACAGAAAACAGAAATCTCAGTGTTGAGAATGACAATGAAAAGTGAAACAAAACTATTTCATTCCACTCTGCCATTTTAGTCCCAAACCCCATTGTTTAATGACTCCTGGATATATTTTTTCCCTTTGATTTTCTTTATAACACTAGACAGCATTCTTTTATATGTATTAATTAATTTATCAAGTTTAAGTCATGTCTATGGTCCAAAAAAGAGACGACTTAGATCACTTAAACTGTCCTCACCATCTTTTTCTACTTCTAATAGATCTACTAATATTTTCTGTTTTTCTGAAATTTTAATTTTTTGAGATTTTACAAAATTTTTCTTGTTTCCTCAAAAATAAATAGCATTTCTTATCTCTCACAAATTAAATATTTTGAGAAAATTTATGCTTCTACTCCTCACTCAACCTTTTCTTTCTTGTTTCCCAAATTCTGCCCACCAGCCATTTATGTCTACATTATCAAGACTGATATTTTCACCTCACTTTTTGTCAGTCATTAACTATCAAGTTTTGTTTATAACAGTGTATCTAAAATGTCAAGGAACATATGATAATCTTATTTTCAAAGAGTATATCAGTTCCATTTTCAAAGTAAATATTACAATCAATACTTGGACATCTTTTTCAGTGAAGTTTTTCTTCATTTAAGCAATAGCTCCCGCTGTTAACAGAGAAGGCGATGGCACTCCACTCCAGTACTCTTGCCTGGAAAATCCATGGAAGGAGGAGACTGGTAGGCTGCAGTCCATGGGGTCGCTAAGAGTCAGACACAACTGATGCAATTTAGCAGCAGCAGCAATTAAGGTTGTAAACAGTTGGATTCTGTGTACATTTTCAAAGTAGCGTATAATTTCCTGAAAGATTTCATGTGGGATAAAGAGAAAACTTAAGGATGACCCAGATTTACTGTTATAAGCAACAAAAAGAATGGAGCCACCATTTCCTTAGATGTGCGAGATTATGAAAGAGACCCCTTACTCCTAATCTAGAAAGACAGATCAGGTGTTAAATTCTAGTCATGCTAATATGGAGATGTCTTCTAGCAAACTGTTTAGTGATGGCAGGTAGGCAAGAAAACATTATTCTAGAGTCCAGGGCAGTTGTCTAAACTAGGAGCATCTGTGTATGCAGCACAGTTAAAACCATGAGAAATGAGATCATTGAGATACTGCGTCCAAATAAAGGAACAAAAAGCTCCCAGTTACCCCCAGCTTTCACGGTCATGGAGGTGTGGTTACTAAGAAAGAAGGAACCAGGAATACCTGGTATCTGAGAAACCATTGTGATAAAAAAAAAAATGTATTAATGAAGAAAGAGTGGTCAGCTGTGTCAAACACAATTTGATTGATGGTCAGGAAGACAAATTGGACCATTGATTACCATGACAAGAGCATTTTCAGTAAAGTAGTTGGAAAAAAGCTTGATTGGAATATGGAATAGGACAAGACAGATTGATTATGGAAATTATAAACAACTTTTTTGAGGAAATTTGCTGTAAAAATGAGCAGAAGGGTAGGATAGTAGCTAGAGGAGAGTATGGAGTTATAAGATATTTTGGTTTAGTGTTGAAATTTCATCAGTAGCATTTTTAAATTCTAGTGAAGATGATCCAATTAAGAGGGGGAAAATTATGATGATTCAGCACAGAGATGGAAAGATGTTGGAGGAGCACCTCTGAAGAAGTCAAGAGAAGAGGGGATTTGCTATATCATGGACACCATCATGTGAGGAACTTCTATGAAGCACAGGATGAAGAAAAGCAGAGTCTGTATTATGTATGATCCAGACAAGAGCTCATTACAGATTTAGATAAACCTTCAGTTCCACATCATGGCTTAGGATTACCCCTTTGTAGTATAGAGTGTATATATATATATATATACACACACCACTTTTTAATGTTATTTCTACCTGAAATTCCAAGGATAAAGTTAATACAATGAAATAGATTATCAGTGGGGTGCTAAGTGCAGTTTCTCCTACCTGATCCTCTCTTAAATTCATAAGACTCAATTTGTAAATAGCTCTCTAAAAACTCTATTTTGGGTGGAGTTAAGCATGTCTCATGAAATATGATGAAATGTTGTAACATGAAAATCATTATAGTGACACGTTATTCCATGCTGTGGTGATGTCCAGCAAGTAGCCAGCCTCCTACCCACTGATGGTCCACATGATTGAATGTCAGACAGGGAAACAACTTTCAGTATAAGCAAGTCAGAGACTGAATTTTTTCAGTGTGTATGATTGAACACATATGTGCACCTAAGTTACTTCAGATATTAATATGCATAAGGCAAAAAACTATTGTTTTTGCTTTTTCCATCTGTCCTCTATGTTAGAGAGATATTCTAAAGATTGAAGATTTCACAGAATCCTTAGAAGAATTAGGAAATTTTCACTTTCACTTCTGTAGACTGAATGGAGAATTCTCTCAGAGACAAGCAGATGGAGACTGTATGTGCGGGGGTACATTTTAATGCATACATACAGCAGACAAATTTCCCAAAACTGTCAAAGTTAGGGAAATCTTAAATTAGTAGATTTTCTGAGAGAATGATGAATAATTTTTGAACTATAACCATTGTCTACATTAGGAAGACTCCAATTTTCTTACTATATTGCTTTCACAACAAAAATCTAGTATAGAAATTTAAGCAAAAGGAATTCAAGTTGCTGTAAAAAGAAACCAGTAATACTTTAATTCCATAAATTGGCTTCTTTTTCTGCTAGTTCTTTTAAGCTCAATGTTTCATCAAATTTTTGTAGAGTCTTTATCCTGTGACAGACTCCAAAAATAGATCAATAAAAAGAAGCACGGCTGTCCTCAAGTTACCTACATTTCAGTGGGGAAAGCCTGGAAACAAATTCTCATAATCTTAGGTGACAGATGTAGTTGGACACAGTAAGTGCTTAAAGTCAAGAGGAAACTGGAAATGAGAGGTGTGATCTCTGTAAAACTTAAGATCAAAATGAAGATACAAGTCTTTTTTTGAGAAATGTCTCAATCCACCCCCACCCCCAAAAGCAAGGCAGTATATAATCAGTTGTCACTGCAGAGAATGCTTGCTTTATTCAAGTAGAGTCAGAATGGGAGCAGCTGGCAGTGGCTCTTTGATTCTTTCACGGGATAAACTCCAAAGTCCCTGCAGTCACTTTATAGGATTTGGTGTCAGTTCCTCTCACTAAACTCTCCCAGCACATTCACTCTGCTCCAGCCAGCTTGGCTTCTAACTGCCAAGCCTTCCAAGAACACTCCTTGGTTAGACCCCTAGGAATCTGCTTTTCCTTCTTGAAAGGTGCTTGCCCGAGACTGTACATGGCTCCCTGCTTCACCTCCCCCAAGTCTTTGCTCTAATCCTTTTTCTTTCTTTTTTTCTGGAGTATAATTGCTTTACAACGCTTTATTAGTTTCTGCTATACAACAAAGTGAATCAGCTATACATACACATATATCCCCTTCCTGTAGAGCCTCCCTCCCACGCCCCACACCACCCCTCTGGGTCATCACAGGGCACCTGGTGGAGCTCCCTGTGCTCCACAGCAGGTTCCCACTAGCTCTCTGTTTGACTCATGGTAGTGGTACCCACTCTCCCAATTCATCCTGTCCCCTCCTTTCCTGTGTGCACATGTCTGTGCTCTATTTCTGTGTCTCTGTTCCTGCTGGGAATAGGTTCATCTGTACCATTTTTCTAGATTGCATATATACATGTTAACATACCATGTTTGCTTTTCTCTTTCTGACTTACTTCACTTGTGTAACCGCCTGTAAGTCCATCAAAATGGCCGTCATTGAAAAATCTATAAATGCTGGAGAGCTTGTGGAGAAAGGGGAACCCTCTTGCACTCTTGGTAAGAATGTAAATAAATTCTATCACTATGGAGAACAATACAGAGGTTCCTTAAAAGAGGGAAAATAGAACTTATCCTAGGACCCAGTAATCCCACTGATGGGCATATATACTGAGAAAACCAGAATTCAAATCTCTTTCCAAAGAGCCTTTCCTGACTATCCTTCTTTAAATTGCTGCTCTGCCCCTTCCCCTTGGAGAGCCCCCTTACACTGATCTCTTCACATTTTAACCTACTACTACATCTCTCATTTTATAATAATTTAACCGACTATATCATTTTTAAAATAATGCTTGTCCTTTATGTGTTTCCTTACCTGATAGCTCAGTTGGTAAAGAATCTGCCTGCATTGTGGAAGACCCCGGTTGGATTCCTGAGTCAGGAAGATCCCCTGAAGAAGGGAAAGGCTACCCACTCTAGTGTTCATGAGCTTCCCTTGTGGCTCAGCTGGTAAAGAATCCACCTGCAATACAGGAGACCTGGGTTCAATCCCTGGGTTACGAAGATCCCCTGGAGAAGGGAAAGGCTACCCATTCTGGTATTCTGCCCTGGAGAATTCCATGGACAGTCCTTGGGGTCACAGTGACCAAGCAGCTTTCACTTTTCTCTTTAAACTAAGTTTCACAAGGATAGGCGTTTCAGTCCAGTATGTTTGTTGGTACACACCTAGTGCTCAGAACAGTGCCAAGCACATAACAGGACATGATTAATTTATTAAATGAATGAATGCTGTAAAAACATTTTTTCTGATGTTAGTTGTGAGAAGCTCTTGCTTCTCAAGACTGTGACCAATGGTGCCGTGTTGTTATTTTAGTCATGATGACTTTAAAAGTGGCATGAACCATGCAATAGGCAGAGATGAAAAACCAGTGCCAATATCTTATCAAAATACTAGGGAAAATCTCTTTTAATATTAGGAACTAATAGCTACTCTGTTATAACAGTGAGCACAAAAGTATATATATTTACTATAAATGTATGTCTTCCTGCACTATTTCATAAGTGGTTGCAGGGAGAAGATTCAGACAGG
This sequence comes from Antilocapra americana, assembly GCA_007570785.1. Lineage (NCBI taxonomy): Eukaryota > Metazoa > Chordata > Mammalia > Artiodactyla > Antilocapridae > Antilocapra > Antilocapra americana. The sequence goes on along the minus strand of ML663566.1, from coordinate 21,898,660 downwards.
AGCCAGAGTATAATTCATTAATTCAGCAGATTTTTTAGTACCAAGTATGTGCCAAGCAGTGTTTTGGTGTAAAGACTAGAACAGTGAATAAGAAATACCTATAAGAACTGAGTTCTCATGGCCTTTACATTCTAAGGTTTCCATGATCTCCTTTGCTCTTGACATTATAAAAGAGATTGCTGTGCCAGCATTCAAGGCCAGGTCTGAGATCATGCATTCGGACACTTCTGAGAAAGACAATGCACAGCAAAACCACAAGGGGTGTGAGTAATAAGCAATATGGTGTTTAGTAAAAATTAAACAATGTTTTGAGCTCAGGATTTCCTTCCATACCTGCTATTCACATCAGTACTGATTGCAGAACAAGACTTGAGCCTATAAGACAAAGGAAAGTAGAGACACCTGCTGGAGTGACAGGGTGAGGAAACAGGAAGGAGCCGGTGACAAAGACTGTGGCATCTCATCTGAGGTCACAGAAAGCAAAGGGTCAGAAATATGAATAGACAGGAAAGTTGTGGCTGCCAACAGAGAGCCTTAATAACTGGATATTACTAGTGCTCTTATTATAAAATATAAGAGGGCAATAAAAACAATTTCATTTTTGTGATATTTAATTCAAAATTATCAAGGGTTAACTGAAAATTAATTATTTTTAGCTACTAATAATTAAAGCAATAAAGGTAAGTTCAATATCCACTACTTGTATTTTGAGGTAAAAGATCCAGAGAAAGGTATTTTCCTTTTTCAAAAAAATTAAATCTTCTATGTAAATTAGAAAACAAGGCTTCGGGAGTCAAGAAGCCAGATCATTTTGATACATGGGGTTTATATATTTTCTAAGAGGTGTAGCAGCGAGATAGATCTATGAGGAATGGAGGATGAAGCCTTGGAGGTCATGGTGGATGTGTTTTCTCAGCTTTGCCCATGCTGTGCTAAAAAGCTGTTGTCTAAGGCAAAGGCAGCAGAAGAAAATGCATTAAAAAAAAAAAAAAAAGCTCCTGTGAATTTATGAGAAGTGCATCACGAAGACAAATATTTCAGCCATGCAATTCCATTCGGCCTTTTCAGCTGTGTGTCCATAGCAAGTCAACGGCTAAATTGAAAAATCAATTCCAATTTAAATTATTGGAATAAAGAACACCAGGAGTCAGAGATAAAATGGCTTTGTTCTCTGAGATCCTTTTTAATTGGAAAGTTATTTCTTCAGGGTATTCTAATGGTTCTGAGGGAAGATTGCAAAATAAAGTTGATCGGCTGGGGGAAGGTTAATAGCTAATGTGCTTTCCTTGCTGTTCAGCCGCCTCCTGTCTTTATGACATCCCCATCATATCTGGAAGGATTGAAGATTCTAAATCATTTGATACATGCAAGGACTGTATTTTCTCTTAGTTTTTCAAAAACCATCCTGAGGCTGGAACCTTGGCAGAACTTTCTGTTTCAGCCTTCCCAATCAGACTCACTTTTGCTTACAAATATCACAAAACACTTGCCTTCTTTCTTTTCTTTCTTTCTTTTTTTTTAATATTTCTCTAACAATGAAGTGGTAATTAGTGGAAATAAAAGATACTTGAAGAGGATGCTAGTAAAAGCTCTGCTCTTTAATGATGGAAAAAGAAAAAAAGAGAAAACACTTTGCTGGCTTGTATTAAACAGAGGGAAAAAAGTAGTTACAGACTTAGTAAATGGAGAACAAATGTATAAAGATAGGGCAAAGGAAAATCATGGTAGATATGGAAAATGTGAATAAATATTATTATCAAAAGTTAATATTGAATGCCCAGAGAAACCAAAGGTCATATTTAGAAAGCTTCAGGCCAAAGTTTAAAAACTAAAGTTTAATTACACATATAATAATCTTTTCTCAGCTTGTAGAAAATTGTTTGGGGCAGCTGTAGTTTAAAAACCTTAAATGAGCATTTAATTTGAAATTAATAAAACAGTTATGGTATGTGTTAGGAAAAGTTACTGAGGTTTGCTTAGTATATTTAATTACTGTAAAAGAGATAAATCTCATTGCCATGTAATGAACTCAGAAGTGCAGATACAGTAAATATGTACTTACGTTCTTGTTATTAATGCATTAAATTTGTAAGAATATTTAGGAATTTAATTAGCATTTAATAAGATGCTATAGAAAATTATAGTAGTTAGATGTTAAATGTAAATTAATATTTTTAGTATCTAATTGATATTAACTAATTAATTACTGTTTATTACATGGCAACTAGATTTATCTTTTATGGAGTTATTAAATCTCAATTAAAATGCTCTTTTAAGAGGGAGCATTCAATTAAAAATAATATTCTCTACAAATTTCATAACTCCCTTCTCCTTAGGATGTGAGGTGCAAAATGTATCAAATCAAATTACCAAGTTACTTAGAAAAAAAACCCAGTTGGGACTATGCTAGAGTTGTTCAAGCCATCCCAGAATTTTCCAAGTGAGGAGAACTAATTTATTGAAAGTCATATTATTTTTACTATTAAAGTTATAAGGATACAGAAGCCTAGAAAGACCCTAACTCAAAAATCTCTCTTCACAGTTAATGATATTGGGTTCAGGTGTTATTTCCTCAAGAAAAGTAGCTACAGGTTATTAAAATAAAAATGTGATTTTTTAATTTGTTATTTCCCCTTGGTGTGACTTCATATATCAGATATAACATGGAAACTAATTGGGGGTGGGTTTTACTAGAGGGAAGTTTAGAACATCATGAATTTAATAAGCAGTCAATAATCAAATATATTAGGCTATAGGGAGAAGAAAATAAAAGAAAAGGAAATAGACAAGTTGAAATTTCATTTTTCTGTCAGGGTCTCTGTGGTGCCTGTGAATTCCTAGAATATAGTGTGTGTTCAATAAATATTTTCTGAATAGAATGCATTAAATCTCCCATGTCTGGCACAACATAATTCCTGAAATGACTTTTTAGTTACTTTGAAATCTAATCTGAGACATTAGAAAGTAGAGGTTAATTGTCCCAACCATTTTAAGTCTTCCTTTTAAGGACTTCCCTGTAGCTCAGATGGGAATCTGAGAATCTGCCTGCAATGCAGGAGACCCAGGTCTGATCCCTGGGTCAGGAAGATCCCCTGGAGAAGGGAATGGCAACCCACTCCAGTAATCTTGTCTCGAGAATCCTATGGACAGAGGGGCCTGGCAGGCACAGTCTGTGTGGTCGCAAAGAGTTGGTCATGACTGAACTGCTAACACTACTAAACACTAATTTTAAGTCCTGACCACCTCATTCAAGGTGTGACACCTTTGAAAAGTCATATTTCTATTACTACTAATATTCCATTCCTTGGTATCCTCTGTAATTACAGACAATGATAGAGCCCACCTGAGGATTATCATGAGGGCTAATGGAGTCAATATAAACACTTGAGAACAATACGTAGTACATAGCAGTAACACAATAAACACTAATTGTTATTATAATCCTCATTTTTAAAGCAGTAGTGTTCTCTACAGTTGGGAGCTGGAGTAGATACATTATGTTTTAGCACACTAAAAATAATTGGAAAACAAATTAGCTTATTTTTATCTAGTTTTCTCCCCTTAAATAATTAATCTCAGTCACTGTAAATATTTACCATTACTCTCAAGTCATTTGTTGGCAAAGCTATAAATACTATGTAATTTTAATCTTTCTCTCATGAATCAATCCTTGAAGATTGTCATTTTTGTCCCTACAATTTTCAAGCATAATAAAGATATTAAATAAAACCTATCTTACATTGATTCTCACTTCACTCAACTAGATATCTAGCATCTCAGCTCAATAAATAGCCATTCATCATTATTTTTTAGTCAATGTTGGCTCTTGTGACTATATTCTTGCCTAAGGTCAGTGAAATTAATTTTCAGTTAATATTGACCCAAATTGTTTTTAAAACACAAACATTACACTGCTTACAATGCCAACAACTTATGTTTACTTCCCACATGTGAAATTTGCTCATGAATTTCTATACTCAAAAATTACTTTTTTATAGTATAACTTATTACTTAAATATATTTTTATGCTCACTTTCTGTTGTTTTCTGAAACAGTGAATTTAAAATCAAGAGAAACAAAGTCTCCTACCATCCACCTTAGGCATACAATTTATATTATCTTAGCTTCCTCTTACACTTTTTTAACAAAGGTTTTGATAGAATAATCTTATTAAAAAATGCCTCTAAATCTAGCAGGTTATTACATTATACTCAAACACTAAACTTTCTCTATTACTTGTGTTTGACTTAGCAGTTTTCTTTTGTTTGGCACTTTAAAATCTGTGTGTGTGTGTGTGTGTGTGTGTGTGTGTGTTTCCCCAGAAAAGAACGCATAGAAAGAATAAAATTTTAATATAAAAACCAGTAGCCAAAAACTGAAATTAAATGGGAGATGCTGTCTTCTGTTGTGTGAAAAGTAGCAATGAAGATATTTGCATACTTATGATTAAAAGAATAAAAATCAGTAAAAATAATGGATGGAAAAGACAAGTCCGTGGAGGTGTAGAGTCTCATTTCTTTGATTCTTCATTCATCTCAGCTGATTCAACATTGGTCTTTAGATGTGTAAGACTAAGCTCTGTGGCAGTAAAGAACTAAAGGAGAAATGACAGAGGGTTTGACAGATGTGCAGAAAAAAATGATTTACTCAAGAGGAAAAAGAGTAAAGATGAGAAGGGGAAAAAAGCAAACATTTGATCAGAGACACTACTAGGGGGAAAAGAAAGGGGGGAAATAATAGATACAGGATACAAGAGTGTTTTAAATGTTGAGATGTGTGTTTGAAATTGACTGAAAGCCACAAAGGGAGGACACTGATTTTCATCACTATTATTTTGAATGGATCTAATCCGAGTTTAACAAAGAAAAAATATATATAACTAAAAACAATGAGCTAGTCACTTTGAGGATCACATAAAATATCTGCAAGGAGAAGGATTTAGTAGACAAGGAGAAACTGAAGTCACCAATAATGACAAAATCATCTAAGAAGGGAGAAAATTCAACGTTTAGTTTAGCATGGCTTCTCTGACTACCAGGTCTTATATACTCCTACAGGACAGGAAGTAAAGAGGTGCTCAGGGATTCACTTGACTCACAGTATGAAGTGAAATGAAGTCGCTCATTTGTGTCCAACTCTGCGACCCCATGGACTGTAATCTACCACTCTCCTCCGTCCATGGGATTTTCCAGGTAAGAATACTGAAGTGGGTTGCCATTTCCTTCTCCAGAGGATCTTCCCAACCCAGGAATCGAACCCAGGTCTCCCGCATTGTAGGCAGACCCTTTATCATGAGCCAATTTTTGGATGTATTCCTCAAATCTATTCTCGTTTTGCTCTTGCCTATTGTATACACTTGCTCATCTATTTCTATTCTTGTTCTGTTCTTTAGGTTCAATGCATGATAATGTTAGGACTATTTCAAACTCAAATTCTCCTAGTCATCTGATTCTTCACCTTAGCTCTGCTGTTCCTCAAAGGACATTCCCCATTTTTACAGAGCTATTGAGCACCTGTCATGCTAGAACATCCAAGAGGAAATGGAAACATTATTTTATCATGTCCTGCTTTGCCAGCAACAAAAGAACTTCCATATTTCATTTGACACTAATGGTGGCAGCATTAGAGAAGGAAAATTCTAGAGAAATAAATCCATGACGTTATTTAGTTAACACTTACTGCAGCGAAGCAGGCAGTATCATATTCCTAACTGGAGATTAAGTTCTGGGTGGGTAGTTCTGAGTGGGTAATCAGAGATACATGTTCAGAAGGAATGGCACACCTCCACCTGTATTCAGGTGCCAGATCCTCACTGTGCATTCTCTCTCTTTGGTTTTCCTTCTTTGAAGTGAAGTGAAGTGAGGTGCAAGTTGCTCAGTCATGTCCAACTCTTTGCGACCCCATGGACTGTAACCTGCCAGGCTATTCTGTCCATGGAATTCTCCAGGCCAAAATACTGGAGTGGGTTGCCATTTTCCTCTCCAAGGGATCTTCCCAACCCAGAGAGAGAATCCAGGTCTCCTGTAATTCAGGCAGATTCTTTACCATCTGAGCCACCAGGAGAGCCCTTTCCTTCTTTATCCCTTTTCAATGTCCTTTGCTTTTTCTTTTATTTCATCTTTTTGCATAATTTTTTCTTGCTTATCATTCCTTCTCCAAAGAGATGCTGTCACCAGTCCCATCCCCTCCAATGCTTCTGTCACAGCCCCCTCAGACGTCTCCACTCTTACTGGACAGAGGCTGCTGCCTCCCACCTGGCTTCTCCCCCAGGTTTTCAGCTATGACCATTCCTTTCATGCATCTTTACACGCAGAAGTATATTCTGGGCATTACGAGATCGGTTCTGGGATTGCAGAAATTTGGATTCAAACCAAAGCTTGGCCACTTGCTTATCTGGACAGCTTTCAACAAGCAACTGAGCCTCAGTGTGCTAACCTGTAAATTGGGGATGGCAACCTGGGGAAGGATTCAATTATCCTCTATTAATATGCACTTAATACTGTTCTGTCATGGTAATTGATACTGTAATTTTCTCTTTTTAAAAAAATTTTGAAGCATAGTTGATTTATAACATTGTATTCAATTTTTCTATACAGCGAGTGCCTTGAAAAAATATATATATATATTCTTATTCTTTTCCATTATGGTTTGTCACAGGATATTGAATATAGTTACCTATGTTATACAGTAGGTATTATATAGATTTTTACATCTAGGAACATTTTAAATCTAGGATTATGTTCACTCTGTATTTTAATGGAATTCTTAGTGGCTTACTTGCTGTGGTTTTGAGATTGCAACCAGGGGACCAAGGGATTCCAGACAGACAGTAATACAGTGTCATGTGAAATTGATGAGTAGAGTACAGAAAAGTAAAGTGTGGGTTGACTGCAGCAGTGGCTAAGCAAACCACAGAGCTACAGGGAAAGGCTGACTGTGGCTCATGGACAAAATAACAGAGCTGATCTTCAAAGTCTGGGTTTGCTTGGAGGGTTGAGGATAGATATGATACTGACTCCTACACAGGAGTTTTATTTCTGAGAGTAGTCCAAGAGGGAATATCATGGCATCAGAGAATACATTTAGAACTACTAAAACTGTGCATCTCATACTTGGCATCTTTCTAACAACTTGCAGACACTGGGAAGAGTTTTGCATGTGTGCATGCGTGCCAAGTCGCTTCAATCATATCTGACTCTTTGCGACCCAATGGACTATAGCCCTCCAGGCTTCTATGTCCATGAGATTCTCCAGGGAAGCTAACTGGTGTGGGTTACCATTGCCTCCTCCAGCGGATCTTCCTGATCCAGGGATCAAACCCACATCTCTTACGTTTCTGAGTTGGCAGGTATGTTCTTTACCACTAGTACCAACTGGCAGGTCCATGAAAGTTTTACCTTACCTCAAACTTTAACATCCATGGAGGTCTTAACAGATCATTCTGTTAAGAAAAGCAATAGGGAAAACTCTTTTCTTTTTGCTGAGATACTAGCAAATAATAGAAAATGAGAAATCAGGTAAGGGAATTTTAACCTGAGAATTAAATTAAGCCTTAAATGCTGTGTCTTAGTCACTCAGTATTGTCCAACTCTTTGTGATGCCATGGATTGTAGCCCACCAGGCTCCTCTGTCCATGGGCATTCTCCAGGAAAGAATACTAGAGTAAGTTGCCATTCCCTCCTCCAATGGATCTTCCCAACCCAGGGATCAAACCCAGGTCTCCTGAATTGCAGGTGGATTCTTTACCGTAAGAGCCATCAGACCAGTCCTTCAATATCGATTTACATAATTGAAGGAGAAATTACATTTTTACCAAATTCACCCATTTTGTTATTGTCAATAGCCAAAATGGTTGTGCAGTATGTTGCTTATAAAGGCAATGGGAGAGTATTGGTGCTGTTTCCTTGGGTGTCTCCCACATTTAAATTTGAATGCACCCCTGATTATAAAATGCCTGATTTCTTTGAAAATAGTTGGAACAGAGGAAGAAAATAGAAAACAGGTATTTAATTGAGTTGAAGAAATACAGAAGTTATACCCAACAGAAGTCTTTTAGAGCACTGGTTCTTAACATTTGTTGTGGATCCCTAGATGGCACACATGAAAGTGAGACAGGAGACATTGCCTTTCCTCTTTTTACAAATCCCACAGAATATTCTGCTACAGACCAAACTTTGAGGAACATTGACTTAAAAAGAAAATGCTACACAAATAAAAATATAAATACACTTACCTCTATTTACTTTTGTGTATAGTAAGGTACGCCTGCAGCACAGCATTTGTGTGACCATTCATCTTGTCAGAGTGATCAATTTTGTTTGGAAACCAAGTTTTCAGTCTCTAAGTAAATGAACATACATGTAGTGTTTCACTTCAATTTTGAGATACTGGATAGTAGCAAGCATCATAATAACTTCAACTAGGATAGTTATAATATTAAAAATGCATTTATCAAAACCATAAACAGCTCTAAGTATCATTATTTTTTGTATTAAAACTCAGCTAGGGTATTTTACCTTTTAATCTGCTTTAAAAAATTTAATGATAAATCTTTATTTAATATTCTTTTTTAAGATTTATTCTATACTTGACACATACTTATAATTTACCCATTAATATTAGTGGGAATAAAAATTTATGTGCATTCATTGATAGGAGAATAAAATTCTTCATATCATATTTTCAAATATAAAATTATAACTTCTGAGAATGTATTTGATCTGAGCAGAAAAGCAGCCTAATGAGCAACACTTGATTGATAATACATTGCAATTCATAATTGATATAATCTTAGATCTGCCAGTGCAACAAAAGGTCACTTCAAAATTTGATGGGAAGTAAAGCATGGGATAAGTTGGAAATGATATTGTATCATGTAAAGAAAGAAGATACTGACACAAATCTACTATTTCATATTAAATTAAAAATATCTTGAAAAGCATAGTAATTAACAGCAAGTCCTGAGAACTTGACATTCCACACAAATGTCACTCCCCAGGGTATTACACAAGAATTAAAGTGTCCTTTTACTGTCAGACTGATGTATACCACTGAACCAGTGCTGGGGAAAAAGTCAGATTCTTGGTGATGTTTGGGCTTTAAATTTTAGATCACCCCCACTTACTCCTGTTTCTGTCTTAGAAAAATAATTACAAATCTTACTCCTTTCTTTTTATATCTTAAAGAGAGTATGTACTCATGTATTTACCGTTTCATTGAAAATAAATTAAAATATTGGAGAACAGTTAAAAATGATTTTGCAAAGTTCTCTGGAAAATGAGGCAGAGTTTAAAGTGCTATCTTTATCTTATTAGAACACAATATTTTACCCTTTGGGAAGAAAAGATTTCCCTATAAATTAGTACCAACATTGTCTCTCACAATTCCCAACATTTTTTCAACCTTAAACTATATCCACCTGTATAGAGACACAGAACATCAAGCACCATCCAGACCCAACCGTCACATTAAAAACCAACCAATAGGATGAAGTTTGGGTCTGTTAAACTAATTGTTGATATCTAAATTCTTTATGACCATGATCAATATTTATTCATCTCAGTCACTCTTTCCTCTTTCTTTCTTATATATGGTCTTAGTGAAGAACTCCTGACTACATATAAACAAAAAGACATAAGCAAACACCAGACAAATTCCTATGTTTAAAATAAACATAGAAAGGAAAGACCTTGTTCTAAGACATAATCTGCACCAAATGCATCAGGCCTCATGTGCATATTTATGTTTCTCATTGCCCAAATAAAAGCATCCTTATCATAATCAACTCATTATCCTTCACCCTATAATTCTTCACACATCTGTTCCTTTGACCCAAGCTTTCCACTTTTGCCTCCCTCTCACACCCTACTTATCAGCTCAGCAGATAAAGAATCTGCCTGCAATTCAGGAGACCCGAGCTCAATTCCTGGGTAGGGAAGTTCCTCTGGAGAAAGGATTCAAGTATCCCACTCCAGTATTCTTGGACCTCCCTGGTGGCTCAGATGGTAAAGAATCTGCCTGCAATGAAAGAGACTTGAGTTTGATTCCTGGGTTGGGAAGATCCTTTGGAAGAGGGTATGGCAACCCTCTCCAGTATTCTGGCCTGGAGAATCCCGTGGACAGAGGAGCCTGGAGGGGTCCATGGGGTCACAAAGAGTCGACTAAGCACACAGCACAGCACACCCTGTTACTGTACTCCCTGAACTCTGGATCTATTTTTCCTACACTTCCTCACTTTGAAACTCTTTGAACACTACCACATCTTTGTGGAAATAATACTGCTTTCTTATACGCTTCTTCAAAGGAAGTTTTTTCTTTATCTTTGGTCTGAAAATGGTATCATGTTATCTTTTCTGTTTATTGTCCCAGGTCATAAAATGTCCTCAGCCATATGAAAATTCCCACTCTTTTGGTGTGGAGAAAAGGTATCCCTTCTACACTGCTGGTGGGAATGTAAATTCATGTAGCCACTATTGGAGAACAGTATGGAAGTTCCCCCAAAAGCTAAAAATAGAACTACTATATGATTCTGCAATCCCATCCTAGGCATATGTCCCAAGAAACTCTAATTTGAAATCATACATGTACTCCAATATTTACAATGGCCAAGACATGAAATGTCCATCAACAGATGAATGAAGAAGATGCACTATATGTGTATGTGTGCAGGAGACCTGGGTTTGATCCCTGGGTTGGGAAGATCCCCTGGAGAAGGGAAAGGCTACCCACTCCAGTTTTCTGGCCTGGAGAATTCCATGGACTGCATAGCCCTTCGGTTCACCAAGAGTTGGATATGACTGAGCAAATTTCACTTTCATACATTGGCAGCAGCTTGGATGAACCTAGAGATTATCATACTAAGTGAAGTTAAGTCAGACAAAGACAAATATCATATGATATCATCTATATGCAAAATCTAAAAAATGATACAAATGAACTTATTTATAAAACAGAAAGAGACTCACAGACATAGATAACCAACTTATGGTTACTAAGGGGGAAAGGTAGGGAAGGATACTTTAAGGAGTTTGGGATTAACAGATACAAACTACTGTATATAAAATAGATAAACAAAAAAGTTCTACTCTAGAGAACAGGTATCTATATTCAGTATCTTATAATAACATACAATGAAAAAGAATATGAGAAAGAATAGTGTAATTGAATCATTTTGCTTATACCAGATACTGACACAGCATTGTAAATTAAATACACTTCAATTAAAAAACAAAAACAAAAAATAAAATTCCTACTCTTTTGAATTTTAGCTTATAAGGCTCCTTTACAATTCCCCCTCCTCATTGTTATCATCTATGGACTATGTTATCCACATCCAATTCACTGAAGATAACTGTGATTTTTCTCCCCAAATCTTGGTATTATTATGAAGATTTTCCAAGGCCATGAAAAATAAATATCCATTTCCCTGAACTGTCCCTGGTTGCCTAGTGGTTAGGATTCGGTGCTCTCCCATTTGACTAATCTCTCAGCTCCTTGCCATCATCATCTCAAGGGACTTTGCTTTCCTTTCATCTGTTTATTCCTAAGGATTTAGTCACCTCTATGACTAATCAATACAGTTTTCATTCTCTTAAATCACATCCCTATCCATCATTACCCCTATTCAATCATTCTCTAATTTGAGAGCTATCAGAGGGAAACTTTCTCACCCTCCAAAAATATACAAAGCCACTTGCAATTAAACAAATTTTCTGTCTTCTTTTTTCAAAAAATTTAAGAAATTTACCTTTTCCTAACAAAGGTAACCCTTTATATTTGTTCTGAATGCCAGAATCTTGTCTCTTCAAATATTATGTCCATCTTTATTATTTCATTCTTCTATATTTTCTTCTCTTAAAAAGAAATCCTTTTTGCCAGCATTTAAACATTATTTTTAAGCATCACACATTAAGCTCTTACGACTGTTTTACCTCTATTACAAAAGCTAAAAAATTTTACACTATATACACTTTCTCTTCTTCATCTCCCCTTCATTCTCAATAAATTCATGTCTTGGTTAGCTTGTGAAGTCCTAATGACTGGACCATCAGGCAGTTTCCTCAGCTGCCATTCCTTACATTCACCACTTGCCATCTTTGCCACTCTCCCTCATTGCTCATTTTCTTCTACCTAGTCTCTTAAAACTACTCAGATTTCATTCTGTGACTCTATTTTGCCTTAGTTTCATAAACTACATAGTAACCTCATTAGTCCCCATGTTGGTATATTATCTGCACATGAATAACTCAAAATATTTTACTTTGAAACTCAACACCCCTTTTGAACTTTGGATTAATACATAAAGCTGATTATTTGATATCTCTTTATCATGCCTCTGAATTGATCATAGATAAAAATAAATTACTGATCTTCCACTTGAATTCTACTGCTTCTTCATGTTTACTTATTTGTCTGCTTGTTCTAATTTATTTATTTATTTTAATTGGAGCATAATTACTTTATACTGTTGTGATGGTTTTTGCCATCAGTTCAGTTCAGTCACACAGTAGTGTCTGACTCAATATGACCCCATGGACTGCGGCATGCCAGGCTCCCCTGTCCATCACCAACTCCCAGAGTTTGCTCAAACTATTGTCCAACCAGTCGGTGATGCCATCCAGCCATCTCATCCTCTGTCATCCCCTTCTCCTCCTGCTTTCAATCTGGGTCTTTTCCAATGGTCAGTTCTTCACATGTCAGGTGGCCAAAGTATTGGAGTTTCAGCTTCAGCATCAGTCCTTTCAATGAATATTCAGGACTGACTTCTTTTAGGACTGACAGGTTTGATCTCCTTGCTGTCCAAGGAACTCTCAAGAATCTTCTCCAACACCAAAGTTCAAAAGCATTAATTCTTAAGTATGCAGGTTGCATTATGGTCCAACTCTCCCATTCACACATGTCTACTGGAAAAACCATAGCTTTGACTATACAGACCTTTGTCAGTAAAGGTTCACATTTAGGTTCATCATAGCTTTTCTTCCAAGGAGCAAGCGTCTTTTAATTTCCTGGCTGCAGTCACCATCTGCAGTGATTTTGGAGCCCAAGAAAATAAGTGTCTGTCACTGTTTCCATTGTTTCCCCCATCTATTTGCCAGGAAACAATGGGACTAGATGCCATGATCTTCGTTTTTTAAATGTTGAGTTTTAAGCCAGTTTTTTTCACTCTCCTCTTACACTTTCATCAAGACTCTCTTCAATTCCTCTTCACTTTCTGCCATAAGGGTGGTGTCACCTACATATCTGAAGTTATTGAGATTTGTCCCGGCAATCTTGATTCCAGCTTGTGCTTCATCCAGTCTGGCATTTCGCTTGATGTACTCTGCATGTAAGTTAAATAAGCAAGGTGACAGTATACAGCCTGATATACTCCTTTCTAATTTGGAACCAGTCGGTTGTTCCATATCCAGTTCTAACTGTTTTTTCGTGACCTGCATACAGATTTCTCAGGAGGCAGGGAAAGTAGTCTTGTATTCCCATCTCTTTTAAAATTTTCCACAGTTTGTCATGATCCACACAGTCAAAGGCTTCAGTATAGTTAATGAAGCAGAAGTAAATGAATTTCTGGAACTCTCTTGCTTTTTCTATGTATTCAGTGAACTTTGGCAATTTTATCTCTGGTTCCTCTACCTTTTCTAAATCCAGCTTGAACATCTGGAAGTTTTCAGTTCACATACTGCTGAAGCCTAACTTGTAGAATTTTGAGCATTACTCTGAGCTAGCATGTGAGATGAATGCAATTGTGTGGTAATTTGAACATTTTTTTGGTATTGCCTTTCTTGGGATTGGAATGAAAACTGATCTTTCCAGTCTTGTGTCCACCGCTGAGTTTTCCAGATTTGCTGGCATATTTAGTGCAACACTTTCACAGCATCATCTTTTAGGATTTGAAATCACTCAACTGGAATTCCATAACCTCCTCTAGCTTTGTTCATAGTGATATTTCCTAAGGCCCACTTGACTTCCCATTCCAGGATGTCTGGCTCTAGGTGAGTGATCACACCATTGTGGTTATCTGGGTGATGAAGATCTTTTTTGTACAGTTCTTCTGTGTATTCTTGCCACCTCTTCTTAATACCTTCTTCTTTGCATGAAGTGTTCCCCTGGTATCTCTAATTTTCTTGCAGAAATCTCTAGTCTTTCTATTTCTTTGCATTGATCACTGAAGAAGGCTTTCTTATCTCTCTTTGCTATTCTTTGGAACTCTGCATTCAGATGGATATATTTTTCCTTTTCTCCTTTGCCTTTCACTTCTCTTCTTTTCTCAGTTGTTTGTAAGGTCTTCTGAGACAACCTTTTTGCCTTTTTGCATTTCTTCTTCTTGAGGATGGTTTTGATCACTGTCTCCTGTACAATGTTACATACCTCCATCCATAGTTCTTCAGGTACTCTAGCTATCAGATCTAATGCTTTGAATCTATTTTCACTTCCACTGTATAGTTGTAAGGGATTTGATTTAGGTCATACCTGAATGCTTTAGTGGTTTTCCCTACTTTCTTCAATTTAAGTCTGAATTTGATAATAAGGAGTTCATGATCTGAGCCAGTAAGCTCCCGGTCTTGTTTTTGCTGACTGTACAGAGCTTCTCCATCTTTGGCTGCAAAGAATATAATCAATCAATCTGATTTTGGTATTAACCATCTGGTGCTGTCCATGCGTAGAGTCATCTCTTGTGTTGTTGGAAGAGGGTGTTTGCTATGACTAGTGTGTTCTCTTGGCAAAACACTGTTAGTCTTTGCCCTGCTTCATTTTATACTCCAAGGCCAAACTTCCTGCTACTTCAGGTATCCCTTGACTTCCTAGTTTTCCATTCCATTCCTCATGATGAAAAAGACATCTTGTGTGTGTGTGTGTGTGTGTGTGTGTGTGTGTGTGTGTGTGTGTTAGATCTAAAAGGTCTTGTAGGTTTCCATAGAACTGTTCAACTTCAGCTACTTTGGCATTAGTGGTTGGGGCATAGACTTGGATTACTGTGATATTGAATGGTTTGCCTTGGAAACAGAGATCGTTCTGTCATTTTGAGACTGCACCCAAGTACTGCATGTTGGACTCTTTGTTGATGAAGAGGGCTACTCCATTTCTCCTTAGGCATTCTTGCCCACAGTAGTAGATTAATGATCATCTGAATTAAACTTGCCCATTCCAATCCATTTCATTCACTGATTCCTAAAATGTCAGTGTTCACTCTTGCCATCTCCTGTTTGACCACTTCCAATTTACCTTGATTCATGTATGGCTATTGCCATCCATTAACATGAATCAGCCGTGGGTATGCATGTGTTCCCCCCCTCCTGAGCCCCCTCCCATGTCCCTCCTCACCCTACCCTTCTGGGTTGTCCCACAGCACCAGCTTTGGGTGCCCTGCATCATACATTTAACTTGCACTAGCTATCTATTTTATACACTAAATGCACACGCTTCAGTGCTATTCTCTCAAATCATCCCACCCTCACTTTCTCTAACTGAGTCCAAAAGTGTATTCTTTACATAACAGTCTCAAAAACTGTCATGTGACATATCATACAAAACCTGCATTACAATTGAGACAATACTCTTTCCCAATTCTGCCATCAAGCCCTATAAATTTTACTTTCAATGAATAGTACAAGTCGTTCACTTCTTCTCATCGCATTCCCTATCACCTTGGGTCTACATGAAATCATTTATTTCTTTATTATTATAAGAACTTCCTACTTGTAATCCACATTTCTCTTTTGTTTCTTCTAATACTGCAACTTTTCTAGTTTAGAATATAGATATACATGTGTATATTCCACTTATGGAAAGTGAAAATATAATTGCACAATTTGTGAACTATCACAAACTTTTATATGCTCATTAAGTAAGCAACCATATCAAAAAAAAGAACATTACTAATGCTCGTGATGTCACCTTTGAGCTAGATTTATTCCACCTCCTTCTCTCATAACTTCTAAAGAATGGAATAATTTTGCCTGTCTTATCATTTACCATTTTAGACATATAGCCTTTCATTGCTAAATTTGAAATCATTTTTTAAAAATGGATAAAACACTTGAATAGACTCTTCAGAAAATAAAATGTACAACATCCAAAAGTTGCATAAGGAAATAGTCAAATAATTAGTCATCAGGGAGTTGCAAATTTAAACTATGAGTTACCACAACATGCCAATAAGAACAGCTAAAATTAAAAGACTGACAACACCAAATTCTGAAAAGAACATGGAGCAGTGCCAATTTTCACACATTGCTAATAAGAATAAAGAGGAACTAGCACTATGCAAAATGGTTTATAGTTCTTTTGTAAAAAATAAATATATACTCATTACGGACCAAAAATTCCACTGAAGAAAATTTAATGCTACACATTTAAAAGCAAACAAGCAAAAAAAAAAAGCTTGACAAAGAATATTCCTAACAACTATATTCAAATGCCTCAAAATTGAAAAGAGCCCTGATATCCATTAAGAAGAGAATGAATAACCAAATATAAATATTTGTATATTCACATAATGGAAAATCACCTAGTAATAAAAAAAAATTCAAATACAGACAATAGGTGAATCTCCAAATGATATGCCAAGTAAAGGGGAAAAAAATATTTACATAAAAAAATATATACCACAGGATTCCACATATATGGATTTCTAGAGCAGATATAACTAATCTATGGCAAAAAAAAATCACAGCAATAGATGCCTATATGGGGATATAGGTAAATATTAATTGAAAAGAGGCAGGAGGGAACTTCCTGGGGTAATAATAAGAGTTTATACAAAGAAGAGGTTTAACTTACACTGGTTATACATTTGTTAAACTTTTTATTAACATTAGGAACTCACTGCTAGTGAGAAGCCAAATTATAATAAACACTTTAAAATCTGTGTGAAATATTACATAATATTGAAAAAGTGTGCTTGCTATGATCGATCAAATCATTGTGCTTCCAAATATAGAATCATGATAAATACATCTTACATGTCCTAAAGTGAAAGTGAATGTGAAGTTGCTCAGTCATGTCTGATTCTTTGCGACCCCACGGACTGACTGTAGCCTACCAGGCTCCTCTGTCCATAGGATTTTCCAGGCAAGACTACCGGAGTGGGTTGCCATTACATGTCCTAAGATACATGTAAAAGAGTATTTCAGAGAAGAATTGTTTCTAATTGTGTTCGAAACTGGAAACAAGTTATATGGCCCTTAGTTGTAGAATGGATAAGTAAATTGTGCTATACAATATTTCACTGTATATTTCTTACAGCAATGTAAATGAATCAGCTAGAACTACACCAACAATGCTAATAACTCTTACAAATGCAATTTTGAAAAGGACAATCAAGACACAAAAGATAATTACAACGTGATCCCACTTTTACAAGTTCTGAGAACAGATAAAATTAAACCATATTATTTGAGGATATTTTCATAAGTGCTAAAAGCATTTTTTGGGAGAAAAAGAAATTTTTAATATAAAGGCCAATGCCTTGGCAGGATGGAATTCTTTGGGGAAAAATAATAAAAGAAACAGACTGTGGAAAAGCTACTAAAGTGTATATGGTTTCTTAATTATTCACCTTTTTGATATTAACTTGGATTAGTGTCATAAAGTTTTAAACTATGACATTAATTTTAAAGTGAAAATCCTTGATAAAACACTTCTGTTACTCTACATACTTGTATTGATTGTCTGCTTTTTGGAAACTAGATGAATAAAATATTAACCTGTGGTCTAATATATATATATATATATATATATATATACAGTATATATGTGGTCCATATTAAACAACTTTATGTATATATAAAACAACAGGTTAACACTATACTCGTCTAGTTTCCAACTTTATATGGGCCACATATATAGGCTTATTTATATATTTTCTAGTGACATACATCAATTGCTAAAATGTATATAGTCATATAAACTATTAAGATGATACTTATATATAAAACTTAAAATAAATATTTTTACTATTCAGTGGACTAACCTATGAGCCTTTTGTGAATGGGATGGAAGATATTTTTGCTTTCTCAGAAAATTTGTTTCCTCAGGTTACATAATAGTTATGTTCCTATACTGAAGTTTGTTTTAATACAGTTTGGTTTGCCTAGTTTTGAATATAAATTTCACATAAAGTATTTTATGATATTAAATAGAAGAAATCAAGTTTGATTTTGTATACTTGATATTTCTGATTCTAACACCAATACTAAAAGTTTAAAGGAGGTGTACTGGAAGCTTTCCGTTGTTGTTTTCTTTTCACAGGAAGAGTACCTGCAAATAAATCTTTGTATCTACTAGTCTGACACCTCAAGTCTATTCTTGAACTTCCAAAATGAATGGTATGTGGTCAACTATTTCAGATTTTTCCATTACTAAAATTACACTTCTAATGTAAGGATGGGTTATTATTAGCTACAGATTTCCTAGGATTAGATAAAATGAAAAGGGTTATTTCTGTTGATACACCCCATTTCACACTGCGATGCAACTATTCAACTGAAAAACGTCCTTAGATTTCTATTTGAATGGTCAAGAATGGCTGACTGTGTGTTATTGGCCTTTAAAGGGCCAGTGTCACTAACAGCCAAAACAAAATTATTCATTCAGTAATTCTATAGAATTGTTAATTCTGCAGAGAGCAATTTAGATTTTCTTTCAATTTTCTTGCAATAGTACTGAAAGATTTCAACATTTTTAACAAATATATGAAATAGAAGCACTATATTATCTTAGAATAATGTCAGATGAAAACTTATACTCATATCTGAAAATAATGCTTACAAAATTAATTGGTAAGATGTATTTTTTATTAATCATTCAGAGGTTGCTATATTTAAGAATACTTATAAGCATTTGCCATCATTGGGATACACTACCCTATATAATAGCACTTTGCTTCCTATTGTTTGAAAAAGGATAGAATTGATTCAGAAAACACCAAGGGATTTTTCATGGGAGTATAAAGTAACAACATAGTTTATGATGAAGACAATTTATAAGAACAAGAGTTATTCCTCTGTGGGTGAACAAAGCTTTAGTTCTACACCTGCCATATTTAGCACAGATAACTGGACTCACATAATGTCAGTATTACTGAAAATTATCATGTGCCTACTGATGTAAATAGTATTATATAAATATAAAAAATATAAATTTCTGAAAACAGAAAACTGGTATAATTTCTCTGAATCACAATAACCTAGATATGCATAAATTACTATTAAATCTAACACTTGGAAAGAAAGTAGTTGTAACATATAATTTAATGAAATCATAAACTTAAATGATATTTAGACAAGTTATAAAACATATATGAAATGTGATAAGTATAACAGAGTCAGAGAAGTAGCTAATTTGAATATAGGCTATATTCTTAGATTTAAAATCATATAACTTTTTAGACAGTTGGACAAATGTATGAATGTAGCTAGAAAATATAATATCTAGAAACTATTCAATAATCCTAAATTTTATGACAATAGTAATAAAGATAACAAATCTGCACATATAGTGAATATACAGTGAAGCTTATTTGTTGCTTTGCTTCTCATATTGAAAACAATTAAATTCAATCAGGAAAAATGCATTGATAAAAGAAATTCAACATAATGAAAGAATAATAATTTGTTAAACATCATCCTAAATAACTATAAGTACAAGTGAGGTGTCCAAGCCTTCATCTCATGATATTTTCCCTTTTTCCTGTTTCAATGTTGATTTGACCTCTGAGAGTTCAATATAGAAACACAATGGAGATGTAAGTCTTCCTTACAATAATGGTGACAACTGTTTATCTGCTGTGTCTGTCTAGTGCATCTGTCTTTTCCAGCCCCTGTTTATAACATGTGCTGTTTTCCCGCAGCTTTTCTGCAAAGTTTGCTCTTATAACCCATGTAGATATAGGAAGAAAACAAACCTTTTCAAAGAATGTTAGCACACCAGTCACTTAGTCATTCTAAGTTGATAACATGAATATGCTGTTTTTCTTTCGGTTTCTGCATATCAGAATTACAACCTCACATATCAGAATTACAACCTCAGACATCTGTGGAGGGTTTAGATTTTAGCTAAGCCACAGCCACCACTGAGTTCAGCAGATCCCTCTTTCTCAAAATTTTCTCTCTCCCCTCCCAACCTATCTGTACACTACTCTTGGACTCCTCATTTTGTCTCTTAGTAGAAATTAGCTAGCCCTGGACTTTAAGTACAGAAATGAGCATTTATTACAGTATGAATGTTATGTTTCCTGGTGTTTTTAATGATATGCTAATTTGAGGCTCCTGTATTACTTTGAATGAGAGGCTACAGCTTTAACTGTGACCCCTATTCTTCTAATCTGTTCTTTAATTGAAGCAGAGACCTAAAAAAAATCTACATGAATGCAGAGGCACACTTGGAAATGGAATATTTTCTTTCCCTAGGTAGTATTAATATAGTCATACATTTAGACAGTCACCTAGGAAGAAGCACATACAGACTACTATTGAAGTATTATTTGATCATCCTTGGAGCTGAGGCAGACTGCCACTCCCCTAAAATAATATTAACCATCTCTACTTCCCTTGATGACAAGGTGAGAACAAAGCTTATAAGCTCCTCAGAAAAAAAATGATTAAGGTATCCCAGGAATGGAATTATCAAGGGTAGCACATAGAGTGATATTTTTTATGTCTTTTTAATCTCTCCTAACTTTCTAAATGAGAATAGTTGAGGATGAAGCAGTGAGCATAGACTGTGTGTGTAATTGGGTTTCTCTCTACAAGACTGTGGGCTTCCCTGGTGGCTCAGATGGCAAAGAATCTGCCAGCAATATGGGAGACCCAGGTTCTATCTCTGGGTTGGGAAGCTCCCTGGAGAAGAGAATGGCTACCCACTCCAGTATTCTTGTCTAGAGACTCCCATGGATAGAGGAGACTGGCGGGCTACAGTCCGTGAGGTTGCAAGGAGTTGGATCCATCTGAGTAACTAACACTTTCACACTTTCACTAGCAGACTGGAACCCACAGACCACACCATTAAGCATCACTTTGCCTGAAGTTCTATAGAAGAGATTGTTTCCCTTATAATTACTACCTCATGGTCTCATAAAATGAAAAGTAAACAGACTAACAAAACAAATTATGTGAAATCAAAATATACTGTTTCAAACTATGTTCAACATTGTACTAACTATTTTCATTACATATTATTTTAAGTTTCATACTTTTCTCCTTAGAGCTGCTTTAGGAATAGGAAGGGCAATTTAAATGCAAAATGCCTTTTTTTTTTCCAGAGAGGGTGTAAACCTTTAAATGCATCATTGCACATGTGGATGAACCTTTCATAAAAATGGAAAGTGAGTAATGAGGTGCATCTATCTCCCCACTATGATTACTTATGAAATTCTATGGCAGGCACATTCCTCTATGATTAAATAATTCTGAATAGTTTTCTGTCAAGTTCTTTTTAAAAAAATTTACACTTGGGTTTTATTTGTGAATGCCTTTATTCCAGATTCTATGAACTCAAATATTTCTCTTATCTCTCCCATGAATGAACTCAAATATTTCTCTTATCACCACTTACTATTTACTTTCATAAATAATAACTATTTTGAAGGGTGACATTGCTCAAAATATTTTGCCTACTTTGAGAGATTAATGACATTGGATTTTAATATCTCCACCCTCAAATTGATTTATCATTTGAGATAATATTCGTAAATGTATACACACTATACCTAACATGTTTCAGATCTATCTTTATAGATAGGTAGGTAGATAGATCTATACTCAGAAAGTTTATGGGGATGTTCTTTACTCTTGAGGCATAGACTGAGCATGGTTATAGCAAAGCGTCCACTAGGGAGAGCTGCCTTACAACATACCTCAGCTACCAGCACAGCCACACTTGATAATACTCCATCAGTAACAGTAATGGAAAAATAATAATAATAATAATAACAGTAGCTTTCCCAACCAGGTGACTTAGTAAGAGTATCTTCCCAACATTTCATATCATTGTGTTGATTGTGATTTACAGGCATCTGGAACAACAGAAATCATCAGCTTCAGGGTTTGCTGCCATTTCAATATGGAAAGAACCCTATTCCAAACCATATTTATTGTCCAAATGCTCACTCCTCTTTGGCTGAGTAAAAGTAACTTTCTGAGAGTATTTCCAATTATAAGAAAAAAGAAGATTATCATGTGCATCACTTTGAGAATTATAATTTTTTTTTAATAAAATAGATTTACATAAAGATGAAGTAGCAGTTAAAAGCAAAGCATTGCTTTTAAACAGTAAGAAATATTGATGAAAAAACAACTGCCAGAACTAAGTAGCTTTAACCATGGAACAGGGCAAATAAACACCTACACAGCTTTTAATAATGGAGGAAACATATTTTTTTAATTATAATATGATATCATCCTTATAATCAAGGTTGGCACTTTCCAATTGCTGTTAAAAGAATAGAAAAATTTTATATTGCATTTTGTTTGTGTTTTGAGATTATTTAAGTTCAAGTTGGTTCCTCTTCAAAAGGGAATGAGAAAGCCAAGTTTTTTTGATTGTATATAAAAACAAAATCCCCTTCGTGATATATACATAATATAGACATACCTCATATGACTGTATGTGCTAAAAATCATAGCATCACTTATTTTACATTGTATTCTAAGTTATATTTTAATTGCAACTTGACACTATTTTTACTGAGTATATATGAATACATATTTACATACCTATGTATATCATTGGTCTCAGTTACATAAGCCTATTGATTTGTGTACAACATTTACTAATTATTCTTTCCTTTTCCTCTTCTCTGATTTTACTTATTATCCTTCCACATCATTTAGCTCTGGTTCTATCCTAACATTTTTTCTATTTTTCAATTGAGTTTAAAGGGAAATGTTATTAAATCAGAGACTTCCATAAATATTGGTTAAAAATTATAAATAGGCTGTATTCGGTATTTGTCAACATAGAGTTCTTTCAATTAAAATATTTCCTGGCTACCACAGCGTGGAAGCTGCGGAAATTGGCTCCACATCCAGCTGGCTGATTCAGTAAGAAATCAGCTGGCCTCAATTTAGATTTCTTTTCTTTTAAAGCAGTGCCAAATTGAGGATTAGTATATTGTGGAGAGGGAGGCGGACAGCTCCACCCCTGATCGGCCATTCTTCATTCCCTAGAATGGGCTTGCCATCCCAGCCCCAGCTGTGCACTGAATTAATCTACACAGGGAGCTTCTCTATCTACACAGTTTTCAACATACTCATCAAGGTCCTGAACCACTTCTGACAAAAGTAAAATGTGGTTCTGCTGACTCTGGATTAGGGAGTCTTTACAGAGGCTTTAAATGTAAACATTCACAAACACACTCCAAACACACACACACACACACACACATACACACCCACACACACAGCTTTTAATGGCATATTATGGAAACAGTCAACAGTTAACACTGAATCTTAGGCAAATTGGGTAAAAGGATAAAGGACAAGAGTAGTTCTTCAGAAGCAAGTCCAGCTCAGGTAGTAGGTATGATTTTACTTCTTTACAACTCGTTCCTCCAGACTAAATGGGTAACAATTATGTAGTTCGCAGCTAGCCTGAAATAGGACACATCCTTTACCTTGCCACTTGCAAATATTTATATCATTACTCCATCACTACCCTCTACTTAGAGTAGCTTCTACTCAAATCCCTTGGGCCATAGTCTGCACACTAGCACTTCTATGTTCTTCTTTTCAGCTTCTCAAAATCCATGGATTCACTAAATGATTTTATGAGCAAATCTTGCTTTCTGCCACTAAGGAAATATGGCACCTATATTCAGTACTATTGTGTTACCATTCGTATAAATTGTGACATTTTGTCAAAATTCTGTCTTCATTTTTGAAGTATTATTGATAATAATGTCTAAGAGAATGGTTTGGGCTCATGACCTAACTCAAACTGTGAGCCAGCCAACCATGTTTGTTTAGGTTTAATCTTGCTTTGCCTAATCATCTATCTGTAAAAATAATTAGTTTGTATTTTCATTGATATCCAAAAAAGATATTATATTGATAATTAATTAAAAGATTTTGGGAAAGACAATCCAGAAAGGATTTTAGCAGAAATATTTAGCAAATATTTAAGCCATCTCATTTTTCTGGTAACTTTATAATTTGGATTATAAGTGACTGGGATATATACATCCAAAGGAGCTTTTGATTGTCTTCCTAAAAGGACCTACAGCACTCAAATTAGTGGAATTAACTTTCTGACAAAAAAAGATATAAGATGATAGCAAAGATATTAATAATCAAATATGTTGATAAATATATTTCAGGCCCTGGTCATCTGTGTCTTTACCTATGAATACATTTCATACATCTCCTGAATTTAATTTCTTAATAGTCACTTTTTGTAACATGCTCTAGGTCCAAGGCAAACCACTACAGCTTTTTATCAACAAAGTTAAATCACTGAAAGTTAACTTCAGATTTTCCTTGTGATTTTCATAAAATTTGTAATAGTGGATAATTGAAGTTATCAGAACTTCATCTATGAAATACTTGTCTGAAATGGTTGAAATCGTAGGAAATGTACTTGAATGCATCAGGTTAGGTGTACAGAAATAAAATAAGACAAACATGTAGCAATGAAAAGTTTAATGCTGGTTTCTGCCTATCATTCCTACAAATAAAAATGCTAACTTGTAAATGTGAATGTTCACCCAGTTTATACAATAGGCATATTTGCTTCCTCTATTTTTCAGAGGTGAATTTAAAAACCTGTATTATATTTGTGTGTTTGAGGAGAAACAAAAGCAATAGCAAGAATCAAAGAGGAAAATAAATGTACCTGTGGATCAAAAAGCAATTTTGATTGCAATTGCTTGAGATGAAATAGTTTCAGTTGCCAGATTCACAGTAGGAAAAAGTCGTTTGCATCCTTTGCCACTGTTGTGTTGTATGGGATCCTGTAGGAAATAGAAGGGAAGTGCTTTTCATTTTTGGCCAAAGTGCCTGAAAATATACAAGCAGTGAAGAGAAAAACAGGGTGACATCAGTGGTCATTAGAATGTGACCTTCATCTTGATATAATAAAACAAATAAAAAGTTTCCACAGCACCTGGCATTTAAACATTAAAGGAAATTGTAAGGACAACCTCTTTTTTTTTTTTTTTACAATGGACCTAATTATTATTCTGTGTTTCCCAAAATTCCCAATATTCACACTTTGGAGTCACTGAAAACTCACTATGCTACTTAAAAGAAAGACAAAATCTTAAGAAGCTACAGTCAACATGAGTTGTTTTTGCCACTTTGGATAAAAGTGAGTGAATTTGTATTGGAAAACCATCTGTCTTCCATGGGTTATGGTCTGGTCTTTTTTACAGTCCAAGTGATTATCCATACCAAGGAGTGATGCTTAATAAGCTAATTGGCTTCTGTCTTCCTGGAACTGAAAATTTCTAGAGATTATCATATGAAGTGAAGTAAGCCAGAAAAAGACAAGCATCATATAATAGCACTTGAATGTGGAATCTTAAAAAAAAAAAAAGTACAAATGAACTTACTTACAAAACAGAAAGAGACTCACAGACATAGAAAACAAACTTATGGTTATCAAATTTGGAGGATAAATTAGGAGTTTGGAGTTTAAATATGCACACTACTATATATAAAATAGATAACCGATAAGGAACTACTGTACAGCACAGGGACTTATACTCAATATTTTTGAATAGCCTATAATGGAAAAGAATGTAAAAAATAGGAATGTGTGTATATATATATATATATGTGTATATATATATATATAATGTGTGTGTATATATATATATGTATATATATATATATATATATATATATATATATATATATAGTTGTTGTTGTTGTTTAGTCACCAATTCATGTCTGACTTTTGTGACCCCATGGACTGTAACCTGCCAAGCTCCTCTGTTCATGGGATTTCCCAGGCAAGGGTAATAGAGTAGGTTGCTATTTCTTTCTTCAGGGGATTTGCCTGACCCAAAGGTCAAATCCATGTCTCTTGCAGTAGCAGGCAGATTTTTTTTTTTTTTTTTTTACCACTGAACCGCCAGGGAAACTTATATATACATATATATATACATATATATATAGTTAAACCACCTTTAGTTCAGTTAAGTTCAGACACTCAGTCGTGTCCGATTCTGCGACACCATGAACCGCAGCACGCCAGGCCTCCCTGTCCATCACTAACTCCCGGAGTCTACCGAAACTCATCAACAGCCTTACTCAACACCGAAAACTAATACAGTGTATGTCAACCATAGGGTCTTCCTAGGTGGATCAGTTGTAAAGAATCTGCCTGCCATTGCAGGAGACACAGGAGATGTGGATCCAATCTCTGAGTCAGGAAGATCCCCTGGAGGAGGAAATAGCAACTCATTCCAGTATTCTTGTCTGGGAAATACCATGGACTGAAAAACATGGCTGGCCATAGTACAGGAAGTCGCAAAATAATCGGACATGACTGAGTGAACCAGGGCGTGCGCGCCCGCGCGCGCGCGCGCACACACACACACACACACACACACACAATTCAGCTATCTTCCAATAATAATAATAAAAACTGGAGATTTGGGGGCTGATATCATCTTAAAGTCATATCCCTCAGTTCCATGAACTCGTCCTGATTTCAATACTTCTCAAACTTTCCCACTCATCTTTGCCTTCATTTATGCTCATAATTTTCTTATAAGTTATTCAGTTTACTTAAGCTATCCAGAGTTAACTTCTCCCCAAAGTAAAGAACCAGAAGAGACATGAGGTGTTCAAAATTGTGTGCATCAAAATAATTACAGTGACAATTTATTAAGTCAAAGACAGAATGTGTATGCGTTGACTCTACTATAAACTGAATGTATTTATTATATTCAAATTTAGTGCTCCCTCAGTGAGTTTTTAAAATATGATAACAATAAAAATAAAATTAAAAAGCTAATGTGTCTTTTTCTCTGTGATCCCACATTGAATTGGCCATCACTTAGCTATGTCCTCCTGATTTCCCAGACAGTCAGAACAGGATCCTGATAGAAAAATCAAGAACTGGTGAATCCTGAGGAAAGTTGCCTTTTTATGGGTGTAGTATAGCCTTTACAGAATTTTTCCTTTATAAGAATTTAGATTTCCTTATAATTCATTCTTTACACTATATTTAAAATTCAAGGAAATATACAATTTGTTGAGTTTTACCTAAGGAGGAAAAAAAATGACTTGAAACATATAAATACATGGTTTTATATATATATATATACACACACACATATTTACATATAGTTTTTAAATATGTATACATATTTACAAATAATTTTTAAAGTTAGAATCTGTTGATTATTTACAAGATTTGCATTCAGTCTTCCTTCTTCTCCAACACATTTTTTTGGGGCTAGTGAATAAGAAACATGCCCCCCTGAAAAATTTCATTTGATTCCTATCATTATAGATGGAGAAGGCCATGTGACTAACTTCTTATTTGTATGATATTGGTTAAGGTTTTAATAGAGATTTCCTAGATAACTCCTTTTAAAGATATATGACTTAACTGACAGGTAGCTTTAGTCCATCTATTTCTTTTTTGGTTTCAGTCTTCTTGTTTGGAACATGGATATAATTATTTGAGCTTCCATATTGTAACCACAGATTGAATACAAAATCCAGGCATCAGGCATGAGAGAGAGACAAAAGACTGAAGGCATTCAGAACATTTATGAGGTCAGCCGGGAGAGCCTTCATATCAGCGCTGGACTGTCTACATTTGCACTTATTGTACCAGAGAAAAATAAATAAATAAAAATTGCTGTCTTCTTAAGCCAGTATGTTTTTTAAACCACTGTTTTTCAGCTCTTATGTTTTCAGTTGAACTGCTGGAAAACATAGCCACCAACATGTCTTGTTAATTTTTAATACTTTATAGTTTAATTTACCCTGGTTCTATCTGTTATGGCACTATTAAAATGTTCTTGTTTTTAGATTTGTTTTTGGTAGCAGTAGCTGTATAGTTCTAGTCAAGAGGTGAGATATCACATTGGACAACATATGTTCCTGCTGCTGCTGCTGCTGCTGCTCAGTCGCCTCAGTCGTGTCCAACCCTGTGCGACCCCAGAGACGGCAGCCACCAGGCAAGAACACTGGAGTGGGTTGCCATTGCCTTCTCCATGATAGTCAACTATGTGGGTTATTATGTAAGCATCATTTTCTGTGCACCAACCATTTACATGAAATGAAAAGTTAACTGAGATTATGAAGGTGGCAAAATACTGCTACTTTTTTGATTTAAAATTTTTGTTTCATTTTCTTTTATTATATTCAGAAAGATTTAGAGCTACCATGTTAATTATGTTTCTTAACCTCTGACCTGGTGGAACTAGTAAAAAGCACTTTCCTTAAACTGCTTAATCTCGAGTGTCATGCTTTTCTTTTCCTCAAGACTCTGTGGAAGATAGGCGTCTGTTAAGAAGGCCGATAGCAGGAGTAAACTCCCTGCCCCCTTTAAGAGATATCTATAAAATAAACAAAAAATTATCAGAGTTAGAAGATCAAACTCTGCAATTTATTCACATGGGAACCTCACTAAGGGAGAAGCATTTCAACAGATTCTAAAGTAAATAAGAATGTCTATTAAGGTAGAAGAAGAAATTAAATCTCTACTTCGGGGGAGGCTAGGGAAAAGAAGATTTAGTGCACAATATTAGTGTGACATTTGCTTATTTAAATGGCTTATTATATCTGCATTTTGATGACTCTTATTTCCTCACTCTGCTTTCCTAACACTTTTCTACAAATAAGAAAGTGTGTTTTTCTGCACCTCTACACTAATGATTCCTCACTCAGCAAGGCTTGCACTTATTAAATCTTTTTATTACCACTTTGTTTAAGAGGTGTTTGAACTCTAGCAGGTAGGCAAATCTATAGGGGAAATCCTTTTGGAAGTATTCATAATGGAATATAAGAATGAAAAACAAAGTTATTGCTGTGGACTACTTTTTTTTTTTTCCTGGTCTCTGCAGATACATCCGATTTTGTACTTTGACTCAGAAACATGAAATAGATCTTCTCTTGGATTGAAATACATAACAGTGTAAGAAATTCCTTTTCATTTATCATCGTGTGAAAATAAACATTAAATTCACGTTAGGATATGACCTATTGAAGAGTAAAACAACACAGACATTATTTCTTTCTCCTCAATAAGGAAGTATTCTAAAGAAAATGCACATCAATGCTAATGCAGATCAAGCCTATCATTTCCTGACAAATGATTCAATCTATCTTCAAAATTACTGCTTTTTTAGTAATTTTTCTCATTAAAAAGGCTTTATTTTTATTTTCTATTGTTCTATTGATAAACCTTTGTGGGATGATGGAAATAATAGCAGATGTATTAATATTTTGGAGAATGTCTTTCTATTAGAAATGTTTGCCCTTCCCAGTCAATGATGCTCTCATAGATGGACAGGCGTATGTAGTCTTTAAAGAATTATGACAACTCTTAATTTTGATTTTAAGATGAGTCATGAGTGTTCCAAATCCATAGAACTGTCTAGGCATTTTCTACTGAGCTTCAAATTTTATTTTAGGGTATGGCTTCTTTAGTTTCAGCACTCAGCCTGCATGTATTGCACACTTATTTTAGATGATAAACATGGGTCCATACTCTAAAATGAATAAAATATATCTGGAGCTTGGAAGGACCTTATGTACCACTAACCAAAAAAAATTGATATGGTTATATTTTCAGAAAGAAAGCCCAGAGAGAGAGAGAGAGAGAGAGAGAGAGAGAGAGAGAGAGTTCCTACTTTGAGAGGGAATCCTAAGAAAGTTTTCAATAGGGACATGTACAAAATGGGCAGGAAACTGAGAAAGAAGGTTCAAATTGCATTGTTTGTTTAGGAAATCAGGAGCTGCTTTTTCTAGCAGTAAGAGATGTTACCAGGTGATGATAAGGCATAAGGAAAAAATGAAAGAAGTTTGGAAAGAGGTTGTGAATTTTTCTATGTTACTGCTGCTAAGTTTCTGATTTTTTTGTTTGTTTGTTCAGTTTTGTGCCTTGGTCAAAGCATATTATAGGTAACATCAACTCAGGCGGTATTAAAAAATCATTTTATTTTTCATTTCAAAGAAAATGTTCTCTTTGTCCTTGTTTTATGTAAGTAGTCAAAGGAATGTTTTCTGGTCAAATGGATTATAATATGCTCCTCAGATTGTATCAAATATGACAACTCACTTTTGGGTTTAATAGCTATTACTTCAGGAGGGTCTAATGCCTGGAATTTTGGAATACTGTAGTAGTTAGCATAACATTTGGCAATTGGCCAAATATTCCAAATCAACATAGGATTTTAAATATCAATTTTACAGAGTTCTTCAAATGTAAAAAAATACATGTGGAATTTGTAATAAGAATATGTTAAATCAAACTATCCTATCTGAATTGGGGTATTACATAGGAATCTAGATGTTTTGTATCTTTGAGTTCAGAACAATCCAGAATCTGCTATTTTAGTCTGACTAGGCTATTTGAGGGATTCCCAGGTGGTTCAGTGGTATAGAATCTGCCTGCAAATGGAGGGGTTGAAAGAGAAGTAGCTTTGACCCCTGGGTAGAGAAGGCCCACTGAGGAGGAAACGGCAACCCACTCCAATATTCTTGGCCTGGAAAATCCCATGGACATAGGAGCCTGGTGGGCTACAGTCCATGGGGTCGGAAAAGAGTCAGACACAGCTGAGCAACTGAGCACACAGGCTCTTTGAGGAATCAGAGTTGTCTTGACTTCACAGATTAAAGGTATTTGTTGGTTTTTGCCTTCACATTGCTCTCCCTGCACTTTAATCCCAACAGATAATTTACATAAAACAAACAAGAAATAGCTAATATTTCCTTTTCTTCCACATGAAAGGAAATTTATACCCCATCTTTACCAACCTCCACTTAAACCTGACTGCTTTATAGCTATTTCTCAAAATCCAGAATTCATTTGCTACTGTAGCTTAATTAGTGCTCTAGTAAGTATTATCATAGGTCTTTGGCAATTCCTGACTTTCCTGATGGCTCAGATGGTAAAGAATCTGCCTGCAACGCAGGAGACCTCAGTTTGATCCCTGGGTCAGGAAGATCCTATAGAAAAGGGAATGGCAACCCACTCCAATATTCTTGCCTGGAAAATTCCACAGATAGAGGAGCCTGGTGAGCTACAGTTCATGGGGTCACAAACATCAGACAAGACTGAGTGATTAACACTTTCACTTTCACTTGTCAATTCCTGGAGGATACTAATCTGAATTCCAGTTCTCTCATTTAGAAGTAAACATTCATTCAACATCCTCAATTGCTCTATCCTCCTAGAGATCCAACAATGTGCTTTTCAAATGCTCATACTTAACATAAATCCTTTCCTCTCACCTCAGAAAGCAATATTCTGCATTTACTAAGTTTCATTTACTTCTTTGGGCTTCCCTGGTGGATCAGATGGTAAAGAATCTGCCTGCAATGAGACAGAGCATCATATGCAGCATTGAATAACCTATATACATGTAGGCTTCTTAATGGGCTGCCCTGGTGTCTCAGTGGTAAAGATTCTGTCTGCAATGCAGAAAACCGAGGTTCAGTCCCTGGGTGGAAGATCCCCCGAAGGAGGACATGGCAACTCACTCCAGTATTCTTGCCTGGGAAATCCCATGGACAGAGGAGCCTTGTCCTACAGTCCATAAGGTCAAACAGAGTCAGACGCTACTGACGTGACTTAGTGTAGTACAGGCTCCTTAATAACAGAGGTAATGCTTATTTAATTTTGCATTCAACACTTCAGCACAATGTCAAACACTTAATAAATGCCTAATTAAAAGACATAGCATATCTGTGGCAAAATACACTTATAATAATCATTTCACAATCAAATGTCATGTATACATTCCATTCCATGAACTTCATCTAAGATTTTTATAGAGCAAAGATAACCTTTCATGTCTAAGATGGGAATAAATATTGACATTATCTCAACTTTAGACTATTTTCTTCTTATTTCTTAACACTGAAAAATAAACTATCAGAAAATAAACTTTTTTTTCATGAAAGGAAGAAAGGTTGAAAGCCATTGAGTTTTATTTTTTCTATTACAATTAGTAAAAGGGATTTACCCCTATCATTTGACTTCTCTTTGCAGATGATTCTTGAAACAGAGTTGCTATTTTCGTAAGGGGAAGCTACAAAATTCAATTCATGAACTGTTGTTCTTTCCACACTATTACACTAGACATGCCTGTTACTCTCTGGAAGGCTTGTCATTCTTATGACCATTTAGAAACACTTTGTTTGAGGTCAAAGAAAGAGGTTGCATTTTGATGATTTGTTTTGCCTCCTGTGGCTTCCTCCTTACTCTTGACATATATTCTTCCCAGCAATGGCATCACCAAAAGGGGCATTTCATGATGACAATAAGAATAAAATGCCTGATGAAATAGCTATTGGAGTCTTCATATTTATAAAGACAATAATTATAAATTTGACATTAATTGCAGCCCATTGGTGATTTTTTACTCTGCCCTTGCCAATAGGCTCTAAATCCAGTCTTCAATTTCTTTTGCATTAACTCTGCCTTGAATATAATGATTACCATTTAACTAGGTGGCTACATAATCCTAGTGAAATTTGAATGTGGACATCTTGCATTAACTTTCTTTCCTTTAACAACAACAAAAAAGGAAAAGGTGGCCCCTAAGTAAATGAAACTCAATTTCACGGCACATTATCTCTCTCAATTCTTTCCTCATAGCTTTCATTTTCATTAAAATCAGAGACAACCATAAATTAATAATTACTTCAGGTTGACTAAATGCAGGCCATCCTATTTAGTTCTAGCTTGCCTACAGTGGCCCTTCTTGTTCGAGCTGGAAAAATGTTAATTTAGATAATGTGGCTTGCCCCTTGTCTTATAACTCTGTTTTGCAGTTTCACTGATCTATAATGGTCTGTTCTTATTAGATAGTATTAACTTTATCTTTTGTTCAATCAAGCTTTCCACTTTGCTTGGAAGATAACTATTGCAAACTCGCAGCTGAAATGTGTCATTATCTACATATCTAGTATATTTCAGTGCTTCTCAAAATGCTTTCTGTGTTTACTAACTTATTTGTGATTCCACACATTCATAAATGAATTGTCCATTAGCTTATAGCATGTGCTAGAGATACTTAAAAGGGGAAGTAAGATATACATACATAATTTTAATCCTTTGTAATTATGATAATTTCAAATAAGCTATATTATTGTACATTTCAAAAGATTTAGTATTTGTTTCACTTAAAGAAACAGTAACTAAAAATTCAATTCAACCGCTGCTTTTCAGATATTTGAAAACTCTGATTAGCCTTAAGGCAAGTTATCATATTGTTTACTTAAAATTCTACTTCCTTAGACAGCTTTTTAAGATAGGCATCTATTTTTATAGAGATTCCAGAGGGAACGGGGTTACACAATTGTGCCTTAGTACACTGAGAACAATAAAATACAGGATCTGCCAGCTGAAGTGGAAGTTAACAGTTTAGTCTCTGGCAATATTATTTTTGAGAATGCTTTCACTTTCTTCAGTTTAGGTAAAGCTAATGGTTGGTTTGAACTAGAATCCCCTCCATACTTCACAACGCATATCATGAGCAAAGCTTTTATGCAAGTTAAACAAGCTTAACAAGTTTAAATTATGTTATAGAAAAGAAAGAAAATCTTTTTGGTTAATAATGCATTCATATTTCCAAATTTGTTTCCAGATTTTTGAAAATTAAGTAATTAATTGGTTGAAGATGTGATAAAGAGACCCTACCTTTAGCCTGAAGTGTAAATTACTTACATCACAGCACAATGGTACTCTCAATGAAATTTTTAAACAAACATTCCCACTTTCTGCCCTATGGGACAAACATTCTTGGATAAAATGTTTTTAGTTGTTGTTGTTGTTTGATTACTATAAATTATCTTTATTTCAGTCATATAAATCAAAAACCAAATACTGCAGGATTGGAAGATATCATATTCATCTCTGTTCCTGCATTCTGTAAAGAATACAATATTTTAAAACAAAATAAATAATTTTTCAAGGAATATACTGTAACTGATTCAGAAACTAGATTGACTCAGCAAATATAGTTTAAATCCTTTCAAGTTACGGCAATTTTTAAAATAATAGCCTGGACTAACATTCTTCAGTGTTAACCCACATATGTAATTGCCACCAAATTATCTAATTTGAACTGATGTTATTAAGTTACAGAGAAACATGGTTTTTTATTGTTTAATTTTCCAGTGATTATGTTTTTCCTTAACAAATGAGAAACCACATAAGCCATGTTGACTAATTATTATATCCTGAAAAAGTTCATGTGTATTGAAGGCATAGTTACCCTGAACCCCACAATCTAGAAAGTCCCAGAGGAGGCATTTGAAATGACTCAAACAATACAACAGTTTGAAATTGATCTGGGAATCTCATTTCCCTCTTTGTACCAAAGCTCGACTCTGTTTGCTATAAATATTATGATACTGTTCTGCACGTATTAACATCATTCAGTGCTTTAGCTAAAACATAACTTGTCTAATAATACAAATTAATTTTACAGGCATTGTACTTTTAACCTCTATATTCCAGTTTATTTTTATAGAGGAACAACTGGAAGAATTTAAGAGTAAACTATTAACCCTTTCCTATGTTTCAATTTAAAAAGAAAATGAATTAAATATATTAGGATTTCATCACTAAAGAGAACCAGATAATGGAATAATGTGTAACATCTTTTTTTTTTTTTTGGTCTCAGGCTAAAGATTTATGTATATATTTTCATTTAGCTTCTCCCCTGATATAGAAATGTCACTCCCTCTAATTATTTATCTGTGAGTCTTTTTCATGTCATACATAGTTTTACACTGCAATATATGATACTCATGAAAATCTGAAAAAGAAGAAAGTGACTTCTATTTTTTAAGATCCCATTTACCAATTGTTTATGTGTAACTGTGAAATTATATTAAATTGACTTTGTTGTCCAGCAGACTTTATATCACTGATCCATCTTGTAGCCTTCCCTGGTGTCTTGACAAGTTATTTATATTTTTGAACCTCAACTATTTCTTTGGTAATATGAGAATACATTTACTTCATAGGATTATTTTGAAGATTAAAGAATACAGTATGTTCAAGTGCTTGGCAAGTAAGACCTCCAAATAATACTTGTTGGTCCTTTTATTT
This sequence comes from Antilocapra americana, assembly GCA_007570785.1. Taxonomy (NCBI): domain Eukaryota; kingdom Metazoa; phylum Chordata; class Mammalia; order Artiodactyla; family Antilocapridae; genus Antilocapra; species Antilocapra americana. The sequence continues at coordinate 21,863,419 of ML663566.1, read as the reverse complement.
TACTTTTCATAATTAATGGTTAAATGGAATTAGAAATTTTAAGTAAGATTAAATAGCAGTGGATTATTTAGAAAATAGCTTATATTTTTATAGTATTGAATGGATACCATATTTTTTCTCAAGGTTAGCTTAAGAAAGAAAACATTATGTCCTATGTTATAATGTAGATTTATAAAAAAAATTATGGCCTAATGTTTTTTCAAGCTGTGACTAATATTAATTTAGTTAAAGCAATTACATTACCATTTATGAGGGGGAACAGCAAGGGCTGAAAGATAGGAGAGTAGTTTGGAAAAATATTTGAATCCTTGAAACCAGAAAGTAAGAAGGTTTATAATGGTCTTCAAGCAGGACAACACTCCTGGGAACACTGCTGAAATTCTGGTGCCTGTGACTAGCTGGGAATCAAGATAAAAGTCCACATATCCAAGGGTATATTTCCATAAAAGCCTCTCACTTAGAATAGATCATAGGAACCAGGCATGGAGGATGAACAGAACATCAAACATAGACTGAAAAACTTAACAAGACACTCTCAACGAACTATTGAGATTGGTTTAAGGCAGTCAACGACTTCCTTCTACCGCAAATCCCATGCTACATAGAAACATATTTTAAAGAAGACTAAATTCATGCTGAATCTGATAAGTACATTTTCACTTGTTCATAAATAATGAAGAATTCTCAAAGTTAGAAAATATATGACTACCACTATATTGGGGAACAAAACTGGAGGCAAAAAGCCCTAAACACATGCAAGCTGAAATATGACAAAGTAGAAACATTGGAGGAAGACCAGGTCTTGATGGATAAGCAGGGTCACTGGCTTGGGGGTGATAAATTAGAGAGATACATTTGCTGCAGCAGCGTGGTCCAGAGTCTCCTTCTTTCCCTGAGGATTAATAATAGTCTCAAGCATTAGCAATGGTGATATTTATGACAAACTATAGCAGTGGATCGACTGCATGCGGAAAAATAGGTGTCAACGTGATTAGGTAACCATAATTCCCAGAAAAGATAATTTACACATCTACACTAGAGATTATTAGCCCATATTAAGGATCTCCAAATTTTGACAAAAATTAACCAACAACAATAAGAGTTAACAGATATCAAAAATTTATGTGATAGGTACTATACTATGTACTTATATGCATTATCTGATTTAGTATCTACAATAATTTATACAAACATCAGTAGTTTCACTTAATTTTATTTTAACAAGTGAGAAGTTTTCTGCTTGAAAGATGAAATAATAACCCTCAGGTCATACAGGTAAGAAGTCAGAGAACTAACTGGCATTCAACCCTAACCTGACCCCAGAGTGTCAGACCTCTTGGCAGCCATACTTGATGGTGTATCAGAATTCTGGATCATCTCAAGATGGCTCTGAAAGAGAAAGGATGAAGAACATGATAGGCCATTTACTCTAACCTTTACCTCATAAAATTTCCAAAAGAATATTTACCATATACAATCCAGTAATTACACGTTGATCATTTAACCAAAGTATTTGAAAACTTATGTACACACAAAGACTTGCATGCAGATGTTTGTAGCAGCTTTCTTCATCACTACTTAAACTTGGGAGCAACCAAGATGTCCTTCAGTAGATGAATGAGTGAGTAAACTATGGTACATCCATATAGTGTAATAAGATTCAGTACTAAAAAGAAATGAGCTATCGAGACATAAAAAGACATGAAGGAGTCTTGAGTGCATGGTACTAAGTGAAAGAAGTTAGTCTGAAAACACTTCAGGCTGTATGATTCTAAAAATATGATGTTCTGGAAAAAGAAAAATGTTAGAGATATTAATAGATGGATTCTTTATCACTGTACCACCTGGGAAGCCCTCATGGAAAAAGCATATAATTAGATAAATCATGACATTTCAGCCTCCGTGGATAAAGAGAACATCCTAAAAGCTCATAGGGTGAAAAGAAAAAAAGGTTTTCAGGATTGTAAAAAAGCATTTAACCAATTTGTAAGAAATCATAATTTTAAACCTAAGTTAGAAATCATAATTTAAACCTGTTTCATTAACTACCTAAACTTTCATCTATATGTGAAAATAACAAAAGTAACAAAATAAAGATATTTCAGACAAAGAAAATACTGAAGTTTAGTACTCCATACAATACTTGGTTTAAACATTATAATTCTGTCACTAACTCTCCAAATGATCATGAATAGTGTTCAAGGCAGGATATGGGTGGAAGGTTTAGGGGGAAAAGTTAACAGCAAAGTTCTTGTCTTATTCAGAAGAAAGATATAAGTAATTGCTATTTATATATTGATCAAAAAATTTTGTCTGCTACATGTTTTAAAATAGTGACAAGGAAACTAAAAATAGGATATGCACCACTTAAACCACTAGAAAAATAAATAAAGGGAAGAAGGAAAGTGGTGAAAATGTTAAACCTTAAAAAAAGATAGTATAGCATTTTAATAAACCCATATTTATGAATGATCCTAACAAATAAGATTGAGTTCATACTTTCATTAAAAATACAGGTTATCCAACATTATTAAAGGTAAATTCATCATATGGAAATACAAAAATCCATATATTAAAAGTTTAAAAAAGCAAAATTATATACAATGTCTCAACAAATGAATATAATTGATTTGAAAAAATAAACCTATCAAGAAAATTTCACTAATAGAAAGCAATTTTAACACTAGAAATAGAATTCAGGTCAGGTGAATAGAATTCAGGACAAAAATTAGACTACACTCTTTATTTTGCAAAAATTTATTGTTATCCAATATATATTTTGAAATATTATGGAGAAAAGAAAGTGAGAAAGGGCCAAATGACAAATACATAATATGTACACTGAAAAATACAACAAATTTCCCTCTGGAATTGACATATCAAAATCTCCAAAGTAAGGAAAGGTAGGAAATATTAAGATATAAATAACAAAATTGTGTTGACTTATATGTCCAATGCATTCATTCACAACACATGAATCTGTTTATAAAAATTTACCTTATAGTCCAAATGAAAACCTCAATAAATTAAAATAAAAAATATATTTTATAAACTATACCTCAGATAACAACTGTTTCTCATTTTTTAAAAAAAGGCTATATGATGTAGACACAGTATTATTTTTAATATGTTAAATATGTATGTACAGATGGCTAACAAACACATGAAAAGATGCTCAACATCACTCATTATCAGAGAAATGCAAGTCAAAACCACAATGAGGTACCATATCACACTAGTCAGAATGGCTCCTATCAAAAAGTCTACAAACAATAAATGCTGGAGAGGGTGCAGGAAAAAAGGAACCCTCTTACACTGTTGCTGGGAATACAAACTAGTACAGCCACTATGGAGAACAGTGTGGAGATTCCTTAAAAAACTGGAAACAGAACTGCCATACTACCCAGCAATCCCACTGCTGGGCATACATACCAAGGAAACCAGAATTGAAAGAGACATATGAACCCCATCGTTCATCGCAGCACTGTTTACAATAGCCAGGACATGGAAGCAACCTGGATGTCCATCAGCAGATGAATGGATAAGAAAGCCGTGGTACATATACATAATGGAATATTACTCAGCTATTAATAAGAATGCATTTGAATCAGTTCTAATGAGGTGGATGAAACTGGAGCTTATTATACAGAGTGAAGTAAGTCAGAAAGAAAAACACCAATGCAGTATATTAATGTATATATATATGGGATTTAGAAAAACAGTAACGATGACCCTATATGCAAGACAGCAAAAGAGACACAGATGTAAAGAACAGACTTTTGGAGTCTGTGGGAGAAGGCGAGGGTCAGATGATGTGAGAGAACAGCACTGAAACATGTATATTAACATATGTGAAATAGATCGCCAGTCCAGGTTCAGTGCATGAGACAGGGTGCTCAGGGCTGGTGCTCTGGGACAACCCTGAGGGATGAGATGGGCAGGGAGGTGAGAGGGAGGGTCAGGATGGGGAACACATGTACACCCATGGTTGATTCTTGTCAAGGTATGGCAAAAACCACTACAATATTGTAAAGTAATTAGCCTCCAATTAAAATAAATTTAAAAAATAAAATAAAATATGTATGTTAATTTCAAATTAAGAGGAACTGAAAATAAAGGAATCCACCTACTCTTCAGTATTAACAAGTAAAAGTAACTACAAATAGAGATCAATATAAAAAATAATGGAGCAGAAAATAAGGAAAATGGTTTCATTAATATCATCAAAAGTAGATTCTTTGAAAAAGATTGATATAATAGGCAAATTTTTGCAAACCTGTATAAGAGAATTGCAACAAGAAAAAGATAGCATTAAAATTAGAAAGTTTATGACAGAAGAGATTAAGACTATAAGATAATACATTTTTATGGTGAAGATATTGAAATATTTTTTTAATACCAAATATAAATAGTTGAAACAAGGTTCATCAAGAATAAACAATTAATCCAATGACTTGCCACAAGCAGAATAGTTGGGCATTGGTTTAAGCAAACATGCTTTAAATATTCATTCAAAATTTTTACTGAGAAAAGGGAAAAATTATTGCATATTTCTCCCACACTAGGCACCCTTCTAAGCACAATGTATGGATAATCTAATTTAATCTCACAAACACGCACACAACTATGGATCACATAAATTTATCAATCATAGCATAGCTAGGATAAACAGCCAAGTCAATATTGAAACATAAGCTATCTGGCTCCAGAGCCCACACTTAGCTTCCATGTTATTCTGCCTTGTCTTGATAGAAGCAGATGCCTGCTACTTATACTAGAGCATCCCATAGTCCCTGTCTTTAGGCTTGAATGAAGGCAAACTTCACTATCATCAGCGTATAGTGAGTATTTAAAATTTGTTGAATCCTTTGTAAGTGCAATGGAACAAGGGGTTTATGATGCAGAATACACATTTCTTTCCTTCCCTCTTTCTTTTAAGTTTTTAAATTATGAAAGTATGATAACACATTTACAGGAGACTTAGAAAATACAGAACAAAATTACATATAGTTCCACTGTTATGTGCTATGGCTTAGTAGCTCAGACGTGTCTGACTCTTTGCTACCCTATAGATTGTAGCTCACCAGGCTCCTCTGTCCATGAGGATTCTCCACGCAAGAATACTGGAGTGGGTTGCCATGCCCTCCTCCAAGGGATCTTCCCAACTGAGGGTTCGAACTCAGGTCTCCTGCATTGCAGGAAGATTCTTTACTGTCTGAGCCATCAGGGAAGCATTATGTATTAAAATTTTTTTAACTAGGTAAATTAAAACTTTTAGTTGTAGTTTCAATATCAAACTCTAAAAAAAGGTTTCCCTGGTGGCTGAGATGGCAACCCACTCCAGTGGGTTGATTGAGCAACTAACACACTATACAATTTTCACACAACAGTAGGACACAAAGTCTATTCAAGTTCCCATAGACTATAAACCAAGAGACAGTGGAACATACTCAGGGACATAAAACAAGGTGCAAAAAAGCCATGGTCTGAAGGTACTGAAATCATACAGTTTGTTCTCTTATCAGTGTGGAATTATGTTATAAATCAGTATCAAAATATATTTGAAAATAGTCCACATATTTTCAATGCAATGTCACAATTATCAAGAGAGATCTTTAATTTAGCCATTGAAAGCCTCAATAAAGTTAGATGACTAGAAAAACACAGAGGGTGATTGCAGAGAAAAAATCATTTAAATGAGGAATTAATATCAAAATGAGATATTAATATTAATGATAGTTTTAAAACTCTACACATTTGGAAATTAAATGTCCACTTTTAAATAATAGGTGTATCTAAGAATCCATAGAAAGGAAAATTAGAAAATATTTCTAGCAGACTAAAAATGAAAATTTGTCAGAATTTGTTGCATTGTGAAGCTACTTAATGTACACAGTATTTTTTTAGAGAAATCACCAAATATTTCTTCTGAGATTGTTAGTTCTGATTTGTCTTGATTATTTCTTATTCTGTAGCCTTTCACCTTCCTCGGAAACTCCTGGTATTCTCTTACCAAATCTCTATTTTGTAAATTATTTATTTATTTATTTAAGTTGATTTTGTCTGTCTTTGTGGCAAAGAGCATTATGGTTTTCTCAACATCTACATCAAAACGTAGGGACCCCGATTTACTCGTTAAAAATGTCTTCAAACATGACAAAAGTTATACTACAGATGGAGGTTCTTTGCAATAAGAAAAGCAATTACCTTTTTTGGAGGATCCACACTTCTGTGTTTGACATTAGGAGTTTGAAGACTTTCAATTTAATTTACATCCATTTTGAAAGTGGCTCAGTCATGTCCTACTCTTTGCAACCTTGTGGATATAGTCCTTGGAATTTTCCAGGCCAGACTACTGGAGTGTATAGCCATTCCCTTCACCAGCGGATCTTCCCAACTCAGGAATCAAAGCGACGTCTCCTGCATTGAAGGCGGATTCTTTACCATCTGAGCTGCCAAGGAAGTCCTATATCTGTTCTATAAGTGGTCAGTCTTGGAAAATGAAAAATCAGCAGCATATCTATATTTACTTCACTGATGTTGTGTCATCCCATAGAGATTGCACCCCATCTGGAAATCTCTAATTTTAATCATCTTTTGTCTCTAGGTCAGTTTCATTTATTAAGATAGCAAGAGTAAAATAAGGACTTCTAGGTAAAAGTGACTATAAATCTCCAATTATTCATGTTTGGAAAACAAGAGGGCATTATTAAAGCAAGTGATTTTCTACAACCAAGAGACAGTATAACATAAAAATTAAAAATGCAAAGTTGAGATGTAGGCTGCTTGGTGTGAATCTTGGTTCAGCCATTCATTCCTTTGTAACCAAGGGGCAGCTTCTTAACCCATCAGTTTCAAGTTTCCCCTTTATGAAGGGATAATGGTAGCCCTGCCTCAGAGGAATGCTGTTGAGATTAAATGAGGTGTTATGTGGCTGCATTTAAGCATAAAGAGAGAGAGTTACAATTATCCTTCTGCTTTAAAACAAAAACAAAAACCCTCTAGTTGTATATATTACGCATGAAACACAGCTTTTCATTTTCTCTTCAATTGAATTTTTTGGCTTTGAAATCTTAAATTTATGGCATTTTTAAAATATTTTCTGTTTCCTAAACACTTGATTCTTGGGTTACTCCATCCAATTGGAAAGTTTCAATGATAAATAGCCTGCAGATACCTTGATACATTGAGGTATCTCCACACACACACATCGATGTATCTTGGCCTTGCCTAGATCTTCAGCCTAAAGCCAAAAGAAGCTCCAATGTCTTAAAAGATGAATGTACATAGGTACTTCATCCTTCCCTCAAACTGAATGTACCCAGTACTAAAATCATCATCTTCTCAAAACCATTTATATTGTTTTCTCTTTTTCTCTCAAGGGCACCTCTGATCTCTCAATTCTAAAGATTCAACTTTTATTATTTAATTAATACCCCCATGTTTCTGATCTATAAAATATACTTAGCCAATTTTAATCTGCTGTCTACCCTAATACTGCTTACATTTGTCTGCTTGTTATTATCCTCTTGCCTAAACTCTTACAATAATAACTACTCTATCCAGATGGGTTCTCCCCAGGGTCTTTCTTTTTTGTTTTTTCCTACTAAGGAATTATGAGTTACTTTGATAAACAATAATTCTGTTCTTCTTCTCAATGAACCATGGTAGACTTCACCTACCTAATAAATGGCAATCAAACCTCTCAACTTAAATTTATTTTATTCTGCTTCTTCTATACACTGCTCCAGCATTTGTAGTCTCTCTTTTTTTTTTTTTCTTTTAAACAAATCTTGAGCGTTTCAACATCCAGATTCTAATTTAGTCTTCAGTTTTCACTTTCTAACTATAATGAGTGACCTCCTTTGCAAAGGGGGAATATCAGGGGGTGGGACAGAGAGATAAATTAGGAAGTTTGGATTAACATGTTACCAATGACTTACTATATAGCACAGGGAACTCTAATAATTTTTTTGTAATAACCTAAGTAGGAGAAGAATCTGAAAAAGAATGAAAAAGAATAAAAAAGAATAGGTATATGTGTACTTATAACTAAATCACTTTGCTCACACTTGAAGCTAATGCAACATTGTAAATTAATTATACTCCCATATAAAATAATTTTTTTTATAAAAGAAACCCTATCAATATCAAGTACCACCACTCACATGAACTGCCTAAGATCAAGCAAATAAATTGTCTTCCTTTTTGTCAATGCTTGTGGCATTCTGTTTGCAACTGTGATGGCAAGTATCCTCAAAATACTGTGTGAGGTTCCATAGTGTTTCACAGGCTTCCAACAAGCATTTGATACCAAATATATTTTAGAAAATTACTAAACTCTTTTTGAGTCTGTACCTTTCTTTGAGTTGCAGAGAAATATAAATTTCCTTCATATAAAATAACAAAATAACTTTAAAGTCCTGAAATCATGACCAGACGTATACTAAGTTCTCAATATATATTAATTTTCTTATACAGCTACTAGTGATAAAAGTTCATCTCTTAACTACTTAATATGTCCTTATAAAATATAACTTTCTTGAGCACAAACATTCTAATTGTGGTATTCCTATATACCTCTTTGTAATCTCCGTGAAGGTCCTTAAAGAGTCGGCATTTAATAAAGTGCATTAAATTAAATTCCATTGCTTAATAACTATTATAAAAGTTAATGTTATAGATTTAGATGATTCCTTAAACAGATCTGTTTGTTTTGTTTGTTTTTAACAGAATTTTACTGAAGTTAATTCAATCTCCAATTTTTAACAGTATTAATGACATGAGACGATAGGAATGCTTGACCTGCAGGTTCTGAGGTCAACATTGTACATGAGAACTGCTGTTCATGGAAAAGTGCATGATTTTTCTGGAAAACAATTCCAGGAAATATACTGCTATATAGATTGGGTTATATCCATCCAGAATAGTATTGAATGTCTGCTATATCCATTGCTTTGTCCAAATTTAGATTATGAGTAATAGAGTCATACAAAGTTTACTAACAGGAAAAAGTAATTGTTGAGACAATGTTCCTCCTCATTGTATCAAAATATTCACACATAATTACTGAGAGGAGATAAACTAAAGAAAGGTTAGCTTTGAAAGCATCCTTCAAACACTAAAATGCCCAGGAAAAATTCTACAATATGACTTTAATTTACTATTAAAAATGTATGCAGTATAAATTGCATTATTTCACTTTTCTATTGTTTATTTTATATGGTGCTATATATTTTTGCACTATAAAACACATGATATTCCAAAGAAATCTTAGGAGGTTACATGGGTATAAAATCATTGCAAAAATGGTCAGGTTAGGTAAATATTTTATTAAATGGCAGAACCATTTACTATGTTTTTATTACTGCTATATTTCTTCTATAAAGTTACTTTTAATTCTACAAAATAAAGTTTGATAAGTCAAAACTGAATATTATATATGTCACCTCAGTGTTGAATTGAGATTAATAAGAAATATGAGAAATAATGCTACCACAAACTGATGTTACAAATTAGTGAAACCCTAGTAAATGTGTGTTTCATACATTGTCTCTGAAACATCGGTATTAATAATTTAAATGTGTATTAGATCTAAAATAAGTGAAATTTATTTTAAATTTATCCAAACTTTCTTACTTTACTCTCCAAATATTTCAAATTCCCCTTTCCTCACTGAAGCCCAGAAAATGTAGCTGACAAACTACATGCCAAAAATATAAACCAAAAATTAGCAGGATGAATAAATTATTAATGGTGAAGTGTTGAGCATTAGTGAGGAATGACCAAGGTAGCAGAGTAGGAAGACCCTGAGCTCACCTCCTCCCATGGGTACACCAACATTGCAACTATTTACAGGTCAACTATTGATACAAAAGACTGGACTCTCTTGGGAAAAAAATCTACAACTAAAGATATAAAGAAGGAACCACACTGAGATGGATAAGAGGGGTAGAGATGTGGTATAGTCAAGACCTATATTCCAGAAATAGAAAGAATTATAATTAGAGAGGTTCTCCACAAGGACTGAGGGATCCAATACCCACATCAGGATCCCCAATCCAGTGGTCCTGCACTAGGAAGATGAGCCCTTAGAATGTTTGGCTTTGATGACCAGGAGTGCTTATGGCCTGGAGAATTTCAGGGACAGAAGGGCCTCACAGGCTACAGTCCATGTAGGCACAGAGACATGGACTTGATTGAGCAACTAACATTTTCAAGGGGCTTCCCTGGTGGCACAAATAGAAAGAATCTTCCTGAAGAGACTGGGGTTTCAGCTGCAGGAGACTGGGATTTGATCCCTGGAAGAGGAAGATTCCTTGGAGAAGGGAATGGCTACCCAGTCCAGTATTCTCATCTGGAGAATTTCATGGATAAAGGAGCCTAGTGGGCTACAATCCATGGGGACAAAAAGAGTTAGACATGCCTGAGAGACAAATGCTTCTTAACTTTTTTCCAGTACTTATTTTCAGTAGAGCCAGAGGGCTGCAGGAAATAGAGACTCACTCTTAAATGATGTACACAAAACCTCTGGGATTCAGGGAAGAAATAGTAATTTGAAAGACCCATATGCTTATCTTGGAAAGCCTCTCAGAGAGACAGGGGGAAACTGGAGCTGACCGTAGGGACACAGATGCTGGCGGTAGTCATTTGGGGAACTTTTCCTACCATATGGACACTGATGTTTACAAGCACCATTTTGGAATCCTCCCTGTAGCTCATTAGCACCAAGACTCAGTGTCAGCACCAGTACTGAGAGATTTTAAGGCAAATAATTAGCCCAGTGAGGACACCACTGCACTTACCAGCAGGCAGGCTCCCTTAAGAACCCCTGAGCCCAAAGCCATCCCAGGACATGACCCTATCCACCAGAGGATCAAGGACCAGGCCCATAAAACACTGGGCCAGCACTAATTCAGGACCCTCTGGGCCCTAGCCCCACCCCCACCTAAGGGCCAACACATCAACAGTGGGACCCTGGGTCCTGCAGCTAGTATAGACACCAGTGGGCTATACTAGCTTTGGGTCCAATCTTTTACAACAGTGGGCTGGCATCAGACCTAAGACCACCAGTGATTTGTCCCCACCCATCAGAAGATGGGCACCATTCCCAGGACAACCATCCACACAGCTTGACCTGGCAGGTCAAACTCACTCATGAGCAGGCCAGCACAAGCCCAGAAAGCCCTGGGCCCTGCCTTCCCCACTAGCAAGCCAGCATCATCTTTAAGATACCTTCCCTTAACCAGTTACCCTGGGGTCTGAAGCCACCAGCAAGTGGACCAACACCAGATTTGCAAATACTCAAGACTCAACTCTGCCTGACTAGTGGGCTACCACTAGTCCCAGGACCCTTCTTTATCCACCATTGGGTGTGCACCAGTTCTAAGCCATGTCTCCAGTCTCCAATAGGACAACTCCAGCTCTAGCACACCTTGAGCCCCTCAGCCAGTAGTCCTGGGACACGATTTCACTGGTGATTGCCAGTTCCAAGACACCACCCCTCAGCCAGCCTTCCCAGAATGCAGCCCCATTCACCAAGAGGCCATCAATAGAGAATGGATAAGTAAGGTGTGGAATATTACTCAGCCATAAAAAGGAGTGAATTATTGCTATTTGTGGAAATATGGACATAGAGGGTATTATGGTAACTGAAATAAGTCAGACAGAGAGCAACAAATACTATATGAATTCACTTGCAAGTGGAGTCTAAAAAAGCAAAATCAATGAACAAACATAATTGTGTTTCACACAATCAGAGTTATAGGTAAATAGAATAGACAGGGATTTTCCAGATGGGAGGGAAATAAGGAGATAGGAAAAAATAAATGAGGGAGATTAAAAGATACACACTTTCAGTTGCAAGATAAATGAGTACTGAGTATGGCGTATAAGTTGTGTGAAATAAATTATCCATTCTCTATTGATGGCCTCTTGGTGAATGGGGCTGCATTCTGGGAAGGCTGGCTGAGGGGTGGTGTCTTGGAACTGGCAATCACCAGTGAAATCGTGTCCCAGGACTACTGGCTGAGGTGCTCAAGGTGTGCTAGAGCTGGAGTTGTCCTATTGGAGACTGGAGACATGGCTTAGAACTGGTGCACACCCAATGGTGGATAAAGAAGGGTCCTGGGACTAGTGGTAGCCCACTAGTCAGACTTATTGTGGTGATTAAGTTGAAATTAGAAAATATTGAATCTCTATGTTTTGTAACAGGAACTAACACAGTGTTGCAGGTCAGTTCTACTTTAAAACTAACAAGCTTCCAACTATAAGATAAATAATTATTAAAGATATAATGTATAACATTAGCACTGCTATATATTACATATGAAAGTCAAGACAGTAAATCCTAAGAATTATCATAAAAAGAATAAAAATGTTTTTCTCTATTTTTCTTTAATGATCTAAATTTATTGTGGTAATCACTTCATGATATATATGTTAAATCATTATGCTGTGTGCATGCATGCTAAGTGACTTTAGTCATTTCTGATTGTGTGACCCTATGGAATGTATCCCACCAGCTCCTCTGTCAACACATTCTCCAGGCAAGAATTCTGGAGTGGGTTGCCATGCCCTCCTCCAAGGGATTTTCCCAACCCAGGGATCTAACCTGAGTCTCTCATGTCTCTAGCATTGGCAGACAAGTTCTTTACCACTAGCCCCAGCTGAGAAGGCCATTATGCTATATAACTTAAACTTATACAATGCCCTATGTCGATCATGTGTTAATAACACTGGAAGGAAAAAAAAAAAAAAAGGACGAGTGCAAGAGTCCCAACCACGACAGAGATGAAATAAACTCACTACAGTCTCTCTTCCCCCATGATGGCAACAAAAATCTCTGGGCAGAATTCAAAGAATGACCAAGTTTACTCTGAAAAGTACGTAACACAGGTGAAATGGAAGGAAAGTTAAACTTGAAGAAGAAAAGAAAGACCAAGACTTTCCTCATTCTTACCTTCCCCTCTTCATCTCCTTGTTTTTACCTGAGAGTACAAGTAGAGATGGACAATAAAACTTAGGAGGAAAATCCTGTCTTCAAATCAAAAGCACAGAGAATGGATTGGAGGGAAGATCTCCTTTTATTGATTTTCTATTTTATCCTTTCCCTGAGGAAGCTCCAGTCATCAAACTGGCCTGCTTCCATGGTGGAATTTCTAAATCTCAGGATAAAAACATTTTTCTATTCAGAGAACATGAGAAAGTAACACCAATGGCCCAAAGAGTGTATGGGAGATCATCACTATTTTGTCCCTTATTTCTCTCTCAACTTTACCTGAGAAGTGCACAGCACTGCAATATTGTTCAGTAGCCCAAAAGACTACATCATGAGAGAAATTTTGGCAAATGGGAAAAGGGGATTCCAGAGAACCAACGAGTGGCTAGGAAACTGAGGAGATATGAGAAGGAAAAGGGGATGTTTAAATACTGTATGTGAACTGACAAGAACCAGGCTCAGCTCAGATGGTGCACAATAGAAAAGACACCAGTAAACATGATCAAAGCTTTGAGAACTGAATTATTGTTTACACCAAGTTGTAAGTCCTAGGTTAATCCCTGAAGGAACAGTCAAAAAGAAAACTCAAGCAACAGAGAGTAGACTTGGAAACCCAAAATGACTGAAAGCACTGCCTACAAAAGGCAAATCAAAACTTTTGATCTGGACTTAACCATGCCAACTGGCTGCTAAAAACATAATAAGAAAAGTACACTTAACCATCAAAGAATTTTAACAAGGCTTGGGTTTTTACCACATAATACTCAAGAAAAGCTATGACAAACATAGACTACATATTAAAGAGGAGAGACATTACTTTACCAAAAAATGTTCATCTAATCAAAGCAATGGTTTTTCCAGTAGTCGTGTATGGATGTGAGAAAAGCTGAGCACTGAAGAATTGATGCTTTTGAACTGTGATGTTGGAGAAGATTCTTGAGACTCCTTTGGACCACAAGGAGATCAAACCAGTCAATCCTAAAGGAAATCAGTCCTGAATATTGATTGGAAGGACTGATGCTGAAGCTCCAATACTTTGGCCACCTGATGCAAAGAACTGACTCATTGGAAAAGACCTTGATGCTGGGAAAGATGGAAGACAGGAGGAGAAGGGGACAACAGAGGATGAGATGATTGGATAGAATCACCAACTGGTTGGACAATAGTTTGAGCAAACTCTGGGAGTTAGTTATAGACAAGGAAGCCTGGAGTGCAGCAGTCCGTGGCATCACAGAATTGGACAAGACTGAGTTGCTGAACTGACTGTACAGGATATATTCCAAACTCACTTGACATCAAAAGAACTATGAGATAGGAGCTTATCAAACTCCTCCAAACCTAAACTGAAACCAAACACCCCCAAGGGCCAACAAGCTCCAGTGTAAGATATACCAAGCAAATTCTCCAGCAAGGCAGGAACATAGCCTGGAGCTTCAATACACAGGTTGCCCAAGGTCACATCAAGCCCACTGACATCTCAAAACTCTTTACTGGACACTTAATTGCTCATTAGAGTGAAGAAACCCAGATCCACCCACCAGAACACCACACAAGCTTTCCCAACCAGGAAACTTTGACAAACCACATATCCAACCCCACCCATAGTGAGGAACACCCACAATAAAGGGACAACACAACAAGATAAACAAGATGAAAAGGCAGAGAAATACCCAGCAGGTAAAGGAACAGGATAAATGTCCTCCAGACCAAACAAAGGACGAGGAGATAGGAAGTCTACCTGATAAAGAATTCCGAATAATGATAGTGAAAATGATCCAAAATCTGGAAAATAAATTGGAGTTATAGTTCAATAACCTGCAGGCAAGGATTGAGAAGATGCAGGTAAGCTTTAACAAGAACTTAGAAGAAATGAAAAAGAGTCAAAATACAATGAATAATGCAATAAATGAGATCAAAAACACCCTGGAGGGAACTAACAGTAGAATAACAGAGACAGAAGACAGGATAAGTGAGGTAGAAGACAGAATGGTAGAAATAAATGAAACAGAAAGGAAAAATGATAAAAGAATTAGAAGAAATGAGGACAATTTCAGAGACCTCTGGGACAATGTTAAACGCACCAATATTCGAATCATGGGAGTCCCAGAAGAAGAAGACAAAAAGAAAGACCATCAGAAAATTCTTGAGGAGATATTAGTTGAAAACTTCCCTAAATTGGGAAAGGAAATAACCACTTAAGTCCAAGAAACCCAGAGAGTCCCAAATAGGATGAACCCCAAGCAGAACACCCCAAGACACATATTAATCAAATTAACAAATATCAAACTCAAAGAGCAAATATTAAAAGCAGCAAGGGAAAAACAACAAATAACTCACAAGGGGAATCCCATAAGGATAACAGCTGATCTCTCAATAGAAACGCTTCAGGCCAGAAGGGAATGGCAGAACATACTTAAAGTCATGATAGAAAATAATCTACAACCCGGATTACTGTACCCTGCAAGGATCTCATTCAAATTTGAAGGAGAAATCAAAAGCTTTCCAGACAAGCAAATGCTGAGAGAATTCAGCACCACCAAACCAGCGCTCCAACAAATGCTGAAGGATCTTTCCTAGACAGGAAACATGGATAGGGTATATAGTCTCGAACCCAAAACAATAAAGTAAATGGCAACAGGATCATACTTATCAATAATTACCTTAAATGTAAACAGGTTGAATGCCCCAACCAAAAGACAAAGATTGGCCGATTGGATACAGAAACAAGACCCCTATATATGTTGTCTACAAGAGACCCACCTCAAACCTAGGGACACATATAGACTGAAAGTTAAAGGCTGGAAAAAGATATTCCATGCAAATAAAGACCAAAAGAAAGCAGGAGTGGCAATACTCATATCAGATAAAGTAGACTTTAAAATAAAGGCTGTGAAAAGAGATAAAGATGGACATTACATAATGATCAAAGGATCAATCCAAGAAGAAGAAATAACAATTATAAATATATATGCACCCAACATAGGAGCACCACAATATGTAAGGCAAATGCTAACAAGTATGAAAGGGGAAATTAAGAACAACACAATAATTGTGGGAAACTTTAATACACCACTCACACCAATGGATAGATCAACTAAACAGAAGATTAACAAGGAAACTCAAACTTTAAATGATACAATAGACCAGTTAGACCTAATTGATATCTATAGGACATTCCACCCCAAAGCAATGAATTTCACCTTTTTCTCAAGTGCACACGGGACCTTCTCCAGAATAGATCACATCCTAGGCCATAAATCTAGCCTTGGTAAATTCAAAAATATTGAAATCATTCCAAGCATCTTTTCTGACCACAATGCAGTGAGATTAGATATCAACTACAGGAGAAAACCTTTCAAAACTTCCAACATATGGAGGCTCAACAACACACTGCTGAATAACCAACAAATCACAGAAGAAATAAAAAAAGAAATCAAGATATGCATAGAAATGAATGAAAATGAAAACACAACAGCCCAAAACCTATGGGACACAGTAAAACTAGTGCTAAGGGGAAAGTTCATAGCAATACAAGCTCACCTCAGGAAACAAGAAAAAAGTCAAATAAATAACCTTACTTTACACCTAAAGCAACTAGGAAAGGAAGAAATGCAGAAGCCCAGGGCTAGTAGAAGGAAAGAAATCTTAAAGATCAGGGCAGAAATAAATGCAAAGGAAACAAAAGAGACCATAGCAAAAATCAACCAAGCCAAAAGCTGGTTCTTTGAGAAGATAAATAAAATTGACAAACCATTAGCCAGACTCATCAAGAAACAAAGGGAGAAGAACCAAATCAACAGAATTAGAAGTGAAAACCGAGAGATCACAATAGAAAACACAGAAATACAAAGGATCATAAGAGACTACTATTATCAGCAACTATATGCAAATAAACTGGACAACTTGGATGAAATGGACAAATTTCTAGAAAAGTACAACTTTCCAAGACTAAACCAGGAAGAGATAGATAATATTAATAGACTCATCACAAGCACAGAAATTGAAACCGTAATCAGAAATCTTCCAAAAAACAAAAGCCCAGGACCAGATGGCTTCACAGCTAATTCTACCAAAAATTTAGAGAAGAGCTAACACCTGTTCTACTCAAACTCTTCCAGAAAATTGCAGAGGAAGGTAAACTTCCAAACTCATTCTACAAGGCCACCATCACCCTAATTCCAAAACCAGACAAAGATGCCACAAAAAAAGAAAACTACAGGCCAATATCACTGATGAATATAGATGCAAAAATCCTTAACAAAATTCTAGCAAATAGAATCCAACAACACATTAAAAAGATCATACATCATGATCAAGTAGGCTTTATCCCAGGAATGCAAGGATTCTTCAATATTCACAAATCAATCAATGTAATACACCACATCAACAAATTGAAAAATAAAAATCACATGATTATCTCAATAGATGCAGAGAAAGCCTTTGACAAAATTCAACATCCATTTATGATAAAAACCCTCCAAAAAGCAGGAATAGAAGGAACATACCTCAACATAATAAAAGCTATATATGACAAACCCACAGCAAACATTATCCTCAATGGTGAAAAACTGAAAACATTTCCCCTGAAGTCAGGAACAAGACAAGGGTGCCCACTCTCACCACTACTATTCAACATAGTTTTGGAAGTCTTGGCCACAGCAATCAGAGCAGATAAAGAAATTAAAGGAATCCAGATTGGAAAAGAAGAAGTAAAACTCTCTCTGTTTGCAGATGACATGATCCTCTACATTGAAAACCCTAAAGACTCTACGAGAAAATTACTAGAGCTAATCAGTGAATATAGTAAAGTGTCAGGATACAAAATCAACACACAGAAATCCCTGGCATTCCTATACACTAACAATGAGAAAACAGAAAGGGAAATTAAGGAAACAATTCCATTCACCATCGAAACAAAAAGAATAAAATATTTAGGAGTATTTCTACCTAAAGAAACCAAACACCTGTATATAGAAAACTATAAAACACTGATGAAAGAAATCAAAGAGGACACAAATAGATGGAGAAATATACCATGTTCGTGGATTGGAAGAATCAATATAGTGAAAATGAGTATACTCCCCAAAGCAATCTATAGATTCAATGCAATTCCTATCAAGCTACCAGAGGTCTTTTTCAGAGAATTAGAACAAATAATTTCACAATTTGTATGGAAATACAAAAAACCTCATATAGCCAAAGCAATCTTGAGAAAGAAGAATGGAACTGGAGGAATCAACCTACCTGACTTTAGGCTATACTACAAATCCACAGTCATTAAGACAGTATGGTACTGGCACAAAGACAGAAATATAGATCAACGGAACAAAATAGAAAGCCCAGAGATAAATCCACGCATCTATGGATACCTTATCTTTGACAAAGGAGGCATGAATATACAATGGAGAAAAGACAATCTCTTTAACAAGTGGTGCTGGGAAAACTGGACAGCCACTTGTAAAAGAATGAAACTAGAACACTTTCTAACACCATACACAAAAATAAACTCAAAATGGATCAAAGATCTAATCATAAGACCAGAACTATAAAACTCCTAGAGGATAACATAGGCAAAACACTCTCCGACATAAACCAAAGCGGGATCCTTTATGACCTACCTCCCAGAATATTGGAAATAAAAGCACGAATAAACAAATGGGACTTAATTAAAATTACAAGCTTCTGCACAACAAAGGAAACTATAAGCAAGGTGAAAAGACAGCCTTCAGAATGGGAGAAAATAATAGCCAATGAAGCAACGGACAAACAATTAGTCTCAAAAATATACAAGCAACTCCTGCAGCTCTAGTCTAGAAAAATAAACGACCCAATCAAAAAGTGGGCCAAAGAACTCAACAGACATTTCTCCAAAGAAGACATAAAAATGGCTAACAAACACATGAAAAGATGCTCAAAATCACTCATTATCAGAGAAATGCAAATCAAAACCACAATGAGGTACCACTTTACACCAATCAGAATAGCAGCCATTCAAAAATCTACAAGCAATAAATGCTGGAGAGGATGTGGAGAAAAGGGAACCCTCTTACACTGTTGGTGGGAATGCAAACTAGTACAGCCACTATTGAAAATAGTGTGGAGATTTCTTAAAAAACTGAAAATAGACCTGCCATATGACCCAGCAATCCCACTGCTTGGCATATACACCTAGGAAACCAGAATTGAAAGAGACACGTGTACCCCAATGTTCATCGCCGCATTGTTTACAATAGCCAGGACATGGAAGCAACCTAGATGCCCATCAACTGATGAATGGATAAGAAAGCTGTGGTGCATATACACTATGGAATATTACTCAGCATTAAAAAAAAAATTCATTTGAATCAGTTCTACTCAGGTGGACGGAACTGGAGCCTATTATCCAGAGTGAAGTAAGCCAGAGGGAAAAACAACAATACAGTATACTAACGCATATATATGGAATTTAGAAAGATGGTAATGAGAACCCTGCATGCAGGACAGCAAAAGGAATGCAGATGTATAGAACAGACACGTGGACTCTGTGGAAGAGGGCAAGGGTGGAATGATATGGGAGAATGGCATTGAAGTGTGTTAATTACCATGTGTGAAATCAATCGCCAGCCCAGGATTAATGCTCAGGGCTGGTGCACGGAGATGTCCCAGGGGGAGGGAATCGGGAGGGGGGAGGGAGTGGGGTTCTGAAGGGGGAGCATATGTAAACCCATGGTGGTTTCATGTCATTGTATGGCAAAGCCAACACAATAAAGTAAAGAAAATTTAAATTAAAAAAAAAAAAAGAAGACAGAGGAGCTCTGGCTAAGCTGGTGGAAGTTTTCAGGACCAGTTATGATGCCATATATGTGGAGACCCACCATCACTGTGAGGCAGTATCACAGGTTCAAAAATTATCTACGGTTCTCATTGCCAAAATGGAAAGGGAAGGGCTAAAGATTTTGCCACCAAACTGGGATAAAAGCACAATGTTAACTTTTCTGTACATAAAAAATACAAATTACCCTTCAAAAAGACTCAGCCTCCAAATTAGGATCTTCACGCTCCAAATTCCCATACTGCTACTATATCCTAGCACATGCAAACACATGCATGAATACCTGACTGCATGTTGTCTTTTTCCACTGAGTTAAGATGAGTAACATGTCTTCGCTAGCTAAGTTATAATCTAGAATTTATAATCTCCCTAAGTCTAGAAAACGTTCTCACTCTACTTTGTATTTTAATTATTTGGTATCTGTTCTAAAGCTCTCCTACCAGGCTGCAAGTTTATTGGGGGGAGAAGGTATGTGTTACTCATCCTCGGACTTAACTGATTTAGGACTGCGATTGTGTTGTTGTTGTTTCTGTTGTCAAAGTTCCTCACGCAGTAAGAGTATGGCAGTAAATAAGCCAAGCCTAAATAGGGCTCCCAGTAACTCCACCATGTGCCCAGATCCACAGCAGATATCAATCTCCCCACCTTTTGAATTATCTCAACACTGTAAGTGGGGAATGGGTTAGTAGTTCCCAATTCTCTCATGGTGGCAGGACTTAAAAAATCAGCATCACACTAGATTGAACTATAGTTACAAACAGATGCCAAAATTTTAGTGGCTTTTCAAATCCAAAGTTTCTTTCCTATTTATAAAATGTCTAACGGGGGTGCTGTCCTTGACATGGTGACACAGTGATAGAGGCCACCTCCCTCTGTGACTCCTCCATGTCAAAACAGTCACCACCAAATAGATGATTATGAAAACCTAGACTTCTTTAACTCCCTTGGACCAAAAGTGACAAAAGTCCCTTTTGTTCATGGCCCACTGGCCTTAATCCAGGTACCTGGTTCCAACTCAGTTATAAGGAAGGTTGACATTTAGGGGTGTCCATGGAATCATCTGTTGAATATTGATGGCTCGCCATACAACTAAATTTATAAAATGAACCAGGGACTAGTTAAGAAACGGCACTTATGTAGAAAAATGGCTGTACCAACAGGGTACACAACGAGGATGTAATGTTTTCATCATATCATTGAATCGAGAGCTCCACCATTTTTATAAAAGATCTAAGCTTTTGCAGTTTACTTTTACCATTTTCAAGGAAAGCAAGTCCTATAATAAAAAAACAAGTTTTCTATTGCAGATAAGGCAATAAGGTGTTTTAACTTTGGACGGAAGTTCTTAAAATAATACATCAAGCTCATCTGTTGAGGCCCTTCTGCTGCAGCTTGCTATTGCCCAGTTTACTGTCTCTTATAATAGTAACCAGCTTTGAGGCCAAAATAAAGCCTCTAGTTGTTCTTTAGGACTCCCCATCTGCTACATCCTTCAATACCAGGAATGCTTCCAGAGCTCTCGATGATTATGGCAATGCATAGTATAAATCAATGGTCACGTGGCTTTGCTCCACCCAGGCTAAAAATATGTGCTTATTTCATCACTATTGCAAGAATACTTAATTTTTTTTAAATTTCATACAGCAGTTTTCCTCATATCTCTAGCTTCAAGACCATCTTTGGGAAGGCAAACAAAAATTATCTAAAACCATTCCTTGGAGATCAGAATAACATCAAAAGAGAGTAATCACACACACAAAAAATAAATTTTGCATCTTTTAACAAATGCATTTATTCTATTTATATGCACAGGCTAATCATTTCATCATAACCCTTTTCTTAGTTTACTAGAAGAAAAAAGAAAAAGACCTATTTTTGTAACTTACAAATAATGTTTTTATAACTTATAACTCTAATAACTCCTTAAAATCTGTGATAAAAAAAACCAATTATAAAAATCACACTGGTGTTTCACAAATTCCAATAAAAGGGTATCCTCCAAAATGCCAGTACTCTTCCAAATTGTCAAGGTCATCAAAAATAAGAGTCTAAACATCACAACCAATAGGCACCTAAAAAGATATGACAAATAAGTATACTGTGATACCCTAGATGTAATTCTAGAGCAGGAAAAATATCATTAGATAAAAACTGAGGAAAAGTGAATAAAGCATGGACTACAGAAAGCAGGATGCTGAGGCTGGAGGGGGATGGGAGTTATTGTTTAACGGGCAGAGAGTTTCAGTTGAGGATGATAAAAAAGTTCTTGAGATGAACAGTGGTGATGGTTGCCCAACAAAGTGAAAGTACTTAATGCTACTGCATGCCCACATGCTCAGTCACATCTGGCTCTTTGTGACCCCATGAACTGTAGCCTGCCAGGCTCCTCTGTCCATGGATTCTTCAGCCAAGAATCCTGGATCAGGCTGCCATGTCCTTCTTGGGATATCTTCCCAACCCAGGGATCGAACCTGTCTCTCTTGAGCCTCCTGCATTGACAGGTGGATTCTTAACCACTTGAGCCACCTAATGCACATTTAAAACTGGTAAAAATGGTAAATTTTATGTTGCATGCATTTTTTCCAAAATAAAAGCAAGCATAAAGTGTGAAATGTGTTACAGTGGTATTACTCAGTTTAAAGATAGGTTTTATAAATATCAGGTGTGTTCTCTGTTCTCAAGGAACTCCAATATATTCTAAACATTAATAACAATGGGATGTAACTCTAAGTGAAGGCTCAGAATGTGTTGATTAATCAAGAACAGGGAAGCTTTCCCAAAAAAGTGTAACCTGAAATCCTTCTAGAAGAAAAAGAAAATTTGGCTGAGAGGAGGTGTTGATGGAGAAGGCAACATTTGATCCAACAAATGCTCTTCTGCAAAGAATTAGGCTTCTAACTGATTTTGGATTAGATCTGCTTGAGTTGGATTCAGGCACAGAATGTGGCTGGCTAACTCTGACTAGGCTTATGGTTGCCACCACCCCACCCACACCTTTGTAAAATAAACTTCCCCAAATTATCCAAATCTGAGTAAACCATCTGTGTCTTGTTAGGACCCTGACTGGCACATGGAATCAAATTATAAGTCACCAAGCTTGGATTCTGTCTTGGACAAAATTAAAAAGGAAACTATAGGTAACATAGTATTTGATGAGAAGCTTTTGGAAGAAATAATATGTTGACATATAATTTTCAAACTCAAAAAGATGCTGGTTATTATCCTTGTTGATGAGAGGACAGAGACAGGAGATATAGTCAGCCTGGACTTCCCTGGTGGCTCAGACAGTGAAGAATCTGCCTGCAATACAGGAAACACAGATTTGATCCCTGGGTCAGGAGGATCCCCTGGAGAAGAAAATGGCAGCCCACTCCAGTATTCTTGCCTGGAAAATCCCATGGACGGCGGAGCCTGACAGGCTACAGTCCATGGGGTTGCAGGGAGTCAGACATGACTGAACGACTAACAGCTTCACTTTTAGGGCAGAGAGCAGGATTGAAAAGAATGTAAAGTGTACCTGGAAGGGAAAAGGGAAGCTATCCAGCACATTCCACAAGAAAAATATTATAGAAGGTTTGTGAGCTGTGTCAATTATGATACTTTGGACTATAAGAAATAGTAGACCCAACTAATGGAAGTTAAAATAGGGATATATTATTTTACAGTAAGTCTGGAGAGGGGGAGGGAAGCTGTTTCCAGGTAAATCCATGATGTCCTCAAAAGTTAGGGGCCTTCCCTTTCACAGGCATGAGAGCAAAGTCTCTCCCTCTGGGCCACAAGATGACTGAAGATGTTCCTGATATCACACACTAATCCAGCAACATCTAGTCAAGAATAAAAGTCCACAAAGACTCCACATGCCACTGGGCAACTAAGCCCAAGTGCCACAACTTCTGAGCCTGTGCTCTAGAGACCACATGTCTAGAGCCTGTGCTCTGCAGCGAGAAGCCCCCACTTGTCACAACCAGAAAAAGCAGCAATGAAGACCTAGTGCAACCAAAAATAAATAAATAATTTGTTTTAACTTAAAAAAAAATCTAGTCTCAGCAGCTTCGAAGTTTATAACACAGTATTGTTTTCTATAATCACTATGCAGTGCATCAGCTTTCCAGGATTTATCTACTAGTTCCAAATTTGTGCCTTTAAACAACACAGTCCCAATTTCCCTACCCCCACCACCGGTCTCTGGTAGCTATGATTTTACTGTTTTTTTTTTTTTTTACCAGTTTCGTTTCTTTGGATTCCACACATTAATGATATCATAACTATCTGTCTTTGTCTTAACTTGATGCTTAGCATAATGGCTTCAAGATCCATGGGTCCATCCATCCTGTTGCAAATGGCAGAATTTACTTCTTTATCGTGGCTGAATAATATTCCATTATATGTATACTCTCCTGTCTTCTCTATTAATCTGTTGACAGCTATGGATAAACAGCAGTAATACACTGCTGCAATACACATGGGATTGCACACATTTTTTTGATATTCTATTTCCATTTCCTTTGGGTATATGCCTAGAGGTGGAATATCTGGATCACATGGCAGTTCCATTTGTAATTTTTGGAGAAACCTCCATACTGTTGTCCATAGGGACGGTAAGATTTATATTTCAAGGAAGAGAGAGCAATTACCTGAGGCCGTTCTTCCTGGAAAATCTCTGCGAACAGGCAGTCCTGGTCTCCGGAGAGGACTCCTAGGCCCCTCACTGCTTCCGGGAGCAGCACAGAGAAACAAACAAGCTCGGCGCGATGGCATGGCTCGCACCTGGGCCTGGTGCAGTCCCGGACCTGGCAAACGTTAGCAGGGGGCCCCAGTGACCCACAGCAGCAGCCTGGCTTCCTGGCGTGGCCCTTCGGCCTCTCAGAAGTTCACCTGCAGCACAAGGAGGAGCAGAGCAGTTTCCTCTCCCACTCGGGCTTCGGGTGCTCTGGCCCCTGCAGAGCCAGAGGCCTGAGCCAGGTCCTCAAGAGCTGGGGGCACAGCTGGGAGGAGCGGGCCGCCCCACAGGCTCAGGGTAAAAGGCAAGAGGGCAGGCAGCCCCAGGAGCAGCTTTGGCCTGGTAGGCGTTCGGAAACAAACTCCAGTCTGAGTGAGGCACCCAGGTGTTTTCCCTTCCACGAACCTCCGGCCAGCCTCTTAAGAACTCGCGAGATCCTGTGAGACTTGGCTTCCGCTGGAGAAAGGACTTCTGGGAGGAGCCTTTCTGGCCTGATTCTGCCATCCTCTAGGCTACCTCCAGTGGGCAACGCATCCCAGTCCATCTTCTTCCTGCCTTTCTATATGATCTTTTATTTACCACCACCCCCACCCACCCATACACGTTGTGGATCACAACAAACTGTGGGAAATTCTTAAAGAGTTGGGAATACCAGACCACCTGACCTGCCTCCTGAGAAATCTGTATGCAGGTCAAGAAGCAACAGTTAGAACTGGATATGGAACAACAGACTAGTTCCAAATCGGGAAAGGAGTACATCAAGGCTATATACTGTCACCGTGCTTATTTAACTTATATGCAGAGTACATCATGAGACATGCCAGGCTGGATGAAGCACAAGCTGGAATCAAGATGGCCGTGAGAAATATCAATAACCTCAGATATGCAAATGACACCACCCTTATGCCAGAAAGTGAAGAAGAACTAGAGAGCCTCTTGATGAAAGTGAAAGAGGAAAGTGGAAAAGGTGGCTTAAAACTCAACATTTGGAAGACAAGAATCATGGAATCTGGTCCCATCACGTCATGGAAATAGACAGGGAAACAATGGAAATAGTAAGAGATTTTATTTTTTGGAGCTCCAAAATCAATGCAGATGGTGACTGCAGCCATGAAATTAAAAGATGCTTGCTCCTTGGAAGAAAAGCTGTTACCAACCTAGACAGCATATTAAAAAGCAGAGACATTACTTTGCCAACAAAGGTCCATCTAGTCAAAGCTATGGTTTTTCCAGTAGTCCTGTGTGGATGTGAGAGTTGGACTATAAAGAAAGCCAAGCACCAAAGAATTGATGCTTTTGAACTGTGGTGTTGGAGAAGACACTTGAGAGTCCCTTGGACTGCAAGGAGATCAAGCTAGTCCATCCTGAAGGAAATCAGTCCTGAATATTCATTGGAAGGATTAATGCTGAAGCTGAAACTCCAATACTTTGGCCACCTGATGTGAAGACCTGGCTCATTGAAAAAGACCCTGACACTGGGCAAGATTGAAGGCAGGAAGAGACGGGGACGACAGAAGACGAGATGGTTTGATGGCATCACTGACTCGATGGACATGAGTATGAGCAAGCTTCAGGAGCTGATGATGGACAGGGAAGTCTGGTGTGCTGCAGTCCATGGGTTTGCAGTCGGACATGACTGAGCGACTGAACTGAACCTGCACCTGAAGCCACGAAACACACCCTGCATGCTCCACCCTGCAGACTCTGCTTCCCTTCCTGGCAAACACCAGGCACTATTGCCAGTGGTTGAAAACCCATTTAGTTCAAATTCCAGGCCAGACTCTATTGGTTTGAGCTTGATAAATTAATCCTTAGCATCCTCATCTGTAGACTGGGCACAATAATATTTACATCATTGTGTATAGAAGAACTATATAAGATAATATATGTAGAGTACAAAACACAGGGCTTGCCACATTTTTACCAGGATGGCGTTCATTTAAAGTATCTTATGGGGCTTTTCAGCTCTCCAAACATGTGAGAAAAATGGATATAAAGTGTATGTAGAAATGTATGCATATGTTTAATATGTACACATACACTATAGATAGGTAATAAATATGTTTAAACTTATACATTCAGAACAAAACATAAAAATGGCTAACAAACACATGAAAAGATGCTCAACATCACTCATTATCAGAGAGATGCAAATCAAAACCACAATGAGGTACCACTTTACACCAGTCAGAATGGCTGCCATCCAAAAGTCTACAAACAATAAATGCTGGAAAGGATGTGGAGAAAAGGGAACCCTCTTACACTGTTGGTGGGAATGCAAACTAGTACAGCCACTATGGAAAACAGTGTGGAGATTCCTTAAAAAACTGCAAATAGACCTGCCATATGACCCGGCAATCCCACTGCTGGGCATATACACCGAGGAAACCAGAATTGAAAGAGCCACGTGTACCCCAATGTTCATCGCCGCATTGTTTACAATAGCCAGGACATGGAAGCAACCTAGATGCCCATCAACTGACGAATGGATAAGAAAGCTGTGGTACATATACACAATGGAATATTACTCAGCATTAAAAAAAATTCATTTGAAGCAGTTCTACTCAGGTGGACGGAACTGGAGCCTATTATCCAGAGTGAAGTAAGCCAGAAAGAAAAACAACAATACAGTATACTAACGCATATATATGGAATTTGGAAAGATGGTAACGAGAACCCTGTATGCGAGACAGCAAAAGGAACGCAGATGTATAGAACAGACTTGTGGACTCTGTGGAAGAGGGCAAGGGTGGGAAGATATGGAAGAATGGCATTGAAACATGTTAATTATCATATGTGAAATCAATCGCCAGCCCAGGATTGATGCTCGGGGCTGGGGCACCGGGATGACCCAGGGGGAGGGAATCGGGAGGGAGGAGGGAGGGGGGTTCTGGAGGGGGAGCGTATGTATACCTATGGTGGATTCATGTCAATGTATGGCAAAACCAACACAATAAAAAAAAAGAACTATTAAAATCTGGCCAATGTCAGTGAAAAAATTATTAAAATGCTAATTCCAAGATGATTCAGACACTGAAATTATCAGGCAAATACTTTTATCACTGTGTCCTGTGAGCTAAAGTTTGCCACTCTCAAAGTTAATAAAAGTATGGAAATTTTTAGTACAGAAATAGAAACCTTATTGTAGAATCAGGTGCCAAATGGAAATGTTATAAATGAAAAACACAATGTATGTGATAAAAAAAATTCACTGTATGGGCTCAGTAGCAGACATGGAAATTAAATAGGAAAGATTTAGTGAACTTAAAGTTAGATCACTAGAAATTTTCCAATGTTAATAAAAGAAAAAAAAAGAACAAAAATTAGCAAAGCTCAAGCACATATGGGTCTTACATTAGAAGGTCTGATAGTCATTTCATTAGCTCTCTAGAAAGAGAAGCTAAAAGTTGGTGCAGAATGAAAAATAATTTGAAGAAATAATGATCTAAAAACTGACTCTTAAAATCTTAAAGGAGGATTATCCTTATATTCATTTCAGTGGGTTGCCCAAAGTCCAGTTTTTCCTTAGTGATGGAGCTCAAGTACTGTATCTGGCTGAAATGAAGTAATCCTTTCTTGTTCCACTTGCACCAGATATGGCTAAATAACTGTGCTGGCCAGTGAGTGTAAGTAGACACGATTTGCATGACTTCTAGAAGATATCTTTGCAACTACATGGTGTGTGTTTCTTCTTCCTTTTCTTTTTCTCTCTGCCTGAAATGTAAATCTTCTTGATCTGATACTGAGTCCTTATTGACACGAGAACAAAAACAATGGACCTCAGCATCATGGACTGATAATTCAAGGACTGTGGTGTTAGAGAAGACTCTTGAGAGTCCGTTGGACTGCCAGGAGACCCAACCAGTCAATCCTAAAGGAGATCAGTCCTAGGTATTCATTGGAAGGACTGATGTTGAAGCTGAAACTCCAATAGTTTGACCACCTGATGCGAAGAGCTGACTCATTTGAAAAGACTCTGATCCTGGGAAAGATTGAGGGCAGGAGGAGAAGGGGATGACAGAGGATGAGATGGCTGTGTGGCATCATCGACTTGATGGCCATGGGTTTGGGTGGACTCTGGGAGTTGTGGTGGACAGGGAGGCCTGGTGTGCTGTGGTTCATGGGGTCACAAAGAGACGGACACGACTGAGTCACTGAACTGAACTGACATGGCAGAGAAAAAACTGTTTAAACTACTATCACTTAATTGTGAGTTTGTTATAGTGGCTATTTGTTGTTACTCTTGTTCATACACTAAGTCACGACTGTATCTTTTGCCACCCCATGGACTATAGCCTGCCAGACTCCCCTGTCCCTGGGATTCCCCAGGAAAGAATACTGGAGAATATCTAAAGTTAAATATTTTTCAGTTATTTTATAATTAATCACAACACATTTTAAAACTTAAAATCCAATGTTTCATTTAAATGTTAACATTTGTTAAAAATAAAAACATAAACTAAAAAAACAAAAAGCACAATATTTAACACTGAAAAGAGTAGACCAAGTATTTGCATTTGCCATTTCTACAAAGCATAATGGACAACAGCTCATGTTTTATTTAATTCTCCAACAGATGGAAGGATGGAAGAAAATTAGTATCACTAAGTGAGAGGTGGGAGACATCCAAAATTAATAACAGAAAATACAAGAAGTTTGTTTTACATCTTTCCCAAACTAAAAAATAAAGCCTATATTTTATGAAAGAGTAAATTATTAAAATGGGTATACCCTGGTGTAAGTTGGTAATTTAAAGAAACATTGTGCATGTTGAAAACTGTTTGAACTACTAGCTCTTTGTATTTCATTTCAATATTGATTTTTATCTAACTTTTAAATTACAAGGTTAAAACTCAATCAGGACAGTGACTTTGCTTTTCTTATGATAATGTTTTCTTTTTTGCTTTATTTTTGTCTGTTTTTATTCAGAGACAAATATGCACCAGTTTGCCTGAATTGTTCGCTTTACATGAAGCAATTACTTGCTAACTCCAAACCTACCTCTTTATCTAATACTCACAAAAGTGTAGAGAAATGTTAAGTCTGTTAGAGTAATCATATTTTCCAGATAAACTCAAATCCTTCCTTGTGTACAAAATTATTCTTTCAAACTTGGATATTTTAATTATCCAATTAAATATAGTAAGAAAATAATAATGAGCCACTTCATATAAAAGTACAACACCAATACATTGGAATGCCAATTTAACATCAATAAAGTAACTGTGTATTCCCCAGTGAGCATAGTCTATGACATAATTCTTCTGAGTGGGAAGAAGAGACTGGCAATGAAAAGTAGATAGTTTTCCCAAACATGACCTTAGTCGGCTGCATGAAAAGAAACACCAGACTATGTTGGACAAACAAATAGTATTAGCTGTTTTTCACATAGCAAAAAGTCCAGAGGTTGATGTCCAATAATGCCTAATTAATGAGTCAGCCACATCCTTAATTCCATGCCTCTGTTTCACTTCTCTTAGCTTATAATATTTATCTTTATATGTGTTTCCTCAAAATGTAGCTGAATCTACTGTAAAAATATGGTTGTTCAACATTTCAGGCATCAAGGCAATATTTTAAGCAACAAGAAAAAGGGAAGTATGCAAGAAAGGAACATATTATTTTCTAGAATTATCACAAAGAGTCAGTACCGTCTTTAAGGAAAATGGGGAAATCTGGCTGGTTACATTGCACACAAAACAACAATGAGATTTTTATGAAGAAAAGAACTTGTATCTCATCTAGGCAATTGTATCATTACTATATTTTTCTAAAGTTCTTTGTCCTGCAAAGTGGGAAGTCAATTAACTTGGGGAACACAGCCACACACAAGCTCTCTCCCTCTAAAACATGATACTAAGAATTAAATGGTGTCATCTGCATATCTGAGATTATTGATATTTCTCCCGGCTATCTTGATTCCAGCTTGTGCTTCCTCCAGCCCAGCATTTCTCATGATGTACTCTGCACATAAGTTAAATAAGCAGGGTAACAATATGCAGCCTTGACGTACTCCTTTTCCTATTTGGAACCAGTCTGTTGTTCCATGTCCAGTTCCAACTGTTGCTTCCTGACCTGCATACAGGTCTCTCAAGAGGCAGGTCAGGTGGTCTGGTATTCCCATCTCTTTCAGAATTTTTCACAGTTTGCTCTGATCCACACAGTCAAAGGCTTTGGCATAGTCAAAAAAGCAGAAGTAGACGTTTTTCTGAAACTCTTTTGCTTTTTCGATAATCCAGCAAGATGCCACATCAAATGTGTTAAGAGGGTTGTTATCAAAAGGGAAGCAAATAGTGGCAAGGATATGGATAAAAGAGAAGTATTGTGCAGTATGTGTGTGTGGATGTGTTTGTCTGTGTGTGTGGTGGAATATTATTTTGCCATAAAAAGAGAATGGGATATTGGCATTTGCAACAACATGGATGAACATGGAGGACATAATGCCAAAGAAGATAAAACTGAATTATCCCTCTTGACTACAGAAGATTATCATATTAATGAGTGATAAAAATTAAAATACTGCTTATCCTTTTAGAATTAACTCATTTATGGACACAAAAGTTACTTAGTCTATGGAAACAGAAATTAGCCTCATTCAAAGATGCCAAAGAAGAAAGTTTGAGTCACTTAATTTCCAATCTTTCATGTAGTGTATGAGGCTGATAATGAGGATTCCTAAAGCAAAATATGATATTCTTATGTAGTAAGTTTAGGAAGCATAAAAGGGTGATACCTAACTGACAGAAATTATTGCAAGATGTTGATTTCCTTGATTAACATTCTGATAACTGTTATCCTTAACATTCTTCCCTGACACAGAATTTTCATGTTTTCCTGAAGAGAGTAAGCCTGCTAGATCCCACAGTCTTTCACAGAGATACTTTTCACTTTCATAGAACTTGGCTCAAGAAGTCAACCTAGAGTTAGAACTCTTTTATAAAAGAGCTCTGTCCTTTTATATGTAGCTGTTCCCAGCATCGTTTATTGAAGAGGCTGTCTTTGTACATTGCATATTCTTGCCTCCTTTCTCAAAAATAAGGTACCCATAGGTACATAGATTTGTTTCTGGACTTTCTATCTTGTTCCATTGGTCCATATATCTGTTTTTGTGCCAGCACCATACTGTCTTAATGACTGTAGCTTTGTAATATAATCCAAAGTCAGGAAGCTTAATTCGGCCAGCTCCATTCCTCTTTCTCATGACTGCTTTGGATATTTGGGGTCTTTTGTGTTTCCACAGGACTTGTGAAATTTTTTGTTCTAGTTCTTTGAAAAATGCCATTGACAATTTGATAGGTATTACATTGAGTCTATAGACTGCATTTGGTAGTATGTTCATTTTCACAATATTGATTATTCCTATCCAGGAGCATGTAAGACTAGGAACTATAAACCTCTTAGAGGAAAACATAGGCAGAACACTCAGTGTCATAAAACAAAGCAAGATCTTCTATGACCGACCTCATAGAGTAATGGAAATAAAAGCAAAAGTAAACAAATGAGGCCTGATTAAATTTAAAAAGCTTTGGCACAGCAAAGGAAACTATAAGCAAGGTAAAAAGACAATCCTCAGAATGGGAGAAAAGAATAACAAATGAAACAACTGACAAAGGATTAATTTCCAAAATATACAAGCAGCTCATACAACTCAATACCAGAAAAACAAACAACCCAATCAAAAAGTGGGGAAAAGACCTAAACATACATTTCTCCAAAGAAGACTTACAGATGCTAACAAACACATGAAAAGATGCTCAACATCACTCATTATTAGAGAAATGCAAATCAAAACTACAATGAGATATCACCTCACACCAGTCAGAATGGCCCTCATCAAAAAGTCTTAAACAATAAATGCTGGAAAGGGTATGGAGAAAAGGGAACACATTTGCACTGCTGGTGGGAATGTAAATTGATACAATCACTATCAACTATGGTATGGAGATTTCTTTAAAAACTAGGAATAAAACCACCATATGACCCAGCAATCCCACTCCTAGGCATAAACCCTGAGGAAACCAAAATTGAAAGAAACACATGTATCCCATCGTTCATTGCAGCACTATTTACAATAACTAGAACATGGAAGCAACCTAGATGTCCATTGACAGATGAATGGATAAAGAAGCTGTGGTATATATACATAATGGAATATTACTCAGCTATAAAAAGGAATGCATTTGAGTCAGTTTTAATGAGGTGGATGAACCTAGAACCTATTATACAGAGTGAAGTGAGTCAGAAATAGAAAGGTAAGTAGCATATTCTAACACATATACACAGAATCTAGAAAAAAATGATACTGGGGAATTTATTTATAGGGCAACAATGGAGAAGCAGACAGAAGACAGATTTATGGACATGGGGAGAGGGAAGAAGAGGGTGAGATGTATGGGAAGAGTAACATGGAAACTTACATTACCATATGTAAAATAGATAGCCAACAGGAATTTGCTGTATGGCTAGGAAATTCAAACAGGTTCTGTATCAACCTAGAGGGGTGGGGTTGCTCTTCTCTGCTGCCTCCCCTGACCTTGGCTGTGGGGTAGCTCCTCTCGGCTGCCCTTTCATATGTGTAAAGAGACTGGTATGGGGTCCAGATTAGAGAACGTTGCTGCTAGTTGGAGGAACAAGGTATAAAAGCCTCAAATCTTGTTATTTTTTTTAAAGCATTCTATTTATTTATTTTTGGCTGTGCTGGGTCTTTGTTACTGCATGCAGGCTTCACAATAAACTATGGAAAATTCTGAAAGAGATGGGAATACCAGACCATCTAATCTGTCTCTTGAGAAACCTGTATGCAGGTAAGGAAGCAACAGTTAGAACAGGGCATGGAACAACAGACTGGTTCCAAATAGGAAAAGGAGTACGTCAAGGCTGTATATTGTCACCTGTTTGTTTAACGTATATGCAGAGTACATCATGAGAAACCCTGGGCTGGAAGAAGCACAAGCTGGAATCAAGATAGCAGGGAGGAACATCAATAATCTCAGATACGCAGATGACACCACCCTTATGGCAGAAAGTGAAGAGGAACTAAAAAGCCTCTTGATGAAAGTGAAAGAGCAGAGTTAAAAAGTTGGCTTAAAGCTCAACATTCAGAAAACTAAGATCATGGTATCTGGTCCCATCACTTCATGGCAAATAGATGGGGAATCAGTGGAAACAGTGGCTGACTATTTTTATGGGCTCCAAAATCACTGCAGATGGTGATTGCAGCCATGAAATTAAAAGACGCTTACTCCTTGGAAGGAAAGTTATGACCAACCTAGATAGCATATTGAAAAGCAGAGACATTACTTTGCCAACAAAGTTCCTCTAGTCAAGGCTATGGTTTTTCCAGTAGTCATATATGGATGTGAGAGTTGAACAGTGAAGAAAGCTGACTGCCAAAGAATTGATGCTTTTGAACTGTGGTCTTGGAAAAGACTCCTGAGAGTCCCCTGGACAGCAAGAAGATCCAACCAATCCATCCTAAAGGAGATCAGTCCTGAGTGTTCACTGGAAGGACTGATGCTGAAGCTGAAACTCCAGTACTTCAGCCTCCTCATGAGAAGAGTTGACTCATTGGAAAAGACCCTAATGCTGGGAAGGATTGGGGCCAGGAGGAGAAGTGGACGACAGAGGATGAGATGGCTGGATGGCGTCACCAACTCGATGGACATGGGTTTGGGTAGACTCTGGGAGTTGGTGATGGACAGGGAGGCCTGGCTTGCTGCTATTCATGGGATATCAAAGAGTCGGACACGGCTGAGTGATTGAACTGAACTGAGAGGGGTGGGATCGGAAGGAGATGGGAGGGAGTTTCAAAAGGGAGAGGATACATGTATACCTATAGCACATTCATGTTGAGGCTTGACAGAAAGCAGCAAAATTCTGTAAAGCAATTTTCCTTCAGTAAAAAATAAATAATTTTTTTCTTCTTAGTAATGAATTTGCTTAGTTTTTTAAATCTCTGAATTAAATATATATATATATATTTATATATATTTGTTTGTTGTTATTTTTTTTCACAGATAGTCATGTATTCCACTGCTTGTATTTACTGACTTGGGCTTAAAATTTTTGATCTCTTAAATCTAGTAAAATACTATTACTTTGCATATTAATCAATAAACTAATAAATGCTATCTAAATTAGTTGACTATTAGTTTCTTTTATTTTTCTAAGATGATATCTTAATGCTATTTAATGTCGCTAATGAGAACGTCTTAAAATCAGGAGACATTTCATTCATTATACTCATATCTTAATGAAGAAATCCTGGTAAATTGAATGTATAAGTGGTATTTTCATGCATGTTCAGTCTCTAAGTTGTGTCTCTTTGCAACCATGGACAGGTTGCAGGCCCATCGGGCTCTATTGTCCATGGGATTTCCTTGGTGAGAATACCAGAGCGGATTGCCATTTCCTTCCCCAGGGGATCTTTCAGACCCAGGTATTCAACTTGCATCTCCTGGGTTGGCAAGTGGATTCTGTACCACTTGAGCCACATGGGAAGTCTATATAAACACTGTGAAATCCAAAATATGACAAAAAAATCAATATCTGCTTATCTACAAAACAGAAACAAACCACAGACATAGAAAACAGATTTGTGGTTGTCACGGGGGCAAAGAGGTGAGAGATAGATAGATTAGGAGTTTGGGATTAGCAGATACAAACATATAAAATGGAAAAAAAACAAAGTCCTATTGTATTGCACAAAGAAATACACTCAATATCCTGTAAGAAATAATAATGGAAAAGAATATGAAAAAGAATGTATATATGTGTGTATGTAACTGAATCACTTTGCTATATGTACAGAAGAAATTAACACAACATTGAAAATCAACTATACCTCAATTTTAAAAAGAGGTAGAGGAAAAAAAGAAGAATTATATAAATGTTTATACATTTCCTTCAATCCCTCTTCAGGGTTTACCTCTACTCAGCCAACATAAAATATTATAAGATTTGTGTCTTAGAAAAATGTATTGGATTCCTACCCTCAAACTCAATAACATTGTTAACCACGGGCAAATTGCTTCTTTGTCCCTTACTTTCTTTCACTTTTAAAACAAGGTAACAATGTACTGCCTGCCTCGTAGTGTTGTTAGTAGATTGGGTACATAATCTTTGCCAAAAAAGGATGAACCAAAAACCTGTGCTTTAAGAACTACATTGTACTTTATAAAGATTTATTTTATATGTGTAAACTTAACTGTCCTTGAGTTAACTTTTATAGCAAAATCCACATTTATATTTATAAAAAAGTTTAAATAAAAATTTTAAAATCTAATCTGAAACATCAAGTATAAGATATATAGATGTATATTATACTTGTATTACTTCATGTATTTTATCTACTACCTTATTATCATTTGAGATTGTTTGGTCAGTATTCCTATGAATATTCTTTTTTCTTTCTTTTTAAAGTCTCTGCTTGAAAAACAATAACAATCAAGCCTTTCCTGTACCCTTTTCTCTGAATAAACATTTTATCTTTGTTTCAATGTAGTGTTCATTACCACATCAATAAGCTTGTTTGGTTTACTTTCTATCTTAATATGACTAATGGACCACTGTTTATATATTTTCCTGTTGCTTTTACTAACTATTCTGCTTGCCAATTGTGCTCTGTTTGAAGTGTACATATCTTCCATCTGCTGTAACATTTTGTACCCATGTCCCAGCTGTACTAATTCTATTAATTGCATACTATTTATTGAACTTTATTACCCAGAATTAATCTTAAGCATTAAAGAAATGAGAACTATTTATGAACAAAATTGCTCTAGATTCAATATTTTGTTCTTAAGAGTTCAATTTTAAGATAAAATATTTGTGCTTTTAGTTTCCTTTGAATTGTAATTCTTAAATTAACCTAATAAACTATTTGATCCATTAATCTTGCCAAGAAATATGCCTTTTTGTAAGAAAATTAAATTATCCTTTCAATATTTTAGAAGACTAAAAACAGTGAATTGATAATTTCGAAGTGGTTTACGTAGATTCTGGTGAAAGCATAGTCCAGAATTCATTGATAAGAACTTTAATTTACTATCTGCCTCTTAATGCATCTAATAGTATTGAACATATTATTAAACCTGCCTCAATTTTATACTTTGTAAATTTTAAATTGTTTTTTAAAAAATTTTTCACATAGAGCATCTTAAATAACACTAAATTTAAATAAACTAACATGTAAGAAATTTCTTACACAATGCCTAAAATTGTTTCTTCTTGTAGAATATGGAAGTAGGACTGTATGCCATTAGGTCCCTTTCTCTAGTAAGCATTTCTGGTTTGGGAATAAATTTTAAATTTTATAATAAGAATGTGAATTTATAAGATACATCTACCCTTTTGATACCTAGATACTCCTATCATGTCTCCCTAACAATATTGTTTTCCAGAGGTCCTTCTTTGTCATTTCTTCCAGAGTTAAGTGACCAGATCTGGAAGCATAATTAATATTGAGGGTAAATTTTGGACTGAAAGGGACAGAACCTATGATATTTCTGATCCAGCTGTAAAAAGTTATCTCTTCATCTTTCACAAACAATTGTTTTCTTAGAAGTTTGTATTTGAACCCAGACCTGTATTTGAATTCTGCTGTTTAGTCGCTAAGGCTTTCCTGACTCTTTGTGACCCCATGGACTGCAGCACATCAGGCTTCCCAAATCGTCATCATCTGCTGGAGTTTTCTCAGCCTCATGTCCATTAAGTCAGTGATGCCTTGCAACCATATCTCATCCTCTGTTGCTGCTTCTCCTGCTGTCTTCAATTATTCCCAGCTTTTCCTTTTTTCCTTTTTCCAGGGTCTTTTCCAATGAATCAGCTCTTTGCATTAGGTGGCCAAAGTACTGAAACTTCAGCTTCAGAATCCGTCCTTCCAATGACTATTCAGGGTTGATTTCCTTTAGGATGGACTGGTTGG
The DNA here is from genome assembly GCA_007570785.1 of Antilocapra americana. Lineage (NCBI taxonomy): Eukaryota > Metazoa > Chordata > Mammalia > Artiodactyla > Antilocapridae > Antilocapra > Antilocapra americana. Next base: position 21,825,963 of record ML663566.1, on the reverse strand, counting down.
ATCTCCTTGCAGTCCAAGGGATTCTCAAGAGTCTTTTCCAATGACACAGTTCAAAGGCATCAACTCTTCATTATTCAGCCTTCTTTATGGTCCAACTCTCATATCAGCACATGACTACTGGAAAAACCATAGTGTTAACTAAATGGACCTTTGTTGGGAAAGTGTTGCCTCTGTTTTGTAATACACTGTCTAGGTTTCTCATAGCTTCCTTCCAAGGAGCAAGCATCTTTTAATTTTGTGGCTGCAGTCACTGTCTACAGTGATTTTGGAGCCGAAGAAAATAAAATCTACCACTGTTTCCACTTTTCCCACATCTATTTGTCATGAAGTGAAGAGACCAGATACCATGATTTTAGTTTTTTGAATGTTGAGTTTTAAACTAGCTTTTTCACTCTCCTCTTTCACTCCCATCAAGAAACTCTTTAGTTCCTCTTTGCTTTCTGTCATTAGACTGGTATCACTTGCATATCTGAGGTTGCTGTTGTTAGGGGAAGCACACTGATTGAAACCGCCCACCCTGGCCAGGCACCATGGTAACCATTTGCATGAGTTGTTTTATGACAGGAGATCTTGATAAGGAATACGGAACTAATAAGCCACCACCAACCAGATGAGTTCGGGAAAGGTGTACAGGAGACACCCTGTGTCCGTCCACTTCCCAGAATTCCTCTCGCTAGCATCCATCTTGGCTGAGCTATGCATGCACTACCAGGAAAGACTCTGAATTAGAATGATTGGCCAAAGACCACCTGGAAACTAATCCCATCACCATAAAACCCAAGACTGTGAGCCACATGGCAGAGCAGTTCTCCTGGGTTCCCTTACCCTACTGCTCTCCACCTGGGTGCCCTTCCCAATAAAATCTCTTGCTTTGTCACCACATGTGTCTCCTCGGACAATTCATTTCCGAGTGTTAGACAAGAGCCCAGCTTTGGGCCCTGGAAGGGGTCCCCCTTCCTGCAACACTATTATTGCCCCAGCAATCTTGATTATAGCTTGTGATTCATGCAGTATCGCACTTAGCATGATGTACACTGCATAGAAGTTAAATAAGTGAAGTGAAGTCGTTCAGTCTTGTCCAACTCTTTGCAACCCCATAGACTGTAGCCTACCAGATTCCTCCGTCCATAGGATTTTCCAGGCAAGAATACTGCAGTGGGTTGCCATTTCCTTCTCCAGGAGATCTTCCCAACCCAAGAATTGAACCTGGGTCTCCCACATTATAGGCAGACGCTTTGCTACCTGAGCCACCAGGGAAGCTCAAGAAGTTAAATAAACAGGGTGACAATATACAGCCTGATGTACTCCTTTCCCAATTTTTAACCAGTACACTGTTGCATTTCTGACTCTGTAGTTTCTTGACCTGCATACAAGTTTCTCAGGAGAGAGGTAAGGCGGTCTGGTATTTCCATCTCCTTAAGAAATTCCAACAGTTTTTTGCAGTCCACATAGTCAAAGGCTATAGTGTAGACAATGAAGCAGAAGCAGATGTTTTTTTCTGAAATTCTCTTGCTTTTCCTATGATACAACAGACGTTGGAAATTTTATTTCTGCTTCTTCTGCCTTTTCTAAATTCAGCTGGCACATCTGGAAGTTCTCAGTTCACATACTGTTTAAGCTTAGCTTGAAGGATTTGAGCATTGCCTTGCTAACATGTAAGATGAGCAAAGTTGTACGTAGTTTGAACATTCTTTAGCATTGCCTTTCTTTGGGATTGGAGTGAAAGTTGACATTTTCCAGTTCTATGGCTACTTTTGATTTTTCCAAATTTTCTGGCATATCAAGTGCAATGCTTTCATAGTATCATCTTTTAGAATTTGAAATAACTTCGCTGGAATTCCATCACTTCCACTAGCTTTGTTTATAGTATACTTCCTAAGGTCCACTTGACTTCACATTCCAGGATGTCTGGCTTTAGGTGAATGACCATACTATTGAAAGTTTGTTGCTGAACTAAGAAAGATGCTGAGATGCTTGGCCTTAGGAGGAGAAGAATTCAATCTGGGGCCAGAGAGGAGGCTTGATCACTCAGAGCTTTTGTGTAATAAAGTTTTATTGAAGTATTAGAGAAAGCTTCTGACATAGATATCAGAAGGGGGCAGAAAGATTGCCCCACTGGCTAGAATTAGCAAGCCAACACTTGTATAGTTTTTAATTAGTTATTACAATGAATCAAAATAATGTCTGGAGGTTGTAAAGATCTTACTAGACCCACTCCCATAATTTACATTTTAAGATAACAGGATTAGCCAGAAGGTTTTCAGGAAGGAGAAAATGTCCTCAAGCAGGATACATTGTTGTTATATATTCTTAGTCCAGAGTTTAAACTGAGTTGTTTGTTATGTAATCATCAGTTCAAGGCTTAAAGATAAAAACCTTTTATGTGACTAAGACTAAGGAATGTAGAGGGGAAAAAAGTTTGTCCTTTCCTCCTCCTTGAGAACCTCAGACCCCTCTATCTTTGGAGACCCTCAGACTTCTTATCAACCTGCCTAGGAATTGACTCTCTCACTATGTTGGTTGTCTAGGTCATTAAGACCTTTGTTATATAGCTCTTTTATGTATTCTTGCTACCTCTTCCTAATTTCATCTGCTTCTGTTAGGTGCATGCCATTTCTGTGCTTTATTGTGTCCATTCTTTGCAGGAGTTCCCTTGATATCTCCAATTTTCTTGAAGAGATTGTTAGTCTCCCATTCTATTGTTTTCATATATATATATATATGCACTGTTCACTTAAGAATGCTTCCTTATCTCTCCTTGCAGTTCTCTGGAACTCTACATTCTTTCACTTCTCTTTTGCCTTTTGCTTCTCTTTTTTTCTCAGTTATTTTTAAGGCCTCCTCAGACGACCAATTTGCCTTCTTGTTTTTCTTTTTGTTTGGAGTGATTTTGGCCACTGCCTCCTGTACAATGTTATGAATCTCTGTCCTAGTTCTTCAGGCATGTTATATATCGGGTCTAATCCCTTCAATCTGTTCATCACCTCCACTGTATAATCACAAGGAAACGTCATATCTGAATGGTCTAGTGGTTTTCCCTACTTTCTTCAATTTAAGTCTAAATTTTGCAAAAAGAAGTTCATGATCTGAGTCACAGTCAACTCTGTCTTGTTTACGCTGGCTGTATAGTGTCTCCATCTTTGACTGCAAAGAATATAATCAGTCTGATTTTAATACTAGCTATCTGGTGATATCCATGTGTAGAGTCATCTCTTGTGCTGTTGGAAAAGGGAGTTTGCTATAACCAGTGTGTTCTCTTGACAAAACTCTGTTAGCCTTTGCCCTGCTTCATTTTGCACTCCAAGGCCAAACTTGCTTGTTACTCCAGGTGTTTCTTGACTTCCTACTTTTGCATTCCAATCTCCTATAATAAAAAAAGACTTTTTTTTTTTGGTGTTAGTTCTAGAACATCTTCATAGAACCATCTAACTTCAGCTTCTTCAGCATTAGTGGTTGGAGCATAAACTTGGATTACTCTGATATTGAATGGTTTGCCTTGGAAATGAACAGAGATCATTCTGTCATTTTTGAGATTGCACTCAAGCACTGCATTTTGAACTCCTGTTGACTATGAGGACTATTCCATTTCTTCTAAGGGATTTTTGCCCACATTAATAGATACAATAGTCATTTGAATTAAATTCACCCATTCCCATCCATTTTAGTTTACTGATTCCTAAAATGTCAGTGTTCATTCTTGCCATCTCCTGCTTGACCACATTCAGTTTACCTTGATTCATGGACCTAACATTCACGGTTTCTATGAAATATTGTTCTTTATAGTATTGGACTTACTTTCACCACCAGACACATCCACAACTGAGCACCATTTCCACTTTGGTCCAGCCTCTTCATTCTTTCTGGAGTTATTTCTCTGTTCTTTCTTAAGGTCATATTAGACACCTACTGACCTGGAGGGTTCATCTTCTAGAGTCATATCTTTTTTGCCTATTCATACTCTTCTTGGGGTTCTTGAAGATCTACTTACTGTTTAAGCAATCTTGGGAAATCATCTAAGTGCTCTAAAATATTATCTTTTCTAAAAAGGAAATAATATACTACCTTACCCACTACCTTCCAAACTCCTACAAGAATCATATATAGTAATGTTCTGAACTTTATATATTAAAAAATGCCAAGAAAATATTAATCATAGTTATTTAATGCATTATAAATTACTTGTTAAATATGGAAAATGAAGAAGAGCCTAGTCATGGTGATTATCCCTCTCTGGTGAGGGTAGTTAGAGATAAACTGATACTCTGGGCCACATTATTTATAAGATGCCAGCATAGTCAGAGAATGAGACAGGAAATTTGTCCTTTAGGCTAGAAGTTAAGGAGGGAGGCCCCACATATTGTGACCTCAAATGCCCTTTTAAGCTCTTGAAACATGTTGCCCCATGCACATGTTCAACCAGACTCTGAGAACTCCTACTCTAGGAAAGCATGATAGTCGGTAGTTAGATTTTAAAGGGTGATTAAATGTTCAGTCTCTGGTAAATTTGGGCAACTCAATCACTAAAACTATTAGAAATTATTAGGGAATATTTGGAGAGCTACCAGCCCATTAAGTTAAAGATAGCAAAAACTCACATGATTTACCCCCAAAAAACTTTTATTTAAATCCCTCTTCAATTTCTCTTGCTTCATTTTTCTTACACATCTTTACCTAGAATTGGGGAAAATGAACTCAGTCAGAAAAAAAGTATACAGAAGTCTAAGCCATGGACATTACTGAAGCTTCTGGCATGTACTTTAGATCAAGATATCATCATATCATCATGATATCAAGAAACATCATAAAGCTGAAGCTCAGGGGTTGGTGCTGGGCACCAATATATTCCCCAGTTCAGGGAGCATAGAAATCTTCCTCCTGTAACTTAAGCAAGATTATAATGGATCTTAACTTATTGAAAATGTAATTTAACATTCTCAAAATTAAAAAAAGACTGGACAATAAGATTAAGAAAATGAGCAGGAAAAAATGGTTGAAAATAGGAACCACAGCAAATGCAGTTAAATCCCACTGGTTTCACAGAAGATGTTGTAAGAAGTATGATATCTCACCATCCCCATATTCCTGTGTCACTCACTAAAGATTCCAATTCATCTGAAATAAAATTTAATAGACTGAGCCTAAACCATTTAACTGATCCGTGATGGACCAAGATAGAGAAAGGGAAGATACGACTTTTTGAGATTTCATATTGAGGGCAGCCACCTGTCTCTTAAGAAACCTGTCTTCTACCAGGCCTACACACAATTGAGGGGGATGGATTTACTAGCAAAAAATCCAAGAAAGACAGGTTTTTACATTGACCCAAACCACGGTCTCTTACAATCCAATTTGAACAGATTTCTTCTGGGCAAACATTCTTAACTATTTTCCTAAAATCATGATCAATAAATCAACAAATCCAAAAGAACCAGTGCTATAAATCCTGTTGTATAGGAGTGTATTTTGCCAGCACCATGGACAGGGAGATAGGCACTCAACTGGGGGGAATGACTAAAAGATGGTGTTCTGTTTCTTATATAACACATGATAAAGATTTTTAATTGGCACTTAGCCACAGGCAGTATAAAAGATTTGAGGTAGTTATTGGCTTAAATTTTACCTGCTCATGGATTCCTATCAGAAACCAAAATACCACTTTATGGCTATTCACTTTAGAGTTGTGACAGACATTGTTATCTATTTGATCCATAACAATTCACAGCTCAATTTTTCTTCTTCGCTGCTAGATCTTACCTTTTCATTTAGAAATTGAAAGTGCCAAGTACCCATTGCCCTTGCCTCCTACCTTTCATATAAGGATGGGGGAATGACTCAATACTTGCCACTGAAATTTCACAGAAAATAACCTGAGCAGCTCCTCAAGAAGATTTTTCTTCTAATAAAAATGACTTTCAAGTACCTTAAGAAGAAAAAGAAGTTATTTTTAGAGAAGCTAACTCAGACCTGTAACCACCTTGATATCACCTCTCTGGAATACTTGTTATATGACAGATGACTGTCCATCTTTTAAGCCACTTGAGATAAGTTTTCTGTTACTTGAAATCAAAAGCATACTAAGTGAGGAATAATTTGTAATTGGAATGTAGGTTGAGACAATTAAAATATTCTAACACAAGGAATTGGAGGAGTCAAAGATATAGAATTTAGAACTTAAGTATTCCAGGCTGGAAAGTTGGTGATCTTTACGAAGCAGTTAAGGAGCCTTGGTTAAATAGTCTTGTTGAAAGGCAATGCCAAAGAATGCTCAAACTACTGCACAACTGCATTCATCTCACACGCTAGTAAAGTGATGCTCAAAATTCTCCAAGCCAGGCTTCAGCAATATGTAAACCGTGAACTTCCAGATGTTCAAGCTAGTTTTAGAAATGGCAGAAGAACCAGAGATCAAATTGCCAACATCCACTGGATCATTGAAAAAGCAAGAGAGTTCCAGAAAAACATCTATTTCTGCTTTGTTGACTATGCCAAAGCCTTTGACTGTGTGGATCACAATAAACTGTGGAAAATTCTGAAAGAGATGCGAATACCAGACCATCTGACCTGTCTCTTGAGAAACCTGTATGCAGGTCAGGAAGCAACAGTTGGAACTGGACGTGGAACAACAGACTGGTTCCAAATAGGAAAAGGAGTACATCAAGCCTGCATATTGTCACCCTGCTTATTTAACTTACATGCAGAGTACATCATGAGAAATGTTTGGCTGGAGGAAGCCCAAGCTGGAATCAAAATTGCCAGGAGAAATATCAATAACCTCAGATATGCAGATGACACCATCCTTATGGAGGAAAGTGAGGAAGAACTAAAAAGCCTCTTGATGAGAGTGAAAGAGGAGAGTGAAAAAGTTGGCTTAAGGCTCAACATTCAGAAAACTAAGATCATGGCATCTGGTCCCATCACTTCATGGCAAATAGATTGGGAAACAGTGGAAACAGTGGCTGACTTTATTTTTCTGGGCTCCAAACTCACTGCAGATAGTGATTGCAGCCATGAAATTAAAAGACACTCCTTGGAAGGAAAGCTATGACCAACCTGGATAGCATACTGAAAAGCAGACATTAGTTTGCCAACAAAGGTATGTCTAGTCAAGGCTATGTTTTTTCCAATAGTCACGTATGGATGTGAGAGTTGGACTATAAAGAAAGCTGAGCACCAAAGAATTGATGCTTTTGAACTGTGGTGTTAAGAAGACTCTTGAGAGTCCCTTGGACTGCAAGGAGATCCAACCAGTCCATCCTAAAGGAGATCAGTCCTGGGTGTTCATTGGAAGGACTGATGTTGAAGCTGAAACTCCAATACTTTGGCCATCTCATGCAAAGAGTTGACTCATTGGAAAATGTCCTAATGCTGGGAAGGATTGGGGGCAGGAGAAGAAGGAGATGACAGAGGATGAAGTGGCTGAATGGCATCACTGACTCAATGGGCAAAGGGTTTGGGTAGACTGGGAGTTGGTGATGGGTAGGCAGGCTTGGCTTACTGCAATTCATGGGGTCACAAAGAGTCAGACACAACTGAGGGACTGAACTGAACTGACATACCTTGGGATAGTAAGTCATGGGCTTCCCAAGTGACACTAGTGGTAAAGAACCTGCCTGTCAATGCAGATAGACATAAGAGATGTGAGTTCAGTCCCTGGGTTGGAAAGATCCCCTGGAGTAGAGCATGGCAACCCACTGCAATATTCTTGTCTGGAGAACTCTGTGGACAGAGGAACCTGGTAGTCTACAGTTCATAGGGTCACAAAGAGCCTGCCAGGACTGAAGCGACTTGGCATGTACAGACACAGGATAGTAAATCACCTGTGACTATTTAGTGTTATGAGAAATAGTAGGAAAAGTCAGAATACCAGAATGTATTGTCTATTTCTTGCACTTTCCTTTTAGGTATTACAGAAGTGAGTGAGTGAAGTCGCTCAGTCGTGTCTGACTCTTTGTGAACCCATGGACTGTAGCCTACCAGGCTCTTCCGTCCATGGGATTTTCCAGGCAAGAGTAGTGGAGTGGGTTGCCATTTCCTTCTCCAGAGGACCTTCCTGACCCAGGAATTGAACCTAGGTCTCCCATATTGTAAGCAAGATGCTTTACCATCTGAGCCACTAGGGAGTCCTTACTACAGAAGAGATAAGCCTAATTTAAAGTCAGCTGGTCTGAAAGGAAGTGAACAAAGAAGAAAATATGGCCTCCTGATCATGGACCTTCCCATGTCTTGCCTTAACTTCCACTGAAGCCTATTTAAATGATTGAAATTTGGGCCAGCTTCAACATGGCAATAGTATCCCATCTATTTTTTGTCTTACAAGTGGTTTCAGTGGTACTCAGAGCAGTGCTGCTTTCCAAATGTTTGTCCATACTAGAGAAACATTCATGCCTGCCTTCTAGTGCTTCTTCAAAATATATGTTTTCACTAAAAAAAACCAAAAAACAAAAAACTTGAATTTGTTATATAGGTATGCTCAGTCTCTCAGTCATGTCTGACTCTTTGCAGACTGTAGCCTGCCAGGCTACTCGATCCATGGAATTTTCCAGGCAAGAATACTGGAGTGAGTTGCCATTTCCTACTCCAGGGGATCTTCCTGACCCAGATGTCAAAACTGTGACTCTTGCATCTCTTACAATGGTAGGTGGATTCTTTACTATTAGTGACACATGAGAAGCCCTTATATGGGTATATCTGACTGTAATATAAATGAATCTATATACTGAGAAAGCAGAGTATACATCAGGTTTATTTTAAAAAATTTATGGCTTTAACAAATAATTCAAGTAAGTACCACTAAAGAAGAGTTCAAGTAATAACATATACATGTAATATAAGATACATATAAGCCAGAAGTCAAAGGGTAAATTATTTACTAAATAAAGGAATTATCACTTAGAAAAGAGGTCATACAACTTTCAACAGTCTTTTAAAAGCATGTGTTTACAGAAGTTTGATTTGTATGAAATTTACTATATATATATATATATATATATATATATATATATATAGTGTACATATACAGCAATATTTCTGTACTTTTCCGTTTAGGTCAGAAATTGTTTACAACAAAGGTTGATAAACTATGATCCTTGGACTAGATGCCTGTTTTTGTAGAAACAATTTTATTGACCTTATTTGTTTTGAGCTATAGATGCTTTGGAGGACACAGTGGCAGAGTTGCATAGTTGAACACAAGCAATAGGTCTGCAAATCTTAAATCTGTCCTCTTAATAAAAGTATGCAAAATGCCAACCATTCTCATTTTTATAAATGGATTTTAAAATATATTTTTAAAAATGAATTGATATTTGTATTTAGATGCCAAAATGGGTTTTTCTGGTAATCAACTAAAACTTCGGCCTTAAACTCTATTGATTCCAATCTGGAGTTTAGAAAAAGAAAACATAAGGTATGATTTTGAAATTGTTAACAAGGAGAGTTTTTAATTTGCTTTATTCTCAAGTTCAGCCTCCCTGCAACTTTTTTAAACTGCAGCGGAATATAGAAATAGAAGTAAATATAATTGTTGCGGAGTCTGATCAGAAACATACTAAGGCCACCCTGGAAAACATAAGGTTTCAGCCTAACTTGCAGTGGGTTTAGCATCAGATGATGGGGTTCTGGCCCATGGAATGTGAGTAGTATTGGAGTGTTCCCTTCTAGACCTGTTCATAGTATGTCCCATGAAATATTTGAGCCTCTCCATGTTCCACTCACATGGCTAAAAGTCCAAGACCCTGAGATGGCTGAAACAACTAATGGAAGGATCCTCAAATCACTGATAGCAGAAGAGACACCTGAAAGAGTCTCCCAGTCCACAATGAACTGTGGTGAAAGTGAAAAAAAAGACTTTTAATGGTATCAGCGGACTAAAAATGCAGTCATTTGTTAAAACAACTAGCCTACATTATTTTGACTGATGTAATGGTACACAAAGGTTGTGATTAGTCGTCTTATTTTCTTTTTTGATGTTTAAATAAAATTGATTATTCTCTGTCTGTCCCATTTTCTGGTACCATCTTCTTTCCAAGTTGTTGGTGAATTTCTGTTTTATCTCTTGTTCTATTTTTTGAGTTTTGCTGAATTTGAGTTGGTTTCCATTTTGCCTTTAGAAAATACATTCTTTTCTTCATTACCATGTTGACTCAGTTATAAAAATAGCCTGTTGTCCTTAATTACTTGAAATATCACTCACACAATCTTTATTGAATATTTTAGATAATAAATTTCATTACCATGAAATAATGAAGCAAGTTATATACATCAGGAATACTTTTGAAAAGTTATCTAGTCTCTCCCATTCTAGAAATTTCTCACTGACATTTCACCCATATTTTCCCACCAGTTTCCTCATTTTTCCTTCATTTCCCTCTATTCCCTGTTGTCCTTATAAAAGAAACGTGTTCAAATTTTTCTGCAGAAGTGTAATTTTTTCCCAACTTTAGCTCATTAAAGTTCATATTCATAATCAAGCATATATATTTGAATATGTTCATAAGCAATTATCCACTTGTCAAAAGTCCTGTAAATATCACCTAACATAACATATTTTTCTTCTCACTGTAGATGAAATCTCACATTTTCATAGTCTCTCCATTACTCACACACCCCAAATCTGTACATTTTCTGATAAACATATTAAAGAACATGTTTCAGTACATAGGCCAGAAACCTTTGGGTAACAAGATCTCTTAAAACTTACCCAGGTGAGGGAACCAGGCTTTGGAATTTCTGGTTATCATGTGATCCCTCACTGAGGCACTTCCAGGGAATATTGTGCTCCCATTCTTTACAGCACATCTCAAATGTTCTAACTGCAATTTAATATCATTCAATTGTTAAGTCCATGCTTATTAAGATCAAACTCTGCCAGTGAATGTCTTATGTAATGTGTGGATTCAGATTCTTGAATGACAAAAAATAAAAGAGACAAAATGTGTTTTTATGAAGGCAAGAAACATCTCAAATTATTTCCATATTGCACAGAAATTGTAAACTAAGGCTATTAGAAACAACAATGGGGAAAGTTTGCAACCCCCATGGACTGTAAGCTACCGGGCTCTTCTGTCCATGGGATTTTCCAGGCAAGAATACTGGAGTGGGTTGCCATTTCCTTCACCAAGAGATCTTCCCAACCCAGGGATTGAACCCCAGTCTCCCACATTGTAGGCAGATGCTTTACCATCTAAGCCACCAGGAAAGTCCCTATCATTTAATTGTTAAGTCTATACTTATTAAGATCAAACTCTGCCAGTGAATGTCTTATGTGATGTGTGAATTCAGATTCTTGAATGACAAAAAATAAAAGAGACAAAGTGTGTTTTTATGAAGGGCAAGGAACATCTCAAGTTATTTCCATATTGCACAAAATTGTAAACTAAGTCTATTAGAAACAACAATGGGGAAAGTATTAAATTAGGGAACAGACAACAGAATTACATTAGATGGAATAGTAACTTTTGCAACTAAAGCTCATAAAACAAAAAGGAAGCTAAACCAAAATAAAGGGAAGCCTCAGAACTATTCTATATTTGTTCAGACTGCAGCAGTTTGAGGCATGTGTAAAAAGGTCCTGACAGAGCCGTATTACAATTCTCTATTGGATTCTTATGCAGGCTGGCATAAAGTTACCATTAATTGCTCAAGGGCTATATAACCTTTTTATTGAGTTTATTGAGAAGAGTGTTTGAGAAATGCCTATCCAACTCTGGTGAGCTGAGTAGGTTAAATAAAGCTTAAACAAAGCTTTTTCCATCTCGAGAATCCAAGTCACTCGGCATTTTCAGGATCACAGTGGGACCCCAGAGACAAGAGTCAACAAAACCAGGCCATAAAATCAAGAAGGCATTGAATGTTTGGGTTTCAGGACTAGACGAGGGAAAATGACAAGAATGACTTTAAAACACACACACTCTGAAACAAAGCAAAACCAATTTACAAACATTTTGTTGAGACTGCAGAAGAGGGACACTGTGAAATGTTTTCTAAAAGCAAAAGAAATTTAGAGTACTTGCAACTCCCTTATATGATCATTTGTTTTCTAAAGCTCCTTATGCCTATTTCTGAGAACTGTAGGCCTAAATTGTAAATCATATTGGGATTCCTGTTAATCAGGTGGCCACCTAAACCAGCAGTCCCCAACATTTTTGGCTGCAGGAACCTGTTTCCTTGAAGACAATTTTCCCATGGATGAGGTTGTGGGGGTTGGTTTGGGGATGATTCTCACAAGGGGCGTGCAAACTGGATCCCTCACGTGTGCAATTCACAATAGGATTCATGCTTCTATGAGAATCTAAATGCTGCAGCTGATCTGAAGCAGAGCTCAAGTGGTAATGTGACGTATGCAGAATGGCTGTACATACAGATGAAGCTTCATCCAGTAGCCCACCATTCACCTCCTGCTGTGCAACCTGGTTCCTAACAGACCAGGATCTGGTTCACGTTGGGGACCCCTGACCTAAACAAATGCTAGGACTATTTGCAAAACCTTACTAAGTATCCTTGCCCATGTGGGGCCCTGGAGATTCACCTTCATTAATTTCATGACAAATTTGCCTTTACCAGTACTTTGAAAGTTTGATTTTGTTGACCAAGAATTCTCTCACCAGGAGTTTTGCAAGAAATTAAATTTTGAGTTTGAGGTAAGCATATTGTTTTGCTCTATTTTCTCACACTCATAATAAATATTTTATGTTTTGTCATTTCTGAATTCATCTTACATTTGGATGAATATTTAACCTAGGTATATCTCATATTATATTTATTCCATATATAACTTAATATGTATCACTTTGTGAAATTACTGATTCAATTTCTTTTTTACTTCAGTTTTCCCTTTTTCTTCAGCTCTAAATCCAGCTTAATACTAACAAGTTTATACTTTAGCTCCAATGGGTAAAAATATTAAATATTAGGTTTCAAAAACAAATTTAATGTTCTCTGGTAGCTCAGCTGGTAAAGAGTCCACCTGCAATGTGGAAGACCTAGTTCGATCCTTGGGTTGGGAAGATACGCTGGAGAAGGGAATGACTACCCACTCCAGTATTCTCTCCTGGGGAATTCCATGGACAGAGGGGCCTGGTGGGCTACATTCCATGGGGTTGCAAAGAGTTGGACACGACTGGCAACTTTCACTTCATATACAAGGTATTAATTATTTTTAATATACATTTTACTGAATTTTATGATGACTGCCATTTTTCCTGTTTTTCTTATTATTATTTCATAAAGATTTGTCATACAAACTAATTCCTTATCAATATGTTAAAATGAGCCTGTAACACTGACTTATTTAGATAGATTTTTGTGAATATCAAACCATTAAAAGCATTTTATTAAAAGATATTTTCTTAAATATTAATTTAAATAAATTAAAAAATATACTTTTAAACTCTGTTTGGGCTTCCCTTGGTGGCTCAGATGGAAAAGAATCCACCTGCAATGTGGGAGACCTGGGTTCAATCTCTGGGTTGGGAAGATTCCCTGGAGAAGGGAATGGCTACCCACTCCTGTATTCTGGCCTGGATAATTCCATAGACTGTATAATCAGTCCATGGGGTGGCAGAAGTCAGACAGGATTGAGCAACTTTCACTTGCACTGTCAGACTCTGTATATTTACTCCTACATTTTTTCTAAAAGATTTTTAATTTTAATTATTATGTTTAGTTCTATAATCAATTTTGAATGTGTATGTTGTGAATTAAGGATTTAATTTTAAAGTGAATATATTCTTTTTACATCACCACATACTTAAAGTACTATCCTTTCACCTTTGAATTAAGTTGATAATTTATTTGAAAATCAATTGAACATTTCCATTTGGGCCTATTTTTAAATATTTAGTTTGTTCCTTTTCACCTTAAGTTATTTAGGTACTTTGTGTGTTTCTAAGAATCTGTATATTTTATCTAGTTATTTAGTTATTGGCATATAATTGTTCTTCAATTCAGTTCAGTCGCTCAGTCGTCGTGTCTGACTCTTTGATATCCCATGAATCGCAGCGAGCCAGGCCTCCCTGTCCATCACCAACTCCCGGAGTCCACCCAACCCCATGTCCATCAAGTTGATGATGCCATCCAGCCATCTCATCCTCTGTCGTCCCCTTCTCCTCCTGGCCCCAATCCTTCCCAGCATTAGTGTCTTTTCCAATGAGTCAACTCTTCGCATGAGGTGGCCAATGTATTGGAGTTTCAGCTTCAATATTAGTTCTTCCAATGAGGATTCAGGACTGATCTCCTTTAGGATGAACTGGTTGGATCTTCTTGCAGTGCAAGGGACTCTCAAGAGTCTTCTCCAACACCACAGTTCAAAAGCATCAATTCTTTTTTTTTTTTTAATTTTCTTTATTTTATTGTGTTGGCTTTGCCATACAATGACATGAAACCTCCATGGGTTTACATATGCTCCCCCTCCAGAACCCCACTCCCTCCTCCCTCCCGATTCCCTCCCCCTGGGACATCTCAGTGCACCAGCCCTGAGCAGCAATCCTGGGCTGGTGATTGATTTCACATATGGTAATTAACATGTTTCAATGCCAATCTCCCATATCATCCCACCCTTGCCCTCTTCCACAGAGTTCACGTGTCTGTTCTATACATCTGCGTTCCTTTTGCTGTCCTGCTTGCAGGGTTCTCGTTACCATCTTGTATACTGTATTGTTGCTTTTCCCTCTGGCTTACTTCACTCTGGATAATAGGCTCCAGTTCCATCCACCTGAGTAGAACTGATTCAAATGAATTTTTTTTAATGCTGAGTCAGTTGATGGGCATCTAGGTTGCTTCCATGTCCTGGCTATTGTAAACAATGCGGCGATGAACATTGGGGTACACGTGGCTCTTTCAATTCTGGTTTCCTCAGTGTATATGCCCGGCAGTGGGATTGTTGGGTCATATGGCAGGTCTATTTGCAGGTTTTTAAGGAATCTCCACACTGTTCTACATAGTGGCTGTACTAGTTGCATTCCCACCAACAGTGTAAGAAGGTTCCCTTTTCTCCACATCCTCTCCAGCATTTATTGCTTGTAGATTTTTGGATGGCAGCCATTCTGACTGGTGTAAAGGGGTACCTCATTGTGGTTTTGATTTGCATTTCTCTGATAATGAGTGATGTTGAGCATCTTTTCATGTGTTTGTTAGCCATTTTTATGTCTTCTTTGGAGAAATGTCTGTGAAGTTCTTTGGCCCACTTTTTGATTGGGTTGTTTATTTTTCTAGAATGGAGCTACAGGAGCTCCATTGTATATTTTTGAGATTAATTGTTTGTCCGTTGCTTCATTGGCTATTATTTTCTCCCATTCTGAAGGCTGTCTTTTCACCTTGCTTATAGTTTCCTTTGTTGTGCAGAAGCTTGTAATTTTAATTAAGTCCCATTTGTTTATTCGTGCTTTTATTTCCAATATTCTGGGAGGTAGGTCATAAAGGATCCCCCTTTGGTTTATGTCGGAGAGTGTTTTGCCTATGTTATCCTCTAGGAGTTTTATAGTTCTGGTCTTATGATTAGATCTTTGATCCATTTTGAGTTTATTTTTGTGTATGGTGTTAGAAAGTGTTCTAGTTTCATTCTTTTACAAGTGGCTGTCCAGTTTTCCCAGCACCACTTGTTAAAGAGATTGTCTTTTCTCCATTGTATATTCATGCCTCCTTTGTCAAAGATAAGGTATCCACAGATGTGTGGATTTATCTCTGGGCTTTCTATTTTGTTCCATTGATCTATATTTCTGTCTTTGTGCCAGTACCATACTGTCTTGATGACTGTGGGTTTGTAGTATAGCCTAAAGTCAGGTAGGTTGATTCCTCCAGTTCCATTCTTCTTTCTCAAGATTGCTTTGGCTATACGAGGTTTTTTGTATTTCCATACAAATTGTGAAATTATTTGTTCTAATTCTCTGAGAAAGACCTCTGGTAGCTTGATAGGAATTGCATTGAATCTATAGATTGCTCTGGGTAGTATACTCATTTTCACTCTATTGATTCTTCCAATCCACGAACATGGTATATTTCTCCATCTATTTGTGTCCTCTTTGATTTCTTTCATCAGTGTTTTATAGTTTTCTATATACAAGTCTTTGGTTTCTTTAGGTAGAAATACTCCTAAGTATTTTATTCTTTTTGTTTCGATGGTGAATGGAATTGTTTCCTTAATTTCCCTTTCTGTTTTCTCATTGTTAGTGTATAGGAATGCCAGGGATTTCTGTGTGTTGATTTTGTATCCTGACACTTTACTATATTCACTGATTAGCTCTAGTAATTTTCTGGTAGAGTCTTTAGGGTTTTCTATGTAGAGGATCATGTCATCTGCAAACAGAGAGAGTTTTACTTCTTCTTTTCCAATCTTGATCCCTTTTATATCTTTATCTGCTCTGATTGCTGTGGCCAAGACTCCCAAAACTATGTTGAATAGTAATCGTGAGAGTGGGCACCCTTGTCTTGTTCCTGACTTCAGGGGAAATGTTTTCAGTTTTTCACCATTGAGGATAATGTTTGCTGTGGGTTTGTCATATATACAAAAGCATCAATTCTTTGGTGCTCAGCTTTCTTTACAGTCCAACTCTCACATCCATATGTGACTACTGGAAAAACGATAGCCTTGACTAGACATACCTTTGTTGGCAAACTAATGTCTGCTTTTCAGCATGCTATCTAGGTTGGTCATAACTTTCCTTCCAAGGAGTGTCTTTAAATTTCATGGCTACAATCACTATCTGCAGTGAGTTTGGAGCCCAGAAAAATAAAGTTAACCCATGTTTCCACTGTTTCCCCATCTATTTGCCATGAAGTGATGGGACCAGATGCCATGATCTTAGTTTTCTGAATGTTGAGCCTTAAGCCAACTTTTTCACTCTGCTCTTTCACTTTCATCAGGAGGCTTTTTAGTTCCTCTTCACTTTCTGCCATAATGGTGGTGTCATCTGTATATCTGAGGTTATTGATATTTCTCCGGCAATCTTGATTCCAGCTTGTGCTTCTTCCAGCCCAGCGTTTCTCATGATATACTCTGCATAAAAGTTAAATAAGCAAGGTGACAATATACAGCCTTGATGTACTCCTTTTCCTATTTGGAAACAGTCTGATGTTCTATGTCCAGGTCTAACTGTTGCCTTCTGAGCTGCATACAGGTCTTGGTGTTGTCTTAATAGTCTTTTTCATTTCTGTAATGTCAGTAGTAACATTTCCACTTTCATTTCACATTTTATCTTTGGCTTCTCTCTCTATTTTATATTCAGTACAGCTGAAGATTTTTTAAATTTCTTGACCTTTTCATGGAATCAACTTCTGGTTTCATTGAATCTATTACTTTGTATTTTGTATTTTATTTATCTCCACTGTAAATTTTTATTCCTGCTGTCTTCTAGCTTTGGATATAGTTTGCCCTTCATTTTATTCTTCCTTTAGAACATAAAACTAGTTTTTTTTATTTTAAAATTTTATGTTAACATAGGCATTCTAGTGATAAATTTTCAACTTGTGTGCATTTGCTGCATCCTAATGTTTTGTATGCTTTTTTGTTGTTGTTTGTTTTTAAATATTTTCCCATTTCCTTTGTAGTTTATTCTTGGATCCATTATTATTTAAGCATATATTGTTAATTCACACATATTTGTGAATTTTACAATTTTTATTTTGATATTAGTTGAGATTTATTCCACTGTGATTAAAGTAGATACCTTTTTGAGATTCCTTTAGTCTAGTCAGTCACATCTCTTGCTACTTTGAAGATTCTGTATTTTTCTTTGATTTTCAAAAGTCTGATTACAGTACATTAGCATGTGAGTCTCTAAGTTTGTCCTCTTCAGAGTTCATTGAGATTCTTGGATGTGCAGATTCTTGTCTTTCATCAATCTGTAGGCCTGTTCAGCCATTATTTCTTCAAATGCAGTAGCTGCCCCTTTATTTGTTTCATCTTCTTCTCCTTCTGGTGTTAATTCCCACATGAGCATGTTGGTCCTCTTGATGGTCTCCCACATGTCTCTCAGGTTCTGTTCACTTTTCTTTATCCCTTTTTCTTCCACTCCTGACTTATTCAGTTCAATGGTCTTATCTACAAGTTCACGACTTCTATCTTCTACTTGCTCATATTTGATGTTAATTCCTCCAGCATTTTTTTTTATTTCAGTTATTGTACACTTCAGCTTGAGAATTTCTGAAATTTAGAATTTCAAATGTCATTTTCCTGATTTCTTTTAGTTATTTACCCATGATTTTACTTAGTCATTTGAACATTAAAACATTTATTTTAAATATTTTGTTTAGAGATAGGTTTGTGGGAATGAGTTTCTGCAAAATTGTTTTGTTCCTTTTAATAAGTCTTACTTCCCAGTTTTTGTTTTTTGTAAAGCTTGCTTTTTTTTTTTTTTGCTTTTGTTGAAAACTGAGTACTTAAATCTCAAAATATAGTAATTCTGGAAATCTTTCTATCCTTTCCCAGGGTCTCCTAACTTTTCAGTTCTTGAATGCTATAGTAATTTACCTATCCAGTGACCCCAACTATTCCCTTAAAGGTAGCATTCTTGTCATAGATAGCTGCCAAAATCCCTGCTCCCTAAATTGTGTTCAGCTAATATTTGACAGAGGTATCCTTGAATGTTGGAAGCCATAAAAAAAAGGAGCTAGTCTTTGGCATATTGGTTCTCTGCTAAGGTGTTTCTTTCTCACTTAGCTAGACTTACACAAGTCCATGGATCAGCCCAAAGTGAAAAATGGGTTTTTTTCTCAAGCATTCTCTAAACATGTATCTTGGCCTGGGACTGTCCATAAATTTTTAAATTTCCCCTTATTGATTCTTCTCTTGAGTGATCTAATTTCCCAAGGAAACTCTCCTCGCTTTTGCTGCCAGTCATACGTGGTCTCTTGTTTGCTTTGTCTATAATATTTTGTCACAGGCATAAGAGATTGGTAGTTCAGCTTGCAATATTTTTGAGTAAAGCCTACCCCTTGACTGCCAATAAGGCAATAATGAAATAAATGCTCCCAGACTTGTTAGACTAGATCAACAATAATTAACATATAGATCTGCTTTGTCTCCTCTGGAATCAGTGGGTTCTTCTGAAAATACAAGTTGCTATCACTTTAAAACCAAGACCTCCACTATCCACTACCTTAATGAGAGATTGAGCAAGGGCAAGTAAAAGTACCACAAAATTTTCCTCTGATTTTAGATTTAACTTTTCATTTGACTCAGCATTTACCTGGTTGCTGTAATCTTTTGACTGTGTTCCAGAGTTCTGACAAATTTGGTTCTGACAGTTTCTGCTTGTTTTTCATTATTTCTTTGGGAGTATGAGAGCTAGGCATTGCCTTCCACCATTTTGCTGTCACTTCCTTTATGTCCATTCTTGAAGGAGCTCTTTGAAATGCTGTGTTGAAAAGGATTACAAGAGTAAGTCAAGTGGGAGAAAATGTCAAGACTGATTAGTTATGTCTAGTATAGCTATGGGAGAAAAGTATAACAGCAAATAGTCCACAAAATCCCCAAATCTGGACAAGCCCAAGAAAATGTGACATGTCTCAGTAAACTGGTCCCCAGAACAGGTCCATGATATCTTATATGCCACTCTAGTATTGAATGGAAATATTCTAATTTATGTCTGTATATATACATTCTGAGGAAGGAGCATACTACTGACTCACAAAGACATTTTTATATCCAAAGAAAAGATGCTCTTAACAGTGTGGCCTGGTGATGCAAGAGGAAAACTTGGCATCAGACATACCAAGGTTCAAATTTTGACTTTATCCCTATTAGTGTGAATTTGAAAAATTATTTTAACACTTGGTTTAAACAAGCTTATTTCAAAAATTATTAAATGTGTTTAAAATTTTTTTCAACAGTTTGTTGAAAATAGCAAGAAAGATATATTTTAATATACTTTGATCTACTAATGTCAGTGATTACTATTCTTTTGCCAGAGTAACAGTAGTCCTAGCAATAGACAGTTGAGAGGGTAAATGGCAGGAGACAGTGATATAAACATACCCATGTACTTGGATTGACCCTAGAGGACTGCAGTTTGTATACATTATTCCAAAATATGAACAGTGTATTTCCTCAATCCTACAGTATCCTGATTTGGACCTAATAAAGGGCTGCCCCTACTATAGTGTGTTATAGATATCACACTATAATAATACTAATTTCCTAGAAAAAGACCAACAACAATTTCCAAGTCATTTAGCCAGAGAAGAAAAGAACATCTTTATACTGTGCTAAATGTTTCAAAATAAATCTCTCCCTTTCTGCTCATCTCCTTTCCTCTCTCATTTTTCTCTGTGCAATGCCTATCTCAACCACCGTTCTCTCCTTCCCTAATAACAGAAACCCAATTTTCAGATGGACACTTTGCCATCTAAATAAAATACAACTGTTCCTTAACTCTCTTGGAGCTTTGTCAGCCAGATGACTGTGTTTGGACAATGGTTTATAAGTGTTAGGTGGAAAAACTTGGAAGATTATTAAGCAAGATGACTCAAGTTAGAGGAACCAAAAAGGGGGGAGTATCCCAATTTGTCAATTCCTTTTAATAATTTCCTGCTTTGGGTTTGTCATGTAGGCATAATGATCAGAATTGGAGCAGCCCTCTTGAGCCTTCAGTTGACCTTAGGCATAAGAGATTTTCACTGGAATGATATACAATAAAGATAGACATCAGGGCTCCTGATGGCATTGGGGTCCTGGCCCCCAGCCCTAAACTACTTTAATATCAAAGAGGATACATTACTTTTTTTTTTAAGTAACTCTTTTCTCGGTCTCTATCATTTTCAGCCTGGCACAATACTAATATATATAGAATTTTTACATGGAGATGAAACATTGAAATAATAGAACCTTAAATATGTCCTTGTTAATGAACAAAATTCATGTGAGTAAACTTGGAAGATATTGTTGACTTTATTCAGCAATTCAGGAATTGGGCTGCATCTAATCTAGCAGACAGAAAGGAGCTCAGAAGAGGTGTACAAGCTGAGATACTTTTATAGACAAGAGTGAGCATCAGCAAGGAAGTTAGATTTGGCATTTGCTGACTGGTTAAAGATGGTTAATTCCCTTATAAGAAGCCAAGAGAAGTCTTAGAGCCTGGTCTAAGTGACTTGCACTCAGTAGTCAAGCGCTGATTGGTAGATGTAGGCCTTTGTTTTCTGGAAGTGTTGCTTGGCTGACATGAGGCTTAACATGAATGACTTCATCTCAGGCTTGATCTGGTTGCATTAACACCTTCAATATCATAGAATGGGAAACTGGCACCATTTATCATTCAATTGACCAAAACATTTGTTCAAATTTCTGCTTGCCCTTTCTTGGAAAGCATAGGAGAAAGCTGTCTGGAAAACAAACTAAATGACCTTAAAGGAAAATGTGGGGGGGAAAAATAGAATGATGTCTACACTGCTGTTTTCTGCTGATTTCAACACAGCTTCAGGATTAATGAACTCAGACTAGATCCAGTTTATCAACAGGCAGAGATGTTAAGGATGTGTTCCTTCTCAGTGGATAACAATTTAAATGCATTAAGTTTGGGGGTTTTCAAGATTAAAAAAAGTAAAGACAACTACTCTGTGCTCAAACTGAAGTACTTAGTAGTCTATTCTGAAACAGCAGACTTAGCAGGAGATAAATCACTGGCCCCAGTGCTTTTAAACAGGCCTTCCATTAATAGTTGTCTGTCAGACAATGGAAGGCAAGCTAGCAGCAAAGATTAGATGAAGTATGTTGTGTTCCCAGACAAACTGATTTTTTTTAAGTGGTCTCAAAATGCAATCAGGCTTAGAAACCACCAGATATGAAAAACAAAAGAAAAGTACAAACTTGGACTACAACTTTTTATTTTTATTAAAACTTTAATAACACTTGAACCTGTGCTGAAACGAAATGGATTTTAGAATATTTACAAACTCCAAAATTGACACTTCTCATCTCTTGCATTAGAAATAGCTGTGGAAATTGATAGAGAAGGAAGAACTACTACCCCTTACCTCCATTTTCCCCACCAGGAAGACAAAACAAGGAACCAGAGAGGTCAATGGCAGGAGAGTTTCTCCAGAGAGCAGAACAGGCAGATAATGTAACCAAGGACTCTGTTCTACAACTAGTTTAAGGAGCTACACCATTCCTGCCCAGCAAGACACCATCATTTTGATGGACTAATGATGCCAGTGTTTTCTACTCTACACTTGCTCTAAATGGAATTTTTATGTCATTCTCTCTGCTCCTTCTCTTCCAGGTGTGTATGAGGTAGATCAGTTTTCATTTAGTTTAGTAAGTTATTGAATAATAAAGAATTACTGAGTCTGATAGAGAATCAGCAATCATCCAGAGACCATGCCCATTGACCTAGACATAAAACTGGATGAGTTCCTTATAGTTAGCTCTGGTCATGTGACTAATTTCCAGGTAACAAATTATAAATTAAAGAGTTGAGTACTTAAGAAAATTTCTTCAAAAACCTGGGACCCTTGCTTCATTCTAATAACTGTGATACAGATGGGGTGACTGATGCTCCAGCAGCCATCTTAAATCAATGAGGGCCATAACAAGGGTCACCAAGCGAAAATCTGGGGGACATCAGGGGATGCCATACCAACTCTGGACTGCTTATATCAGACTTAATTTGTTTGAAAGAAATCAGCTTCTCTTATGTTGTCATCATTATTTAGAGTATGTTTAATATGACCTCTTTAAATCAAAAAACATATCTTCTTACATGCATGAAGGGAAGAATGAGTGTGAGGATAATTTTTATTGGAATTTTTTTTCTCCCAAGATTGAAACAGAGGGGAGGAAAAGATTATATTCACTCTTAATATCTACCTACCAATTGTTTTCAGTGCAATGGACATAATTCAAAGACTGTTTTGATCATTTCTAAAGATATTTAATTCACCTAATTGCAAATATATAGATGCTTAGCATTCATGTTCAAATAAATTTTGTATCTATTTTTTATATTTTAAATGGATACATTGCGGACTTCTAGTTTATGCCTTGATGGCTTTTGGAGACAACTGAATGAATTTATCAGGACCTCATTTTTCAGAATTTAGTCCAATGGGAACGTCATAAAGCTGTTGTCAGTCTTAGAACTTAGAAGCCCAATAAAGCAATGTGGTATGACTTTGTCCTCCATGGCCATAGCTGCTTATAATTATCCCAGTTTTGATGTTAAGAAAGGGAAGATCTTTATCACTAGAAGACAAAATTCAAATAAGAGTATTTCTCAGATGTGTATCCCGTAGATTTGGCCTCTGAGTGTTTAGAAGTACTGGTCAGCCAGGAAGTCAAGACTGTCTGCAAGTCCTAAATTCTGAAGCTAGGACCTGGATCATTTTAGAGATGACCATAAACACCCCCTAACTGTGGCCAAAGCCATCCCACCCACCATCAGGAATCTTGAGAAACCAGCTGTCTGTCTTTGGCTGAGAAGAGTGAAGCAGCCAGCCCCTAAAGGATTGAATGTGTGTTGGATGCAAACATCCTATCTGGTTTCAGAAAAAGGTCATTAAGAAGCAAAAATTACCTAAGAAAATCATGTGATTATGGAAGCAGGTATAAACCTTTTTATCCACAGGGGCTCACCAGGTGAAATTTCCATAATGACCTCCTTTGTACTGGGGTAGGCAACATGAAGTTCTGGAATCTGGGTCCCACACTGTGCCACACATTTAGCTGTGGTGGTAGAGAAACACATGTACATACATCAGTGGAAAACGTCAGTTACAGGAGCAATGGACACAATATATCAGCAGAGCATCAGCATTGGACCCTGCTGATTGGACCATCCCATGTGTACTATTCTGAGGCTTATTATTTCTACATCTAAGAAATAAGAGTCAGTTTCTGTCACTCTCAACTGTGAAGCTGAAAAAGGAGGTTTTATGAGCAAACCAAAGTTGTGACCTGCATGAAGAAAATTAGACTGGCAAACATCTCTGTTTTGCATATGGTGGGGCAAATAAGGAAGGCAAATCTATAGCAACCATTTTATGACTGTAGTTGACTAATAAAACCCATATTTCATGGAAGAAAAACTTGATTAAATAAATCTTGGACATGTAATATATAGCATGGTGACTATAGTCAATAATACCATCATATATATGAAAGTTAATAGAGCTTGTATTAAAAATTCTCATCATAGTGAAAAAAATGTAACTATCAGAGATGATGTATGCTAACTAGACATATTGTGGTGATCATCACATAATACATACAAATATCTAATCATGAAGTTGTTATATGTCATTATATTTCAACTTAAAGTGTGGTTGTAAATAAAGGGATAAAAGAAGAATATTGCCTCTGTCTCACCCAGAAATCTGTTCCTAAAGGCAGTCTTAAAAACATTTCTAAATAAGCTTCTTTCACTGGCATCTCTATCTTCAAGTTTGTTTTCCATAGAATACTATAGTAGACATCATTGATCTGCTCAGTTTAATGCAGTTGCATATCTTTGTCACATTTGTGCACACAGTGTGAACTTGCTAAAGAGAATGGGATTTGGGCTTATAAATTTAGCTTTATGTGACTTTTTAGTTGCTGTCATAAACTCTCAAAACTAGCACATAGAGAGGAATCAGATCAAGTTACCAATTGTATATATCTGTGTAAATATATAAGAAATCACCCTAAATTTATTGGTTTAAAGAGCAACCACTTTATTTATCATGATTCTATGAACTGGCGAGATGGTCCTTAGGCTGGTCTCATCTGGGCACATACATGTGGTTGTAGTCAGTTAGTTAATCAGCTGGAATCTGGGCTCAAGCTGGGATGGCCAGATTTTTGCTCCATATATCCTCCAGGTAGGCTGGACTGCACTCCTTTCATAGTGATCTCCAAAGCATTCCAAAAGTCCATGGAGAAGGACTCTTCAAAATGGATTTGTTTCTCATTAATGATTCTTCATTGGCCAGAGCAAGTCACAAGACCATAGTCAGAGTCAATGTAGAATGATCACACAAAGGCACAAGTCCAGGGCAGAGAGGTGTGTTGTTCTTTCTGTCTCTCTTTTCTCTGTGCGTGTATATTATGTGTGCTAACTTTCATATAGTGCTTATTATATGCTAGATGATGATTTAAGATAAACACACACACATACACATACACACATTTGATTAAAAAAAATACAACCTTATGAAGCTGCAACTATTATTCCCAATTTACTGATAGGAAATGAAAGTTGCCAAAGTAAACAAATTGCAAAGGGCATAGAGCTAAGTGGAGAAAATGGAATTTTAATCCTGGTGGTTTAACTCTAAAGATCACATAGCCAAAAAAAAAAAAAAAAAGATCACATAGCCATCTACCATGTAGTTTTTATCCTCTCTTCCACATCTTTTTCTTTCCCTCCTAGGGGCAGAGTGAGCTGAGTGTTAATGTACAAGCAAGTAGGAAGATAGAAGAAATTTTGAAGATGATCAAGCACTTTGATTTATACATAACTTGGAGACCTTGAAATATGAGATAATTTATCTCGGATAATGTAAAGAACTAAAAGCAAAGCTGTAGCAAAGCTTTGCTTCTGTGTCAGAATATTGTAAAAAGGTGGAATATTCAGTTTCATAAAACTACAGATGAGAATGCATGGATTCAAACCCTGCCAAATCTTGAAAGTTAAAGATGGATTCCTTTCACCAAATTAAAGTGTACCAGGACTAGAGGATGCCCAACGTAGGGTAAAAGATAAAAGGAATTTATGCTTTGTACTTTTCACAGTTGGTAGTAAACATATGCAAGTCATTATCCAGGAAGGTTATATAGTCTGAAAATATAAATAGGCTCAGGAAAGGCTTATATATATTCAAGAATGGAGTTTATAATGGGTTACCAAAAGGAAGCTAGGGATCACAGACTCCCTGAGGTTCGGGTGTGGAGGGCAACTAGCATGTTTTTCTGAAAAACATCAAAGAAACTATGCTGGATCTCTGGTGTTGACGTGACTCAGTGTGACAGTTATATTCTCATATTTATCCTATAAGATCCATGTAATGTTATTCATCTAAAGACATGATTAGACTTCTTTTATTTTACAACATTTAAGAAAAACTATTCCTTTTCTTCTCCACCAACAAACTGTGTGATTTCTTTCATAGGTACTTTATAGCAATTTCAATTTATTTTCTCTTCTGTTTTATAACTTCTTGCCTCTCTCCTGTTTTTTATATCAAACTTTTCCCCCACTTTCCTATTTCAGTTCTCTTCATTTTTTTTTCATTCTAGCTCCCTTTCATCTTTATTATTCTCTACTTCCAACTCCTTTTCATCTCTATTTACCTTCAACTCTCTCTTTAAACTTTATGATACAGGAGATAACATGTCTTTTTTTTTTTTACTAGTTCTCATCCTTTGTTACTAGGAAGTAAAAAATGATTCAGTCAAAAATCTCAAAGTAAATAAAAATAATTTTAGGAAAATTTATAGCTATTACCATAAAATAAATATGATATTAGCAGCAAGCATATATGACAATCTATTAAGGTAAATAATTTCTATTGAAATAACATAAGAGATGTTCTAAAAACAGGAGATCTAAAGTGATAGTTATATTATGTGTTCTTTGAAGTAAATCCCTGTAGAAAATGTTGATTTTATTTTCTTAGAAAGAGACATTTGTATGATGAAATATATCTAATAGTATCTCTGCTACTAGAATAAGTAAATCAGTGAGAGACACTCTAGTTTTGCATTGAACTGTTCTTGCCAAAAGGCATTAATAATTTGAAGGGCATATTAAGTTAAAGTTATGTATTACAACTTTATAAATGAAAGCTATAATAATCTGATATATTAATTTCTAAAAAGTATTATCTAAAAGGCCTATTTTATATGTATATCACTCTGTATCACTTATATATGTAGGATATAACCTAAAATTCTCTAGCATGCAAAGGAAATCAAACATGGAAAATTTGAAGCTGATTCAAATAGTTTTTTAAATATTTTACCATTTTTTGGAGGTACTAAAATTCCAGTAGCAAGCTATTAATAAGTTCATTTTACCAATTATTTTCCATTGCTGTTAAAATTGCTATGTGTTGCTTATACAAAACTATTCTAAACCTTAGTTTAACTGTAGGAATATTTGCTAGTTGCATTAAATTCATGCACATTTTTAAATTTTTATTATATATATATTTACTGTATTTAAAAGGTATTATTTGTCTTTAATTATCTTGCAAACTTTTATTTAGTGACTACTATATTCAAAAACTTGGTTTTTCTGCAATGGTTATATCAGTTAAATATTAAATCCCCAAAACATAACCAATGATGTCAACATTCATTTTCATTAGTTCTCTCAATTTCCTATAATCTCCCTTCAGTCTTATCAGAGCAGACACTTGGGTTTTTCTTAACTTATTATTCATCAATCAATCACTCTTTTGTACCTAAGACCCACGATTGATATTCCGTTAATTCAGAAGGCCTGTGAAGAAACTGGTGTTGCCAGGAATTCGTTCTATGAAGTATATTTGTTGAGGAAGCCAGATTTTTATAGCAAAATGACAAAAGCTTAAAGGGTAATGCAAACCGCCCAGAATTAGCGATGCTGTCTGCAGAGTCTCTGACTAAGTCTATACAATATTGTTTCATCCAAAGCTACTCTTCAATGAAATTTGGGTCATTCTGATATACTGAGTCTTGAAGTGTTACATTTCTGGCTCGGAATAAGTTCTATGAATTTTCTAATAAGCTTTATTGCATTATTTCCTTCTTACACTAACTAAAATGGGTTTTATTCATAGCAAGTAAGAATTTTATTTAATAAATTGGTTAATATTGTAAGGATAGTATTAGTGTATTCTAGATATTCATTCTCTTCAAAGACTGTAGTCTATCAACTATTCATTTTAATTGTTTGTATTCTTACCCTACTTCTATATTCAATGTATAAAACCCAAACAGTGAATCAATTCCAGGGTCTGACTTTTCCATTCTTAAGCCTGGGTAGAGATGAGCGTGCTTGAAGAACTCATTTGGAATTACATGCACTTTTTTACGGAGAAGGTAATGGCAACCCACTCCAGTACTCTTGCCTGGAAAATCCCATGGACAGAAGATCCTGGTAGGCTGCAGTCCATGGGGTCATGAAAAGTCAGACACCACTGAGCAACTTCTCTTTCACTTTTCACTTTCATGCATTGGAGAAGGAAATGGCAACCCACACCGGTGTTCTTGCCTGGAGAATCCCAGGGATGGCGGAGCTTGGTGGGCTGCCGTCTATGGAGTCGCACAGAGTCGGACACCTCGGACATGACTAAAGCGACTTAGCAGCAGCAGCACCACCACTTTTTTAAAGCAGAGCTAAAATATCCAAGTTATACTCTTGTGTGATCAAAGCAAGGTGCTGCAGATGTAGGTAGCTAGAGAAGTGGATGACTACATAATTAATTAACTTTCTCAACATGAACCCTTTCCTTTTGCCAGATAACACCATAGAAATGGAAAAAGTACTTCTCAGAATTCCCTGCTGCTGGATTTGAGATGTGACTGACATTCCACCAAATAAATGAATTTGCTCAAAACATCAAGTTGAATCACAGAAAAGAAGAGAGGATTTGGTGGAAATAGCTATTTTTGTGGTACGAGTTATTGCAGAGGCTTTCTAATTTGGTGGTTTTCTAAGCAAAGCTCAGTACTTTCCCAATCACAGCAGAAGTAGTGAGACTGCAAATAATCAGATCAAAATTGCACATGGATACCATTCTTCTAGCCTATCAAAAATTCCTGGTAATAAATCCATTTATGCCTGAATTAAGTAAAGTATTTTCTATAGTCTGGTACTGAGCCTTAACCAATATTGTATGATCATATTTATATAGAATCCATTTGTTGACATTTTCTTGAGGGCTGGACAAAAACATGAAATCCAATTAGATTTTATGTCCTTTGTTACCATTTCAACAAGAAAAGTTCTATTCTCCGTTTATTTTGACAACCATATTCTCAAATTTAAACAAATTGTTCTATTTTTATAGAAAAAAATGAGATATAAATTATTGGCATTCTTGAGGTTAATTATCCCAAACTGAACAATTATCTTAATTCCCACATAAAATTTCACTAAAATGGCAGTGAAATAATTAACTAAAAACTACTGATGCACAACACATGAAAGAATGCAAGAGGAGACACAAAGGTAATAGATTTCACATTCTGGGAAACTCCATATAGAAGAATGGATGAATCAATGGCAAGTGAATCCAAGAGAAGAAACCTGGCACATAAGCAACAAGATGCATTATGGTTTACACTGCAGTGTCCTGAGAGGTTCTGATGTCATAGACAGCAGGTGTCTGTGAAGGTAGAGGTCAGGGTTGAGTCAAACACAGGAGAGTAGCTGACATATCTGTAAGCAAGCCTCAGACAGGTGTCCTCCCTTACCTAGCATAGCAAAAATGACTACAAGGAGAAACTAATCTGGAGAAATTAAACCAGAGACACTCAGGACATGGGGAAACCAGCCACAGCTGAGTACAAAAGTAAGGTGTGATATTGAACAGAAAGCTACAGAGGGAAATTGTATACATCAAATAGTGAGACCCCTAGTTCTTTTTTTCCCATTCAATCCCAAGAAACTGGATGTTGGAAGCTGGGCTTAGTGTATAATGTAGGCAGAAGTCTAAGGATTCCACTAGGGAAAGTTGACAGGTTCTAGGAGAAAAGACAGACAGCTATGCCATAAAGAATTTCCCAATGAAAGGTTCCAACTTTTACCTCCTGTGATTAAGTCTACCACTCAGTCTACCAAACATGGGTGATCTATCAATCATCTGTTTAGTTCTTCATTACAAATTGGCAGCCAAACCTCAGCAGGCATTTGAAGAAAATCTCTAACATTAAAGACAGAAACAAATATTTTTTTTTCCAAAAAGAACTAAGAAAGAATGTAATATTGCAAGGAGGAAAAACACATTTAGTGACAAGATAGGAGATATTTTAAGTATAACCAAGAAGTGGATACTATAAAAGGAAAAAAAAAAAGTAAGATACCTACTGCACCCATGAAAGTAAAGATGCTTGTTCCTTGGAAGAAGAGCTATGACAAACCTAGACAGAGTGTTAAAAGAGCAGAGACATCACTTTGCCAACAAAGTCCATCTAATCAAAGCTATAGTTTTTCCAGTAGTAATGTACTGATATGAGAGCTGGACCATAAAGAAGGCTAAGCAAAGAATTGATGCTTTCGAACTGTGGTGCTGGAGAAGACTCTTGGACAGTAAGGAGATCCAGCCAGTCAACCCTAAAGGAAATCAACCCTGAATATTGACTGGAAGGACTGATGCTGACTCTCAAGCTCTAATACTTTGGCCACCTGATATGAAGAGCTGATTCAAGGAAAAGACTCTGATGCTAGGAAATAATGAGGACAGGAGGAAAAGAGAGTGACAAAGGATGAAATGGTTGGATGTTGTCACTAACTCAATGGACGTGAGTTTGAGCAAACTCAGGGAGATAGTGAAGGACAGGGAAACCTGGTGTGCTATAGTCCATGGGGTTACAAAGAGCCGGACGTGACTTAGAGACTGAATAACAAAAGACATATGTGTCCAAGGAGGGGCTCCAGGTGATTACAGAATATGATCATGGTAATACTTTGAATAAATCAATAAAATTTTTAAAGGAAAATTTGTGACTTTCTTTAAAATGCTAAGAACAATAAAATCAATAAGTAAGAAAAAACAGAAAAATAAAAAGATAAATGCATCATTTCCAAGACCCAACTGAAAGGAATACATAAAACAGCTGGAAAACTAGACCGAAGAATATTGTCACAGAAACAATAGTTTTTGCTAAAGCACAGTTTGCTAGACTGACCCACTGACGAGTTAGACAAATTAATGGAAAAAAGTCCATTGAGAAATATTGGAACAATGGCAACCAAAAATAAAAAGGAATAATTAAAAAGGTTCTATGATTTAGCAGTTGGCTTTGAGGGTTAAAATCAAAAATAAAAAATATATAAATTCTCAGTAAGCAAACCGCATTAACCTCATTAATGTTAACACTGGCAGCTAAAGAAAAAGACATTTGAAATAATAGAATAATTATATTTAAATGTGAGTCTAAAATAAAACAAGAATGATCTCAAAACAAGATTTTAAAATTTCAGTATACTTTCTCATGAAGCTTCTTGAAGACGTGCTTCCCTAAAATATGAGGCAAAAAGAGAAAAAGAAGCAAAACATCCAATCAAGAGAGAAGGAAAAGGATTTCCTAGTGAAACATCAGATAGACAAGCTCTTATCAGCATTCTGATAGAATATCAGATGCAAAGAAAAACATATACAAACACACAGACACATAAGGAAATGTTAAGTAAACATTTTATGCATTTTACCACATTAATTAAAGTTTTACCACTATAAAACTTTAATGCATGCAGGCATGCTAAGTCGCTTCAGTCGTGTCCAACTCTTTAAGACCCCATGGACTGTAGACTGTCAGGCTTCTCTGTTCATGGGTTTCTCCAGGCAAGAATACTGGAGTGGGTTGTCATGCCCTCCTCCAGGGGGTTTTCCTGACCTAGGGATTGAGCCTACGTCTTTTACATCTCCTGCATTGGCAAGCAGGTTCTTTACCACTAGCGCCACCTGGGAAGCATAGGTATGAATAATTAATGTATTAGACTGCTGTCAAATTGTAAAATGAGGCACTTGCTTATTTCAGAAAACAAAAAAGTTGGTTATGAAAGTTAATTAATATACTCTAATTTACAATGTTAATTTGGCACATAATTGACTAACAATGTTCTGTTAGTATCAGGTGTACTGCAAAGTGATTCAGTTATATACATATATGCAATCATTCAAATTCTTTTCCTATTTAAGTTACAAAATATTGAATAGTGTTCCCTAGCCTATACAGTACATCCTTGTTGGTTATCTATTTTAAATATAGTAGCATGTACATGTCCATCCCAAACTCCTGATCTATCCTTCCACCCCCATCCTTACTCCCTAGTAACCACAAATTTGTTCTGTAAGTCAGTGAGTCTGTTTCCATTTTGTAAATAAGTTCATTTGTACCAATTTCCTTTAAAATTTGATAGAAGTTATATCATATTGTATTTATTTTTCTCTGTTTGACTAGCTTCACATACAATGATAATCTCTATGTTCATCCATGTTGTTGCAAATGGCATTGTTTCATTCTTTTTATGGCTGAGTCATGTTCCATAATATAGATGTACCACATCATTTTTATCCATTCATCCACTGATGGACATTTAAATTGCTTCCACATCTTGGCTATTGTAAACAGTGCTCCAATGAACACTGAGGTGCATTTAACCTTTTTATTTGTTTATTTATTTTGAAACATGTTTTTCTCTGGATATGTCCCCAGGAATTGGTGGATCATATGGTAGCGCTAGTTTAAGTTGTTTTAAAGAATCTGCATACTGTTCTTCATAGTGGCTGTACAATTTACATTTCCAATGACAATGCATGAGGGTTCCCTTTTCACCTTGCCTAGTATTAATTGTCTTTTTTTTTTTTTTTGGTAGCACTCTGCACCTTGTGGAACCTTAGTTCCCCACCCAGGCATTGAACCAGAGCCCTCAGGAATGAAAACATGGAGTCCTAACCACTGGACAGTCAGGGAACTCCCATGTTTGTACATTCTTTGATGATAGCCATTCTTACTGCTGTGAGGTGATATCTTGTGATTTGCATTTCTCTAATAATTAGTGATGTTGAGCATCTTTAGGTGAGTGATCAAACCATCATGTTTATCTGGGTCATGAAGTTCTTTTTTGTATAGTTCTGTGTATTCTTGCCACCTCTTCTTAATATCTTCTGCTTCTGTTAGGTCCATACCATTTCTGTCCTTTATTGTGCCCATCTTTGCATGAAATGGTCCCTTGATATCTCTAATTTTCTTGAAGAGATCTCTAGTCTTTCCCATTCTATCATTTTTCTCTATTTCTTTGCATTGATCACTAAGGAAGTCTTTCTTAACTCTCCGTGCTATTCTCTGGAATTCTGCATTCAAATGAGTATAACTTTCCTTTTCTCCTTTGCCTTTCACTTCTCTTCTTTTCACAGGTATATGTAAGGCCTTCTCAGACAACCATTTTGCGTTTTTGCATTTCTTTTGCTTGGGGATGGTCTTGATCCCAGCCTCCTGTACAATGTCATGAAGAACCTCATGAACCAGATAATCATGATAGCATGATCACTCTCCTAGAGCCAGACATCCTGGAATGTGAAGTCAAGTGGGCCTTAGAAAGCATTACTACAAACGAAGCTAGTGGAGGTGATGGAATTCCAGTAGAGCTTTTTCAAACCCAGAAGATGATGCTGTGAAAGTGCTGCATTCAACATGTCAGTAAACTTGGAAAAATCAGCAGAGGCCACAGGGCTGGAAAATGTCAGGTTTCAATCCAATCCCAAAGAAAGGCAATGCCAAAGAATGCTCAAACTACCACACAATGGCACTCATTTCACATGCTAGAAAGGAATGCTTAAAATCCTCTAAGCCAGGCTTCTACAGTATGTGAACCATGAACTTTCAGATGTTCAAGCTGGATATAGAAAAAGCAGAAGAGCCAGAGACCAAATTGCCAACATCCGACAGATCATCAAAAAAGCAAGAGAGTTCCAGAAAAATATCTACTTTTGCTTTATTGACTATGCCAAAGCCTTTGACTGTGTGGATCACAATAAAATGTGGAAAATTCTTTTTTTTTATTAATTTATTTTTTTTACATTATTATGTTGGTTTTACCATACATTGACATGAATCCATCATGGGTATACATGTGTTCCCCTTCCAGAACTCCCCTCCCACCTCCCTCCCAATTCCATCCCTCTGGGTCATTCCAGTGCACCAGGCCTGAGCACCCTGTATCATGCATCAAACCTGGGCTGGCGATTCATTTCACATATGATAATTTACATGTTTCAATGCCATTCAAAATATAGAATGCTTCACGAATTTGCATGTCATCCTTGTGCAGGGGCCATGTTAATCTTCTCTGTATCATTCCAATTTTAGTATATGTGCTGCTGAAGCAAGCACAAATGTGGAAAATTCTTAAAGAGATGGAAATACCAAACCACCTGATCTGCCTCCTGGGAAATCTGTATGCAGGTCTAGAAGCAGCAGTTAAAACTGGACATGGAGCAATAGGCTGGTTCCAAATAGGAAAAGTAGTACATCAAGGCTGTATATTGTCAACCTGCTTATTTAACTTATACGCAGAGTACATCATGGAAAACACTGGGCTGGGTGAAGCACAAGCTGGAATCAAGATCTGGAGAAATATCAATAACCTCAGATATGCAGATGACATCACCCTTATGGCAGAAAGTGAAGAAGAACTAAAGAGCCTCTTGATGAAAGTGAAAGAGTGAAAAAGTTGGCTTAAAATTCAACATTCAGAAAACTAAGATCATGGTATCTATCACTTCATGGCAAATAGTTGGGAAAACAGTGGAAACAGTGGCTGATTTTATTTTGGAGGGCTCCAAAATCACTGCAGATGGTGACTGCAGCCAAGAAATTAAAAGATGCTTGCTCCTTTGAAGAAAAATTATAACCAAACTAGGCAGCATATTAAAAAGCAGAGACAATACTTTGCCAACAAAGGTCCATCTAGTCAAGGCTATGGTTTTTCCAGTAGTCATGGATGGATATGAGAGTTGGACTCCAAAGAAAGCTGAGTGCTAAAGAGTTGATGCTTTTGAACTGTGGTGTTGGAGAAGACTCTTGAGAGTCCCTTGGACTGCAAGGAGATCCAGGCAATCCATCCTAAAGGAAATCAGTCCTGAATATTAATTGAAAGGATGGGTGTTGAAGCTGAAATTCCAATACTTTGGCCACCTGATACGAAGAACTGACTCATTTGAAAAGACCCTGATGCTGGGCAAGATTTAGGGCAGGAGGAGAAAGGGATGACAGAGAATGAGATGGTTGGATGGCATCACCAACTCAATGGACATGAGTTTGAATTAAAACTGGGACTTTATGATGGACAGGGAGGCCTGGTATGCTGCAGTCCATGAGGTCACAAAGAGTGGGACAAGACTGAGAGACTGCTCTGAACTGAACTGAATTAAACTGAGCATCTTTTCCTGTGTCTCTTGACCATCTGTGTGTCTTCTTTGGAGAAATGTCTATTTTGGTCTTCTGACCGTCGTTTGATTGTTTGCTTGTTTGTTTGTTTTTCTTGATGTTGAATCATATGAGCTGTTTGTAAAATTTGTTGACAAAATCCTTTTAAATTACACAGCATAACAAGTGAAGAAACAAGAGGGTATGTTAAAAGTGATTTACTCGGGGAACTGAGATAGGCATATAGGGAAAGTTCAATTTCTATTTTTGCTGTATCTCTGTGTGTGTGGGTGTATATATATGAATGTTTACGTATATATATGTGCAGGTATATATGCTGCTGCTGCTGCTGCTAAGTCGTTTCAGTCATGTCCAACTCTGTGCGACCCCATAGACTGCAGCCCACCAGGCTTGGCCATCCGTGGGATTCTCCAGGCAAGAATACTGGAGTGGGTTGTCATTTCCTTCTCCAATGCATGAAAATGAAAAATGAAAGTGAAGTCACTCAGTTGTGTCTGACTCTTAGTGACCC
This sequence comes from Antilocapra americana, assembly GCA_007570785.1. NCBI lineage: Eukaryota > Metazoa > Chordata > Mammalia > Artiodactyla > Antilocapridae > Antilocapra > Antilocapra americana. The sequence goes on along the minus strand of ML663566.1, from coordinate 21,790,384 downwards.
CAAGGACTGCAGCCTACCAGGCTCCTCCATCCATGGGATTTGCCAGGCAAGAGTACTGGAGTGGGGTGCCTTCGCCTTCTCTGGCAGGTATATATACACATATATTTATTACAATTACATTATTTGATATATGCATATATGGTGCTTCCCCAGTGGTTCAATGGTAAAGAATCTGCCTGCAATTCATGAGACACAGGTTCAATCCCTGGGTTGGAAAGATTACCTGGAGTAGGAACTGGCAACTCACTCTTTAGTATTCTTGCCAGGAAATCCCATGGACAGAGGACCCTGGCATATTACAGCCCATGGGGTTCAAAGAGTTGAACACAACTTAGGGACTAAATAACGGCAAATATACATATATACATATTTATTTAATAAATATAAAACTGAATATATAGACAGTAAAATTCAGACAATAAAAGACCACAAAAATACCTTTATGTTGATGAATTTATGCTCATCTAGCATAGAAGAGGCTTGGAGAAATCAGAAATCTTAGCTAATTATTTGAAAAAGCTAATATCTATCCTCAAGTTTCCTGAGTCTAGGGCCATGTACTTCCTACCATATTATTTATGCTTTTTTTTGTTGTTGTGTTAAATTTTCTTTAATTTATTGTGTTGGTTTTGCCATATAATGACATGAAACCGCCAAGGGTTTACATATGCTCCCCCTCCAGAACCCCCCTCCCTCCTCTCTCCCTACTCCCTCCCCCTGGGACATCTCGGTGCACCAGCCCCGAGCATCAACCCTGGGCTGGCGATTGATTTCACATATGATAATTAACATGTTTCAATGCCATTCTCCCATATCATCCCACCCTTGCCCTCTTCCACAGAGTCCACAAGTCTGTTCTATACATCTGCGTTCCTTTTGCTGTCTCGCATGCTGGGTTCTCGTTACCATCTTTCTAAATTCCATATATATGCGTTAGTATACTGTATTGTTGTTTTTCCCTCTGGCTTACTTCACTCTGGATAATAGGCTCCAGTTCCGTCCACCTGAGTAGAACTGATTCAAATGAATTTTTTTTTAAGCTGAGTAGTATTCCATTGTGTATATGTAGCACAGCTTTCTTATCCATTCGTCAGTTGATGGGCATCTAGGTTGCTTCCATGTCTTGGCTATTGTAAACAACGCAGCGATGAACATTGGGGTACACGTGTCTCTTTCAATTCTGGTTTCCTCGGTGTGTATGCCCAGCAGTGGGATTGCTGGGTCATATGGCAGGTCTATTTTCAGTTTTTTAAGGAATCTCCACACTGTTTTCCATAGTGGTTGTACTAGTTTGCATTCCCACCAACAGTGTAAGAGGGTTCCCTTTTCTCCACATCCTCTCCAGCATTTATTGCTTGTAGATTTTTGGATGGCAGCCATTCTGACTGGTGTAAAGTGGTACCTCATTGTGGTTTTGATTTGCATTTCTCTGATAATGAGTGATGTTGAGCATCTTTTCATGTGTTTGTTAGCCATTTTTATGTCTTCTTTGGAGAAATGTCTGTTGAGTTCTTTGGCCCACTTTTTGATTGGGTCGTTTATTTTTCTCGAATGGAGCTGCAGGAATTGCTTATATATTTTTGAGATTAATTGTCTGTTGCTTCATTGACTATTATTGGAAGAATCAATATAGTGAAAATGAGTATACTACCCAAAGCAATCTATAGATTCAATGCAATTCCTATCAAGCTACCAGAGGTCTTTTTCAGAGAATTAGAACAAGTAATTTCACAATTTGTATGGAAATACAAAAACCTCGTATTGCCAAAGCAATCTTGAGAAAGAAGAATGGAACTGGAGGAATCAACCTACCTGACTTTAAGCTATACTACAAATCCACAGTCATTAAGACATTATTGTACTGGCACAAAGACAGAAATATAGATCAATGGAACAAAATAGAAAGCTCAGAGATAAATCCACGCATCTATGGACACCTTATCTTTGACAAAGGAGGCATGAGTATACAATGGAGAAAAGACATTCTCTTTAACAAGTGGTGCTGGGAAAACTGGACAACCACTTGTAAAAGAATGAAACTAGAACACTTTCTAACACTACACACAAAAATAAACTCAAAATGGATCAAAGATCTATTCATAAGACGAGAAACTATAAAACTCCTAGAGGATAACATAGGCAAAACACTCTCCGACATAAACCAAAGCAGGATCCTCTATGACCCACCTCCCAGAATATTGGAAATAAAAGCACGAATAAAGAAATGGGACCTAATTATGTATGCTTTTTAAAAACTGTGAGTTTATTTCTTCATTTCAGTTATAGCCTTGAGGGTCAAGTTGAGAGCAGATTTGCTGCATATTTTCTCAGAGACACAACTTGAGTCAGATACAAATCAGTTTGGATCCTTGCAAAATCCAGAAAAAGTTAATAGCAGGAGTGAGAAAAACTTGTGTCAGTGTTTTAAGAAGCTTTGTGAAGTGGGAAAGTACATCTGGACAAGGTGTGAGAAGGAGATAATGAAATATTTCATTTATATAGCTTTTAATTCTTAAATACTAAAGTATCTACCCACATAAGGTGATTAATCCTGACCTATGTGTTTGCATAATATCTACACTGATGTTTAAGTAGAAGAAATATTATTGTGTTTTTTGTTTTTATTTATGCTAGAAGGAAGAGAAGGTGTTAAAATAATTCCTTCTCTATAACTTAAGGACATTCTCACAGAAGAGTGTGACAGAGACAAAATGAATTACAACCAAATGTATCTGTAACTGAATGTATAAAACAGAATGAATCATTTAAAGTTATATTACTAAATACATTTTCTTCCTCAAACACTAAGGGCTTTTGAAACTTACACATCTTCTTTTTAAAGGCAACTGTTTATAATACCAAAACATGTTATCATAGCTATTTTCTAATACATAATTATTGAAAAGAAATGATCTGCAAAGCATGAGTGTTCACGTCTGTGTCCATGAGTCACCAAAAATGAGAAGATAAATATGGAGCAGAGAAACACTTAATACTGTTGCTTTTGATCTGAACATACATGAAAATGTCCATGATCGAAATGTTTAATGGGCCTTTCTTCTTGCCACATTTTCATTTGCTCTGGATATAACAAAATGAAAAAGCAAAACAAAACAAACAAACAAAAGACAATAACCAAAAACCTTTAGAAACAAGTAAAGGTCCCACAGTTACCAAAGTTGTGTTTCTTTCGTGTCTGCTTCAGTCCGCAACTGCAAAGAACCCATCTCTTATTCACTTGTGTGATTCTCCTCTCTAGTTCATTGACATTCTTTTAATGCATTTTCTCAAGGACCACAAGAATGACATTCCACTCCGAATCTTTGTCATTGTTCTTTAAAGTCCCAGCTTTTGCCATCGCCTTTTGTAGAAAGAAGATTCCGGATCCCACAGCTACATTCTTCCCGTTCTGCTCATTATCACTTGGAGGCAGCCTCAGTTCCTCAGTATATTCGTCTTTCTTTGGTCCAGATCAATAGATCATTTTAAATCGGTGCACTGCAAACTGAAATACCACCTTTTATTGCAGGCTGGTAGTTCAGATGTAAGAGAGTGAATGATTTCTTGGGGTTTGTGGTCCATAATTATATTAACCTTGGTCCCACACCAAGCTATTTGAAACTCCTCACACCTCATTACCAGTCAATGCATCCTTCTCTGTATAAGAATTGCATTGTTTGACTTTGAAAGACACGTTGTTAAAATCTCTTTACAGGTTCATAATGTTTCCTTAGAAGAGTGGAACAAATTTCATGGTCAAAGTCAAAATTTTAGCATCCTTTTTAGCACAAGGATATCTAACCCTATGAATCTCAGAATAGTCTATATTGTTGCAAATGTGTTTGCGAAAAAGAAAATAGCAAATTGCTTTTACTGTTACAATATTAATAATATGCTTTACACTTCAGCAAGTGACTCTATTTTGCACAGTTTTGTTCAGCATTTTCTAAATTAAATGCATCACCTCAAATTATAGAAAGCAAATGCATAATAATGATTGATTAATACATATTTTAATTGGTTTTCAATCAATAACCTTTATCCTGCCTTAGATTTGTAAAAGAGAAATAGTTGAGGGAATGGAAAGAACCTATATTAATGTAAATGAAATAGTTCCTCCTGGGATATTTCCTTGAAATTAAATTGGACATCTTTGAAACAAATTGAGAAGTTATAAATCCAGCCTAACTAATTAAAGTCTCATTAAAGCAAACAAATACACTAAAAAGCACATTATATATATTTTACATAGCCCTACTAAGGTCAGCAGTTTGTAGTTTAAAAATAATCTAGATGAGAGATGATAATTTTGTTTTCCATTGAATAATCAGACAAAATATCCTCGTTTTGCTCTTAGAGAAAAGCTGGATGACAAAAGGAGCAACTATATAAAGTCCCCACTGTCTCTTTTTATGAGAAAACAGTCAGCCAAACACTGGATAAGCAAAAGGGCAATTGTATTGAGTTTTGCCCAGGGAATTCCTTTCCTTCACTCAGCATATGAAAAAGACTGAGCAATTTTTGTTTTACTAGATGGAGTTAATGATTTATCCTTGGAAGATCAATAACAAATCAAATCAATGGTAGGGTCAAAATTAGAACTCACATAGTTTGAAAAATTTTAGGTCATAGAACTGTCTTGAAAATATAAAAGGTAATCAATATACTTTCAAAAACAGAGGGAAAAGAACATAAGTCTTATTAAACAAATTAACCATTTCTAGCACATTTCACTAATTATATCAATCACCTCTCAGGTATCACCTTTTCTGAGTAATAATAAGTCTTAATCATTAGGGCAATATTTTCTGAGATATACCTAGCATATAACAAAAATAAGTTCATCTTTCACTAAAATGGGTACACTAATTCACAAAATGTTCTAATTAATCCAAGCATCATTTATGTTTTCATCTCATTGTATTAAAAAATCACTGTACAATATATTGGGTCAATTTCATTGTGAAGAAAGCAGAGTATATTAATAAGTACTTTTAAGTATCATATAGGTCTTGAGACCTCCATGTCAAATATATTTTTTCAATCTATAGCTCCATAAATTTAAAAAGTATACACATTTTAGTATATGTTTTAGGCCTAAGAAATGTTTAGTTCTGATAACATCACCAGCAATGTTTTTAATGAAGGTTTAACATTTTAAGGTTCATGGTTCAATTCTGGACTAAATTTTAGTAATCTTTCTTTTCATAGATATTTTATGAACATCATAGACATACATATATATTTCTTTTGAAACAATTTTTTCTTCATTCATTTAAATATTTTCATGGTATGATTGAAACAATTGAGATGTCTACATTAGCACAAATCTGCTACCTGAACTTTTAATTTACTCCTCCATTTTCTAGTATTTTTTTAAGAGGAATGGCTTTTTTAAAAAAGCATTTCTCATGACTCTTCTAGAATTTTCTAACTTCTATAATATATTTTTTTAATTTCCGTTGTGTCAAATGAAGCTTGAATTTGTTGAGAATTTTTGAAATAGTCACAAATTACTCAGAGGAAAATACTGCCTTCGTTCAGTCTCTTACATATTGAAATAAAGCTGTTTTTTTTTCATTTAAATAGTGAAATAGCCTACTATTCACATAAAACAGAGCAAACAGTTTTAGAAATGAACAGAAACCTTTGATGTAGTTTTCTAGGTCACTTGGTCGTCCCTTGTGGCTCAGCTGGTAAAGAATCTGCCTGCAGTGCAGAAGACCTGGGTTCAATCCCTATGTCAGGAAGATTCCCTGGAGAAGGGAAAGGTTATCCACTCCAGTATTCTGGCCTGGAGAATTTCATGGACTATACAATCCATGAAGTCCCAAAGAGTTGGACACGACTGAGCGATCTTCACTTTCACTTCTAGGACACTTGCTTATTATAAATGATGATTTATGGAGTTTTTCTTCAAAAACCTATGATATTTAGAAAATAATAGAAAAAGTATAGTTACATACTGTAAGATGATCCAATACTGTATTTTTTAAGTATTACTAATTACTTACAGTTCTTGCTAGTCACATTGTTGGATTTACAAATAAGTAATTGCAAGGATATTCTGAAACTCTGACCTTTGTGTGCCTTTCCACTACAGGGAATTGTTAGCATTTTGATGTGATTGTTTAAATGTCCCTTCCTACCCATGAATCAGATATAGCAAGAAGGCAGCAGGAAGAGCACTAAACTTAAGAGTCAAAAAACATTTAGTCCAATCTCATCCTCTGCCTACTAGTTAGACATGAGCCAGTAACCCAGCAACTTGGGGATTAGTAACAGACTAGCAAACAAGAATACTAAACTCCATGAACTCTAAGCTGTTCCCTTTACTTTCAGAAGAAAAACATTATATTAAATGTATTTACATGTAATTAAATATGTAATTTTGTACGAAGTAAGTCACTGCTTTGCTCTTCATATCATAATTTCCTATCTTCATTTTTATGTGCAGTAATCTTAATGCATAAATTCAGATGCATAAAAATTGCAGGTTTTTTAATTGTTAGTATTTTATTTTTTAGTCTCAATTCTCATTTCTCCTACTTTAAAGGAAATTTTACTTTCAGGAATCTGGATGTCATTCTGTTTCCCCATTTTGAGGCCTTATGTAATGCTAACCAGTTCATCAGAGGGAGATGTCAGCTGTAGCTTCAATTAAATTACCACTGAAACACCTTCTATTTCCATCTTCTCCTCTACTTCAGTCCTGGTGAAGAATCTGCCTGCAGTGCAGAAGACCTGGGTTCAATCCCTATGTCAGGAAGATTCCCTGGAGAAGGGAAAGGTTATCCACTCCAGTATTCTGGCCTGGAGAATTTCATGGACTATACAATCCATGAGGTCCCAAAGAGTTGGACACGACTAAGCGATCACTTTCACTTCTAGGACTCTTGCTTATTATAAATGATGATTTATGGAGTTTTTCTTCAAAAACCTATGATATTTAGAAAATAATAGAAAAAGTATAGTTACACACTGTAAGATGATCCAATACTGTATTTTTAAGTATTATTAATTACTTACAGTTCTTACCAGTAGAATCAGTCTTTTCTGATTCAATGTCCATGTGAAGATGTGAATCACTTATACACCTGTGTGTGATTCTGTCTACCTAAGAGATCATTTCCAGTGATTCTATAATAGGCATGGGATCCCTGAAGATAAAGGAACCACAGGGATCATCTCTCTATAATCCCTCAAGCTCAGGAAAACTTTTTTCTAGTTTCAGAGGTATGCTCAAATTTTTCACTGTATAGGAAGAAACTGTCCTTGTCTATAAATTTCTCTCTCTCTCTCATACTAATCCCTTTATAAATACTTCAAGTTCCACAGAAAGAAGAGATTTTATTAACTTTAGAATTTAAGTCAAGCATGTTTAAAATTTAAATAGAAGCACTAAAAGAATAGAAATATAACTTCTAAGTCAGTGGAGGAGAAAAATAAAAAATCTAAACAGTCCAAAACAGGCAAAGGGAAGAAACAGAAAAAAAAATAGAAGCAAGGTAAAGTAGGGCATGTAGAGAACAAAAATAGGACACTAGAAATAAATAGAGTATATTAGTAATCTTAAGTACAAAATACTAAGGATCAAAATTAAAGTTAGATATTATCAGATTAGATCTCCAAAATTATATTCAGCAACAAACTATTTAAAGACAAGGCCAAACAAGAACACAAAAGGTTGAAAATAAAATCTCGGGAAATAGTATTGGAAAATTATTTTTCAATAGACAGATATGTTAGCTAATTTAACTTGAGACACAATAGACTTAAGACACATCACTGTGGCAATAAAATAGGTCATTGTATAAGCACATAAGAATTTTTAACACATGAGGAAGGAAAGTAATTATAATTTATATGAGCTGAATAATACAAAATTAAAATATATAAAGCAAAATTTTAAGAGAAATTAAAACTCTACAATTATATTAGAATTTTTTCATACATCTTTTATAGCACTGAATATTCAGGTAAAACAGTATTAACAGATTTGAGTATAGCAATTGACAAGATTGACATATTAGAACATATTACATCTGAGGGACTTCCCTGGTGGCTCAGATAGTAAACAATCTGCCTGCAATGTGGGAGACCTGGGTTCAATCCCTGGGTTGAGAAGATCCCATGGAGGAGGGCCTGGCAACCAACTCCAGTGTTTTGCCTGGAGAATCTCCATGGACAGAGGAACCTGGTGGGATACAGTCCATGGGGTCTCAAAGAATCAGAGATGACTGAGTGACTAAGCACAGCACATTATCTCTGTATCTAGCAATAATAAGAAATTTCACATTCTTTTCAAACATATGATTTATTTAAAAAATAAAAGGATGTGTACTAGCTCAGAAAGTTTATATCAAAAAATAAGCCTATGTGTGACTCCAATGACATTAAGTTATTGTTGTCATTGTTCAGTCACCAAGTCATGTCTGATTCTTTGTGACCTCATGGACTGCAGCACACCAGGCTCCCCTGTTCTTCACTATCTTCTTGAGTTTGCTCAAATTCATGTCCATTGAGTCAGAGATGCTATCTACCATCTCTTCCTCTGCCACACCATTCTCCTATTGCCATCAATCTTCCCCAACATCAGGATCCATTCTAATTAGGTGGCCCTTTGCATCACATAGCCAAAGTATTGGAGCTTTTCAGCTTCAACAACAGTCCTTCCATGAATCAGAGTTGATTTCATTAAAGATTGACTGGTTTTATCTCTTTGTAGTTCAAGGGACTCTAAAGATTCTTCTCCAACACCACAATTTGAAAGCATCAACTCTTCGGTGCTCAGCTTTTTCTTCTGGTCCAACTCTCACATCCATACATGACTACTGGAAAAACCATAGCTTTGAGTTTATGGACATTTGTCAACAACCTGATGTCTCTGCTCTTTAACAGGCTGTCATGGTTTGTCAAAGCTTTGCTTTCAAGAAGCAAGTATCTTCTCATTTCTTTGCTGCAGTCACCATCCACAGGGATTTTGGAACCCAATAAAAGAAAGGCTGTCACTGCTTCCATTTTTTACCCTTCATTTGCCATGAAGTGATCAGACCAGACCTTACTATCTTAATGTTTTGAATGTTGAATTTTAAGCTAGCTTTCTCACTCTCCCATATCACCTTCATCAAGAGGCTCTTGAGTTCCTCTTCACTTTCTGCCATTAGAGTAGTATCATCTGAATCTCTGAGGTTGCTGATATTTTCCCAGCAATCTTGATTCCACTTGTGATTCATCCATCCTGGCATTTTGCATGAAGTACTCTGCATAGAAGTTAAATAAGCAGGGTGACAATTGAACCAGTCTGTCATTCCATATTTGGTTCTAACTGTTGTTTCCTGCATGAAAGTTTTCAGGAAATGGGTAGGGAGGTCTGATACTCCCATCTCTTAAAGAATTTTCCAGTTTGTTGAGGTCAACACAGTCAAAGGCTTTATTGTAGTCAGTAAAGCAGAAGTTGTGGTTTTTTTTGTTTTTGTTTTTGTTTTCTGAATTCCCTTGCTTTCCCTATGATCCAACAAATGCTACTCAATAAAGGACAGAAATGGTATGGACCTAACAGAAGCAGAAGATATTAAGAAAAGATGGCAAGAAAACACAGAAGAACTGTACAAAAACGATCTTGATAATCATGATGGTGTGATCACTCACCTAGAGCAAAACATCCTGTAATGTGAAGTCAAGTGGGTCTTAGGAAGCATCACTACAACAAAGCTAGTGGAGGTGATGGAATTCCAGTTGAGTGATTTCAAATCTTAAAAGATGATGCTGTGAAAGTGCTACACTCAATATGCCAGCAAATTTGGAAAACTCAGCAGTGGCCACAGGGCCTGGAAAGGTCAATTTTCTTTCCAATCCCAAAGGAAAGCAGTGCCAAAGAATGTTAAAACTACTACACAACTGCACTCGTCTCACACACTAGTAGAGTAATGCTCAAAATTTTCGAGCCAGGCTTCAACAGTACGTGAACCGTGAACTTCCAGATGTTCAAGCTGGTTTTAGAAAAGGCATATGAAAAGAGATCATAGTGCCAACATCTGTTGGATCATCAAAAAAGCAAGAGAGTTCCAGAAAAACATCTACTTCTGCTTTATTGACTGTGCCAAAGCCTTTGACTGTGTGGATCGCAATAAAAATGTGGAAAATTCTGAAGGAGATCGGAATACCAGACCACCTGACCTGTCTCTTGAGAAATCTGTATGCAGGTCACGAAGCAACAGTTAGAACTGGATGTGGAACAATAGTCTGGTTCCAACTAGGAAAAGGAGTACATCAAGGCTGTATATTGTCACCCTGCTCATTTAACTTATATGCAGAGTACATCATGAGAAACGCTGGGCTAGAGGAAGCACAAGCTGGAATCAAGATTGCCAGGAGAAATATCAGTAACCTCAGATAAGCAGATGACACCACCATTATGGCAGAAAGCAAAGAACTAATGAGCCTCTTGATTAAAGTGAAAGAGGAGAGTGAAAAAGTTTACTTAAGGCTCAACATTCAGAAAACTAAGATCATGGCAGCTCGTCCTATCACTTCATGGGAAATAGAGAGAGAAACAGTAGAAACAGTGGCTGACTTTATTTTTGAGGGCTCAAAAATCACTGCAAATGGTGATTGCAGCCATGAAATTAAAAGACACTTAGTCCTTGGAAGGAAAGTTATGACCAACCTAGATGGCATATTAAAAAGCAGAGACATTACTTTGCCAACAAAGGTCCATAAATGGTCCATAGATGGTCCATAGGTCAAGGCTATGGTTTTTCCAGTACTCATGTATGGATGTGAGAGTTGGACTATAAAGGAAGCTGAGTGCTGAAGAATTGATGCTTTTGAACTGTGGTGTTGGATAAGTCTCTTGAGAGTCCCTTGGACTGCAAGAAGATCCAACCAGTTCACCCTAAAGGAGATCAGTCCTGAGTGTTCATTGGAAGGACTGATGCTAAAGCTGAAACTCCAATACTTTGGTCACCTAATGTGAAGAACTGACTCATTTGAAAAGACCCTGATGCTGGTAAAGATTGAAAGCAGGAGGAGAAGGGGACAGCAGAGGATGAGATGGTTGGATGGAATCACTGACTCAGTGGACATGAGTTTGGGTAAACTCTGGAAGTTGGTTATGGACAGGGAGGTCTGGTGTGTTGTATTTCATGGGGTTGCAAAGATTCCGGCATAACTGAGCGACTGAAATGAAGTGAACCAATGCCGGCACTTTGATCTCTGGTCCCTCTGCCTCTTCAAACCCAGCTTGTACATCTGGATTTTTTCAGTTTCCCTGCTGTTGAAGCCTAGCTTGAAGGATATTGAGCATAAACTTGCTAGCCTGTGAAATGAGCATTTTTGTACAGTAGTTTGAGCATTCTTTGCCATTGCTCTTCTTTGGAACTGGGCTTCCCTGATAGCTCAGTTTGTAAAGAATATGCCTTCTGTGCAGGTTTCCCTGGTTCAATTTCTGGATCAGGAAGATCCACTGGGGAAGGGATAGGCTACCCATTCCAGTATTCTTGGGCTTCCCTTGTGGCTCATCTGGTAAAGAATCGGCCGGGAATGTGGGAGACCTGTATTCAATCCCTGGGCTGGGAAAATCCCCTGAACAAGGGAAAAGCTACCCACTCCGGTTTTCTGGCCTGCAGAATTTCATGGACTATAGTCTCAAAGAGTCAGACAAGACTGAGTGACTTTCACTTTTCTTTGGAACTGGAATGAAAACTGACCTTTTCCACTGAGTTATAAATCATTAAAAGACTTATTTTTAAAATTTCCTTTTATGGAAAACTTAGATATTCTACATAAATCACAGTTTAAGAAATGAGAATGGAAATCATCAAATATTTAGAAGAGAATGATATTGAGACTACATCTAGAGAAATAGATCTTATGGGGTTTAGAGGAATAGTTATAGTATGGAACTCATGTTTTGGAAAAGAATAGACACAAAAGGAAAAGTAATTGGCTCAAGAGGTTAGAAAATATACAACAAAGCATTCCCCATGGGTGTAGAAAAATGCTAATTTAGCAATAAGAAATAATGGTGAGGATCATCAAACCAAAATCTAGCTCTCTGGAAAAAAATAGAAAATCTTTTACAAAATCAGTCACAAAATAAACAACTCGAGGAAAATTTATAAAAGAGTATATGTCAGGATCCTTAATTACAATTGCTATGTGAACCAATTTTTCTTTTAAACTGATAATTCAGTGACTAAAACAACCAACAAGAAAAAGGGAGTGAGGGTGTTAGACACCCTACTCATGTCTGACACAGCTCGTGTGGTTATCAAAGATGACTCTCCTCCAAGTGGTAGCTTAAAATTTAGAATCTTTTCATATTTCACAAAATTAATCAATGGACCTTTCAGATTCAGGAAGCAGAATAAATCCAAAATAGGATATATAAAAATAAATTTACCATATACATTCTAGACCTTATCTATCTTTAAGGCTGTTGAGAATCATTTACCCTCCATCTATTTTATTTGGTTAAAAACAAAGAGAATAATCATGATGATGTGGTGGAATGTAATCACAGATCATAGCTAGATCAGGAAAAAGTGAGCTATTATTTAGCCACTGGGGCTCCCTACCTGCTGGGTATCCTGCCGACGATGCCAATTGCTTTGCTGTTCATCCTGTTCACAGTGTCAATTGTCTTGCTGTTCACACTGTTGGCTGAACCCTGGGTAGGCAAGGCGTGAGCCAAGAGGCCGAGAGGAGACTGAAGGAGCCAAAGGAACTGCAGTCACGTTTATTCTCTCTCGGTTGATGTAGCAGTCATAGCAGTAGACATGCTGCATTTTCTCCTCTCCTGGCTCTCCCAGCAGTAATGCAACCACTTTTTAGGGGGAGCTCATATATCCCGACAGCACAAAGCAACTCATGACCAAGCAAGACCTCGTGACTCACATGGGCAGTGCTACATCTCAGATCTCAACTGTTAGATAATTATTATTTACAAAATGTGGGGCAAGAGTGACAGACCATAGGGTGAGTGAGTCTGACCATGCCATCTTGGCTAACTTGCTCATTCCCGACACTACCAAGCTGTACAGCAAATAACATTATTAGTTGTTAAAATGTATGCTTATTATCTTTAAAATCAGGATGCATGTCTACTACCACCATGTTTAGTCAACATTTTATCTGAAGTCCTAGGCAGTGCAATGTATCAAGAAAAATATGACACTTAAGAACTATAAAGGAGGTAACAAATTTTCACAATTTCCTATACATATTATATCCAGAGAAAGTGTGTAAAGGATCTCTAGATAATCAACTGGGACTAGTAAAAATTCAAAATTATTCTGAATAATTGCAACATATAAATATTATAACATTCCTGAAAGGGAAAGTGTTAGTCTCTCAGTCATGTATGACTCTTTGTGACCACATGGACTGTAACCCTCCAGGATCCTCTGTCTGTGGAATTTTCCTGGGAAGAATACTGGAGCACATAGCTATTCCCTTCTCTAGGGGATCTTCCTGGCCAAGGGACTGAACCCAGATCTCTTGCATTCTTTACCGTGTGAGCCACTAGCGAAGCCCAGTAATATCCCTATGTTTCTACAAAAAAAAAAGTAAGTATGTAATAAAAGGTATCTGAATTTCAATAGCCAAAATATTAATAACAATGGCAATGATAATATAATACTTTGAGGATAAATCCAATAAGAGATATGAAAGATTATGAAATAAAAATGTATGACTTTTACAAAACATGAAAATATACTTATATAAGAGCAGAGAAATTCTATATAGAAAGATTTACTTAAATAATGAAATTCTTCCCAATCTGCCAATAAAAATCCCCCAAAGATCTGATAAGCTAAAAATGTGAAAGGAAAGTCTCTCAGTTGTGTCCGACTCTTTGCGACCCCATGGACTGTAACCTATTAGGCTCCTCCATTCATGGGATTTTTCCAGGCAAGAGTACTAGAGTGGGTTGCCATTTCCTTCTCCAGAGGCTCTTCCCAACCCAGGGATTGAACCCACGTCTCCTGCATTGTAGGCAGACACTTTACAGTCTGAGCCACAAGGGAAGTCAAATAAGCTGAAGCTGATTCCAAAATTCATATATGAAATAATGGTCGTGATAATTTTGAGAACAGAGAAAAAAAGGAAGAGATAATAGCAAAGAATGGCAGAAAGAGAGGTGATGGAAAAGGAGAGGAGGAGAGAAAAAAGAGGAGGAAATAAAGAAAAGAAAGAAAGAAGACAAGAAAAGTGAAACGAGAAAAAAGAGGAAAGAAAGACGAAGTAGTACAATTGGGATTCCATCTTCTAGCTGTGAAAATTATAAAACTACAATTGTTTCAAGAAAATTAATGATACAGAGAAAATTAATAAAATGATATAAACTCTTTGATATTCATATCCACTTATATACCACTGAAGTGAAGTCACTCAGTCGTATCTGACTTTTTTTGGCCCCATGAACTGTAGCCTACCAGGATCCTCCATCCATGAGATTTTCCAGACAAGAGTACTGCAGTGGGTTGCCATTTCCTTCTCCAGGGGATCTTCGCCACCCAGGGATCAAACTCAGGTCTCCCGCATTGTAGGCAGATGCTTTACTGTCTAAGCCACCAGAGAAGTCAGTGCCCACATAGATAATTACATATACATATATATATATGTATATATATAGATATACACATACATGTGTGTCTGTTTTATATGTATATATATGTGTTTTTTATGTATATGTTAACATATTTTATATACACATATGCCTGTATGGTTATTATATGCCAAAGTGGGATTCCTACTCTCTACGGAAATGATATGATTCAATAAATTGCAATAGAACAATTGGTACATCATTAATAAGAAAAGAATATGTTAAATACTACTACTATAAGAAATCATATACAAATATAACTTACTGATATAGTAAAGAAATAAAACACATAAAACATGTTTAAAACTAAAGACAAAAGAACTTTTTCAGAAATTTATAAAAACTGATTTTGCAAACAGCATATGTAAGAGTTCATAAGACATTTTAATGATATTTAGTAAAATTTAAAATGCACAGATATTTTGTCATTTCATTGTTAGTTATATATATATATATGAGAGAATTCTCATACATGTACAAAGACACTTGTACAAAAGAGTTGATTGTGGCATTTTTTTTAGCAAGCTAATTAAACAACTTTAAATGTCACACAATGATAGAATGGATGAATAAACTATGATCATTGGAATGTTAAGCAGCAAATATAATATGCCAGTTCTATAAAAATCAATGTGATGAATCTCTAGTACATTTTTGGGGTGATAAAATCAAGTCACAAGTGATATAGCTTAATATAACTATAAAAATAAAAATGTAAAAAAATTGATGTATGTTATATAGTAATATAATTTTACAGTAATAATATAGCATATTAAAAGGAAGAATGTGCATCTAATTCAAAATATTTGTTTTCTCTTAGTTGTAGGTGATGCAAATAAAATAGAAAATATCACTTCAAAGATATCTCTAATATTTACTTCTTAAAAACCTAAATTCTGAAAGATGACAATATATTGATCTATATGGCAGATAAATAGGTGGCTCAATACCTTTATATATAGATATATATTTGGCATATTGCATAATTAAAATATTTTAAAAAGATTTATGTTTCAAGAGAATGCAAAAAGAATGTTAAACCAGCTTTTCAAAGAGTTTTCAAGAATTATTAGACCATGAAAGTTATATTTGGTTTCTCAAATGTTCATTGACCCAAATTAAATTACAAATGCCATTGCTTCAGCCTTCCATTCAACCATACTCTTTTAGTGTTCTAGTAATCATCAGGTTAAAAGAAGACAAGACACTTCCTGCAACAAGTATTCTCAGAGTTCCAACAAAATGCAACTTGTTATAAAACCCAAGCTGACAGGAAATGTGAACAAAGTACACTAAATTTATTTTAGGCACTGAGCATATGGGTCAATGCTTATTTGCATGACTGTCAACAAAACAGTTCTCTTTTGTTGCTACTTAAAACTTTCATGTTTTCTTAGCCTTTGAATCAAATTGAATCTACCCTTTGTCAACCATCTTTCTTCTTTTTCATTATCAATTAATACTTTAAACCTTCTGAACTATTTCACTTTGTATTGAGTTTTCTGATAATGAGATACCAAATTGAGTCCTCAGTATATTTTAAAAGCTTGTTATAGTTCTTCTCATTTGTTGAGGAGGAGTCCAACACTTCCTTACTCTGCCTGATTTCTTCAAAATTAATTCAAAGCTTGTCCATGCCTAAATTGCTCTACAGCTGATCTGAGGATCTGTGCTTTCATCCTGGACTAATTTAATACCCATCCTCAGATTTACCTCATCAGCTTTAAAGAAATTTGTTGCCACAACAAGTAAGCAAACAATGAGGTGCGGGGTGCAGTTTGGAGGCTGATCATTTGAACATTTGTTGGTGGGGGGGGGATTTCATGGAAAGAAAAGATTGTAGACAACTTTATAAACATTATGTCTGCATGCAATTCCAAGTGCATTATGGAGAAAAGTGTTCCCATTATTTCTTCTCCTGTTAAGTTTACATTCTGTCTCATTATGTTTCCATCTTACATTTTGGCTGAAGACATTATAGTGTTTTTAAAGCCCTCATTCCTGAACACAAATTCTCAATGCTGTTTTCTGGCTCCAATTTTGCAAATGTACATTTAGCAATTTCAAACATACAAACAGATTCCATCTGTAGAGAAAAATCATCTAAACAGAGGTTATGTTTGATTTCAGACTGAATATAGAAAGTGTCTGGGACATAGTTCATACTCAGTTAAGATTAGTTATAATTGTTGTTATTGTTGTTGCTATTAGTTATTCAAAGCTGAGAACCAAGAAGTAGTATTCAATTTTACTTAAAGTGAATTTATATATAAATTTCTTATTGAAAATTTTATTTTGGAGATGAATATTCAAAAACATATTTACTACCAATAATGAAAGATTCAAAAAATAAAAATAATAATATTCAGAATTTTCTTTTAATGTCTTTGTGCTAAACTAAGCTTTAAGTTAGCATCCTAGATCTACATAAAGATGAACACTGCTATTGTGAGAAAAGAAATATTCCTTTGGCCTAATTTGATGGCTTTTTAAATAAAAAGAGAATAAATAGTGTCCTTAAATATGGTCTCAAATGGGAAGAAGACCAGTTAAGACTATCAGGAATAAAAGCTAAGGAGTTCCTTTTTAATACATCCAATGGGGGTAAAATGACTCTAAGCAATTTATACTATCTCAAGTCTTATAACCTATCCTTTTTAAATATATGGAGAACCCTTTTTATTATTGGAATAAAAGCTAAGAGGTTTAAAATAGAAAATGTATATATGATTTTATGGCAGTAAAGATGGGATTATTGAGGAAGTTTTGTAACCAGGAAGAAAAAATTTTTAGGAAGAAAAATTCAGTATAATGAGGATGCCACTCAGAAAGAGAAAATCAGCCATATTTTCTATAGCCAAACAAAGGAAGGAAAAAATTAGTTGAGGAATCAATTTGCAACGGAAATGTGACAGCCTGTAAGTGTTGTTATTATGTTGTAACTATATTACCACCAAAGGGTAGAAGGATAGAGGATATATATTTGGGTTCTGTGTATAACCCTATATTTTGAAAAAATTCTTAGGTGTTTTCATATATATATATATGTATATATATATATTTATTATATGTTATATATATAATAAAAGTCACATTATGTTCTACATGTTATTAAAATTTTATTTTTACATAAATTTATTTTCTCTGTCATTGAAACAGCATGTTGTATGTTTTAATAGCACATGGATAAAACTTAATTTTATTTTTTTAAAAAGCTTAACTTTCCTATTCTTAAATATTTTATTGAAATATAGCTGATTTATTATGTATTAGTTTTAGGTGTACAACATAGCAATTCACAACTTTACAAATTATACTCCATCTGAATTTATTACAAAATATTGGATATATTCCCTGTACTGCATAATAATACGCTTGCAACTTACTCATCTTATACAGAATAGTAGTCTGTATCTGTTAATCCTCTATCCCTATCTTGCCCTCCTGCTTTCTCTCTTCCCACTGGTAACAACTAGTTTGTTCTCTATAACTGTTTATTTTGCTATAGTCATTTGTTTTATTTTTTAGATTCCACATATAAGTGATAACATACAGCATTTTTCTATTTTAGTTTGGTTTATTTCAATTACCATAATACCCTCTAGGTAACTCCAGATTGTCGCAAATGGCAAAATCTCATACTTTTTATGAATGAGTAGTATTCCATTATGTATATATGTATATATGAAAAGATGTAGTATGTTCATGAACTTGAAGAATTGACATTAAAATTAATATAAAACTCAAGCAATCTTCAGATTCAATGCAATTCCAATGAAAACACCAATGGCATCTTTCAGAGAACTTGAACAAAAAATTTTAAAAATTTTAAAGGAAGCACAAAAAAACCCAAATAGCCAAATTTCCTGAGAAGCTAAAAGTTAATCTATATTCTTTTCTCTAAATGATTTGATTGATTTTATTTCTTCCTTCAATAAAAATAAATGAAATGGTTCAATATTTATTTGGAAGTAGAAAATCAAAAAATGGCCAAGGCAAGTCCCACATATCAGAGAGTTTTATAAGGTATCTCAAGGAAGGAATCATTAACAAACAATTGCAAACAAAGGCAGCATTTAAGTATCTCAGAACCATAAGAAAAATGATCTAAAAATTTAGAAGAACAAGCATCTAATCCCAGTTAGAGACTGACTTAGACTCCCCACAATGGTTGGATTTCAAACGAGAATTACAACAATGACAAATTCAGTAAGTTTACAAGCTGAAAAAAATTTAGAATGTTGAAAAAGAGTATGAAACTCTGATAGTTCTAGACACTTTTAGGGACTGCAATAACTTAGCTGAGCTATAAGGTATAAAGACAGAGTTAGTGGGAGATGAGTCTGGAAAAATAGGGTGGGACCTGATGAAGGAAATTACATTCTAATTAACCAATTACTAGTGGAAAGATTATTACCTGTCACAAGGTGACATTGGCTATAGGAATGAGATTTTATCTATATTCATAAATCATTGTCAATTTGATAGGCAAAACAATCATTCTAGCTATTGAACAAGAAGTAAATATTCTTCGTTATAAATTTATAGGAAAAAAAAGCGTTGGCAAAAAATGAGCTTTGAATAAAAAGAATCTTTCATCTTGGTGCCCCATTTTTGAGTCATGTCCCAAATTCAAAGGAAGTGATATCCTTACCATGAGCCTTCAATTGCCCATGTTTTAATGTAAGCTGTTTGAAAAATGTTTCCCCAGCAACACAAGCTTAGGAAGAGTATATGAGTTGATGTACTTCATTTGCATTCCACTTGTAACACAATATGGTCTTCTGTTTTTAAAGATGCAATGACAGTATGAAACGTAATATCACCTTGTGTTATAGAGGCCACTGATAGAATATGGCAGATTTAACTCAAAATACTGCAGCTTTTGTTAAGCTATGCTTCATACTTCACCTCATTTTGATATACAGGATGGAAATAAAATTATATGTCAGTATTAGAGTTTTGCATTAAATTGTAGTGTTTCTCTTTTTTGCCCCTCCTTGCTCCTGCAAAGGAGATAGATTTGTAGAGGACAGCATTTTTCTCATTTGTGACATATCTGCACAAATACAATATATAATTTTCAGGACAAATATTATTCCATGTGAGGAAAAAAATAATGCCCTGGGTTATTATTTTAACTTGCAAGTCTGGATGCTGTAGCTTGATATTATTTATTTGAAGTTTATGTAGCATATATTACTTGAAATTTGAAAGCTACTTTATTAATTCTAACAGTCAGAGCATTCTAAGCTAAGAAAAGCTGTCCTTCCACTTAGTTGAATGCTCAAGTACAGAATTATTAAAAAACATCGTGGGCACAAAATGCAGCAGTAAGCTGATTTGTGTGCACAAGAGGGCTGTTTGTCCTCAAAAGTGCATTCTTAAATAAGAAGAGGGTTGGAAAGAAAAGGCAAACAGCACCTTGAAGTAAAAGAACAGGAGCAGATGTCCTTTAGCTGTGTGTTTTATTGATTTATAAACACTCAGTCGGGCTCCCTCATCTCTGCAGAGTAATTTAGATATGGGAAAATATCTGTGAAATATATTGATTGTGTTATTGATTGAAAAGCCAATTGCTGTTGCACTCCTGTTTTACCATTTAAGTCCTGACACATTTTGACATATGAGCCAGCTGTGACTACCGCCTCGATTCTGCAATAAGATAATGTGAAAGCTGTCATAACCACTTCTCTGTCAGCCTTGAGGATTTACAGTATGCCAGGGCTGCTATTTAGCCTGCTCTTTAACTACCTGAATAATGAGGATTTGTTAAAGCTTTCACTCCAGGACACTCATGAGTATTCACATTGGGTGTGTCTGTTATGCACATACAAACTCTTGCTCGTGTTTGTTTCATTTAGTAAACTGATATTTGTTGAATTAAAAAGACTACATAAGGAATACATTTCTTAATATCTCCATATTTAATACACAAATGGGCATGTTTGAATCCATGAAAGTATGTGTCCCCTTTTCTTTGGGGAAATTTGATTTCAGAACATTTCTCAGAGTAATTTTCACTTGTTATGAATTGGGTTTGTATTCCACAGCAATGAATGAATTCGGAAAGAATAAGGAAGATCCATTCCTTTGTATTTACAGGTTTGTCTTTGAGATACTTATTGCATAAAAAAAAGAAATAACTTACAGAAAATTTATTGTTACAATTTAGCTTTCAAATTTCAAATTTACTCAATATCCTCGATTTGAAAAGAAAAATAAACTAGCTTCTCAATCTGCCCATTAAAGATCATAAAAATTCATATGAGCATATCTCCACAGAACACACTAGAAAAAAAATCTACATTTTGGGACTGACCTCATTAGATGATTAAAACTACAAATACTGCTTCCTGTTTCTAGTCAAATAATAATAATAATGCACAAGAAAAACTCCTGTAAATCACCCTTTCAATGCATTTAGTCAATATGGATCTTTCCCAAATAAGGCTGTTTAAATGTATTTTATACATTATTAAAGTTGGTGTCCATAATATTACTTTTATTTTCTGATGCATCTTCTCATTGTCACACAATCTCTCTGATTAATCACAAGCAGCTGTCGATTTGTTCTTTTCTAGTTTATTTAAAAGTGCCCTTCAATTTATGTAAACCAGTGAAACAGCCCCATTGTAAGGGAGCAATGCTGATGTAAATAGCCTGGGAACAATGCTCCACATTATAGGGATGGACAGCAGATCACTCCTCTGGGAAATGAAAATGTTCATTTAACAGTATGAATGGCACACCATTCTGGCAAATGACTGACATATCAGCAGCGTTAAGCATTAGACTTGTTATTGATTTGGATCCTGCTTCGAAAAATTCAACATTTCTTTTCCATGTGTGGGCTTTCTATAATGTAGAATCAAACAGAAGGATGTCTTAGAGCCTCAATATCATACTCTAAAGCAGATTTCACCTTCATATAAAATAGCGCAAAGGCTTTAATGGTAAGTTAACACAGGTCTGACAAGGTAAAAATCTTTAGTCCAAAAACATATGAGATTGCTCTAGAAAATAGCACCAGTAAAGGTAAGATGACAGGCCAAGCAAACTAGAACTGCAGCATTATGCCATGGCTGGTTGGTTCTTCAGTGCAGAACCTAACTCTCTACATAACTTGCAGTGAACAAACCCAACTATGATGCTGGAGTAGATGTTTGTTCTGTAACTGCCCACTCCTCCTCTCTACATTGGAAGCAGGGCTAAAGTAAGGTTCATGCAGGAGAAGCTTTGCTCTAGATTGTTATTCAACCTTAGTATGCAAAATGATTGTTCAAATTCATGTTTCTGTTCTCCCCTCTAGAGATTCTGATTCCAAAACTCTAGAATAGAGTACAGGGATGTGGTTTTATTAAAACTAAACTTTTAAATTTGAACTAATTTAACACATACAAAACTAGTAAAACTGTATAGAGTCTCATTATTTCCCTCATTCCATTTCTTCTAGGACTAACATTTTGCACAAACAGTATAATTTTTTAGTAGTAGAAAATTACCATTGGTATAATATTATTAATCAATTTTCAGACTTTAAGTTACATTAATTTTTCTATTTGTGTCCTTTTGTTCTAGCTTCCTGGATTGCATTTCATCATTTCTCCTTAGTCTTTCTGCGTCTGCAACTGCCCTTCAGGATCTGCTTTTAATTAATCACTTAGGTTTATGTGATAGTTTGTTTGCAAAGAAAATTATGAGAAGCACTCATCTAGATTGTCACTTATATTCATAAATCTCCTGCAAACATTAGTTGTTAAACATTTTAAAGGGTACTACATGAAAAATATGGAAACTAAAACTGAAACATAAGCCAAGAATAAAAAAAATAACATTCCAGCCTTGAAATGTTCTATGCTTTTAGAAACTTTTTTCAATATTATTTATCTTGTAGTCATTTTTTGCATGTATCCCATACTAGGGCTCAGTTCAGCCAACTGCCATTCCTTAGACCCTTCCCTTGCCATTCAAAGTGAGTCTGTATCACGCAGGAGCTTGTTAGCACTGCCGGGTTTCAGGTCTTGTCCCAATTCTCAGGTCACTAAATCAAAATCTACATTTTAACCAGATCTAGAGGTGACTTGATTGCTCGAAAATATTTGAGAAGAATTTGAGGATCTTTGTCTATCACACACGGGCTGAGAGAGGAAATTCCCTGGAGTCCTTCTGCACTGTTATTAATTCGAAATTTACTGATACTATTATTTCTATAAATTATTACAATTACTTCAGATACTTATGAGTCTCCTTTGTTTCTCTTTCTGTTTTCTTATACTGGGTAAAATCCTACAATATGCTTTTATCCAAGATCCGATTTGTATCCCATTTGTCCATCAGACTTGGGCTTCCCTGGTGGCTCAGTTGGTAAAGAATTTGCCTGTAATGCAGGAGATGCAGGTTCAGTCCCTGAGCGGGGAAGATCCCCTGGAGAAGAAAATGGCAAGCCACTCCAGTATACTTTCCTGGAAAATCCCATGGGCAGAGGTGTCTGGTGGGCTATAGTCCATGGGTTCACAAGGAATCAGACATGATTTAATGACTAAATCATCAGACTTAGAGAGTGGGCTGCCAGGCTGGACTGTATTATACTAATATTATATTTCTGAATTCTGGACATGTTTCTGTGGAGATCAAATTAGTCAATCCTAAGAGAAATAAACCCTTAATATTCATTGGAAGGACTGATACTCCAATACTTTGGCCACCTGATACAAAGAGTTGACTCATTGGAAAAGACCGTGATTCTGGGAAAGAATGAAGGCAAAAGGAAAAGAGAGTGGCAGAGGATGAGATGGGTAGATAGCATCACTGACTCAATTGACGTGAGTCTGAACAAACTCTTGGAGATAGTGAAGGACAGGGAAGCCTGGAGTGCTGTAATCCATGGGGTTACAAAGAGTGGGACATAAGTTAGCAACTGAACAACAATAACATAGACTTACTTGATGCACTATTCAAACATTTCATGAGTTGGCTTATTCAGGTTGTTCAGGTAAAACTGATTTTGTAAAAAACATTTTGTGTGCTTTGCCTGGATCTCAGTGCTCTAATGCTGTGTGCATCTCTCAAAATTAGCACTGCCTTTCCGGATAACTTTGGCACATAATTTTCCTTTCTGCTTCTTATTTTCCAGCTATAAAATGGAGAGCCTAACATTGCCATGAATATTAACTCTCAAGGGGATCTTAGATGTTACTGAGCTCTTATCGCAAGTTTAACATGTACAAAATTGAGACACAGTAAGAATGTGCATAAGGTCAACAATCCATCACCAGAAAGAAAAAAGGAGTCACATCTCAGGTTTTCTAACTGTATGCCTGAGCTTTAGCCATAGTGCGTGTCCTCCGTCACTAACTCTTTCATATTTTTTTCAGAGTGAAAGGGATTCTTTTTTCTTTACAAAGTTTTCCCTTTGACTTTACATGAAATTCCCACCACTCCAACTCTGATTTCTC
Source organism: Antilocapra americana (assembly GCA_007570785.1). Classification (NCBI taxonomy): domain Eukaryota; kingdom Metazoa; phylum Chordata; class Mammalia; order Artiodactyla; family Antilocapridae; genus Antilocapra; species Antilocapra americana. The sequence goes on along the minus strand of ML663566.1, from coordinate 21,766,312 downwards.
CATGCCTTTCTCCATCCACACACATGTCAAAGATTTTTTTTCATTAAATAAATGACAACAAAATAATAAAACAAAAATACTTTCTATCATTTGTCATTTATATTTCTACATTTTCCACTTGTCTACAAAACCCTTAAGTATCTCTGCTTCCTCAATATCTACTTACTTTTCATTCCATTTTATTCTGCCTTCATGCTTAAATCATTCATGGACGCATCACTAGTGGATATCATGGACAACCTACACATTTACGAATTCAAAGGCTTTTGTTCATTCTTCATCCTTCTTCATCTCTCCAAAGTGACTAAACTCTTAACTACCCTGATTTCTCAAAACTATGATCACCTTGTCTTTTTCTAGCATCCCTCTCTCCTTGGTCTCAGATCTTTCCATCACTTTTTCAAGCAGGCTTATCATTCTTCAGCATCTTTTAAAATGTACTGATCCTTCAATCTGCATTACTTGTTGTCTTATACGCTACTTGTGACACTCTTCCAAAATACTTGTCTTAATCTATATGCCAGGGATGAATTTATTATGCTTTTTTTTTTAACCCTTTTGTCTCCTCAGTGAAATGGATTTGAGCCTTTAAACATTTCTCTCTTTCCAACTGCCCTAACATTCAGCTTTGTCAGTAGAGGGTGCTGGAGTAGCACTGCTGAAGCAAAGGGATTTTCCCTGGCCTCAGTTCTTCCTAGCCAAGCTCTTGCACCACTGGCGTCTTCTCCAGGGGTCAGCTTCTGCAGAACACTCAACTTTCCCAGGGCCCGGTGCCTGTGGTATGTGCTTTTGCTGTGACAACAAACTCCTACTGTGCTCAGAGATTCTCCAGCACCAAGTTTCTGCAGCATCAGTATCTTCTGCAGTACCCTGCGCTGCACGGTGGCCAGAAGGACTTGTCAGCCAGGAACTTGCCCAGATCACTCTTTTGGGTGTTTCTGTATTGAGGTACCTCTGATGAGATCGCCCCTTGTGAACAGCTTTCCCCCCAGCCTAGAAGGCAAATTTCTGGGAAGTTCTTCCAGTGTGGCACCATAGAAACTTCTCTGCCATTCACTGAGCCAAGGATATGCCTTCTCAAACAAGCCCTCGATCCTGGCCTGGGAGAACTTGCTTGGGTTCTCTATCTCAGCTCCACAGGAAGTGGCTTCCTTCTCTTTACATCTGTGACTGCTATATTTTTTAGAGTTGTTGTTGTTGTTTTGCTTTTCCCTCATCGATTCTTTATTACTTCATGCTCCTGGAATAATTAATAATTCTTCATATTAAACTTTACCTGTCCACACTGCTGAGTGTTTTCTGTCTCTTGTTTGGCCCCAGAAATGATAGTTTCCTCAATGCGATAGAGTCTAATTTCTCCAGAGAGCACTGCCTTAGATAAAGTCCTAGTATTCTAGAATACTAACATTAGTATTATAGTTAGTACTATAGAATAATAGCATCCTATTACTACATAGAATCCCGAGGAAGTGAGAATGAGTTAAAAGAAAAATGGGATAAGAAAGGAGAAACAGAATGAAGGGTTGTAACTAAGATGGAGCCACCCATTATTAACAAACATAACTGATTGATGGTCACCTTAGGCCATGTTCTGAGAGTCTGTATGAACTAACGGAAGTCCATTTTGAGAATGAAGGGGAAATAATTTACCTGCTGGCTCTTGACTTCCATTGATCACAGTTTCACTCCACAGCATGTTAAATTCCCTCTACTTTTAGTCTGTGCCTGCAAAGATGCAAGAAAATACTTCCCATGTTTCACACCATATGAGCAAAAGCAGTATCTCGAGGCAAGAGGGAAAAGGCACAAGATGTGAGCATGAGATGCATCGGCACACAAAGGTGGTCGGAGCCCAGGCAGCGGTGATCCACGCAGTGGTGGTTTGCATGGCACAAATAGTGAGTAGCTGAGGGTCGCAGAGATAAAAAACAGAATATATGAGGAGGCATCCAAGATATACTTCTTTATAATAATAAAAATTATATTTTATATAATTTTATAACATTTTATACTTTACATAACTTTATACCACATAACATAAAATGCATCCCATATGGCAAAGTATCACACATCCCTATTCCCAGTCACACTTTTCCTCCTGAGAACCTGGCTATACTTCCAAATGTTTAATCAACCTTCTTTCATATCTCACAAGTGCCTTAAATTGAACGTATGCAAAACTGAATTCAATTTCTTATTTTCAAACCAAACTCTGCCTAGTGTTTCCTCTTAGCCAAGAAGGTCAGCTTTCATTTCTATATTCTTCCAAGATGGAAACTTTGAGTATCCCTTGGATCTTGCCCACTCTTTCACTGACTTAAATTTAATGACTCAACACAACTTTTTACATTTTTCTTTGGAGATATCTCTCAAGTCTGGTTTCTCTTCTTGTCCGCACTGTCATGGTCTTATTTCAAGTCTGTCTTGATCATTCTTTCAAATTACTGCAACAATTTTCTGTTAGATCCTCTCTAATCCTTTTAACATGATGATTTTCTTTTTAAAAATTGATTTCGTTACTTTACATTAAGACCATCCTTGAATGTCCATTGGTTGAAAAATAAAATCTCAATTCCTGAGTTTGGCATGCAAAGTCATTCAGAGTGGTCACCCAGTTGTCCATACTTTTCTCATATGCTAAGCTCCTATGCTTCCAGTCTACAGAACTTTGCAACATATTGTAGTATTCCCCAATTTTAATGCTCCAGGACTTATACAAATGTACTTTCTTGTGCTTCCAGTGGAGAGATCTTTGTCTCATAAAACTCAGGTCAAATGTCACTTTCCAGTAAGTTTCATAGGAAAAAGAAAACAAACTGTTCTGTCTAAGCAGGTCCCACAACACATTTCCTTTTCATTCTAAAAGTATTTATCATATTTTATTGTAATTTATTTGTTTTTATACCTATATTACCCCCTATATTGTGATTTTTCTCAAGTGCTTGGACCATGTATTATTCATTCTTGCATCCCCAGCACTTGGTATAGCAGCATTTGTACATAAACTACCCAATAAATACATGTTGAGCTGAATTTAAATGCACCCATAGGTGCAAACATATATATGTGTATGTTGTCACTAAAGCAGTATTTCACTATAGCATGATGTATATCTAATTTTAAACTTATAAAGATTCTATGTTGATGCCATGGACACTTTGTCAACCATCCAAAGAGCGGCAGAGCTTTTTGCCAATGAGCAACAGCAGTGTACGTTGACAGTTCATTTCAGAACATTATATGGCACTCTACCAAAATTGAACAGCCAGAAAAGATGGAAAGAAAATGACTATTTTCTAGGTCTCCATCACTGCATGTAGGACTAAATGGATTTCATGAAGTTCATGTGCCTTGGTTTGCATCAGCCTTATGTGTAAATCAAATTGATCGTCCTAAGTTGTTTGGCCCAGGACTGTCATTCTAAGGCCTACAGTCATACAGTGCCACATTATACTCTATTATTGTACACTACATCACAGCATACCATATCTATTACAGTCATCTCATGTGGAATTACCTCTTACAAAAGGATGGAACACACCCTAAACTATAATGGCCCTATCACTTGTACTAGCTTTAGTAGAAGAAGCTCTTTTAGCAACCATGTTATTATTACCTCTGGTATGATTAGAGGAAAGGTAGCAATTCATTCCAAGATGAAAACACTCTTCTAGAAAAATATTTATCTTGAAATTATAAGATACTTAAGATTAGTTTTACAATTTAGGGATCTACATTCAGAAGTTTGCCCCTTAGAATAGTATGCTTTTTATGTATGATGCTTAAAAGTTAACAGTAGAAGTTAACTTTCAGACTGATTTGTGAACCAAGAGACTTGATTCATCAGATTTTTGCACTTTTTATAAAGATAGAAAGTTTCCTGTTTTTCTGGAAGTTTGTATTTTCCTGACCCCCCAAAATATATATGTTAAATCTACCCAATTGATTGGACCCAGTATCATCTGTAGACTGACTGGAGAAAGTTATTTTCTGTTCTATAAGGAATAATTAGGCTTCCTTACCTGTTGGTTTATTTTTATGTTATAGACTATATAAACACTGAAATCACTCATTTTTCTTTCTTGGTTTTGGCTGGAAAAGCTTAAAGTAAAATTTGTGGTCTGTCAACAAATGCATAAGTCTTTCTACATTGACTATTTTAAATAAGCCCTCATCCCAAATTCTCTTTAGTTCCCTCCCTTCCCCTTATGATACTCCCTATTTATCTTCACTTAGTTTAAATATTTTTTAGCATTTCAAAGCACGTATCTTTTTAATATTAGGTTAATTCATTTTTAGGAACAAGGTGGCACATTAATAAATAAATACAGAAATAGAACTATTTCGATGAACTGACTAATTTTTATTCTTTATTCCTAACTATTTGCTGGGCTTCATATGTCGGCAGAACTGCATAATAGAAACATCAAATATTCTACCTCAGTACTTCTTATATATCAATATAACCTGAGAAATTCTCTCTTTAAATTTTAAATAATCATTCCTATATCCCACACCTGAGAATCCTGGCTCAAGTCTAGCATGGACCCATTTATCTGTACTGTTTGGACATCTCCACCAATGAATATAACATATAGTACCATTTTACAAAAAGAAAGAACATTTGCAGAAAATAGGATAGACCATCTCGTCAAAGTGAAAAAGAAATGGATATAAACTCATATATGTGTACTTATGAATGATGGAGAGATAGATAGGTGCACAAATATATGTGTGTATATATAGGTACTATAGATAGTAGGTAGAGAGCTGTTTAACACAATAAGAAGGGAAGATAAAAGGAAACAACAAAGAAAATAGAGAGAATATGTTCATTTAGATCACATAAAGCTGGTAGAAATTGTATGTTAGAAATACATTAGAATAGTAGTTTCAAAGTTTTCTGAAAAATAATTTCTTCCCTCTGTTTGCAAGCCATCAAGATAGGTTAGCAATATCATGTTTAAGCATGTGCCATATACTAAAGAATATAAGAAGTATTTTATATGAGCATTTATAGTATGCATATATATATATTTATATAATTTATATGTATTTATATAGTATATAAATGTATATACCATATAAGTATAGTATATAAATATAGTAAGTATTTATAGTATGAGTACCTTATTTTATCCTAAGATAACCCTTTGAGCTAAATATGATTTAATTTAAAAAATTTAAAAAAAATTTTTAATTTAATTTTAAAAAGTAATCATCATTTTTAGGGTAGCAAATTAAGATCTATTTAGGTTGAACACTTGGCCGCAGTTACACAAACATAGATTTGGAAGCAATGGAGGTGGGAGGTAAATGCATGTCATTTTAATCCCAAACCTGTATGCTTGTTTTCCATGTTTCACTGCGCTCCTTCATATATTTGTTTTTTTCTCTTGCTAGAATTCTGGATAATGCAAAATTATTCATTTATCCTTTCCTAACTTCAAACATTGTAAGAGTAATGACATAAATATATATGAGCTTACAATGAATTATTTCTGGAAGTGAGGAAAATCTAGGTAAACACCAGGCTGTGAATGAGGTCAATGGCCATTAAGGTTTTTCAGCTTTATTGAATATATATTTTAAGATGTTATTTAAATAAATGACTTGAGCAGTTTTCTTCTTCTTCTTCTTCTTTTTTTGATTAATGGAGCATATACCCAGATGCATTTTGTCCTAGATTCATTAACCCCTGCTCCACTGATTTTTACTCAGTATTTCTTACAAGAGAGAATTATACCTTTGAAAGCAATGATGCAGATAAGCTCATATTCTGTACAGTGAAATAGCTCTTCTTGAGTTTGTCAGATTTTTTTTCCCCCAAATGTCCTTTCTATGTGGAATGCAGTATGAATCTGGTTTAACAACTTTTGTGTTAGTTAGACTTGGCTTGTTTTATTACAAAAATATTTAGCAAGGAATAAATTTATATCTAGATTATTAAATGTGATGTGCACTTCATAAAATTAGTTTGTAATCCTTTTAATCCTATAGCTATCAGATATGATTAGCTTCAGAAATATGGTCTCTAATTTGGTTTATTAAAGGTAGCAATATAATATCTTTAATTCTTTACTTACTTTTGCTTGCCAATTTTGAAATTAACTGTTTATTATTTTATAGCCCTTTTGGTATTGTCTTCAAACTGAAAAAGCAAGTCAACTTTGTAAAGGACTTAAAATTAAAAGTAAAACTAAGCAGTGTGTGTTTGAACTGATGAGGTGCCAGATTTTCAATTCTATTCAGGCAGTTTTCCTTGAACATGTGGGGGTGATATTACTGTCAGATTTGAGCTGCCTGGGAATACTTACTTTCAACAGGAAATCAACTGAGGCTTGAATTTCATAATTTATGTTGGATATCTAAATGTTCTACCAGTGCCAGAAAGATCCTAGAAAAGCCAAGCAAGATAACTTCATTGGAAAGGAATATGCTACAGACAAAGCTGACATTATGGTTAATCAGAACAAGTAGCTAATACAAGGGCCCCTTCCAGCTCCTCATACTTCCTATTAAATGTAAATATACTCACAGATTCTTGGACAGAGTAGTTTGGTGGACAGAACTCACTCATTAATTAAAACAGGGTATTTTCTCATATTTACCAGTTTAAGAAATTGTGTGTCCTGAAGTTTAAACATCTCTGTGAATTTCCCTCCTAGACTCCAATGGTCAGTTAATTAAAATAGGTTGAAGTTTGAGTGTTCACCTGGAGCCAAATGTTGTGTTTTAAACACTCAACATTCATTCTATTATATAATTTTTCTAACCTTCCTATGTGTGTGTTTACCCTGTTAAGCCAATGAGATACCTGAGGCTCTGGGAGGTAATTTTATTTGCACTAGGTGAAAAGAATTGCTAAATCACAGAATCATGATTCTAACTCAGGCTTCAAATTCCAAAGTACCTTTACTCATTGCTGTGATATTTCTCTCCTTCTCTGCTTCCCAAATAGAATCCTTCCTTTGTCAATAGATTTGTTAGAAGCCAGCACACTTGTATTTCTGCTTCCTTCTTTCTATTTATTTCATTGATGAAATATTTTAAGAATTCCAACTATTGCACATAAATCCATTCTTCCTTGTTCCATTAGCAGAAAAAGGAGGTTTGTTTTGCAGTCTTATGTTAAGATTACCTTGAAATATGAAAGATCTCTATTTCTCAGACGGGTGTAGAAATCTATGGAAAAGGCAGTAATGTCATTTTGGCAGTGTATCATCCTGAATCAGAAACTAAAGCATGCAAACTGAAATTGATTTGTAACAGGTACCTTATTAGAAGCAAACATCAAGAAAACTAGAATCAATGTTGAAACAAAAATTTGTCTTGTAAGCAATCCTGAGTGAAATGTGTTGACACAGCATCACATTCTGTAGCCCCATTTTTGCATGCTTTTCAAAGCACAGCTATCTCAGGCTGAGGGAGATGAATAATTGACTGATCACTGCATAATTCAACATGGTGTTGTAAAAATTCAAGGTCTGGCAAATTTGAAGCTTTTCTTTTTTATTGAGACTGAGGTTAAAGTTTCAATCAACCTTGAAGAAACATTTAAATAGCACAAGGATATATGATTTATTAAAGTGCATATTATTCTTTCTTATATTCCCTCCTTCTTCATTAAGCTACCTCACATAATGCACATATAAAGTTAAAAGACTATCTATGAGGTTTAGTGGAGTTTCTGCCTGTAGTGACTTTAAAAGAACTAACATCATCAATGTCTAAACACACTTATCAAGCAAAGAATCTAAATAGGTTGCTTTCTATCTATCTTATTATATTTCTTTTATATTTTGATACACTACCCATTTGTAAATTTAATATGGAAAGGAAAAAGCAACATTATTGTGAAATATGCTGACAATTTTTCCAATATATTATAAAATGTCCACAAAAGAAAACAACAATTAATGTATGGAGTAATTTTTCAATCAATTGATTTTCCTATAAAATTTTTTATTATCTATTATGTTTCAGGCACTCTCTTCAAAATCAGAATACAATCAGAAAGGGTAAAAATAGAAGCTTTGTCAAGAGGAGAAAATGATAAGATTTGACAGGGAAATACAGAAAAATGTAAAAGCTGTTTTTGTTCAATTAAGTTCGAGGTATAGTAGGAATTAGCATTTTATTTTAAAATGCTACTGCTACGTTTAGTTTCAAATAGAACAGGTTTTGAATTTTTAAGATTATACAAATTTCCCCATTTAGTTATTCTTAAAAAAAATAGGAAAGAATGCCTCCATATTGCATTCCATATTAATGTATAAGTGAAAGTGAAAGCCGACTCTTTGTGATCTAATGGACTATATAGTCCATGGAATTCTCCAGGTCAGAATACTGCAGTGGATAGTTTTTCTGTTCTCCAGGAGATCTTCCCAACCCAGGGATCAAATCTGGGTCTCTCAGACTGCAGACAGATCCTTACCAGCTGAGCCACAAGGGAAGCCCCCATACTAATGCATAATAACTATTATATTTTATTGGCAATATTATAGATATTTTCAGAAATGTTTAATGCCTTTGGATATTTCTGTATAAGTAAACAAAAATGTTTTGTTCAAAAGTTTGGTTTTTGTACAAGATTTTTTCAATAAGTTAAAGGTGTGCTTTGATAAGCTATGTCTATTTAGGAAATTTTTTGTTTCCATTTTTAAACCATACCCAATGTATGCTTAGAGAAAACAGGAGTGCTGTGTGTGAACAGGTATGACTAGCTTTGCATTACAAATAGCCTTCATCATAAGATAAATAAACTCTAAACAAAATTGCTTGAGAAAGTTTAGTTTAATCCAACTACTTTGGTAGAATAAGAAGTTTAGAATAATTCTACTAATGAAATTCTACATAAAAGACTGTGTAGTATGACCACTATAATTTAGAAAATAAAAAGAAACCATGGATGTCCACAGCTCAATAAGTTGTAGTATTTTGGAGAGTGATTTGGAAGACAAGATACTGCTACTGATAATTATGAATCTTAAAAAAGTGTCATCATGTATTTAAGTCCAAAACTGAAATACACCTCTTCCCTTAGTGTAATTTAAAGTCTGGAATTCCTTTGACCATCATAAGGTTTAAATCAGGAAGTCATATACCTGAGACCCTATTTTTCAACCTATTTAGTGACATAGACTACCCAGAATTATATAAAACATTTTTGTCTTGAATTTTACTTAGCAGTTCCTTGGGCTGTCTAATGAGCTAAAAGAATTCTCGTTATTGTTAGGTGCACAGGACTGTAGGCTGCATGGCACACACTGTTGATTTGATGCCCTCCATGATGACAGTCTATGGTTCACCAGCTTGGTTAAACAGCACATCAGAAGCAGTGATGGGTGATCAATCTCATTCCCCATAGCATTGCTCCCCAAAGAGTCATTATTGAGAATAAAATAAGGAAAGGGTATCAGAGGGAATCATTGGGTCTATTGCTTTAAAAAAATTCTAAGAAATAAATGGATAAGAGTGTCAGGAAAATGCATTTTTAAAGCCATGCTACAAAGGGAAGCAATGAAATGTCTTGGAAAAGACAATTTTATTTTCATACTTTCACATATAATACTTACATAAGTACATATCTGTGTTAAAAACTAAATAGGAGCATATTATGTTGAGATATTTAAATGGAACTTCCATTCAACTGCTATATTCATTTTCACGAATTAATTTGAAAAGAATATAAGGTATCACAATCTTGACCTCATCTTCAATAGTCAATTCTTCTAAGCTGGTATAAACTGAAAACTAAGTTTTTGTCAATAAATTGTATTCTTAAGAATAGCATCATGTAGGGAATTTCCTGGTAGTCCAGTGACTAGGACTCCATGCTCTCATTGCCAATGGGTTCAATCCCTGGTCAGGGAACTAAAATCCCACAAACAGTGCCATGTGGCCAAAAACTCAATACCATCATATAAATGTTTGTTCTGAGGTTTTAATTTGAAGGAGAGAAATTCAGCAGTGAAAATAAAATAAAAGGCCAATGCTAAAATCTCAGGTTATTTCTAAAATGATTTAGCTGAAACAAATCTAATTCTTCTCTTATAGAATTATACAGATTGAGAATGTTTTCAAGGATATATAGTCTAGAGGTATATTATCTGGGAATAATTTTATTCCCATATAACTTTCCCTTGTAGGAACTTGATTACCTTGAAAGACAGAGAAAAATTAGTAGATAATGCTGCAATTCAGAAAAATAAAATATTACTTATAATAACAAGTAACATTTACTAAGTGCTTACAATGTTGGGGCTTTGCTAGTGGCTCAGAGGTAAAGATTATGCCTGCAATGGAAGAGGCCAAGTTTGACCCCTGGATCAGGAGGATCCCCTGGAGAAAGGAAAGGTTACTCAATCCAGTATTCATGCCTGGAGAATTCCATTGACAGAGGAGCCTGACAGACTATAAAGTACATGGGGTTGCAAGGAGTTACACACAACTGAGAAACTACTATTTTACAAGTTTTAGATACTTGCTAAGAATTTTATATAGATTATCTCATTCAATCTCCACAGTAACCCTGAAGTAGATCCCATTACTATTTTACATATGAGGAAACTGAAGAATAGAAAGTTAGATAACTTGTATAAAGTCATTGTGCATAAGTACTGGAAATAAGAAAGTTTTATTTCCGTTTTCAACTTATTAATTACTAATGGTCTTCCTTTGTTTTGTTCAGTCACTAAGTCATGTCCAATTCTTTGGACACCAGGCTTCCTTGACTTTCACAATCTCCCAGAGCTTGCTCAAACTCATGTCCACTGAGTTGGTGATGCCATCCAACTGTCGCATCTTCTACTGCCCCTTTCTCCTCCTGCCTTCAATCTTTCCAAGCATCAGGGTCTTTTCAAGTGAGTTAGATGTTTGCATAAGGTGGCCAAAGTATTGGAGCTTCAGCTTTAGCATATATGCTTCCAATGAATATTTGGATTATTTTCCTTTAGGATTGACTAGTTTGATCTCCTTGCAGTCCAAGGAACTCTCAAGAGTCTTCTCCAGCATAATTTGAAAGCATTAATTCTTCACTGCTCAGTCTCTTTTGTGGTCCAAACTCACATCCATACATGACTACTGGAAAAACCATACATTGACTATATGGACCTCTATTGGAAATGTGATGTCTCTGCTTTTTAATACGCTGTCTAGGTTTGTCACAATTTCTAACAATAGAGCAAACATCTTTTCATTTCATGACTGCTGTCACCTTCTGCAGTGATTTGGAGCCAAAGGAAAAAAATAATTCTGTTGGTATTTCCATTTTTTCCCCTTCTGTTTACCATGAAGTGATGGGACTGAATGCCATGATCTCAGTTTTTGGTTGCTGAGTTTTAAACTAGCTTTATCAATCTCTTCTTTCACTCTCATCAAAAGATTATTTAATTCCTCCTCGTTCTCTGCCATTAGGGTGATATCATCTGCATGTCTGAGGTTGTTGATATTTCTCCCAGCAATCTGATTTCAGCCTGACTCATCCAGCCCAGCATTTCACATGATGTACCCTGCATATAAGTTAAATAAACAGGGTGACAGTATGCAGCCTTGTTGGACACCTTTCCCAACAATGGAACCAGTCTATTGTTCCATGTCCAATTCTAACTGTTGCTTCTTGACCTCCATACAGGTTTCTCAGGAGACAGGTAAGGTATTCTCATCTCTTCAAGAATTTTCCAGTTTGCTGTCATCCACACAGTCAAAAACTTTTAGGGTAGTCAATGAAACAGAAATAGAGGTTTGTCTAGAATCCTTTGCTGTCTCTACGATCCCATGGATATTGGTAATTTGACATCTCATTCTTCTGTCTTTTCTAAAGTCAGCTTGTACATTTGGGATTTCTCAGTTCACAAACTGCTGAAGCTTAGCTTGAAAATTTTTGATCATTACCTTGCAAGCATGTGAAATGAGAGCTATTGTAAGGTAAATTTGAGCATTTTTTGGCACTCCTTCTTTGAGATTGGAATGAAAACAGACGTTTCCAGTTTTGTGACCACTGCTGAGTTTTCCAAATTTGCTGGCATATTGAGTGCAGCACTTTAATAGCATCTTCTTTTAAGATTTGAAATAGCTTAGATGCAATTCCATTACTATCATTAGCTTTGCTTGTAGAAATGTTTCCTAAGGCCCACTTGACTTCACACTCCAGAATGTCTGGCTCTAAATGAAGATCACACCATCGTGGGTATCCAGGTCATGAAGACCTTTCTTGTATAGTTCTTCTGTGTATTCTTGCCACCTCTTTGTAAATTCTTCTACTCCTCTTAGGTCCTTAGGTTTTCTGTCCTTTATTGTGTCCATCCTTGCATGAAGTTGTTCTCTTGTTATCTCCAATTTTCTAGAAGAGATCTCTAGTCTTTCTCATTCTATTATTTTCCTCTATTTCTTTGCATTGTTCATTGAAGAAGACTTTCTTATCTTGCCTTTCTTTTCTCTGGAAGTCTGCATTCAGTTAGATGTATCTTTCCCTTTCTCCTTTGCACTTAGCTTCTCTTCTTTCTCAGCTATTTGTAAGGTCTCCTTAGACAATCACCTTGCCCTCTTGCATTTCTTTTTCTTGGGGATAGTTTTGGTCACTGTCTCCTACACAATTTTATGAACCTCCATCCATTATTCTTCAGGCAATCTGCCTACCAGATCTAATCACTTGAATCTATCCATCATCTCCACTATATAATCATAAGGGATTTGATTCATATCATTCTTGAGTGGCCTAGTGATTTTCCCTACTTTCTTCAATTTAAGCATGAATTTTTCAATAAGGAGTTCATGATCTTTGTCACAGTCAGCTCCCAGTCTTGTTCTTGCTGACTATATAGAGCTTCTGCATCTTCAGCTGCAAAAAATAGCATAAATATATTTGATTATGTATGCATATACATAAGTGAAACAAATTACAACAATGATAAAAGGAATAGGAAGGAGAAATTGGAATAATTGTGTTTTCATAAGGCACATATACTACCTATAAACTAATATAGTGTTAACTGAATATGAACTTGGATTAATTGTAAATATAGTTGCAAACTCTAGGACAGTCACTAAAAAAGCAAAAGAAGACTATAATCTATAGTCTATGAGGGGAGAAAAAATGGAATTATATAAAATGCTTAATTAGAAACACAAAAAGGGGTTGCAAATCAAATTCAGCAGTATTTAAAAAGACATAGACCATGATCAAATGAGATTTCTCCAGGGGTGCAAGAGGTTTCAATGTCCATGAAATAAATCAATATGATACACAAGATTAACAAATTAAAAAATAAAACATATGATTATTTTAATAGATGAAGAAAAAGCTTTTGATAAAATTCAATATTCATTTATATTAAAAACTATCAACAAAGTGAGTATGAAGGGAACATATCTAATATATAAAGTCCATAAATGACAAACCTACAGGCAACATTATTCTCAATGGTGAAAAGCTGAAATTCCTTTAAGATTAGGTATAAAACAAGAATACTCACTCCCATTAATTTTATTCAAGATGATATTGGAAGTCCTAGCTACAGCAATTAGACAAGTAAAAGAAGGAAAAAGAATCCACTTTGAAAGCAAGAAGTAAAACTGTCAGTGTTTGTAGATGATATGATGCTATACATAGAAAATTGTCAAGACTCCACCAAAAAACTAGTAGAACTAATAAATGAATTCAATAGTTGCAGAATACAAATTAATATACAGAAATACACTGCATTTCTACACACTAACAATGAACTACCTGAAAGAGTATTTAAGAAAAAAAGTTTCTTTTACAATTGTGTCAAAAATCTAACCATAGAAGTGAAAGATTTGTATTCAGAAAATTGTAAGACATCATAAAAGAAATTGAAGACAGCATAAACAGATGAAAAGTTACACAGTGCTCATGTATTAGGAAAATTAATTTATTAAAGTGACCGTGTTACCCAAAACAGTCTATAGATCCTGCACAAGCCCTATCAAAATGCCAATGGAATGTTTCATGACCAAGATAATCAGTTGTAAGATTTGTATGGAAAAACAAAAGACCACAAGTAGCCAGAACCATCTTGAGAAAGAAGAACAAAGCTGAAAGTAGCATGTTCCTTGATGCCAAACTATATTGCAAAGCTACAGTAATCAAAGCAATATGCTACTGGCACAAAAACAGACACATAGATCAATGAAATAGAATAAAAAGCCCAGAAATAAACCCATTCACATATAGTCAATAATCTATGACAAAAGAGACAAGAATACAAAGGGGGAAACATAGTCTCTTCAATAAACAATGCTGAGAAAATTGGATGGCTACATGCAAAAGTATCAAACTAAACTACACTCAAACCATACACAAATTAAACTCAAAATGGATTAAAGACTTAAATAAAAGGTCTGAAAACATAAATCTCCTAGAAGAAAACATAGGCAGTATGCTTTTTGACATCAACCTTCAGTTCAGTTCAGTCACTCAGTCATGTCTGACTCCTTGTGACCGCATGAACCGCAGCATGCCAGGCCTCCCTGTCCATCACCAACTCCTGGAGTGCACCCAAACCCATGTCCATCAAGTCGGTGATGCCATCCAGCCATCTCATTCTCTGTCATTCCCTTCTCCTCCTGCCCTTAATCTCCCCCAGCATCAGGGTCTTTTCCAGTGAGTCAGTTCTTTGTATCAGGTGGCCAAAGCATTGGAGTTTCAGCTTCAACATCAGTCCTTCCAATGAACACCCAGGACTGATCTCCTTTAGGATGGACTGGATCTCCTTGCAGTCCAAGTGACTCTCAAGAGTCTTCTCCAAACCACAGCTCAAAAACATCAATACTTCTGCACTCAGATTTCTTTACAGTCCAACTATCACATCCATACATGACTCCGACATCAGCCTTGGCAATATATATATATTTTTAATATGTCTCCTCAGGCAAAGGGAAAAAAAGGCAAAAAATAAACAAATGGGACTGCATCAAACTAAAATGCTTTTTCATAGGGTAGGAAACTATAAACAAAATGAAAGGCAGCCTACTAAGTGGCAGAAGATATCTGTATACAATATATCTGATAACAGCTTAATGTTCTAAATATACAATGAACACTTAAAACCCACCATCAAAAAACAAACACAATTTAAAAATGGGCAAAGGATCTAAATAGACATTTTTCCAAAGAAAGCATACATATGACCAACATACACATGTAAAAATGCACTAATCAGAGAAATGCAAATCAAAACCACAATGAGGTACCCCTTTACACCAGTCAGAATGACTGCCATCCAAAAGTCTACAAGCAATAAACGGTGGAGAGGATGTGTAGAAAAGGGAACCCTCTTACACTGTTGGTGGGAATGCAAACTAGTACAGCCACTATGGAAAACAGTGTGGAGGTTCCTTAAAAAACTGCAAATAGAACTGCCATATGACCCAGCAATCCCACTGCTGGGCATACACACCGAGGAAACCAGAATTGAAAGAGACACATGTACCCCAATGTTCATCGCCACATTGTTTATAATAGCCAGGACATGGAAGCAACCTAGATGCCCATCAACTGACGAATGGATAAGAAAGCTGTGGTACCTATGCACAATGGAATATTACTCAGCCATTAAAAAGAATTCATTTGAATCAGTTCTACTCAGGTGGATGGAACTGGAGCCTATTATCCAGAGTGAAGTGAGCCAGAAGGAAAAACAAAAATGCAGTATACTAATGCATATATATGGAATTTAGAAAGATGGTAACGAGAACATTGCATGCGAGACAGCAAAAGAAACACAGATGTATAGAACAGTCTCGTGGACTCTGTGGAAGAGGGCAAGGGTGGGATTATATGGGAGAATGACATTGAAACATGTTAATTATCATATGTGAAATCAATCGCCAGCCCAGGTTTGATGCTCAGGGCTGGTGCACCAGGATGACCCAGAGAGAGGGAATCGGGAGGGTGGAGGGAGGGGGGTTCTGGAAGGGGAACATATATATACCCATGGCAGATTCATGTCATTGTATGGCAAAACCAACACAATAAAGTAAAGAAATTTTTTTAAAAAATGCACTAATCACCAGGAATAAGCAAATCAATACAATAGTGAGATACTCCCTACACCTATCTGAATAGCTATCATCTAAAAGATAAAAAATATCAAATTCTGGTAAGGATAGAGAGAAAAGGGAAGCTTCATGAAGTGCTGCTTGAAATAGAAATTGGCACAGCCACCATAAAAGACAGTATGGAGGCTTCTTAAAAATTAAAACTAGGGCCACCATATGATCAGTGTTATACTTAGTTTCCTATACTCTATAAATTTAATTATAATTTTTAAAAAAGCAACAATTTGAGTTACTTATTGCACTTGGTTGTACAAGAAGTGTACTGAAAAATTTTTATTATGCTTGCTTTAATCCCAACTTCTTTTCACTTAATTTGAAGCACTGGGTTGGTGAAACAGAGAAGTCTGCTATTTGCCTATGAAGCTTATGTGATCACAAAATGACAAGACTTTAAAAAGGTAAATGCACAGTGAACTGCTGGACAGCCATTGTGAGAACTGCCATGATGTTGTTGGGAACTTACAGATGAGAAACCAGATCTAGTCTCCAGATTTTGAGGCCCTGATATTTGGATAGAGCCATGAAGGGTTAGGAATAACTAACCATTGGGAGAAGGTATGATGGAAGTTGATCCAAAAGTCAGCATGCAAAAGTCCTCAGGAAAGATTAATGACACTAATATTCTGAAAATATATAATCCTCACAACAAAATAAATAGTATAAAGATTATGGAAAGGCTGAAAGAATGAGATCAAAGGGAGTCCTGTGCAGTATGGTGAGACACTTGGTTATTATCATAGAAACAACAGCAATTTATTAAACTTTAAAAAAAAACTAATATATTCTTCAATAAACACTGACAGAAATGGTATGTACCTAACAGAAGCAGAAGATATTAAGAAGAGGTGGCAAGAATACACAGAAGAACTGTACAAAAAGGATCTTCATCACCCAGATAATCACGATGGTGTGATCACAAACCAAGAGCCAGACATTCTGGAATGAGAAGTCAAGTGGGCCTTAGGAAGCATCACTACGAACAAAGCTAGTGGAGGTGACAGAATTTCAGTTGAGCTATTTCAAATCCTAAAAAGTGATCTGTGAAAGTGCTACACTCAATATGCCAGCAAACTTGGAAAACTCAGCAGTGGCCACAGGAGTGGAAAAGGTCAGTTTTCATTCCAATCCTAAGACAATGCCAGAGAATGCTCAAACTACTGCACAATTGCACTCATCTCACATGCTAGTAAAGTAATGCTCAAAATTCTCCAGGCCAGGCTTCAACAGTACATGAACTGTGAACCAGATGTTAAAGCTAAATTTAGAAAAAGTAGAGGAACCAGAGACCAAGTTGCCAACATCTGCTGGATCATTGAAAAAGCAAGAGAGTTCCAGAAAAACATCTACTGCTTTATTGACTATGCCAAAACTTTTGACTGTGTGGATCACAATAAACTGTGCAAAATTTTTAAAGAGATGGGAATATCAGACCACTGCAGATGGTGACTGTAGCCATGAAATTAAAAGATACTTGCTCCTTGGAAGAAAAGTTATGACCAACCTAGATAGCATATTGAAAAGCAGAGACACTACTTTGCCAACAAAGATTCATCTAGTCAAGGCTATGGTTTTTCCAGTAGTCATATATGAAAATGAGAGTTGGACTATAAAGAAAGCTGCATGCCAAAGAATTGATGCTTTTGAACTGTGGTGTTGGAGAAGACTCTCAAGAGTCTCTTGGACTGCAAGGAGTTCAACCCAGTCAATCCTCAAGAAAATCAATATTGAATATTCATTGGAAGGACTGATGCTGAAGCTGAGGCTTCGATATTTTGGCCACCTGATGTAAATGAGTGACTCATTGGAAAAAAAAAAAAAAACCCGATTCTAGGAAACACTGAAGGCAGGAGGAGAAGAGGACAGCAGAAAAGAGATGGTTGAGTGGCATCACTGATTCAATGGACATGAATTTGAGCAAACTCTGGGAGATTGTGCTGCAGTCCATGTGGTTGCAATGACTGGAACAGTCCTGAGTGACTGAACTGCCTCATGCTTGAATGAGTGGCAGGCTTCCCTTTGTATGGCTGTGACCCTTCTGAAAAGCTTTACACACCATTTCTTTGCAGGTGAAGCACCACAGATATCTAGCACCTATGTCACAGAGAATCCATGGACAGAATACTCAGTGCACTGAGAACTTGCTAAAATGAGGAGAGAAAAGTCTCTAATTTTGGCTGATCTAAGAAGAGTCAAAATTTCTAAGACATCTGAACAATTAAACTTAAGAACCTTACATTATCAATACGTCCAGTTAAAACTCAGTTTATGTATCTAGTTTGATATTAACATTATGCTCCATTCTATAGTATCAGTTACACTCACCTTAAAAATTCTGAGAATGATGGAATAGATTCACACAAAGTAAATAATAATAATAATAATGTGAACAGAATAAATGAATTAAATAATACAGATATAATATTGAGGATCAAGAGAACGAAATGTTAGTTGTTTAAAAAATCTAATGAAATGGATAAACTTCTGGAAACACAGATCAAGAAGAAAATAGAGTGAAGACACATATAAACAATATTCATATTGAAAGAGAGAATACGAGTGAAGATACACAAAATAAAACAAAATGCTTCTCAAAAGTAATGGAAATAACAGCAAAAATAAACAAATGGGACATAATTAAACTTAAAAGCTTTTGCACAATGAAGGAAACTATAAGCAAGGTGAAAATACAGCCTTTGGAATGGGAGAAAATAATAGCAAATGAAGCAACTGACAAAGAATTAATCTCAAAAATATACAAGCAGCCTATGCAGATCAATGCCAGAAAAATAAATGACCCAATCAAAAAATGGGCCAAAAACCTGAACAGACAATTCTCCAAAGAAGACATACAAGTGGCTAATAAACACATAAAAAATGTTCAACATCACTCATCAGAGAAATGCAAATCAAAAACAATGAGGTACCATCTCATGCTGGTCAAAATGGCTGCTATCAAAAAATCTACAAACAAAAAATGCTGGAGAGGGTGTGGAGAAAAGCGAACCCTCTTACACTGTTGGTGGGAATGCAAAGTAGTACAGCCACTATGGAGAACAGTGTGGAGATTTCTTAAAAAAACGGAAATAGAACTGCCATATGACCCAGCAATCTCACTGCTGGGCATGCACACCGAGGAAACCACAATTGAAAGAAAGATGTCATTACAGCACTATTTACAATAGCCAGGACACGGAAGCAACCTAGATGTCCACCAGCAGATGAATGGATAAAAAAGCTGTGGTACGTATATACAATGGAATATTACTCAGATATTACAAAGAATGCATTTGAATCAGTTCTAATGAGGTGGATGAAACTGGAGCCTATTATACAGAGTGAAGTAAGTCAGAAGGAAAAACATCAATACAGTATATTAATGCATATATATGGAATTTAGAAAGATGGTAATGATGACCCTATATGCGAGACAGCAAAAGAGACACAGATACAAAGAACAGACTTTTGGAGTCTGTGGGAGAAGTCAAGAGTGGGATGATTTGAGAGAATAGCATTGAAACATGTATATTATCATACGTGAAATAGATCACCAGTCCAGGTTCAGTGCATGAGACAGGATGCTCAGGGCTGGTGCACTGGGATAACCCTGAGGGATGGGATGGGGAGGGAGATGGGAGGGGGGTTCAGGATGGGGGACACATATACATCCATGGCTGATTTCTGTCTATGTATGGCAAAAACCACTACAATATTTTAAAGTAATTAGCCTCCAATTAAAATAAGTGAATTAATTATTTTAAAAAGTCTAATGCTGCCGCTGCTGCTAAGTCATGTCAGTTGTGTCTAACTCTGCAACCCCATAGACGGTAGCCCACCAGGCTCCCCCTTCCCTGGGATTCTCCAGGCAAAATCTCTGGAGCGGGTTGCCATTTCCTTCTCCAATGCATGAAAGTGAAAAGGGAAAATGAAGTCGATCTGTCATGTCTGACCCTTAGCAACCCCGTGGACTAGAGCCTACCAGGCTCCTCCGTCCATGGGCTTTTCCAGGCAAGAGTACTGGGGTGGGTTGACATTTCCTTCTCCAAAATGAAATGGATAAATTCTGGAAACACTGATCAAGAAAAAACTAGAGTGAAGGCACATAGAAATAACATTCATAATGAAAGAGAGTTTATGAGTGAAGATACAGAAAAGTTAAAAAAATGCTTCTCAAACTCATGTGCTTACAAGCATTTCAAGGCCTATAGTAGTGTGCTGGGACTGCTGTGACAAAATACCACTGACTGGGAGTCTTAAACAACAGAAGCTTGTTTTCTCACATGTCTGGAGACTAGATATCCAACGTCAGGTGCTGTCAATCTCAGCATCTCCGGCTTTTGGACAGCCACCTTACTCTGCCCTCACATGCCTCTCCTCTGTGCGCAGGCACCCCCCATGACGCTATCTCTGCTTATAAGGCCACCAATTATATTTAACTAGAGCCTACCTGTATGATGTCATTTATCATTAATTACCTCCACAAAGGCCCTATCTTCAATTACCTCAGAATTCTGGAGTATTGAGGATTAAGACTTGACTTATTAATTTGGGGAACACAATTCAGCTGCAATAGGGAACTCATTAAGTAGATCTTTGGTGAGCCCTAAAGATGTCTAAACACTTTCAGGTGATGCTAATGCTGCAAAACATACCTTGAGCAACAAGAAAATAAAAGGATGAAGAAAAATATTTTAAATAATCTTAAACCAATACAGTGAAAAAGATGGAAAAATAAATTCCTAGAAATATATAAAGTATCAAGCATAATTCAAGAAAAAAAATAAGTCCTAAATGGTATTAGAATCATGAACTATTTCAATTGATATTTAAATTATTTTCAACAGAGAAAATGTTGCCCCCCCGCGTGCTTTTACTTTCAAACATCCAAGAGTGAAAGAATTAAAATTCTACTGAAACATTTCACCAGAAAAGGGTGGTAGTATTCCACAACTAGTTTCATGAGTCTAGTACAAACTTGAAACCATAACCGAGTGAGAACAGAAAGAGAAAGAAAGCATATAATTTCACTCATGAATGTACATCCTTAGTCAAATTCTAAATATTAGCCACACAAATCCAACAATATATAAAAGGAATAATAATGTTTTTTCTCAGCCTCCAAACACACAAAGATAACTTTATTGTAAGAAAAAATTTTAATATAAATTTATTTATTTTAATTGGAGGCTAATTACTTTACAATATTGTAGTGGTTTTGCCATACATTGATATGAATCCACCACGGGTGTACATGTGTTCCCCATCCTGAATCCCCCTCCCACCTCCCTCCCCATCTCATCCCTCTGGGTCATCCCAGTGTACCAGCCCAAGCACTCTATCTCATACATAGAACCTCGTATGATAATATATATGCTTCACTGCCATTCTGCCAAATCATCCCACCCTTGCCCTCTCCCACAAAGTCCAAAAGACTGTTCTATACATCAGTGTCTCTTTTGCTGTCTCACATATAGGATTATTGTTACCATCTTTCTAAATTCCATATATATGCTTTAGTATACTGTATTGGTGTTTTTCTTTCTGTCTTACTTCACTCTGTATAATAGGCTCCAGCTTTATCATAAGAAAATATATTTTGAAACAAAGCACATTAGCTGATTAAAAACAAAATTTCAAAACTTATTTCCAAAGAGGCAGAAAAGTAATTTGTTAAAATTCAATACTTATTCATGAAAAATATTCTTAGAAAATTAGAGAACAAGAGTGATTCAATAAGAATGGAGTTGGGCATGAGAACTGGCATCTGCAACAAATTTCCTGGTGATGTCAACGCCTCTGGTCACAAAACAACTCTCTTGGCCAGGGGATCCTGGTACAATAAGGTCGATGTTGCCATTCAGTCCTCTCCAGGTTTAAAAATCCCATAGGATCATTTCATGAGACTAGAATAAAAAAAGAGGTTAACACTCATGTTTGTTTGTGCTTATTTTTTCAGAAAGTTCCCAGTAGCTGGCTCACAGGAGCGTAGTTCTGATAAACTTCCCCTTCACCCTGCTGCAGTCATGTCGTCGTTGTTTAGTTACCAAGTTGTGTCTGACTATTTGCAATATCATGGACTATAGCTCACCAGGCTCCTCTATCTATGGACTTTCCCAGGCAAGAATGCTGGAGAATGTGGCCATTTCCTCCTGCAAGGGATCTTCCCAACCTAGGGATCAAACTCGTGTCTCCTGCCTCTGCAGGTGGATTCTGTAGCACTGAGTCATGTAGCCGTGAGGTCTACCAATATTCCTGGCAGGTTCTATGGAATTCATCTTTATACAATTGATTCTGGTTGGATTAATTGGGGTGCAGAGCAGGCCAATCCAAATGCCTAACACAATGCGAGATTATGCTCAAAACCCTCTTTCACCATATGAGTGGCTCTTAACCAGGGATGAGTTTCCCTAGAGTACACCTAGCAAGGTATAGAGACATTTTTGGTTGTCATAACTAGGGGTAGGAGGGAACACAGGAAGTGGTATTGATATTTATCTATAAATATCCTGTTGTTAAACATCCCACAATGCATGGGATAGTTCCTGCAAACAATCAATTGATTGATGCCCCTGCCTCTCTTTCTCTGTCTCCCTTCCTCCCCCTCCAGCCCCCACCCCTACCCTCTTTTATCATAAATTTCTTCTTAGGAGATTCTTCATGTCATCGTGCAAATATGCTTAATAAGTAGCTCTTCCAAATATTTCCAGCATGTTTGAGTTGAGAACTAATAGCAATAGCTCTCTAAGATCCTTGATGATGTAGATCTTATTAGTTATCTATGGTTCAAAGACAGTGTAGGAAATACTGAAGATTCACCAAAGCAATGCCATACAAGAATATAGAAAAGGAGTGACTCATTTGGTCACGTAATTGTGAACTTCAGGGTACATTCAATTTATGGTCACTCATTATGCTTGCTCTCTGCCAAAAGTTTGTTGGAGACTCTCCCTGGTACCTTATGATACCTTTTATTTAGAAGCAAACATTTTGAATACGATTTGATTTATAGCCTTAAAATAAGGCTTTTATATAAATCTGTATTAGTGACTATGCTGTTCAGTTTTTAGATATTTTAGATAAACATATACCAAGGGAAAATATTTCAAGGACAGAAGGTAAATTAAATAATATAAAAATATAAGAACAGACAATAATACAAAAATAGATAATTCTGGATAATTTCTAAGTGTTGTGATTGAGATCTCTAAATTCAAATAAACTGAAACTGCATTTTTAGTATAACTGTTTATAAGTGTTCATATGACTTGAATTAATAGTGTTAATTTTAATATGCATCAATTATACACAGTCTTCATTTATCAGAAGGAATTTTCCTAAAAAATAAACAAAGAAAAGAAAACCTTTCTGACTTTATTATGCAAAAGCCATCAAACATTGTCAGACTGAGACAATCATCTTGATTATTTTTGGTTGTTTGGAGGATAAGGAAAATCCACCCAGACTTAAAAGTAGCTCTTGGGAGGCAAGCAATTTGGTTTTGTAATGAGGTGTGCTTTCTCAGAAGGTGATTATAATGGAGTCCAAGGGGATGCGGATGAAAGCTTTAGTATATTATCTTTTATTTCTTTAAGTGTTTTATATCAGAAAGCTCTGGAAATGTGGTCAAATAGTCTTTGGGGGTTGCAGGATCCTCCAGTGAGCTGCTTTGATACCAAAAGGACTACATGCTCAGGACATGAACATCTTACTTCTGCTCCTTCAGGCAGTTTGGACCATGTGTAAGTAACAGCTGGTGAAACAATGTGATGCTGAACAGTCCGGTGAAGATCAGAGCTACTTTTTGTCCCATTGTCCTTCTATTATCTCTAATGCCAAATGAAAAGATATTTTACACCTGATTACACACATGGAAATTTACATGTATGCTTTCACAATAACAGAAGAGTCTTCCAGCTTTCTGTACATTACTGATCCTAAGACCTCTTATTTAATTAGAAACATAAGGCCAAAAGAAAGCAGCTTTAAATATTTTGTTTTTCTTTTCACTTATGAATATGATTTAAATGAGACAATGATCAAATTAATAATATTTGGGAAAGATTATGATAAATCAATATAAAAAGACAATTGAAATTTTATTTCTTGAAAAATAAAAATGCACATTGGAATTTATTAAGTTGGGAAATGAGATTTTGTTTTGGTATAACCTTTTCTAGATAGTCTTTTTTGATCAACATTTATATAAAACCAATTATCTTGCTACTTTTGCCAGATAAAAGAAACTGCTCAGCTGTTACTACAAAAGTTAACTGGGGTTCAAAACTGGTTTTCATGGATGACACTAAGCATAGTGACATGGCAACACATTTTATAAAACTTATGATCAGCTGTACGGAATGCAAAAATAAAAAGCTTGACTTCTTTCTGTAAAGAAAAAGGAAATTCATAAATATGTGTATAAGGGAGATTGCCGTTTGAGGTTATCATAAATAAATACTATTATATTGGAGCAAGAACTTGTGCAATTAACAGAAATAAGATATTTACAGTCAGACAATTTAAAAGAAATACCATGAGAAAGGAATAGTTATGAAAGAGGAAGATAATGTTCATTTTCCTGCAATCAAAAGAGTGACCTAGGTTAAGAACACAGTTGGAGTTCAAACATGTATATTCAAGGACTTGATTGAGACTAGACAGAGTAGACCCAGGTATTGGGGTTTCATGATAATAATTTTGTAATGAAAATGTTACACACTAGTAAGCAGTAATTGTTGTTTTGTTGTTTGTTGTTTAATTGCTAAGTTGTGTCTGACTCCTTTGCAACCCCATGGACTATAGCGCTCTGTGGGCTCCTCTGTCCATGGGATTTTTTAGGCAACTATAGTGCATGGATCACAACAAACTATGAAAAATTCTTAAAGAGATGGGAATACTAGACCACTTTACCCACCTCTGGAGAAATCCGTATGCAGGTCAAGAAACAACAGTTAGAAATGAACATGGATCAACAGACTAGTTTCAAGTAGGGAAAGGAGTACATCAGGTATATTGTTACTCTGCTTATTTAACTTATATGCAGAGTACATCATGAGAATCCCTGGGTTGGATGAAGCACAAACTGGAATCAAGATTGCTGGGAGAAATATCAGTAACCTCAGATATATATATGACACCATCTTTATGGCAGAAACCAAAGAACTAAAGGGCCTCTTGATGAAAGTGGAAAAAAAAAAAAGAGTGAAAAAGCTGGCTTAAAACTCAACATTCAGAAAACTAAGATCATGGCATCTGGTCCCATCACGTCATGGCAAACAGATGGGGAAACAATGGAAACAGTGTCAGACTTCACTTTTTTGGGCTCCCAAACCACTGCAGATGTGACTGCAGCCATGGAATTAAAAGACGCTTACTCCTTGGAAGAAAAGCTATGACCAGCCTAGACAGCATATTAAAAAGCAGAGACATTACTTTACCAATAAAGTTCCATCTATTCAGAGCTATGGTTTTTCCAGTAGTCAGGTATGGATGTGAGAGCTGGACTATAAAGAAGGCTGAGTGACAAAGAATTGATGCTTTTGAACTGTGGTGTTGGAGAAGACTCTTGAGAGTCCCTTGGACTGCAAGGAGATCCAACCAGTCCATTCTAAAGGAAATTAGTTCTGAATATTCACTGGAAGGACTGATGCTGAAGCTGAAACTCCAATACTCTGGCCACCTCATGTGAAAAGCTGATTACTTGGAAAAGACCCTGATACTGGGAAAAATTGAAGGTGGGAGGAGAAGGGGATGACAGAGGATGAGATGGTTGGATGGCATCACTGACTCAATGGACATGAGTTTGAGTAAGCTCTGGGAGTTGGTGATGGACAGGGAAGCTTGGCATGCTGCAGTCCATGAGGTCACCAAGGGTTGGACATGACTGAATGACTGAACTGATACTGGAGTAGGTTGCCATTTCCTTCTCCAGGGGATCTTCCCAACACAGGGGTCAAACGTTTCCTGCATTGGCAGGCAATTCTTTACCGATGAGCCACCAGGGAAGCTCAACTAAGCCATAACAATGAAGGCCAAAGTTATGTTATTTTAACTACTTTCCCTGTAGATGAATTAGCATTTGTAAATTTTTGTGGTCTCATCCATTTTATCTGGTAATGACTGCTGCCTAGGAGGAAAAACTATGCCTAAGAAATTCAAGGATTTATTTCCTGGATTTTTTTTGCCTTTGTTTTGAATAAACTTAGGTTATTAACAAATAGGTTATTTTGCTGCCATTTCTATACTTCTTTTGTGAACTAGGTCAGTCAATGATATCAAAACAAGCACTTCTACTTATGTATTTCAGAATAGGTAATGGAAAAAGACAAGCTGCAAATTTCAGAAACTTAAAAATGTTCAAATATCACCACTTGCAAATTTTATCAGCTCTGAGTAATGTATTTTACTTAAAAAGACAGATTATAAATATTATTTTCTTTGTTACTTTAATAAGACTTTAATGTTTCCATTAGTGACTTTACTACTGCATGTAAACAAACATATGAAATAAGAAAATTATGAATTTCTATCTAACTTATAATTGTGTATACTACCTCAGATGAGTGTGAGTATAGTTCTGTTGATTATGATTATGATATCCTGAATATTTTTCAGCTATTTACTTTTAAAATGTGCCTGGCTTACACTGTAAACAAATATTACAAATAATATCAGCCAAAGATATAAAAGGAAATGGGTTTTCTGGATGGCCCAGTGGTAAAGAATCTGCCTGCAGTACCAGAGCCACAGGAGATGCAAGTTTGATCCCAGAGTTAGAAAGATCCACTAGAGAAGGGCATGGTAAACCATTCCAGTATTCTTTCCTAGAGAATCCCATGGACAGAGGAGCCTGGCAGGCTACAGTCTAAAGGGACTCAAAGAGTCAGACACAACTGAAGTGACTTAGCACACACGTGCATAAAAAGAAATAAATACCTTATTATATAATCAATCAATATAATTTATGATATTAACATTTATTTTAAAAAGCCATATGATCATCTCAATAAATGTAGAAAAAAGTATTTTACAAACTCCAACTATAACCTGAAAATAGATCTCTTCACTCTAGAAATAGAAGGAAAATTCTGCAAACTCATGAGGAACACACATGAAAACATGACGGCCAGCATCATATTCAATGGTGGAAAGCTAACTGTTCTCTCTTTAAGATCCTGAAAAGGAAAAAGATGTTCACTCTCACAAGGATGATCAACATTGTGCTAGGGATTACAGATAGTGCCATAAAATATTAAAATTAAAAGTATCTTATTTAAAAGAAGGTATAAGACAGTCTTTTTCATAGGTAAAATCATTGTCTATGTAGAAAATTCCAAAACATCTATAAGAAAAACTTACTGGAACTAATAAGTGATTTCAGAAAAGTTGAAGGATATAATATCATTATTTAAAAAGAAGACTGCATATTTATACACTGGCATCGAATGATTAGAAGTATGTTAGCAAAGAATGTTGGAAGCTAAAAAGCATGGTTGAGAAAAATTAAAGTCCAAAATGAAGAAATATACTCTAGGACTCTCCTGATGGTATGGTGGATGGGAATCTGCCTGCCAGTGCAGGAAACATGGGTTCCAGCACTGATCCAGGAATATTCCATATGCTGCAGAGCAACCAAGCCCTGCCACAATTACTGAGCCTGTATGCTTCAATGACTGAAGTCTTTGTGCCTAAAGCCTGTGCTCTGCAACTAGAGAAGCCATGGTAATGAGAAGCCCATGCAGTGTAACTAGAGAGTAGTTTCCACTTTGCAAAAAAGAGAAAGCCCATGTACAGCAATGAAGACCCAACACAACAAAAAATTAAATAAATAAATAAGTAACATTGCTGCTGTTCCTTTGTCACCAAGTTATGTCCAACTCTTTGCAAGTCCATGGACTACAGTGTACCAGGCTTCTCTGTCCTTCACTATCTGCTGGCGTTTGAGCACATTCGTGTTCAATGAGTCAGAGATGCTATCCAACCATTTCATCTTCTGTTGCCCCTTCTCCCCCTACTCTCAGTCTTTCCCAGGATCACGGATTTTTCCAGTGGGTCAGATCTTCGCATCAAGTGGTCAAAGTATTAGAGCTTCAGCTTCATCATCAATCTTTCCAATGAATATTCAGGATTGATCTCTTTAAGACTGACTGATTTGATCCTCTTGCTGTCCAAGGGACTCTCAAGAATCTTCTCCAGCACTATAATTTGAAAGCATCAATTTTTCAGTGATCCCCTTATTTCTGGTCCAACTTTCACATCCATATATGACTACTGGAGAAACCATAACTTTGAATATACAAATCTTTTGGCAAACTGATGTCTCTGCTTTTGAATATGCTGTCTAGGTCTGTCACAGCTCTCCTTCCAAGAAGCAAGCGACTTTTCATTTCATGGCTACACTCACGAGCTACAGTCATTTTGCAGCTCAAGAAAATAAAATCTGTCACTTCCAACATTTTTCCCTTTCTATTTGCCATGAAGTGATGGGATCAGATATCACGATCTTAGTTTTTTGAACGTTGAGTTTTAAGCCAGACTTTTCACTCTCCTCTTTCACCATCATCAAGAGATTCCTTAGTTCGTCTTTGCTTTTACCCATTATGGTGGTATCATTTTCATACCTGAAGTTGTTGATATTTCTCCAGGCAATCTTGATTAAAGCTTGTAATGCAAGCAGCTCAGCATTCCAAGTGATGTACACTGCATATAAGTTAAATAAGCAGGGTGACAAAATACAGCCTCGAAATATTCCTTTCCCGATTTTGAACCAGTCTGTTGTTCCACGTCCTGTTCTAACTTGCTTCTTTGACCTCCATACAGGTAAGGTGGTCTGGTATTTTCATCTCTTTAAGGATTTTCCATAGTTTGTTGTGATCCACATAGTCAAAAGCTTTAGCGTAATCTATTAAGGTGTTTTTTTTTTTTTTTTTCCTGAAATTGCTCTCCTTTCTCTACAATCCAAGGAGTGTTGCCAATTTAATCTCTGGTTTTCTGGGCTTCCCTGGTAGCTCAGCTGGTAAGAATCAGCTTGCAATGAAGGAGACCCCAGTTTGATTTTTGGCTCAGGAATCCCCTAGAGAAGGAAGGGATAGGCTGCCCACTTCAGTGTTCTTGGGTTTCTGGTGGCTCAGACAGTAAAGAAAATGCCTGCAATGGGGGAGACCTGGGTGTGATCCCTGGGTTGAGAAGATCCCTGAAGAAGGGCATAGCAACCCAGTTCATTATTCTTGCCTGGAAAATCCCCATGGGCAGAGTAGCCTGGTGGGCTACAGTCCATGGGGTCATAAAGAATCGGACATGACTGAATGACTAAGCACAGCACAGCCTTTTCTAAATCCAGCTTGTACATCTGGAAGTTCTCGGTTCAAGTAATGCTGAAGCCTAGCTTAAAAGATTTTGGCATTACCTTACTAGGATGTGATATGAGCACAATTGTATGGTGGTTTGAACATTCTTTGGTATTGCCCTTCTTTGGGACTGGAATGAAAACTGACCTTTTCCAATCCTGTGGCCCTAATTTGTCATTTTCTCTAGAGCTATTTTTTCATTCTCTTCCAGTAACATACTGGATACTTTCTGTCCTGGAGGGCTCATCTTCTGGTGCTATATCTTTTTTATTTTTCCATACTGTTCATGGGGTTCTTGAGGTAAGAATACTAGAGTGGTTTGCCATTCCTTCCTCCAGTGGCCATGTTTTGTCAGAACTCTCCACTATGACCCATCCATCTTGAGTGGCCCTGCATGGCTCAGCTCATAGCTTCATTGAGTTACACAAGCTATGACAAGACTGTGATCCATAAAGGGGAAATAAATAAATAATAATATAGAAAAGAAATATAGTATAATGATGGACTGATGATTTCATATGATTAAGATGTTAGAAATAAGCACACATATGTATGAACAAGATACAAATATATATCAATAAAAACATTTAGTCTTATAAAAACTAATGCTGGAAAATTTGATTTATGCATTACATCTATGCAAAAATTAATTCAAAATAAAATATAGTTTCAAATATAAAAGTTGAAACTATAAATATCCTAAAAGTAAATATAAGAAAATTTGGTAACCTTGATTAGGCATATCATTCTTATACAGGAAAGTAAAAGCACAATTTAATAAATAAATTTATTGACTTACTGAAATTCATCAAAATGAATAATTGCTACTATTTGAAAGACACTGTTCTGTTAAAAGATCATAATCAAATCAAACCACAAAGAAAAAGATATTTTCAAATCATACATCTAATTAAAAAAAAAAAACATTTTATCCAGAGTTTACAAAGAGTGCTACCAAGAGAAGCATTTCTAAATAGCAGAGTAAGGACCTTCAAATATCCACTCCTCCATAAAATTATGGCAAAAAAACTGTTAAAATCAGCTTTTTCAAAACTCTGGGAATTAACCTAAGGCTTGAAACAAATTGCTAAGTGTTTATTCAAGAAAAATAGTTGCCTGTCAGTAAGAACAGCTGGAGTTGCCACATTTTCAAACTTCCCATTCACCTTTTCCTCTCCCCAGCTCTGTGGTAGCCTTGAAAACCAGCAGTCTTAGAAAAACAGTAACTATGAAAAACAGGAGTCTCGTAGCCACTGGATATGGAATAGACTGGAACTCCCTCCACACACAAGGGAAAAAGCCCCACAGGTATACATATACACATATTCCCTCCCATTCATGTTGAGGTTTGACAGAAAACAGCAAAATACTGTAAAGGAATTATCCTTTAAAAAAATAACTTAATTTTTAAAAATGTTAAGGGAAATAACTTAAGATGATTAATCCAGTGGCTACAACGTACTAAGCACTGAATAAATTGACTCTTTTGTTGTAAAAAAGAAAATCTCCAGAGAATTTTCACTATTTGACTTCGCAGACGCTAAAAGCCTTATTCACAGAGCCTGTCGTCATTTAACTTGATTTAACTCACTCAGTGAATAAAGTCCCATACTCAAATGTGTGTAAAAAGCAAGCAAACCAATAAACAAAAAAGAAGTATCAACTGGGTAACGTTGCTGCTCCTTGAAAACGTGATAGCAGCTGAAATACAAACACGGGATAAATAAAGTGACGGAAGAGGAGACGAAAATCATAATCTGGAGTATAAGAAGTCCACAGCAGGCTATGAAAAGTTCTAGCATTTTGGGAGGACCAAAACAGCCATGTGTTTGTGCAGGAATATGAGCATGCCCAGGAAAGTTTATTTCTCTCTGACTCTGGGGCTATATACATGCTAGAAGTGAAGGCTGAGGCAGAGCCGTAAACTGCCAGAGCATGGAAATCATGTCTGAACACACACTGAGATCCCATACAAACAGTGAGAGATTTATTGGTTCAAGGTATTTGAGAAGTGTGTTCAATTATCGCCTCACCACTAAGCTTTCAAACAGAAGCTTCAGCAGCTGCACATGACAAAGAATACAAACTGTGAAGAACTAGTCCAAGAAAGTCATCCAACAAATAAATATCAACAAGAGTAACAGCATTAAAAAAAAAATCCTCGTAGCAGGAAGAAGTGACTTTCACTGTTGCCCAACTGTATTATTAAAAATGTCCAGTCCTCAACAAATAATAAGGACTGTGAAAAGAAAAAAATCTGTCATGGCTCATATGTTGGAATATAGAATAGAAATTGTCCCTGAGGAAACTCAGGTTGGAATTACTAGACAAAGACTTAATGTTCAAATAATAAAATAAATCTTATCTAAAGAGTTAAAGTATGAGAATAAAGTCTCATCAAATATAAAGTACCAATAAAGAAGTAGAAATTATAATAAAACATAAAATAAAAGTTCTGAAATTGAAAAGGCATCTTAAATTGAAGAAAGTGGGGAAAACCACTAGACCATTCAGGTATGACCTAAATCAAATCCCTTATGATTATACAGTGAAAGTAACAAATAGATTTAAGGAACTAGATCTGATAGAATGCCTGATGAACTATGGACAGAGGTTCATGACATTGTACAGGAGACAGGGATCAAGAACATACCCAAGAAAAAGAAATGCAAAAAAGCAAAATGGCTGTCTGAGGAGGCCTTACAAACAGCTGTGAAGAGAAGTGTAAAGCAAAGGATAAAAGGAAAGATATACCCATTTGAATGCTGAGTTCCAAAGAATAGCAAGGAGAGATAGGAAAGCCTTCCTCAGCAATCAGTCCACAGAAATAAAGGATAACAATAGAATGGGAAAGACTAGAGATATTAGAGATACCAAGGGAACATTGCATGCAAAGAAGGACACAGAAATGCTATGGACCTAATAGAAGCAGAAGATATTAAGAACAGGTGGCAAGAATACACAGAACTGTGCAAATAATATATTCACAACCCAGATAATCATGATGGTGTGATCACTCACCTAGAGCCAGACATCCTGGAATGTGAAGTCAAGTGGGCTTTAGGAAGCATCTCTACAAACAAAACTAGTGGAGGTGATGTAATTCCAGTTGAGCTACTTCAAATCCTGGAGGTGATGCTGTGAAAATGCTACACTCAATATGCCAGCAAATTTGGGAAACTCAACAGTGGCCACAGGACTGGAAAAGGTCAGTTTTCATTCCAATCCCAAAGAAAGGTAATGCCAAAAAATGTTCAAACTACCGTACAATTGCACTCATCTCACACGCTAGTAAAGAAATGCTCAAAATTCTCCAAACCAAGCTTCAGTTCTGCTTTATTGACTATGCCAAAGCCTTTGACTGTGTGGATCACAATAAACAGTGGAAAATTCTGAAAGAGATGGAAACACCAGACTACCTGACCTGCCTCTTGAGAAACCTGTAAGGCTCAGGAAGCAACAGTTAGAACTGGACATGGGACAACAGATTGTTTTAAAATTGGGAAAGGAGTACATTAAGGTTATATGTTGTCATCCTGCTTATTTAACTTATATCCAGAGTACATCATGAGAAACACTTGGCTGGAGGGAGCACAAGCTGGAATCAAGATTGCTGGGAGAAATATCAATAACCTCAGATATGCAGATGACACCACCCTTATGGCACAAAGTGAAGAAGAACTAAAGGGTCTCTTGATGAAAGTGAAAGAGGAGAGTGAAAAAACTGGCTTAAAGCTCAACATTCAGAAAAATAAGATCATGGCATCCAGTCCCATCACTTCATGGCAAATAGATGGGGAAACAGTGGAAACAGTGGCTGACTTTATTTTTCTGGGCTCCAAAATCACTGCAGATGGGGATTGCAGCCATGAAACTAAAAGCTGCTTACTCCTTGGAAAGAAAGTTATGATCAACTTAGACAGCATATTAAAAAGCAGAGACATTGCATTTTTGCAAACTTTAGGTAGTGTATACTATGTAGGAAAAAGTGAAGTTACTCTCATAAACTTTCCCTGATTCTTGTAACTTATAAACAGCAAACAAAACTAGATGCAGCAGTAAAGGAATAGTCATGTTGACAGAAAGAGAAACAAAAGAGAGACGTTTCATGAAAGTTGAAGAAAAGACTTTGAACAAGTTGATGATACTGAAAAGTGTTAAGTGCAGTGAAATCTGTTTCACCTGTACAACCTTTTACTGTAGAGAGATGTGGCCTTATTTGTAGAAATATTTTAATAGAATTTTATGATGGTTTATACATGTCATAAATAATGAAATGTATCTTTCCTGGCAAGGGTTTTGCCAACATGTAATCTCAGATAACTTCAATTTCCTTGAAATATATGGCTTGTATAACTAGCTTTTAGTTAAAAATCTAGAAAGTAAGCAAGCTGTTAAGTAGCCATGGTATTATCTATAATCCATGTAAATACTTAGAAATACTTAGAAATCAGAAATACAAGGCTCTGAACTTTAGACGGCACTAACTGCTCATCCCTATATCAGATTACTTTAAAATTATTTGTAAATTGTGCATTTAAAAATACATATATATAACAAGATTTACTGTCAGAGTTCTTTAGCTCAACTTAGAATATGTTGACTTGACCCTAAAATAGGTTGTTAAATTGAGCACAATTTATCATCTGTGGAAAGTACTAGATTTTTTTCAGTCCGCGATATTTATGTGTACACTCTCCTTCCTATATAAATGTGTTAAACATAATCCAAAGTGTATTGCCAAATATAATTTTTTTCTTTCTATAGCTCTCCTGAGAGTAATAGTATGTCCTTATTTCATTGACTCCTATAGTGAAGAGCAAGAATGTGCATTGTAGATGTGTCTGAATGAAAAATTTGATAGTTTTAGCTCACTCTATTAAGACTGGAGAAAAAAGTCTTCATTTTTTTTTTTAGTTGTGCTGTTTTTACTAAAAACACTCCAACTTTGGACTTAAAAAAAATAAAATGCTTTAAAATATCAGGCAGGAAAACAAAAGATAACAGATAAATGTCCCTGCCATGTTTGGGTAGCCTGAGCTCCCTGTGCTGGCATCTCACTGCAGGAGGAATGCACCCAGTCTCACAGAAGAGAGGACTTGTAAAAGAGAATCCTATGGAAAAACATGCAAAATATAAAAATCTGAGAAATAAACCACTGCTTCATTTGATTTGGCTTAGTATTTCTCTCTAGTCAATAATTATAGCAATTGTTATCTTACAAGGTTAAGATTCACAAGTTGTTGACTAAACACAAGGTTACTTTTTCATAACAATATGGCCTAGATGTTAATGTCACTAAAATACATGAAACCACCCTGATTTTCAGGAGCAGAGAAGTCACTATAGAATTTAAGAGTTTATTTTCTTAAACATTCCAGTGACTCTGTCTGTGTTTATACATTTGGAATAGTTTTGGATAAAATTATTTAAGCTCAGTCATACTATCTAACATCTGATCACTATAAGCCTGATCACCTGTATACTTAAGAATGATTTCTGAATGGTTTTGCTTTACTTCATCAAACCTATCATAGAGATGTGTTAGCTCATTTAGGCCATCCAAGTGCTGTTACCAAAAAAAAAAAAAAAAAGAACTACTGAATTTATTTATGCTGGGGGACATTTTCCCCTGAAGAAATAATATACTTTTTAAATCATGAAATTCAGATCCATTTTATTTGTACTGAGATAAATATCCTCATGTCTCTTAGTATCAAAGATCCTCTCGTTCTCTCTAGCCTGAAATATGAAAGTGAAAGTGGCTCAGTCCATTCTGACTCTTTGTGACCCCAGGACTATACGGTCCATGGAATTCTACTCCAGAATACTAGAGTGGGTAGCCTTCCCTTCTCCAGGGGATCTTCTCAACCCAGGGATCGAACCCAGGTCTTCCACATTGCAGGAAAATTCTTCACCAGCTAAGCCACAAGGGAAGCCCAAGAATACTAGAGTGGACAGGCTCTCCCTTCACCAAGGGATTTTTCCAGCACAGGAATTGAACCGGAGTCTCCTACATTGCAGACAGATTATTTCCCAACTGAGATCAGCCTGAAATATACTATGTGTCTAAATTCCTTAGTCTCAACCACCATCTCAACATACTTCACCTTTGAATGCTTCCCTCCATCCATTATTTCCTCCCAGGCTCACTAAAGTCAATGTTTCCTGAGTGTGTGGTGGTTTTTCACATGTTCATTGCTCTGACTCATGCTTTTCCACTATCCAGGATGGCCTTCCTGTATGTTACTCAATTTTCATCAAATACTTATGAAATCTTCTATACATCTATTAAGCAGGGTTACTTAAGTATCTCTAGGCCTTTTTATAAATTTCTGCAGACATTG
Source organism: Antilocapra americana (assembly GCA_007570785.1). Taxonomy (NCBI): domain Eukaryota; kingdom Metazoa; phylum Chordata; class Mammalia; order Artiodactyla; family Antilocapridae; genus Antilocapra; species Antilocapra americana. Next base: position 21,730,539 of record ML663566.1, on the reverse strand, counting down.
CAGACAAGACAAAAGTTTACAATTTCAGGTAACCTTAGAATGCTAAGGTGGAGGAACTCTGGTCTCCTCATTATAGGACCAACGCTAAGAAAGTGTCTTCGTGGTGATGATTGTCTTCAACATCCTCCATTCTTTTACTCTCTCTTCCTCAAAGGGAAGAACCTTCATGCAGTCCCTTAGATATTTTGTGTCTTCTGCCAGAGGTTCAACCAAATCTTTTTAGCCTTTTTAGTCTTTCATACACCAGATGTAGGACTTTCCTGCAATCAATATTTCTTTAAAGTTCTAAGTTCCTCAGAGTCTTGTTTTGTGCTGGGTGATGGCCAGTTAGTCCTTTATATTATTAAGGGAGTTCCTGATAATTTGTTAATGGATATTCCTGGGTTAAGTGAGAAAACATCAGCACAATGCTCAACAGATTCATTTTAAGCTTCAGGGTTCTTCACTTGACTGAGATCCTTCCAATGCCCTGGAAAGACTCCTAGTAGTGTGTTAACATCGTCATATGTTTTCGTAAGTTTGCCAAAGGAAGTTATTTTAGCTGTAACCAAATATGACCACTCCAATTTACCCTCTATTATACTTCTCATGTAGGGTGCTTTTAAGGTTGCTGCAGAAGACTTTAAGAATCTGGATAAGAGGAAATTGTATTAATAATACATAAGTTTCATTTATGATCTCCAAGGCATGGAGCAACCTAAATGTCCACTGATAGATGAAAAGAAGATGAGGTATATATACACAATGTAATACTACTCCACCATAAAAAAGAATGAAATAATCCCATTTGTAGCAGGGATACCCCTATGAAGACCTACAAAACTTTCTAGAAATAACACCCCCAAAAGATGTCCTTTTCATTATGTGGGACTGGAATGCAAAAGTAAGAAGTCAAGAAACATCTGAAGTAACAGGCAAATTTGGCCTTGGAGTACAGAATGAAGCAGGGCAAAGGCTAGTAGAGTTTTGCAAAGAGAACTCACTGGTCATAGCAAACACTTGCTTCCAATAACACAAGAGAAGACTCTACACATGGACATCACCAGAGGGTCAATACAGAAATCAAACTGATTATATTCTTTGCCTCTGAAGATGAAAAAGCTCTACACAAGTCAGCAAAAACAAGACCGGAAGGAACTGTGGCTCAGATCATGAACTCCTTATTGATAAATTCAGACTTAAATTGAAGAAAGTAGGGAAAATCACTAGACCATTCAGGTATGGCCTAAATGAAATCCATTACTATTATACAGTGAGGTGAGAAATAGATTCAAGGGATTAGATCTGATAGACAGGGTGACTGAAGAACTATAGATGGACGTTCATGACATTGTACAGGAGACAAGGAACAAGACCGTCCCCAAGGGAAAAAAAAGAAAAGCAAAATGGCTATCTGAGGAGGTCTTACAAACAGCTGTGAAGAGAAGTGAAAAAGCAAAGGAGAAAAGCAAAGGTATGCCCATTTGAATGCAGAGTTCCAGAGAATAGCAAGGAGAGATAAGAAAGGCTTCCTCAGTAATTAGAGATATCAAGTGGATATTTCATGTAAAGATGGGCAAAATAAAGGACAGAAATGGTATGGATCTAATAGAAGCAGAAGATATTAAGAAGAAGTGGCAAAAATACACAAAAGAACTATACAAAAAAGATCTTCATGATCCAGATAATCATGATGGTATGATAAATCACATAGAGCCAGACATTCTGGAATGTGAAGTCAAGTGGGGCTTAGGAAGCATCACTACGAACAAAGCTAGTGGAGGGATGGAATTCCAGTTGAGCTATTTCAAATCCTAAAAGATGATACTGTGAAAGTGCTACACTCAATATGTCAGCAAATTTGGAAAACTCAACAGTGGCCACAGGACAGAAAAAAGTCAGGTTTCATTCTAATCCCAATAAAGGCAATGCCAAAGAATGCCCAAACTACTGCACAATTGCACTCATCGCACATGCTAGCAAAGTAATGCTCAAAATTCTCCAAGCCAGGCTTCAGAAATATGTGAACTGTGAACTTCCAGATGTTCAAGCTGGATTTAGAAAAGGCAGAGGAACCAGAGATCAAATTGCTAACATCTGTTGGATCATCCAAAAAGCAAGAGAATTCCAAAAAAACCCATCTATTTTTGCTTTATTGATTATGCGAAAACCTTTGACTATGTGGGTCACAATAAACTGTGGAAAATACTGAAAGAGATGGGAATAGCAGACCACCTGACCTGTCTCTTCAGAAATCTGTAGGCAGGTCAAGAAACAACAGTTAGAGCTGAACATGGAACAACAGACTAGTTCCAAATAGGAAAAGGAGTACTTCAAGGCTGTATATTGTCACCCTGCTTATTTAACTTATATGCAGGGTACATCATGAGAAATGCTGGACTGGAGGAAACACAAGCTGGAATCAATAATGCCGGGAGAAATATCAATAACCTCAGATATGCAGATGATACAACCTTTATGGCACAAAGTGAAGAAGAGCTAAAGAGCCTCTTGATGAAAGTGAAAGAGGAGAGGGAAAAGTTGGCTTACAGCTCAACATTCAGAAAACTAAGATCATAGCATCTGGTCCCATCACTTCATGGCAAATAGTTGAGGAAACAGTGAAACAATGGCTGACTTTATTTTTCTGGGCTTCAAAATCACTGCAGATGGTGCTTGCAGCCATGAAATTAAAAGACGTTTACTCCTTAGAAGGAAAGTTATGACCAACCTAGACAGCATATTAAAAAGCAGAGGCATTACTTTGTCAACAAAGGTCTATGTAGTCAAAGCTATGGTCTTTCCATTGGTCATGTATGGATGTGAGAGCTGGATTATAAAGAAAGCTGAGCATTGTAGAATTGATGGTTTTGAACTGTGATGTTAGAGAAGACTCTTAAGGGTCCCTTGGACTGCCAGGAGATCCAACCAGTCCATCCTAAAGGAAATCAGTCCTGAGTATTCATATGAAGGACTGGTGCTGAAGCTGAAACTGTAATACTTTGGCCACCTGATGCGAAGAGCTGACTCTTTTGAAAAGACCCCAGTGCTGGGAGAGATTGAAGGCAGGAGGAGAAGGGGATGACAGAGGATGAAATGGTTGGATGGCATCACCGATTCAATGGACATGAGTTTGAGTAAACTCCGGGAGTTGGTGATGGACCGGGAGGCCTGGCATGCTGCAGTCCATGAGGTCACAGAGTCGGACACAACAAAGTGACTGAACTGAACTGAATACACTTAGATACTAAGTGAAGTAAGTCATAAAGAGAAACTCAGACACCAGACAATATCACATGAGTGTGGAATCTAGAGTGTAACAAAAATGAACTTATTTATAAAACAGAAACAGGTTCATAGACATCAAACACCAGTTTATAATTTCCAAAAGAGAAAGGTATAGGAGGGAGGTATAAATTAATAATCTGAGATTTAGGAGATACAAAGTACTATACATAAACAACAATGTCCTTCTATGTAGCACAGGGTATTATATTTGATATTCAGTATCTTTTAATGACCTATGATGAAAATCATTTTAAAAGAATATGCTCTATCTATACACATTCCTTGATCTAATTTGTTATTTGTTTTCTTAAAGTGAGCTCTTCAAATAGTATAAGCTTCAATTTCCACAAAACATGGTATGTGTGTGTGCCTAATTTCCAGTCATGTCTGACTTTTTGCAACTCCATGGATTCCTCTGTTCATGGGATTTTCCTGGGAAGAATACTGGAGTGGATTTCCATTTCCTCCTGCAGGAGATCTTCCTCAGCCATGGGTCAAACCCTGGGGTCAAATCTGAATAAACTATGGACTTTTGCTAATCATAATGTCTTAATATTGGTTCATGAATTTTAACAAATTCACTGTACAGATGTTAGATGTTAATAACAGAAACAGCAGTGGAAGTTCTATAGGAAATCTATTACCATTTTGCAACTCTTCTGTAAATCTACAGTTGTTCATAAAAGCTTATTTAAAGCAACATAAACAAGAATCTGAAAACACATTAAAAGGATTATACTCCATGACCAAGTGGGATTTATACTAGGGATGTAAGGATTCATTAATATATGCAGATCAATCAGTATGATACACCATATTAACAAATTGAAGGATAAAATCCATATGATAATCTCAACAGATGCAGAAAAATCTTTTGATGAAATTCAATACACATTTATTAAAAAAAAAAAAACCTCTCTGGAAAGAGGGCATAGAGGGACCCTACCTCAACATAATCAATGCTATATATGACAAACTCACAGTAGAAATTCTTCTCAATGGTGATAAACTGAAAGCATTTCCTTTAAAGTCAGGAACAAGATAAGGGTATTCAGTCTTGCCACTATTATTCAATATAGTTCTGGAAGTCCTAGCCAGGGCAATCAGAGAAGAAATAAATAAATAAATAAATGGATAAAAGGAATCTAGGTTGGAAAAGAAGAAGTAAAAGCCTCACTATTTCCAGACAGCATGATACTATACATGGAAAATCCTAACGATACTATCAGAAAATGACAAGAGCTAACCAACAGTTATCAAAGTCACAGGATCCAAAACCAATACACAGAAGTATTTTGCATTCTTTTACACTAAGAATGAAAGATCAGAAAGAGAAATTAAGGAAATAATCCCATTCACCATTGCAATGAAAAGAATAATATACCTAGGAATAAACCTACCTAAGGAGACAAAATACCTGTATGCAGAAAACTATAAGACACTGATGAAAGTAGTGACACAAAAAATGACACAAGCTGATGGTTAGATACACCATGTTCTTGGACTGTAAGAATCAGTATTGTGAAAATGACTATACTACCCAAAGCAATCTAAAGATTCAGTGCAATCCCTATCAAGTTATGAATGGCAATTTTAACAGAAGCAGAACAACAAGATCTTACAGTTTGCATGGAGACACAAAAGACCCTGAATAGTCAAAACAATCTTGAGAAAGAAAATTGGATCTGGAGTCATCAGGCTCCCTGTCCTAAGACTATACTACAAAGTTACAATAATCAAGACAGTATGGTATTGGCACAAAACCAGAAATAGAGATTAATGGAGCAAGATAGAAAGCCCTCTGGGTCTTTTTTTTTATACCCAAATACCTATGAGTACCTTATCTTTGACAAAGGAGTCAGGAATATATAATATAGAAAAGATAATCTCTTCAATAAGTGGCACTAGAAAAACTGGACAGTTACATGTAAAATAATGAAATTAGAACACTTCCTAACCCATTAACAAAAGTAAACTCAAAAAGCACTGAAGGCCTAAATGTAAGATCAGACACTCTATAACACTTAGAGGAAGACAAAGGCAGAACACTATTTGACATAAACAGCACACAGCAAGATCATCTTTGACCCACCTCCTAGAATAATAAAAAATAAAAACAAAATAAACAAAACTCAAAGCTTTTTCACAGCAAAGGAAATCATAAACCAGATGAAAAGACAATGTTCAGAATGGGAGAAATAATTGCAAATGAAGCAACTGACAAAGGATTAATCTCTAAAATACACAGGCAGCTTATGTAGCTCAATATTAGAAAAGCAAACAACTCAGTCAGAAATAGGCAGAAGCACTAAGCAGACATTTCTCCAAAGAAGAAAACAGAGCCACAAATACATGAAATGATGCTCAAAATTACTCATTATTAGAGAAATGCAAATCAAAACTGTAATGAAATATCATATCATACCAGTCAAAAAGGCCATCATCAAAAATACACAAACAATAAATGCTGGATGGAGAGGATATAAAAAAAAATAATCCTCTTGCACTGTTGGTGGGAAAGTAAATTGATACAGTCACTATGCAAAAACAGTATGGGGGCTCCTTAAAACACTAAAAATAGAGCTAACATAAACACAGCAATTCCACTACTGGGCATACGCCCTGAGAAAACCATAATTCAAAAAAACACATGTACTGCACCGTTCATTGTAACACTATTTACAGTAGCCAAGACATGGAAGCAACCTAAATCTTCCAATGAATGGATAAAGAAGTTGTGGTACATATATACAATGGAATGTTACTCAGTCATAAAAAGAACAAAATTGTGTCATTTGTAATGGGATGGATCTCTCTAGAGACAGTCATACAGAGTGAAGTAAATCAGAAAGAGAAAAACAAATATTGCATATTAACACATTTAATCTAGGATATGCAAATAATGCCACCCTTATGGCAGAAAGTGAAGAACTAAAGAGCCTCTTGATGAAGGTGAAAGAGGAGAGTGAAAAGTGTTGACCTAAAATCCAACATTCAAAAAACTAAGATCATAGCATCTGGTCTCATCATGTCACAGGAAATAGATGGGGAAACAATGAAAACAGTGACAAAGTTTATTTTCTTGAGCTCCAAAATCAGTGTGGATGGTGACTGCAGACATGAAATTAAAAGACGCTTGCTCCTTGGAAGAAAAGCTATGGCAAAACTATACAGCATATTAAAAAGAAGAGACGTTGCTTTGTTGACAAAGGTCTGTAGGGTCAAAGCTATGGTTTTTCTGATAGTCATATGTAAATGAGAGAGTTGGACCATAAAGAAGGCCGAGTGCCAAAGAACTGATGCTTTTGAACTGAGGTGTTAGAGAAGACTCTTGCGAGTCTCTTAGTCAATCCTAAAGGAAATCAACCCTGAATATTCATGGGAAGGATTGATGCCAAAGCTGAAACTCCAATATTTTGGCCACCTGATGGGAAAAGCTGACTCATTGGAAAAGACCCTGATGGTGGGAAAGATTGGAGGCAGGAGGAGAAGGGGACAACAGAGGATGAGATGGTTGGATGGCATCACCAACACAATGGACATGAGTTTGAGCAAGCTCCAAGAGATGGTGAAGAACAGGGAAGCCTGGTGTGTTGCAACCCACAGGATTGCAAAGAGGTGGACATGACTGAGCAACTCAAAAACAACAACATATTTATATGGAATCTAGAAAAAAAGAATTCCTGTCCTAACTACAGGACATAAATAGAGACACAGGTGTAGCTAATGGACATGTGGATACAAGGGAGAGGAAGGGAGGGTGGGTAGCACTGACTCATATACACTATCATGTGTAAAATGGATAGCTAGTGGGAAGCTACTGTAAGAAACAAGAAGCTCAGCTCTGTGCTTTGTGATGACCTAGAGGGGTGGGATGGGGAAGTGGGAGGCAGTTCTCAAAAGAAGGGATATATGTATACATATAGCCGATTCACTTTGTTGTACAGCAGAAAATAACACAATATTATAAAACAGTTATACTCCAATTAAAAATAAACACACACACAGAAAAAAAGAAATGAGCTATCAAACCACAAAAGACTTGGATAAACCTTAAATACATATTGCTAAGTGAAAAGGACCAGTCTAGAAAGGCTACATACTCTATGATTCCAATTATATTCCATTCTGGAAAAGATAAAACTACAGAGACAATAAAAATATCAGTGGTAGCCAAGGGTTCAAAGTCAGGGAGTATGGTGTGATGGGTGAGGCACAAAGGGAGTTTTAGGGTAATGAAACTATTTTGTGTAATACCTTAGTGGTCAGTAAATGACATTATGCAATTGTCAAGCTTTTCCGAGATTTACAGCACATGAACCTCAATGTATGCAATTTAAAAAATAATTTAGAAGACAGGATCCCAGAATTCTCAAGCGGTGAAGATTAACCTGAAAATCTAATGTTATTGCAAATGAATCCTAGGTAAACATAGTGAAAATGTTAGTTGCTCAGTTGTGTCTGACTCTTTGCAAACCCATGGACTATAGCCTTCCCAGCTCCCACCCTTGGGATTCTCCAGGCAAGAACACTGGAGTGGGTTGCCATTTCCTTCTCCAGGAGATCTTCCTGACCCAAGGATGAAACTTGGGTCTCCTGCATTGCAGGGAGATTCTCGATTGTCTGATCCACGAGGGAAGCTCATATAGATGTAAACATAAGTTGGTAGTATATATATTTAAACATAATGTCATTAAAATGACATTTTACCTCTCTGGTCTTCTGCCTTAAAATTCATAAACCCAGTCTATGTTTTATTTTTTTGACAAAAAATAACACAAATTTTCATAGAGGGTAATTCTACAAAATACTTTATCAGTAACACTTCAGCCAGTCAAGATCATCAGAAACAAGTGAATTCTGAGAGCTTGTCACAGTCAAGAAAAGCCTAAGGAGACAGAACAAAGAAATTTAATGTGATATTCTGAGTGAGATCCTTAAGCAAAAACAAAAACAAAAACAAAAACACCTGGCAATGAATCAAATTTGATGTACTAATCGTTATAAATGTACCATATTAATGCAAGATTTTAATAATAGGATAAACCTAGTAAGGGGCATATTATCTTCTTAATTTTTCTGTAAGCTTAAAATTCTTCTAAAAAAGAAAATATCTCAAAGAAAAAATACAAACAAAGTGTTAAAAAAATCTTTCTAATCATAATTTTTAGATCTTCAGTATATTGTAAATATAATATCAGTAAATTCATTTCCTTGCTAACAAAATGTATTTCCTTGTTAATAAAACTTTTTAGAATTGTGAAACAGCTATTTAACATATGGTATTCAATAGTTTTGGCTTCCCTGATAGCTCAGTGATAAAGTATCTGCCTGTCAAGATAGGAGACAGGTTTGATCCTTGGATAGAAAAGATTCCCTGGAGCTGGAAGTAGCAACCACTCCAGTATTCTTGCCTGGAACAGTTCGTAGGCTTGCAAAAGAGTCAGACATGACTTAGCAACTAAATAACAACAACTCAATAGCTCATACAAAATGTGTCTGCATATGAAAACTAAATTCTATCTATAATATTTAGCATTTTAAAAGTCAAAACTGAATGGATAGACAGATAAATGGACAGGAGACAGAAAAAAAAATAGATAGATATAGATGATGAAGAATGTAATGAGGTTTTAAAAAATAATTTCATCATTCCATCTGTTTGAAAGTATAATTTCTATAAAAATAAATAGCTGATAGTAGATTTGCAAGTAACCTAGATGTCCATCAGCAGACGAATGGATAAGAAAGTCACGGTACATATACACAATGGAATATTACTCAGCCTTTAAAAAGAATGCATTTAAATCAGTTCTAATGAGGTGGATGAAACTGGAGCCTATTATACAGAGTAAAGTAAGTCAGAAAGAAAAGCACCAACATAGCATATTAACACATATATATGGAATTTAGAAAGATGGTAATGATGACCCTATATGCAAGACTTCAAAAGAGACACAGATGTAAAGAACAGATTTTTGGACTCTGTGGGAGATGGTGAGGGTGGGATGATTTGAGAGAATAGCACTGAATTATGTATATTATATGTGAAACAGATCTCCAGTCCAGGTTTGATGCATGAGACAGAGTGCTCAGGGCTGGTGCACTGGGATGACACAGAGGGATGGGATGAGGAGGAAGGTGGGAGAGAGGGTTCAGGATGGGAGACACATGTACACCCATGGCTGATTCATGTCAATGTATGGCAAAAACCACTACAATATTGTAAAGTAGTTAACCTCCAATTAAAATAAATAAATTTAAAAATAAATAAATTAATTAAAATTTTAAAAAGAAACATCAAAGTATATTCACTAATAAGTGATACATTTATTAAAGAAGCCTGAAGAAAAATCAGCCAATCAACCAAACAAGTTAACAGACACACAAACTTCCATAAAGAAGGGAAAAAAATAACATATTTTTGAGAATATCCTAGTGGCTTCTGAAAAGCTTATTATTTCACCACCATATTTTTGTTACAGTATTCTGCCAAGACTTGTAAAATAAACCCCTTAGTAGTCTTACCCATGGAGAAGGAAATGGCAACCCGTTCCAGTACTCTTGCCTGGAAAATTCCATGGACGGAGGAGCTGGTAGGCTACACTCCATGCGGTCGCGAAGAGTCCAACATGACTGAACGACTTCACTTTCACGCATTGGAGAAGAAAATGGCAACCCACGCCAGTGTTCTTGCCTGGAGAATCCCAGGGATGGAGGAGCCTGGTGGGCTGCCGTCTATGGGGTCGCGCAGAGTCAGACACGACTGAAGCGACTTAGCAGCAGCAGCAGCAGTCTTACCCAAAAGTTCTGTGAAACACTACACAAACTTTTGTGTCAAAAAACACAAATCTGCATTTATTTTATTAAAAGCCCAAATTATGCCTCGAATAAAGACTTTGCAATTTTCTTACTGAAAGAGTTTAATAAAATATCTTTCTCTAGGTTGATAACAAATTAGGTTAGTTAAAATTGTACTTAAAGTTGCAGCTATAATACAGTAAAATAGCAAATTTATGTATTTAATGTATTCTTGTTTCTTCTCAATATATTGAAGCTTTGCCCTTAACCCCCAAGTCTCACCTTTACTAAACACAATTTAAACACTCCTTAGGGGAATTATTCTCAAAACCTCTCTAACTGATTTGAGTATTTTTAGTTTCTATACTTTTCCCCATAAGAGTTAAATTTTACTTTGAAACTGTCAAAATATCCTTCAAAGTAAAGTAATCATTTGAGGATTTTAAATAAACGATATAACTGACAAAAATATGAAGGGGTGTTGTTAGATTAACTTTTAAAATGTTTTGATCTTTTTATGTAAGGACCTCATAAATAAAGAAAACTTCTTCCCAAAATAGCTTCTTTAACCTGTTTGTTAATTTTGTTGCTTATATTATCAACCACTTTTTATATGGTCAACACATAGATGTAGAGTTCTTTAAATAATCAGCCAAAACAATATGTTTAGTTTCCAAGAACTTAAATAAATTTCACATTCCAATATTTTCTAGATTTCTGGTTGTTTCTAAATTGAGTTAAGGTGAGTTGACCACAGTTTTGGACACATTCTTGATTACATTTGCATTTAATCAAGGAAAGAAATATTGAAGAACCTTTAGAAAATTATGAAAAGTTAAAAATGAAAGTATATAATGATAGATTTTTAGTCATAATTGTATTAATATATTAAATATAATGACAGATATTTTGTTGTAATTTAAGAAATGCATTACATGGAATAAAAAGAAACATTTCAAAGACAAAATATTAAATGTTAAGGGAAAATTAAGTTAGAATAGTTATCTTTAAATATTTTTAACTGGAGGTTAACAGGAAACAATATAATTGTTAAAAGGAGTAAATTGTACATTATCTTACTTAGAGATTTCATCTATTCTAAGTCATGGAGGCATAACTGATGTAAAAAGAAACCATCACCAGTTCAGGCCATCACTGGTGTCCCTGAGCTCTCTCCAGTTATCTAAGCTTCTTGATTGTGTACATTCTTTTAAAATTATTGTTATTATTATAGAATTTTTTAGTATCTTGGCCGTATTTATTTCCAAAATGAAGGCTATATTTGTTTATAGAGAAACAATCAAAAAAATTTTTCTTCCTGATCAGGGGTTGCAACCAGGTCTCCCTCATTGCAGGCAGATGGTTTATTATCTGAGATACCAGGGAAGCCCTTTAAGTAAATCATAAGTTATATCAATGGGGTCCTTCACAAAGAAAAATATTCTTGGATTAAATATAAATAGAAATGAAGAGAAACAGTAATGATAAATCTACAAATATATTAAATGGATATTTAATATACAAAAATTAATGAAGTCCTTTGTCATCTAAAGTATGCATGTGTGTGTGTTAAGTCGCTTAAATGGTATCTGACTCTGCAACCCCATGGACTGTGGCACACCAGGCTCTGTATCCATGGGATTCTCCAGGCAAGAATGCAGGAGTGGGTTGCCATTCCCTTCTCCAGCATCTAAAGTGTATATACACCTAAAATATATTATGGTAATCATGTAATATATATGTGCATATTTAGGGAATATATTTATTCATATCTATTTAGAAGGGTATATATGCATTTAAGTGTTCAAAGATCCTTGAATTTATTAGGAAGTGAACACAATATCAGGTTTTAATCAGCCAGTTTTATACTATAATTTTCTGCTGGCACAATATGTAACAAAATGGTACAATGTAAAGCAATATTTAAAATTTTTATAGTAAACACAAAGAGACATGACAGATGGTAAACTTAAACCCAAATATGTTAGAAATTACATTTAAATTATGTAACTACTGTAATTAAAAGTTAAAAGTGGTCACATTAACTTTAAAAATGTAGCAAAATATTTTGACTGAAAGCATGCATCTAAATATAAGGACTCAGAAATTTTGAAGCAAAATGATGGAAACGATAAATGGAAAGCAAAGCAACTCACACAAGAATGAGCATGTCTCAGGTATAAGAATCAAATTTTTAGAAATGAATAAGACCCCAAAATGAAAAGACAATTCTAAAACTGTATATACTTAATATCATGATCATAAAATATATTCACACACTTGCATTATATTGTGTGTATGTGTGTAAATTAAGCTGACTCCAAAATGTACATAGGAATCCAAAAGATCAATAATATCTAATGCAATGTTGAAGAAAAACAAGTTTTGATGACAAAACTTATCAACATTTATTACTAACATGCAGAATTAAGACAGTACAGATTTTGCTCAAGCATAGACAACCATATAATCAAAAACAGGGCACAAATGGCAACAGATTATGAAAAAGAAGACCCTACAAAGCTGAGAGCAAGAGCTAGCCTTTTCAATAAAAACTGCCCACTCAATTGAATGTCCTTAAGTGGGAAACGTAGATTTTGATCTATAACTGCAACATATGGAAAAACACATTCTGAATTTGTTGTGAAAATATTCATGTGAGAGTTAAAATACCAAAGCTTCTAGCAAATAATATGGTATGGCTCTGGGGAAGACAAAGTGTTTTAAAATAGGACATTAAAAGTACTAACCCTAAAAGCAAAAGATCATGGAAGTAGAGAAACTGGACTGGTATCCAGCACTGGTATCCATACACTGACAGAAGTATAAATCAGTACATCCACTGTACTGGAATATTGTAAGATCCCATAAAGCAGTAAATGCATATCTCCTATGACTCATAATAACATCTGTGAAATATACACAAAGAAATATGTACATATACGCACCTAAAGACTTCTACATGACAATTCGTGGGGACACTATTCAAAGCTGGAAACAATTCAAATGTCCTCAAATGTAGAAGGGGTAAACAAATTCTAGCATAATCAAATATTAAATAGTCAATAATATTAATATAATATTCACATAATAGAATATGAAACATTAATTGAAATAAAAATAAAACTCTTAAGCACATGCAACAATATGGATGGATCATCCTGAGTAAAGGAAATTAAGAGTGCCGTGTGTGTATATATATATATATGTATATAAACACATAAATATATATATATATACACACATAAATTGTCACTTTTAGGAGACAAAGGGATGTGATGATATAGACAGAGTACAAGATAGTATGGAAATTGATTGCCAAAATGGTCCCAAGTCTCCTTTTAATAGAAAAATAAACAAAACTGTTTTATATTGATACATGGAATAATGTGCTTCAGCTACAATAAATAGAGAAAAGCTATGATGCACTTGGGTAGAATGATATAAATTGATCACTACATAGTTTTAAACATGCAAGGCAATGCTATATATGATTTTCTATGTATAGAAGATATAAAAATATTCACAAGAATGACAATTTAGAGCAGCAGACTCAGAAGAATGAGAAGTGGAATGTGAGAAAATTAAAAAGATATCAGAATATTTTAATGTACCTAATAAATTAGAAAAAAATGAAAATAATAAAATTGGGAAATAGAAACCTGTCTTATCTATATTATTCTTTACCATTTAGGGAGATGTCAGTTAGGAAGTTAGCTGAAAAACATCAAGGGGTCACAGACCCAGAGCCATTCCAGTGCCAAGAGTTCTTACCATTCACCTTCTCTGTGAATGTCTATCTCTGACCAGATGCAGAAAATCACTTGTTACAATACACCCCTCCACATCTATAGTGTTTTAATTTGTAATAATGAAAGCAATTATGACTGCCTATCTCCATACCAGTGTTTCTCAGCTAGTCAAATACCACCTTGCACGTGGCTGACACTCACATATGGTGGATAATTATTACACAAATGAACAATTGTAAAAGTAATGGGTATCGGATCTCACTATCTCAGATAATTTGTCAAATCTCCTCCTGCCTGAAATATCTTTCCTTCTTCATTCCCAGCCAATTTTCTCATTTTCAGCAAAAAAATCCCCTAACCTATTTTGCTTTCATCTTTTCCTCTTTCTGTTTTAATGGAAGTAGCATTTTTCAAGTTCATCGTCAAACTTGAGCTATGGATCACATTTCCTTGTAAACGTAACTAATTTTAATCACTGAAAAGTCAGAATTTCTCACATCTTTAATGAATCATCTCCATTATTTTTTAAAAATAATCCAGATTCTCCAGCATTTGCAGACTAAGTCCCATTACCTCCTCAGAGTCTCCCAGTCACAGCTTAAACTTTTGGTTTTCCTCCGAGACAAACTCCAAGAACAATTTTCCATTCTTGCCACCTTCACTTTCGGACCTATATTCCCACTTTTACCACTCAAACTTGATTTTCTATTTAACACTCAATTTAAGCTTCTCTGTTCATATTCAGCAATGTTCAAACAGTTGTTGCATTCAAAGAATGTTAAGGTGTTTAGTCAGTCATGTCCGACTTTTTGCGACGCTATGGACTGTAGCCTGACAAGCTCTTCTGTCCATGGAATTCTCCAGATGAGAATTTTTTAGTGGGTTGTCATGTCCTTCTCCCAGGAATTTTCCCAACCCAGGAATCAAACTCAGGTCTTCCTGCATTGCAGGTGAATATGTCTCTGTATTTATCTTATTCTGAATCACTACCTAATTTAATGAAGTTTATTATTCCTTTTTATATTCCATGAGCTCACTCTGTTATGTAACGAATAACTTGTCTTTCTTTCTACACAGCCTCCAAATGTTGACCTTCTCCTCCTTGTTTAGTTCTCCTATTGTCTCTCCAACCATACTTCTTCATAAAGCTCCAGACAAATATCTGCCAAATCATTATCTATTCCAATATTCTTCTTCGTATTATAAAAGCTCATATCCATCTGCATAGTTTGACTTCTTCACTAGTACAGATAATTATCAAATTTAAACTGTTCAAAATTAAATAATTTATTTTGCAATAGCTCTAACCTTCTATGTAAGAATGACTCATGAACTCCCAGACTTCCCAGTAAGTCAGTCTTTACTTCTCAGTTATCAGATACCACTTCCAAACTAATTGCTTAAGTATATAATCTAAGAATCATTCTTTCCTTTCTGTTTCAGTTCAGTCTCTCAGTCATGTCCAATTCTTTGTGACCCCATGGAATGCAGCATGCCAGGCTTCCCTGTCCATCATCAACTCCCAGAGCTTGCTCAAACTCAAGTCCATTGAATCGGTGATACCATCTCACCATCTCATCCTGTCATCCCCTTCTCCTCCTGCAAAAGCTTTATTGAAGAAATGACTTCAGTCTTTCCCAGCATCAAGGTCTTTTCCAGTGACTCAGTTCTTAACATCAGGTGGCCTCAGTACTGAAGTTTCAGCTTCAACATCAGTCCTTCCAGTGAATATTCAGGGCAAATTTCCTTTAGAATAGACTGGTTGGGTCACCTTGCAATTCAAGGGACTTAAGAATCTTTTCCAATATCACAGTTCAAAAGCATCAATTCTTCGGTGCTCAGCTTTCTATATAGTCCAACTCACACATCCACTACTAGAAAAACCATAGCTTTAACTAGACATACCTTTGTTGGCAAAGTAATGTCTCTGCTTTTTAACATGCTGTCAAGGTTGGTCATAACTTTTTTTCCAAGAAGCAAGCCCCTATTAATTTCATGATTGCAATCATCATCTGCAGTGATTTTGAAGCCCCCTCTGCCCCCCAAAAAGTCTATGACTGTTTCAATTGGTTCCCCATCTATTTGCCATGAAGTGATGGGACTGGATGCCATGATCTTACTTTTTTAAATTTTCAGTTTTAAGACAGCTTTTTCACTCTTCTTTCACTTTCATTAAGAGGCTCTTTAGTTCTTCTTTGCTTTCTGCCTTAAAGGTAGTGTCATCTGCCGACCTGAGGTTACTGATATTTCTCCCAGCAACCTTGATTCCAGCCCAGCATTTCTCATGATATAGACTGCATAGAAGTTAAATAAGCATGGTGACAATACACAGTCTTGACCTATTTCTTTCCCAATTTGCAATCAGTCTGTTGTTCCATGTCTGGTTCTAACTGTTGCTTCTTGACCTGCATACAGATTTCTCAGGAGGCATGTAAGGTAGTTTGGTACTCCCATCTCCTGAAGAATTTTCACAGTTTGTTGTGATCCCCACAGTCAAAAGCTTTAGTATAGTCAATAAAGCAGAAGTAGGTGTTTTTCTGGAACTCTCTTGCTTTTTCAATGATTCAACAGATGCTGGCAATTTGATCTCTGGCTCCTCTGCCTTTTCTCAATCTAGCTTGAATATCTGGAAGTTCACAGGTCATGTATTGTTGAAGCCTGGCATGGAGAATTTTGAGCATTACTTTGCCAGGGTGTGAGATGAGTGCAATTGTGCATTAGTTTGAGCATTCTTTGGCATTGTCTTTCTTTGGGATTGGAATGGAAACACATTTTGCAGTCCCGTGGTCACTGTTGAGTTTTCCAAATTTGCTGACATGTTGAGTGCAGCACTTTAACAGCATCTTCTTTGAGGATTTGAAATGGCTCAACTGAAATTTCATCACCTCCACTAGCTTTGTTCGTAGTGATGCTACCTAAGCCCCACTTGACTTTGCATTCCAGGATGTCTGGCTCTAGGTGAGTGATCACACCATCGTGTTTACCTGGCTCATGATGATTCTTTGTGTTTACTCTGCTTATATTAATATCTCCCATAAATTTGATCCTATTAATTTGTCTGAAATCTCTCTACTTCATGTTTCTTCACCACTTCCCTTAACCTAATATCTTCCCAAGCTTAGTATAACTGGCCTTCCCACTCTCATGTTATTTCTCTTTCTTTTGCTGGTCCTAAATAAGATAATGTCATGTCCCCACTAAAATGATAATCCCAATACCCCAAAGATATAACTTATATATTTTAAATGGATTTCAAATGCTGTATAATCTAACCACAACCTATTTTTCTAGTTCCATCCTAGATGTTTGTCATTGTTGATGTCTAGGGAAACTTTTATCCTTTCTATTCTGCCAAAACAAAAATTCTTTCTTAATTCATGATCATTGCACATCCTATTTCAGGAATACTGATATTCTCACTCGGCACTCAGATGGTTTCTTCTCATCTTTATAGTTTTAGATTAAAAGTAATTTCTTCAATAAAGCTATTTCTAATTATCCTGTAGAAAGGTAACTTTAATTGACATACAAAGTGTTTAATTATATAAAAAAAGAAGAGTCGAAAAGGGAATATAAAGAGTTAAAGTGTAAAAAAGGAGTATGAATTCATATATACTTATCTCAACATACTATTCTGGGTTTTGGTCTGTTTTTTACATTAGAAGTTAAAACAAGTCCACATTTTCCTTGTTAACCACTGATCACCAGCATTTGATATAGTGACTAAAATATACTAAGTATACAGCAAATACTCGTTTCATGAATAAAATATGTAAGAAGAATGAAAGTCTACTGAATAAAGAAGATTAATAAATGTAACATAAAATCCCAGGGAATAAATAATGGTTTTGTATTTGCGCAATGCAAATTAGATAAAGTTTAGTTTATTTTTTTCTATGTCATATGTTATGAACTTTCGTATGAATGCTTAGATACCATATCTTATCCTTATTCAGGTGCCTTATTCAGCTGCCTTAATGATTTTCCCTTCATAATGGTCAAATAAAAATGAAAATTAATACAGTTATTATTCCATCAGGAACCTGAAGGTGGACATACATATGTCTATTTACCTTTGTTGAATACCCTCTGCTGTTCACCTGAAACTACCACAGCATTGTTAATCAGCTATACCCCAATACAATGTAAAAAGTTCAAAGGGGAAAAAAATAAAAAACAATAGAGACCAAATAGAATACCAGCCCTAAGCACTCTAAGTTTCACAAAGATGTGCACTCACACACACACACACACACTAAGTAATATGATGTATTAGATAACCTGGAAGAGGAAGTAAACAATGAAGTAAGAGCATTCACAGTCTGTTACTGACATCTAATTACCTAAGTTAAGCAAAACAAGACAGGCCTTTGCACAACCCTGGCAAGAAAAACAAAGTTAAATGTACCTGATGGCAGATGATTCACTACAGACTCATGTAAGGTATTGCTCATTTAACTGAGCCATGTAAATTAAGTGTACATACTAATGAGTTCTAAATTAACTGTAATTCCCAAAGAGTACATCCAGGTAGTACTGCAAACAATTCAATGAAGATGTCAACTCAATGTTTAGCTGTAGGCAAAAAGGCAAGTAGAATGTTAGGTTAGGTTAAGATCACTGAAACTCATCATCGAAAATATTCTATCAGTAAATAAACCAGTGATCGTGAGCTACCTTGGGAAATACATTTCCTTGAGTTGATACTATGTTAAAATCATCTGAAATTTTCATTTAAAATAACGTTAATCTGTGATGATGTAAAGCAGTGGCATGGGGGCTGGGTATGAGGGAGGCTCAAGAAGGTGTGAATATATGTATCCACAGAACTGATTCACTTTGTTGTACAGAAGAAACTAACACAATATTGTCAAGCAATTACACTCCAATAATAACATTTTTTAAAGTAAAAATAATGTTAATGTGTCAGACTTATGCCAACACTTTTTTATTTTTAGAAAAATAAATTTAGGAAGTTGTGCATTGTGTGACAAAACCATCATACAATGTGTACTGTTCCCTGATAACCTGCTAATGCCAAGAAAAAGTACTGTGTATCAGATTGGGCATATAATAGAGTAAGGAATAATATTCCTAATATTCAAGGGGAGGAAAGAAAATCAAATGATGAGGACAGTTGTTAACAATATGTGAGCTTGATGAGGTTGATATAAGGCAAATAAATACACTATACTGTGTTATTTATCTCAAGCTATCCTTCCTCAGTTTTTTATGATTGTTTACTTGTCTTGTCAAAAATCTGTGAGAAAAATTAAGCTGTGAGGTTGTATCTATATAATGTCAAAACAACTTATGGAAAGTTAAAGAGTTCTCACAGCACTTATACTTACGTTTATTAGAGAAATTATAAAATCATAGTAATTACTAGCTAATAGTTCATCTCTTCCACTCCACAGTGAGTTATTCAAAAACAGAACTCAATATTCAATAAAAAATGCCAAAGCTTCTAGCTTCTGGGATCTGGCATTTGGGGATCTATAAACATTAGCTGGATAAGTGAATGAATGAATGACGTCACGTATAAATGAATGAATTGGTTTCAGTTGCATAGCATCAGGGAAAAACTATCACTGCTTCCTGAGGTATGAAACTATTTCTCAACTGGTGAATGAAAGAGCTTGGAATAAAACAACTGTTATAAATATAAATATTAGATACAAAGTATTCCAATGACCAAATAAATTATTAAGCTCTTTGCTTGCTTATCTTTTTAAATAAGTATGTAACTTCCTTAAGAGATTTGGTCAATAACTGTGTATTATGTACTTTTTCATAGTTATAGATGCTATGGATTGAATGAAAAAAAAAATACACATAGTCCTGCCAGCATGGATCCTAAAATAAAGCTGAAAACATTGAACAAGTCATTAAAAATGTGATAACTTTTACCAAAAGTGTTCAGGATAAATTCATATAAGTATGTTAAGAGTGATGCAAACTAGAGGGCTATTGCAGTCACACAAAATAGAACAAGAGAGACTTAGAGGCAATATAAAGTGTATAACATTCACAATAGAATATAGATTACATCAATTCCAGTGCATATGAATACACCAGTCAATTCTGGTGTATTCCCAGGTGTCACTAGTGGTAAAGAATCCGTCTGCCAATGCAGGAAACATAAGGGACACAAGTTTGATCCTTGGGTGGGGAAGATCCCCTGGAAGAGGGCATAGCAACTACTCCAGTATTATTGCCTGGGAAATCCCATGGACAGAGGAATCTGGTAGGCTACAATCCATTGGGTTGCAAAGAGTTGGACATGACTGAAGCAACTTAGCTTGCATGTACATACATCAATTCTCAATATCAAGAATGTAGCAATTATTATGAAGCATACTGGGAGGTATAATTGATATAGTAGTCTTCTGACAGGTAACAGCATAAAATGTCACCTATAAATTATCATTCTTTGCATACTTTATACAGAGTTCTACCATTTACTTCTTGATTATCGTATTATATGATACTGATATATCTATTTACTTAAACCACTAGTAAATTTAACAACCAGTTTCTTGAAATTGGTGAAATTGCACCAATTAAAAATTTTACCTAACTGAATTAGTGAAATTTTACATGAACTTGTTGGGTAAATTAAATTGATAAAAATCAATTAAGTATCTTGGCCTCTTGTTTTTTGTTTCATGTTGTTTTGTCATGTTTCATTTTGACAAAGACTTAAAATGGTGATGTTTGTACACAATAGAAATAAAAATAAACATGTGAAATGGGTCCCTACCCTCAGACATATGAACCAGAAAATACTGGGGCATCAGCAAGCCCCGTTTTCCCTTCATGTTTTGTCCTTTTCTGCCATTCTTCTACACTGATATTTTCCACCATTCCAATACCTTCAATTATGGTAATGGCTACCAGGAATGTAAACTTATAGTGAGACATATCATTTGCTTTCCATTATAGATACGATAAAAATTTGCTTCATAGTTAGAGGGAGCATATTGCTTTCTGAAAAGTGAGTATTGCCCTGTTCCCTTATGAATAAAAATATGCTGTAGTAGTAGGCTGCCAAGAGTTACACTATATTTCCTTAGGATTAGAGGCAACGTTTCATTTTTGATAATGTACTCAGAAAGATAAAATGCATCAGAAAACTCTATTCACTAAATTTATCATTCACATAGTTGGCCTATCATGGTTAGTCACATAATTCATAGACTGATTAAGTGCAAAGTAAATGAATCATGTAACTAAATATTTTCAAGGCAATGCATGAACGATAGAGTTAATCAATAATGTTCCCAAACTCATTTTACTAGCTATTAGCACATTATTTTGGCAAATGTAGAAAATCTATATTTGGAGGTCTTTCAGACTCAAGTCCAAGGCCAATACTAGGCATAATTATAAAGAATCAAGTATTTTTTTTTAACAAGTCTCCAAGCTCTTTAGATTTTTTGAAATCTTTTTAACCCATTTAACCTTAAGCTTAAATCCCTACAACATAATTCTGAAAGATCCATGGAAGTTCACTTTATTTCATAAAACTAATCATGGAAATGCTTTCTAAAAGCTAATTTATTATTTAAACTTTTATTGAAGATTCACCATGAAGGGCACCCATTAAAACTAAAGAGTAATTAAAAAACAATGAAGGGCTAAAGAAGTTGTGAGGAAACCAACTTGAACACTATAGTCCTATTGAGACTCAGTAGTCTTCTTCATTAATGCCATTCTGTCCAGATTGCTTTGTCTGTCATTTAAATCAAGTCTTCTGAGATATAAAACCATCTTATTCTGCCCATTAAAAAAATGTCAGCTATGCTGCCAGTTCTTGTAAATAAATAATAATGAGTGTCTGCCGGAGACAGGCTCAACCTAGTACCATCAGACTTTTAAAAAGAGAGAGAGAAAAAAAAAAAAAACACAGAAGCTTTATTTCAAACTATATTTATCTATTTACTCATTGACATCCGGCCAATTCCCACATTTCTAAAGCCAGAGATAATTTATATGTTCAACCTAAACATACAGAATAGGAAACAAATTGGAATAAAGCAAAAACAAAACAAGACAAAAAGCAATAACCTTCGTTCTTGCTATGTTCATAAAATTGCCACACTGAAGAAAACGATGGGAGAGGGAATAGAATTGCCTTCCAAGATTCCTTGCAGGTGTGATGTCCTCCAACACTCCAAACTCACTAAACTTACTGCTTCACCTGTTGCCTGACTGCGTTGCAACAACTCACAACCAGACATCTCTAGCCAGACACACACCAAGAGCCTGACTGTGACAAGCTCCCATCCTTAATTCTGACATAGTTTGTTATTTCTGAAATTATATAAATAATGCCAATTATAGACAACATTATGACAAAGGTAAACTTTGACTTGATGTCTTACCAAAGATTCCTACACCATCTCTTATTTTCCTAAAATTTTCCATTGTAAAGGCCATACTGGTGTCCTCTCCCTTGCAGAGTTAAAATTAGTTATTTAGTATAATTGAGATTATTCAATAATAATCTTTGTAATATCCCAATGTTCATGTCTTTGGCCTATAATATGACCAAATATTCAAATACATGATCATTATAGTCATATTAGTGATGCCAAACTATTGGTTATTCCCTATATTTATGTAATGTAGTGTTTTAATAGATACTTCATAACATATATTTTGCTGTATAAATAGTGGCATAATTGACATCTTTGGCCTTTTTGTCTATTCCTGAAGATGAAGTCTACAAGTTAGAATTATGAAATTAAAAGAAGGAACATATTTGAATTTTCTAAAATTGTGCATGTATACAAAAAATATAAGAAAAACAAATTTTAACTACTATTTGAACAATATTGTGCAGTGTTAAGTCTCTTCAGTCATACCCAACTCTGTGCGATGCTATGGACTATAGCCCGCCAGTCTCCTCTGTCCATGGGATTCTTCAGACAAGAATACTAGAATGGGTTACCATGTTCTCCCCCAAGGGATCTTCCCAACCCAGGGATCAAACCCAAATCTCTTACATCAATTCCTTGGACAGAGGAGCCTGATGGGCTATGGTCGATGGGGTTGTGAAGAGTTGGATATGACTGAATGATTAAGCATGCATATGCATGCCGCCTGGGAAGTCCTTGAACAATATTGTATTCCTACTAAGGTAAATTATTACTGTATCTTAACTCAAATGATAACCACAATTCACAAAGATTTTTGGTGTATTTGCAGATCAATGAAAAGCAATCTTGACAGAAATTCAACACATTTCATATTTACTTTAATTAAATACAGAGATGCTGAATTCAATGAACTAAAGTCTCTGATTACTATGTATTACTGGGCCAAGAAACCAATTAGTTTAATTTTAGGTGATATGATGCCATTATATATGCAAGTAAATTATAAAAATTCCTAGTATGAAAATATTCCTTGGACTATATTGTCAATTTTCATTTTCTTAAACTGAGGAACTTACAAATATATAGGTTCCTACTTAATCTCAGTCAGACATTTTGATTGAATTTTCCTGCAAGGGGTGCAAATAAAGGTTTGGATGTTTCAGAGGTATCTGTGTACTGATTTTGGGCAGTTACAGCTGAAAATCACTGCTTTTGATAATGAAAGCTGTGTGTGTGTGTCTGTGTGTAAAAGCATGAGTTAAAGCAAATGTGACTGATATAGAGACTGAGGATTCAGGGACCTTGTACACAACTCCTGGCTGTCCAGCTGATTTCTCTAAGAAGCCTAGAAAACTTGGGCCTAGAAAACTTCCAGATAGAGGTGACAAAACTAATAGGAGTGCTGAGAATAGAATGTGGGTAATAGACAGTATTTGATTTCCAGGACTGGTTGCAACATTTTTGTCTTATGAAGGTTAGCGCTGGCCATAGATACGAGGGAGTACAAGATAAAATCCTCTTCTATTAATAAAATTGACTTACATGTTCACAGACCCCAAACTCCATTTGGTTTATAATGAAATGCTTGATCATAAGAGTGTAGAGTAAGATCAGTCATATGTCAGCATTATTTTATTCAAAATGACAGAAATAAAGCAAAAATATAGTAACTGAGGTGGTTATAAAGCCTAGTACAATTCTTAGTAAATGGCATAGGAAGTTTGAACAGGACAGCTAGAAATCATTTTGAGTATAGATAATGGTTAACTGGGCTTCCCAGGTGGCACTAGTGGTAAAGAAGCCTTCTACCAATACAGGAGATACAAGATAAGTGGGCTCAAATTCCTGAGTCGGGAAGATCCCCTGGAGTAAGAAATGGCAATCCACTCCAATATTTTTCCTGGAGAATCCCATGGACAGAGAGCCTGGAGGTCTATAGTCCATAGGGCTGCAGAGTCAGACATGACTGAAGGGACTTATCACACAGCATGCAAATGATTAACTAAAAAAATTGCTAAAAAAAAAAAAAAATATATATATATATATATATATATTAAAAAAAGATGGAAAAGACAGTTGAAAAGTCTTCCCCGTTTGCAATTTTGTTGAGAACTCCGGGCAGGAATCATTGTTTTAAGTTAAAAGATTAGAAGATGGGAAATCTCAGCCCCCAAATAATGGAGCTAGTCCACTCTGTGTAGGTGAATCCTGTGTCTATGGTACAGCTTGGCATACACTCTTTCAGGGATACAGGTAAGCGAATCTAAGCCATCTTCATTTCCCTCTTTAAAATCAGCACATAAGAGTACAGTATCAAGGGTAAATGGTACAATAAAAAGCTTGTATTAGTTTCCTCCAGAGTTACTTTTTACTTGTAGAAAATATTACAGGGTTATACCATACTCCCCCAGAACTTGCTGTATTACTAGAAATACACACTTCTAAGCCAGGCTTTCATGGAATCACAGTGCCTGTACATATGACATTTACCTGTAGAGGATGAGTGAGGTGAGCAATAAGAGTTGACAGAAAAGAGCAACAGAATTAAACAACTCAATTTCTGCAGTGATTTATTTAAGATCATTTGAAATATAAGTAGCTATGGAAATGTATCATCAACATGTATTCAATGCAACTGCATTAGAAAACTATAAATAAACCTAATGTGAGTGAATTGGAAATGTGAATTTCTACTCTCAGCTCTTTTCTGTTTTTTTTTTTAAAAAAACTATTATCCATAAT
Organism: Antilocapra americana; assembly: GCA_007570785.1. Lineage (NCBI taxonomy): Eukaryota > Metazoa > Chordata > Mammalia > Artiodactyla > Antilocapridae > Antilocapra > Antilocapra americana. Next base: position 21,705,593 of record ML663566.1, on the reverse strand, counting down.
TAGTAAGTGCAAGATCTAATAACACTGAATCCTTGGCTATATGTGATGACATAGTCACATACACACAATGATCCACACGATATAGTTCTTCCCTTTATATTTCTCTGAATTGATTCAGATGAGCAACAACTATCAAATTATACTTCAGATATGAACTGTCTTCTGTGCAATATCTACAGGATAAAAATACACAGCATCTTAAGTCAATCACTATTTTTGTTCTGCTTTACTAATGGCTCATAAAGGGCAGGAAAAATATTTCAGATTCATAGTGTGAATGGATTGACATCATTAAAGCAAAGTGGAGAATAATATACAGGGAAATTTCTGTTGTGAGAGGATCCAATTCCATCTTTAGCATAAGTTGCCTGATTTATTCAAATGATGCTGCTTGCATTTCATTTTCTCGTTTGTATGTTAGGTTTAAAATATTCTTTTTGTTTAGAGATAAATCACAACTTATTATGTACTGTTGGGAATATGTCTTTTTACTTTATCATGTGATTTTATGATGATTTATGAGAATATATTGAAGGATATTTTAGAAATACTATGTTTATGGCATTAATGGTTTTAGTTCGGAGTCACTGAGATATCAGAACCATCTCATGTTACTGATGGTGATATTCTAAATCAGGCTTTGGCAAATTTTTCAATAAAATATTAGACTTTTGGCTTTGGCGGCTAAACAACATTGGTAGCATTTACTCAACTCTGCTCTCATAGCACCAAAGTAGCCTTTGATAATAGCAAATCAATGAGTGTGCATTTCAAAAAAGAAACTCTTGCTCACCAAAAGTGGTGGAAAGCTAGATTTGATCCAAGAGCTATAGTTTACCATCTCCATTTTAGGACAGTGTTACTCTCAGGGATGACTCAGTGTCCAGGCTACTTAATCTGCTGATTACTACTCTTTAATTGAGACCACTGTGTTTGCTACCATTGAAGATAGCCTGAGAATCATGCACTTTGATCCCATGCTTTGGCCCAGAAGGGCCATGTCATGTCCCTTCAGCCCACAGCCCATTGTCCAGAACTGATCACATGCCCTTACCTAACTGTGAAGAGACTGGGACACCTGAGGACAGATGAAATATTAAGTGAGCATACTATCTCTGCCACACTCAAGCATTATACATAAATAATAGCAGAGCAAGAGAAGTGTAGACAGTAATGAACAAAGCATAAGTTTATATTAAGTGTATCAAGATGGCCAGATCTTTTAAGAAAAAAAATCACATATATGTAACTTGTTTTGTCTTATGCATTCAGTAATATAGGTTGTTATAAGTCTTACGATGCTACAGCTATTTAACTGACAAATGAAAACACCTAGGAAAGATACATTTTTTTTAAATTTTGCCACTAGAAAAAGCATTAGTCAGAACATATACTGAAGCAAAATAGTATTTGTGGAAACAGTATTTTGATGAAACTTTATATCTAATAGTTGAATAAAGATTAAATGCAGAACAAAAAACTGATTATAAACACCCATGTACAAAGTACTGGTCAACCTGATTATCCCACCACAAACTACTGTGAGAAAAAAGGCAGCAAGAAAAGAACAAACTGAGGAAAGGATCCACACAATGAAATTGACTGGAGAAGAGCTAAATCCACAGGAGATCAAGGATAGAGAACGCCTCTACATGGCTGAATTTTTTTCTAAATTATTCTTTAAAGAGAAAAAAAATAATCTATGTCTTAACTCAGTTGTAAATGATATATACCCCTACATAACACATTATAGTATTACATATATATAATGCATAATTATATATAATATAGTATTATAATATACAATATACATATATATTTTATACACAGTATATATATGTTATTGCATGCTGCTCCTGCTGCTACTAAATCACTTCAGTCATGTCTGACTCTCTGCGACCCCATAGACCGTGGCCCACCAGGCTCCTCTGTCCCTGGGATTCTCCAAGCAAGAATACTGAAGTGGGTTGCCATTTCCTTCTCCATGTTATTGTATAATATAGTATTCTACATAATATACTTATGACATGTATAATGTGTAATATAGTATTATATCTATTGCATATATATAGTATATAAATATATAACTACAGATATATATACTGTTCATACTGTTCAATATGCTATTGGAGATCAGTGGAGAAATAACACCAGAAAGAATGAAGGGTTAGAGCCAAAGCAAAAACAACATCCAGTTGTGAATGGGACTGCTGACAGAAGCAAGATTTGATGCTATAAAGAGCAACAGCGTATGTGCTATACAGCTATCCCCGGTTATATACATTTTTAGTAAGATGACATAGCTATAGATGTAGATGCAACAAATACAAATATATAGACAGAGAGAGAAAGAGTGCCAGTGACTACAATGCAATAATATAACTTTCAAATATTAAACATTAAGAAATAGTACCAATAGAAGTTAGTTCTATATAATCCATATATCCCTCAATTCATTTTTATTTTTAGAGCCAACAATAGAACAATAACTATCTTTCTTTCAATATTTTGAAATACACTTTCATAAAATTCTGGGCACTTGTCCGGTGACTTCCAGCCTTCATTTATTTGGTTTTAATACACTCAAAAATGACATGGCTACCTATTCCCAAAGATCATTTTGCTTCTGCTCCCAGTTTTCTTTGCTCATCATAATAGTGTCCAGAGTTGCAATTCCCCATATTGATTCCTCGACATTTTTCATGATGAAATATTTAATAAGGCAAGTCAAGAATTTATCAGATGTTCTGTTTATAGCAGAATAAAACTTCTAACAAATTAAGTTCTCCATCATTACCAGTATTGGTACTGAGTTTATTTTATGATTTGCATTAGGAAAGCATTTTGAATATTGTTTATTTGGCTTAGAAATTTATAGCATTTTCATTTCTGCTTCTCTCTTCTCTTGTTCTCTCTGAAAGGTTTCAAACGCAATTCCATTTTCCTCTTTGTGATTTTATATCCAAGAAGACATCTTTCTGATATACAGTCTAATGTAGCAGAAAAAGCATCAACTTTGGAACCATATAGGCCCAAGTCTACAGCATGGGTAGCTTTTAACAAGTTACATTAACTCTTTGAAACATTATTCTTTATCTAAAATTAAAAACATAAGTTTAACATAAAGTCTTTACAAATTTATTTGTGCATTTATTTCCATTAACTTGGAGCTTTGTCTCCTCTCTGAGTTTAGTACTCTATTTTTAAATACATTTTTAAAGAGACATTTTAATTCTTTGAGACTCATTAGTTTCATAAAGTTCTAGGTGTATTTTGTAATCCATTTCTTTGAAAAAGCTGATGTTAAAAACAAAAAAAAGAAAAACCTATGCCTCAAATTACCAATCCATTTTCTTCCTTTTCTGATAAGAATGAAGGACAATTGCTAAATACTGTTTGAGGAAGATAGTAAAAGATGAATTACATATGGTCCTAGTTTACAATCTAAGTAAGCAACTTTGCCTCCATTTTTTAGATATATTTTTTCCCGAATGAATGTCTCCTTTATGCAGCAAAAATAAATTTTTTTAAATTAGAAACATGGAATATAATAACTACTCAAATAACTTACTGAATTTGTCATATTTTACCCCTGGATAGGTACTCATGAAACTTCCACTGAAGACTTCTAAAACCCAGGGTAATTTAAAGTCAAATAGTCAGCACATAACTTCTAAATTCCCTTCATAAGAAAGCATAATATTGTCCTCTCTCTGCTGTTGCATAACTTTCAATAATGCTAGAGGTAGTTATTTTTACATCACAGGTAAAGTAGGCCTTTTAGTTGGCTAATGTAGAGTGGAATGGCCATTAAGCATTCTTTGTGTGTGTGTGTGTGTGATAAAGAAGGGGTTGCCTTTACAGAACTTGTGGGATTTTTATTCACCCATTTGTCAAACTTACTTCTCTATAATTGTCAGTTTTTCTTAGTTATCATTAATGGAAAAGTTGCTTGTGGCATAAGATCTCTAAATGTAGTATGAGCAAATGAACAATATATAGTACAGATAATGGTAAATGAGATTTATGCAAATATATGGCACTGAGAAATGGTATGGCACGGTGGGTACTTGTCTCTTAGGCCCTCTTTTTTTCTTCCAAAAGAATTGCTTTTCATGTTTACTTTTGTTATATTTTATTAAAATATAAACTTCTTAGCCTTGGGAATACTGTAGCAGAACTTTGTAAAGGTATAAAATATTTTTATTGTATTGGTCTTTAATTCAATGATTGAATAGATTCAATGATGTGAAGGAACACTTTCTTTTTCTTTACTGGATGATATTGAATAATTACATATTATTACATAATCTTTTTTTTTTTGACTTTTTTTTTTTTATTGTTTTTGCCATACATTGTCATGATATCACCATGGGTTTACATATGCTTCCCCTCCGGAACCTCCCTCCCTCCTCCCTCCCCCCC